>OZ024740.1:46037440-46376589 GCA_964016885.1 Eledone cirrhosa
ATGTAGTTCTATACATGACTTCTTCGCCAAGAAGAACAAACACTTTCATATCTTTTACACTTGACTATCATAATTTATTTTATATAATAAATCACTTAAAATCACACGAAATCACACGCATGCGAAAATGATTAGCAACCTCATGACACATTCATAATATGGTAATATATATAAATATATGTAATTAATTATAACTATGTTTTATACTTTTCAGTAAGACAATTTCTCAAAAATGTCAGCAATGAATCGTTCAAGAAATATGTTTCGTAATAACAATAGAAAACACAGAGGAATCATGGAACCAATGACAAGAATGACAATGGATTTCCAAGGAAGATACATGGATTCTGCTGGAAGACTTGTAGATCCCAGATGTAATGAATACTACGGTAGATACTCCAACAATGGTAGATATCATGGCAGTAGGTCGATGCATAACAATCCTGG
Source organism: Eledone cirrhosa (assembly GCA_964016885.1). NCBI lineage: Eukaryota > Metazoa > Mollusca > Cephalopoda > Octopoda > Eledonidae > Eledone > Eledone cirrhosa. Next base: position 46,037,888 of record OZ024740.1, read on the forward strand.
TTTTTATGACAACGATAAGTTCCAAAAAGATGGTCGCTTTATGAATTTCCCCGAAAAAAATATGGATATGTCTGGATACCAGATGGATATGCGTGGTCGTTATATGGACAAATATGGCCGTCACTGCAATCCCTATAGTAGACGTCATATGAATTATCCAAGCAACAACTATGAACAACACCAAATGTATAATCCCGAGAAATTGATGGACATGTCCAACTATCAAATGGATATGCAAGGACGCTGGATAGATTCAGCTGGTCGTTATTCTAGCCCTTTCAACCACTACAGTGGTAGATGCCATCAAAATTACCCACATTTTAACTATAGCTGGGGACAAAGAAACTCCAACTACCCAGACAAGTACTTTGATATGAGCAACTATCAAATGGATTTTGATGGAAAATGGATGGACACCTATGGCCACCATTGTCAGCCTTTCTATGATCAAAACAATTATTATGGAAGACAACATTACAACTACAACGCATACCCTCATTACAACTATAACTGGGGTCAAAGATATTACAACAACCCAGAGAGGTATTTTGATATGAGCAACTATCAGATGGATTTTGATGGTCGTTGGATGGATATGTACGGCCGCAACCACTCCCCTTTTGGTGGTTACAACAACTACCAAGGAAGACACTACAATAACTATCCTAGCAGTTTCAGTTACGGTCAAAGATACTACAACAACCAAGATAAGAACTTCGATATGGGTAACTATCAAATGGATTTTGATGGTCGCTGGATGGATATGTATGGTCGTTATTCTCACCCCTCCAATGGTCAAAATAACCAGCAGGGCAAATATCATCAAAGCTTGCCTCATAATTTCAGTTGGGGTCAAAGATATTTCAACTACCCAGAGAGGCACTTTGATATGGGCAACTACCAGATGGATTTTGATGGTCGCTGGATGGATATGTACGGTCGTTATTCTCATCCTTTCAATTACCAAAACCAACAGGGTAGACATCAACAAAACTTCCCTCATAATTTCAGCTGGGGTCAAAGATATTTCAACTACCCAGAGAGGCACTTTGATATGGGCAACTACCAGATGGATTTTGATGGTCATTGGATGGACTCGGATGAACGCCAGTGCCAACCTTTCGGTGGTAACTACAACCAGTCAAATAGATATTCCCAAAGTTTCAACCAATTTCCAAGCCACAGCTTCAACTGGGGTCAAAGACACCATGAATACCCTGAGAGAAATTTTGATATGTCCGGGTATCAGATGGACTTTGATGGTCGCTGGATGGATATGAATAGCTGTAACATGCAGCAGGAAATACAATAGAAATAAATATTTATTTGTTATATGAAAATGTAAGATGAAACGTAATTATTATATACTTCTTCTTCAGCACTTCAACAAATATTAGCCGTCTATATATTGTAATTGAAATAAATAAATCTGCTCCTTGAATATTTGTCGTCATTGTTTTTACTGTTCTATTGTTCTTTCTTTCTTTAATTTTCATTGTGGCGTTTTAGAAGGTGGTGGACTGGTAGTGTCGGTAGAGTGTCGGATAAATACTTAGCAATATTTGTTCAGCTATTTACGTTCTGAGTTCAAATCCCGCCGAAATCAATTTTGCCTTCCGAGGTCGATGAAATAAAATGCCAATCAAGTACGCGGGTCGATATGATCAACTTCCTAATCCACCCGCTCCACCAAAAAAAAAAGAAGAAATTCTGGCCATGTGCCTATGCTAGAAAGCTTTGGATATATTAGTCAAAATTGACAAAATTCTCGATTTTACATTCACCTTAGTTAACAAAAAGAAAAAAAAATGAAAAAGAAATAATAAACAAATAAGGGGGAGAGGGAGCAATTGGTTGGGAAGGGGTAAGGTCAACATTCTTTACTGGACAGTATAACTCAGCTGCACCATGTGGACAAGACAGCAAACATATTACCTGAGAGAACAGCTAGCGAGACCTACTGCACCAACCATTCCTCTCTCTCTCTCTCTCTCTCTATATATATATATATATATATATATATATATATATATATATATGTAATAAAGAATTCATATCTAGTAACATATATATACATACAGATGCATATCAATGCTAGCAAATATATAGGTTTTGTCTTAATAACAGTGTGGTTCAATGCATGGGGTTGCAGAACAATAATATAAGAGACGTAAAATAAGAAAATTATAAAATTAACTTACTTACTAAAATATCACTTCCAACTAATTAGTTTCTGGAATGGAGTAAATATATTTTCCGAAGAATAATATAGAGAAGCATTCCGTCGTCAGGAAAGTCTATTCTACCTCGATGTCACGTGTTCGATTCTTTTTGAATTTGCCACAGACGTAGAGGCAGTGATTTTCTCAATGGCTTGGAACTCAGTCCACGCTTTGCTATTTCCTATCCACTGAATTATTTTTTAATAAGTTTCCAGTGTCCTCGCTTTGCCTGGAAACTTACATGAGAATAGACTTTCCTGACGACGGAATGCTTCTCGATATTATTCTTCGGAAAATATATTTACTCCATTCCAGTAACTAATTAGTTGGAAGTGATATTTTAGTAAGTAAGTTAATTTTATAATTTTCTTATTTTACGTCTCTTATATATATATATATATATATATATATATATATATATATATATACTAGCATTAAAGCCCGGCGTTGCTCGGGGTCATTAAGTTACCAAAGTTAGGTTGCACAACCCATTTTATGGCAGCACTTTTTTGTCTGCCAAGCACTGGGTGAATGAATTACAGACCTGGAAGCATGAGCTGCGCCAGCAGTGACAATTGTAGTTTCGCCTATGGATATTATCTCTGTGCAAAAAAGCGTTGAAATTTATTGTTTCACAGTACTTGCGCAACACGCGCATAGACGATGCCAGCCGAGCAACAGAGCTGCGATGGAGTTGTTCTGCATGGTTGTCTGTGTGTTTTCTAAATTTAAGACAGTAGGGAGGGTTGTGATATGAGGGAGAGTGAGCTGTTGTTTCTAGCAGGGTTAGTAACCTCATAGAGGATATGTGTTTTCTAAATTTAAGACAGTAGGGAGTGGTGTGATATGGGGGAGAGTTAGCTGCTGTTTCTAGCAGGTTTAGTGACCTCATAGAAGATATGTTTTCTAAATTTAAGACAGTAGGGAGGGGTGTGATATGGGGGAAAGTTAGCTGCTGTTTCTAGCAGGTTTAGTAACCTCATAGAGGATATGTGTTTTCTAAATTTAAGACAGTAGGGAGTGGTGTGGGGAAGGGTGTGATATGGGGGAGAGTTAGCTGCTGTTTCTAGCAGGTTTAGTAACCTCATAGAGGATGTGTGTTTTCTAAATTTAAGACAGTAGGGAGTGGTGTGAACGGACAGTATCACCATCAAGTTTGGAAAGAGAAAGTAGCAGAAAGTATGAAGTTGTATAGATTTTGAATGGTAGTGGAAAGAGTTTAGCAGTTTAAATGACAGAGGAAAATCGTAAAATATTGAGTTTTATCTATTTTTTGCGTAATTGTGGGTGAAATTGAAAAAGTTATCTGCGTCAAGACGCAATCGAAACTATTTCGAATACTGAATTGTAAATTTCAATTGAAGAAATTCTATATCGTAGATTTCTATAACGAAGGAGCTTGACCACACACTGAGCTTTATAGATTATGATATATATATATATATATATATATATATATATATATATATATATGTGTGTGTGTGTGTATGTATATACGTGGGAAAGTAAAATATCGGAGAATAGACCGTTAAAACATGTTTATTTAAAACAGCACCTACGTACGTTTCGCCCAGTTGGGCTTCTCAAGGGCATAAATAATCACAAGTGTTCCTTATATTGCTCGGAAAGAGTTTTGGGGGTTAAATCCACATCAAGTCTCATTGCTCGCAAAAATATCTTGTTTTGATTTTGCAGCAGGTCAAGGGAGGTATTTCTGGCCGGTGTTAGGGCAGTCTTTCCCGGTCAATTTTTTTTTTTTTTTTTGCCGCATCTGTTTGTCTGAGGCTGGGTCTGGTATGCAAGGATAGTTTCCTGGGTGTTATTTTGCAACGCCTGCCCGCCGGGGTGTTAAGAATATTTAATATTGCCGGCACTAGTATCGAGCACCTATGGCATACGCTACTTGGCAAATAACTATATGTATCACCTATCCTCCCCTTTTTCTCTCTTTCTCGATACGTAAATACTGTATATGTATATATATATATATGTATATATATATATATATATATATATATATATATATATATATATGTATATATATGTATATATATATATATATATACATATATATATTTATATATATGTATATATATATGTATATATATATATATATATATATATATATATATATATATATGTATATATATATATATATATGTATATATATATATTTATGTATATATATATGTATATATATATATATATGTATATATATATATATATATGTATATATATATATTTATGTATATATATATGTATATATATATATATATGTATATATATATATATATATATATATATATATATATATATATATATATATATATATATATATATATATATATATATATATATATATATATATATATATATATATATGTATATATATGTATATATATATATATATACATATATATATATATATATATATACATATATATATATATATACATATATATATATATATATATATATATATATATATATATATATATATATATATATATATATATATATAAATATATATATATATATGTTTGAATATGTATAATAAAGCCAAAACAATGCAGGTATAGACATAGAAAAAAGAATGCAATTGCAAAAGATATTGTTGACAAATCGTCTTTTAACTTAGATTTATTTAAATGTCCTTAATTTTCGAGATAATATCTCTTCTTCAGAGGGAAATAAAGGTCTCAAACCACCCTTCTAAATATCTTGCCAAGCCATGATATATATATATATATATATGATATATACATATATATATGTATATATATATATATATATGTATATATACATATATATATATATGTATATGTATATATATGTTCATATATATGTATATATATATATATATGTATATGTATATATATGTTCATATATATGTATATATATGTATATATATGTATATATATACGTATATATATATATATATATATATATATATATATATATATATATATATATATATATATATATATATATATATATATATATATATATATATATATATAGTATATATAGTGTATTTTGCAATACACTGTATGCTTAATTAAAAGCATTTCGAAGACCTTATGCTTTTGTTTTAGAGTAGTGACAGACTCACTTACTTTAATTTTCAGCAAACAGGGGAGATAAAGCTGACAGGGCCCTGTTTCACATTTATTGATGCTTATCAAAGCCAACTACTCCTCCTGTCTTCTGATATCATGGATGTTTGGTTCTTATAGAATTCTAGTAAATAATCAGGAACTGATTATACAGAGCGGTTGCCGGTCAAGCAGAAATTGAAAATTAGAATTGGTGCTCTGAAATAGCTATATATATATGAATGTATATATAGTGAATTTTGCAATACACTGTATGCTTAATTAAAAGCATTTCGAAGACCTTATACTATTGTTTTAGAGTAGTGACAGACTCACTTACTTTAATTTTCAGCAAACAGGGGAGATAAAGCTGACAAGGCCCTGTTTCGCATTTATTGATGCTTATCAAAGCCAACTCCTCCTCTTGTCTGCTGAAATCATGGATGTTTGGTTCTTATAGAATTCTAGTAAATAATCAGGAACTGATTATACAGAACGGTTGCCGGTCAAGCAGAAATTGTAAATTAGAATTGGTGCTCTGAAATAGCTATATACAGTGCCCCGCAAAAGTTTACAACACATTAGGAAAAATGCAGTTTTAGGTATTTTTAATAAAGTTAGGGTAATGAAAATTTAACTACTGATAGAACATATAATGAGGCATTTAATGATACAATTATATTTAAAAAAAAATAACAAGGAAATAACACATGAAGAAAAATCAATATTTTTATAACGCAAAAGTTTACAACACATTTTATATTTATCGCTTTTTTCAAGAAAATTCTTAAATTTTCAGATTTAAAATTCAGTAGAATGTTCTAGATTAGGTTTAAGGTAACTTCTAAGGACTATTAAAAACATTGCATCATTATTTGTCTGACAACCATCCTGTAAACATTGACAACCGTCCTGTAAACATGGACAATATGGGGAAAAATAAACTGATTGATCAAGACCTCTGTAAACGCATTGTAGACCTTCATACAAATGGTGTTGGTTATAGAAAGATATCTTGTCAGTTAAATGTGCCATTGAATTCAGTTGGTACAATAATTCGTCACTGGAAATCTCATCATTCCATCTGTCCTCTAATTAGTTCTGGTTGTCCTAGAAAGATAACGGAACGTGCAGCTCGGTTATTGACGAGAAAGGTTGGCAACGAACCCCGGTGTACTCTTAAAAATCTTCAGGATGACCTAGAAGAAAGTGGAGTAAAAGTGAGCACAGATACAATTAGTCGTTCACTTCGTCGCTATAATATCTTCTCGAAGTCTCCAAGGAAAACACCACTTCTTACGAGGAAACACGTTCTTCGTCGATTAAACTTTTCAAATGAGCATCTCATCAAACCTGCGTCATTTTGGGAAGATGTACTTTAGTCGGACGAAACAAAAATTGAACATTTTGGTCGAAATGCTGTGGCAAAAGTCTGGAGAAAGAAAGGTACTGAATATTCGCTGAAGAATACTATTCCAACTGTAAAATTTGGAGGTGGATCAATCATGGTCTGGGGTTGCTTTAGTGCCACAGGAGTAGGAAATATTGAAATAATAGAAGGAAGAATGGGTGGCACTTATTATAGAGGTATTTTGCAAAGGAATTTACATCAAAGTGCACATTCTCTCAGCTTAAAGCCAGGTTGGTTTTTTCAACAAGATAACAATCCAAAGCATACTGCAAAGCTAACACAATCTTGGTTAAGTACGAATGGAACAAATGTTCTAAAATGACCATGTCAGTCTCCAGATCTTAACCCGATCGAAAATTTGTGGAGAGAATTCAAAAAAGGAAACCCCAAAATATCCCTGAACTAAAGAAAATTTGTTGTGAAGAATGGATAAATATGAGCTAAGAAACATGCAAGAAGTTTGTAGGAGGCTACTCCAAACGCCCTACAGGCTGAATTTAGCAACAAAGGTTACGCTACGAAATATTAAGAGATGATTTAATAAATGTGTTGTAAACTTTTGCGTTATAAAAATATTGAGTTTTCTTCATGAGTTATTTCCTTGTTATTTTTTTAAAACTATGATTGTATCATTAAATGCCTCATTATATGTTCTATCGGTAGTTAAATTTTCACTACCCTAACTTTATTAAAAATACATAAAACCGCATTTTTCCTAATGTGTTGTAAACTTTTGCGGGGCACTCTATATATGAATGTATATATAGTGTATTTTGCAATACACTGTATGCTTAATTAAAAGCATTTCGAAGACCTTATGCTGTTGTTTTAGAGTAATGACAGACTCACTTTCTTTAATTTACAGCAAACAGGGGAGATAAAGCTGACAGGGCCCTGTTTCGACTTTATTGATGCTTATCAAAGCCAACTACTCCTCCTGTCTGCTGAAATCATGGATGTTTGGTTCTTATAGAATTCTAGTAAATAATCAGGAACTGATTATACAGAGCGGTTGCCGGTCAAGCAGAAATTGAAAATTAGAATTGGTGCTCTGAAATAGCTATATATATATGAATGTATGTATAGTGCATTTTGCAATACATGTATGCTTAATTAAAAGCATTTCAAAGACCTTATACTATTGTTTTAGAGTAATGACAGACTCACTTTCTTTAATTTTCAGCAAACAGGGGAGATAAAGCTGACAGGACCCTGTTTCGCATTTATTGATGCTTAATCAGGAATTGATTATACAGAGTAGTGACAGACTCACTTACTTTAATTTTCAGCAAACAGGGGAGATAAAGCTGACAGGGCCATGTTTAGCATTTATTGATTCTTATCAAAGCCAACTACTCCTCCTGTCTGCTGTAATCATGGATGTTTGGTTCTTATAAGATTCTAGTAAATAATCAGGAACTGATTATACTGAGCTGTTGTCGGTCAAGCAGAAATTGTAAATTAGAATTGGTGCTCTGAAATAGCTATATATATATGAATGTATATATAGTGTATTTTGCAATACACTGTATGCATAATTAAAAGCATTTTGAAGACCTTATGCTGTTGTTTTAGAGTAATGACAGACTCACTTTCTTTAATTTTCAGCAAACAGGGGAGATAAAGCTGACAGGGCTTTAGCAGTATTGGTTATAGAGTAGTCGCCACTTTAACAGGGTAGATGATTGAAGGTCGTTAGTTGCCAGTGTGGTAAGTGATAGTATCCTCGTTGGATTATCTTGTTGACATAGACGTGAGGGAAGGTCCCTCGATCTATTTACCATCTATTTACAATATTCCTTTCGTCAGGTCGCCAATTCCAGCAGCATGGATTATAGATGTTATTGAGACACGAGTAACATAATAATGATTTCAACAGCAGTAATTAGAGATGAAATGTTTGTTTATTTTTGATGTAGTACAAACAATGTTTGTTAACTTATATGGTTGAAGTTACAGATAAAAAGAGGTTACAAAAGGGAATGTGCCATTGCGCCGTTAAGCCGGCGAGGCTAGGGTGCAAATCTCACCGTTACATTATGCGTGTTGCTGGCTTGAAGTTTCCGGTACAAGAGAGAGATTCTTCAAATCTTCGCGGGGAATTTCTTCCTCAGGGCGCGTAGGGATACATCCTCTTCTACTGGCGCTGATTGGCTGAACTGAGCCAAATCACGCACAGAGAATGTATGTAAGCCCGCGGAATGTAGGTCACTACAGGGCCCTGTTTCGCATTTATTGATGCTTATCAAAGCCAACTAATCCTCCTGTCTGCTGAAATCATGGATGTTTGGTTCTTATAGAATTCTAGTAAATAATCAGGAACTGATTATACAGAGCGGTTGCCGGTCAAGCAGAAATTGTAAATTAGAATTGGTGCTCTGAAATAGCTATATATATATGAATGTATGTATAGTGCATTTTGCAATACACTGTATGCTTAATTAAAAGCATTTCGAAGACCTTATACTATTATTTTAGAGTAGTGACAGTCTCACTTACTTTAATTTTCAACAAACAGGGGAGATAAAGCTGACAGGGCCATGTTTAGCATTTATTGATGCTTATCAAAGCCAACTCCTCCTCCAGTCTGCTGATATCATGGATGTTTGGTTCTTATAGAATTCTAGTAAATAATCAGGAACTGATTATACAGAGCGGTTGCCGGTCAAGCAGAAATTGAAAATTGGGAGTCTGTCACTACTCTAAACAATAGCATAATGTCTTCGAAATGCTTTTAATTAAGCATACAGTGTATTGCAAAATACACTATATATACATTCTTATATATATAGCTATTTCAGAGCACCAATTCTACTTTATATATATATATATATATAAGTTTATCCCTGGTTCAATCGGGGTACCACAGTAAGTAAGGTACTCAATACATAGCAGAGTATAAATATTTAATATAGAAATCATCAGGCTTCCTGATGATTTCTCCCGAATGACACAGTTCTAGTCCAGTAGAAACCATTTCTCTCTCTCTCTCTCTCTCTCTCTCTCTCTCTCTCTCTCTCTCTCTCTCTCCCTCTCTCTCTCTCTCTCTCTCTCTCTCCCCCCCCCCTCTCTCTCTCTCTCTCTCTATATATATATATATATATATATATATATATATATATATATAAATTAAAATAACAGATTAAAGTTTAAGCAAAGAATCGCTGCTTTCACCATTAACGGGATCTTCTGAAACTAAAAACGTTTAGTTTCAGAAGATCCTGCAGCGATTCTTTGCTTAAACTTTAATCTGTTATTTAAAACAATATTTGCTCTACGGCTTTTATATATTTGTGTATATATTTTTATATATATTTTTATATATATAAAAATTTATTTTATATATTTATGTATAATTTATATATATATATATAATTTATATATATATTTATATATAATTTATATATAATTTATATATAATTTTATATATTTTTATATTATTGTCGAGCCCTCTTCGGATTTTAGTCTTCACATTTATTATTATTACTATATATATATATATATATATATATATATATATAATTAAAAAAAAAACATTGACATATACATAAATATATCAAACTTTAACATGAGATAATTTGAAAAGGATGTAAGAACATATAATTACAAAAGGCGGCATATCTAAATTTAACAAAAATCTAAATTCCTGACATTCACTAATTATTTATAACCTCTCATTCATATTCTATTATTGCTTAAGAATATGTTTCACCAATTAAATGGCGAAGTTCAATAGCCGATTTTTTATGGACCACCAGTGAAATGAAAATCAATCCATGATATTACTCATATAAAACAAATCCGGAACTGACGAAAAACGCACATGGTTTTTAGAACAAACATCTACGTCCAAGCATTGTTCTGGTGACGTGAAAGATATATTGATAACTAGAAAATAGCAGCCAAAATATTTCAAAAATATAAAGCTCTACTAAAAATATATTTTATTTAGGTATAATAATTGTTTCTACTTTTGGCACAAGGCCAGCAATTACCCAGTACATTACTTGTACTTTATTTTATCCACCCCGTAAGGATGAAAGTTAACCTCGGCAGGATTTGAACTCAGAATGGCAAAGGTCGTAACTCTATGCGTCAAAGCATGGCGTCCGATCCTCTACCGATACTGCCAATCCAATGAAAGTAAAACTCTTCAGTAAGCCTTGTCTAACAAAATTAACATTTTCAGCTTTTTCAAGAAAATTCAAACAAAATGTCTTGTCTTAATAACGACGTCAAGAAGGTGACTAATTTTACATAAAAAAACGCACATGTATATTAGAAAAAAACCCATGTTTGACGTTAAAAACCTGGGGGTTAAGAGGTAAGGTAAAAGTAGGTCACGTATATATATTTAAATATATATATATATACATACATATATATATATATATATATATATATATATATATATATATATATATATATAGTTAAAATACCCATTTGACACACATCGCTGCTGGCCATTGTCGCAGCATCGAACACCTTACTACTACTACTACACACACACACACACACACACACACACACACACACACACACACACACACACACACACACACATACACACACACACACACATACACACACACACACACATATTTGTTGTGAAAGAGTCATTTCTCAATCTTGGCGCAAAACCAATTTTTTATTCACATGACCTCTACCGACCAATCAAAATTGTTTTGACCAAGAATTTTTGCTGGAGCCACTTTTTTTAACATAAAAACAGTCTTGGCGCAAAATCAACTTTTTACATTCACATGACCTCTACCGACCAATCAAAATTGTTTTGACCACAAGAATTTTTGCAACACAAAAATAACGCTGGAGCCACTTTTTAACATAAAAACAGGTAGAATTCCCAAAACTAATCAGATCAGAGCAAACAGCACGGACACTCTATCTCAAAATTATTTTTGAAAAGCATTTAGAAATGCGCAACCGGTAAAAACTTAAAAACTTAAAACCACAACTGAATACTAACCCATACAATCACTAATACTCTTTTATTCCTAATTAAACCATTTTTCAACTGTGAACAATTTGTCAGCATTTTCTATTCCGTTTACCAATATATATATATATATATATATTTATATACATATGAATTAGGATTGCTGCTCTGAAATAGCGATGCATAAATGAATGTATTATGTATATTTGGCAATACACCATAATATGTTTAATTAAAAACATTTAGAAGACCTCTCTCCCTTCTTTCGCCGAAAGTAAGTGACATAGTCACTACTTTAAAACTGATAGCGTATGGTCTTCTAAATGTTTTTAAATTAAACATATGGTGTATTGCCAAATATACTATACATACATTCATATATACATATATATATATAAACGTTTGTATATGTATAATAAAGCCAAAACAATGCAGGTATGGACATAGAATAAAGAATGCAAATGCAAAAGATATTGTTGACAATTAGTCTTTTACCTTAGATTTATTAAAATAACAGATTAAAGTTTAAGCAAAGAATCGCTGCTTTCACTCTTAACGGGATCTTCTGAAACTAAAAAAGTCAATCTGTGAACGCAGAAGTGGATATTTCAAAAAACGTTGCAGTCGGAGGAAGACAGGAAGACGACACTTTGGTTCGTGGAAACGTTCCCTGGCAAAGAACGGGAAAAAACGAAGATAATACGTCATTTTTCCCGTTCTTTGCCAGGGAACGTTTCCACGAACCAAAGTATCCTCTTCCTGTCTTCCTCCGGCTGCAACGTTTTTTGAAATATTTACTTCTGCGTTCACAGATTGACTTTTTTAGTTTCAGAAGATCCCGTTATGGGTGAAAGCAGCGATTCTTTGCTTAAACTTTAATCTGTTATTTTAATAAATATTTGCTCTACGGTTCTTATATATTTGATATATATTTATCCTTATCGAGCCCTCTTTGGATTTTAGTCTTCAAATTTATTATTATTACTATATATATATATATATATAATATATATATATATATATATATATATATATATATATATATATATATATATATATATATATATATATATATAATATATATATATATATATATATATATATATATATATATATATATATATATATATATATATATATATATATATATATATATATATAATATATATATATACATATATATATATATATATATAGGAACAAGTAAAACCCCGACGGCTGAGCTCAAGCCGTTTCGACGGCTAATTCTGGACTGAATGAAAATTTATTCTGGTATTTAAATAGCCGAGCTTATCAGGGGGTAATTCCATATATGGTCAAAGAGACAATCACGAGGATTGGTCACATCACAAGTTAGTAGTAAATCTGTGATGGCAAATTGGTGGGGGAAGGGGTAGCTAAACCTGCCGGTAGGAGAAAAAGGGAGAGGGGTGGAGTAGACCCATTCATGCGTTGGTAGTGCCGGCTACAGCTGGGCTTGAGGTCAAATGGATACTGGGGAGGGGGAGGAGGAGGAAGTCGAAACGGTAAGTAGAACAATGATGGGTAAAACTATAAACAGTACTGAGAGAGAAAAAAAAAATAAGCAAAGTCTGGTTACTAAGACTTAAGTCCCTCGCTATTGCTAGGCTAAAGAAATACATAAATAAATAAATAAACAAATACCTGAATAAAAGAATAGATAAATAAATCTTTTAAAAATATATAATGAAGATTAAAAAAATAAATAATAATAATAAAAATAAACTAGGTGGGACGGAAATAAAGGGACCCTTATACGAGGTATAAGTGCGTGTATCGTACGGTGACGGGTCAACAAAGGGGGGGGGGGGAAATACTAAAGAGACTGCCACGAAATAATAAAGGTTTCTACCCCAATCACAGGGCCAGCAACCACCCAGTGCAAGAAAGTAAACTAGTACGAGAATATAATTCAGGGTCCCGCAAAAAAATACTAGTGCTAACTCTAAGGGTACCGCCACGAAACAAAAAGTCTTATACACGCTACATGAAAGATCGTACGAAGTAAAAGTAAAGAACGGAAAATTAATACAGAAAGACCCCCCCCCCCCCCCCCCCCCCCCAAAAAAAAAGGGGAAAAGAAGAAAGAATTACTGGATAAACGAGAAATTAAAGCAAAGATGCCACTAAGAAATATAGAAGGCACGGAAAAAAGGGACAGCGGTCGGAGAAGGGGGCAAGTATCCGAAGTCTAACACCTCTGCTATAAAAAGCGGAGTCAGCCAAATCTATCATAGAATAGGGGAAGGGGGTGGGGGTGCTGAAGCTACAAGGGACCGAGGGGCTACCTCGGGTGGGCGAGAAAAAGACGACGACAAAGAAAAGGAACTGGGGTAGAAGGACTAGGGAGGGATGGGGGGAGGAAGGAAATATAGAGGAAGCGATAAAAGAATGTAAAAGAAGATCTTACGTCTCCATTGACAAGCAGGGGTTACCCATTACAAAATAGGCAAGTGGGGTGTTATAGCCCTAGTCTACCCCCCCCCCCCGGGTCACTATGGGGTTTGAGGGCGAGGTAAGTCCTACGTAATCGGTGTTTACATGCAGTAACCAGTTCATCTTTCTTGTTTAGGAGTTGGTCCGTCGAAAACAGCATTTGTAAAGTTTCCTCCGAGCATAAATTGCACGGACGGCGTCCTCCCGTGTAAGAGTTGGCTCTGGACAGTAATTCCCAAGTGAGATCATAGTTGATGTTGTTGTCCTTGAGGTCCCATATGTGGCCCGAAAGTGAGGTGGCGTAACGCCGGGCCGGGTTTCGGAAGGTATGTCTGTGTTGGTATAGCCGGGTCTTGAAGTCACATGCGGTTAATCCTATATAAGCTTTGTTGGAGGTGTCCGTGCTCACGTTGCACTGGTAGATCACATTACGGTCTCTGCATGGAGACGTAAGATCTTCTTTTACATTCTTTTATCGCTTCCTCTATATTTCCTTCCTCCCCCCATCCCTCCCTAGTCCTTCTACCCCAGTTCCTTTTCTTTGTCGTCGTCTTTTTCTCGCCCACCCGAGGTAGCCCCTCGGTCCCTTGTAGCTTCAGCACCCCAGCCTCTTCCCCTATTCTATGATAGATTTGGCTGACTCCGCTTTTTATAGCAGAGGTGTTAGACTTCGGATACTTGCCCCCTTCTCCGACCGCTGTCCCTTTTTTCCGTGCCTTCTATATTTCTTAGTGGCATCTTTGCTTTAATTTCTCGTTTATCCAGTATATCTTTCTTCTTTTTCCCTTTTTTTTTGGGGGGGGGGGGGGTGTTTCTGTATTAATTTTCCGTTCTTTACTTTTACTTCGTACGATCTTTCATGTAGCGTGTATAAGACTTTTTGTTGCGTGGCGGTACCCTTAGAGTTAGAACTAGTATTTTTTTGCGGGACCCTGAATTATATTCTCGTACTAGTTTACTTTCTTGCACTGGGTGGTTGCTGGCCCTGTGATTGGGGTAGAAACCTTTATTATTTCGTGGCAGTCTCTTTAGTATTTTGCCCTGGAAAAAGATGAGTATTGACGTATATGTACGTCAATACTCATCTTTTTCCATTTCTCCGAGGGTTCTTAACCCCACTATCAGGCTAAATAATTTCTTTAGTCAAAATACGGCGATATATATATATATATATATATATATATATATATATATAATAAATGAAGAATTAGAAATAGAAGCCAGGAATATCCGTCATCAGTGGTCTACTAGCCATCATAGGTATTTCTTCGCATTACAGACCATATAGCTCAAGCTAGGGCGATACAATAACTAAATCAAGTTATTGGGATAAAAAGAGTTGGGTGGAGAAAGAGAGACAGGTAAACAAACACGAATAGTGAGGCAACGTAAAGAGAAGAAAAATGAGAAAATCAAGTCAATAATTCATTTTGAACATAAGAACTTGCGAATATTGACGAGAAGGCAAAGACACATCTTGGCCGTGCGGATGTGAGCGGGGAAAGAATCTCGTATATATATATGAAAAAAAGGAAAAGAATGACTTCAATTGTAGTGTTAAAAAAGTTTTAGGATTTAATGTTATAATATAATGAGTTGGTAGATCCAGTAAGATCTTTGTTAACTTCGGTGGAAGAATTTTAGAGATTCATGGTTAACTTGGGTTGGAGAACTTTCTCGCATTCGTCTATCTGTGGCGATTGTCAAAATGAGATCAGGTTGTGTTGAAATGTGTGACTATAAGAGAGATTTGGATATGTCTGGGGTGTGGCATGTGGTGTTAATGAGTGTTGATGATGATGAAGGTCCTGAGGAATTAAAGTATACATACATCCCATTCTTATCAAAAGACATGTATCTTACACCTCATTAAAACCCAGACAAGCACCTAAATTCATCTTTGATATAGAAATTTGTAGAAGATATTCTTTAAGGATTTGGAAGAGTTGATTCAGCTATGCCATTATAAACTCATCAAAGGTCAGCTAATGAAATAAAACCAGCAGGAGAGTAGGTTTACGACCACCTTCTCAAACACCCTTATCTTACAACCTCACCATTTTCTGAGTGTATATATATGTGTGTGTGTCTATTGTGACACCCTATATATGTGTGTGTGTGTGTGTGTGTACTTTAATTCCTCCAGACCTTCATCAACATCAACACTCATTAACACCACACGCCACACAACATACACATCCAAATGTCTCTTATATATAGTCACACATTTCAACACAACCTGATCTCAATTTGACAATCGCCACCGACAGACGAATGCGAAAAAGTTCTCCAACCCAAGTTAACCAGGAATCTCTAAAATTCTTCCCACCGAAGTTAACAAAGAACTTACTGGATCTACCAACTCATAATATTATAATATTATATTATAACATTAAATCATAAAACATTTTTAACACTACAAGTGAAGTCATTCTTTTCCTTTTTTTCAAATATACCAACTGTACCAAGGATGAAACACACACACACACACACACACACATATATATATATATATATATATATATATATATATATATATATATATATATATATATATATATATATATATATATATATATATATTCGAAATTTAACAAAGGAATATAATCCATGGGGATTATATTCCTTTGTTAAATTTCGAATACCTGATGATGTCACCGGATTCATATTGAACCCGGTCATTGAAATGTTCATAGTATAATAAACCTTTAAGGAATTACACCAGTCCAGCCTCCTGTTATTTTATAATATATATATATATGGGAGGAGGGCGATAAAAAACGCACGGTAGTGTATTTAAAAATTGTTTAATTTTATATTAATATATTTCTATATTTGAACAATATTAGATATCACAGCTCCGATACTATGGGCATGTAGTTCGAATGTCCCAGGAAAGAATAGGTGGACAGATTTTACGGGTAAAACCAGCCGGCAAGCAAGAGACCCTGAGCAAGATGGTTGGATAACATTCATGAGCTTGGCAGGTCTCGCTTGGGGATCCAGCCGGATCAGTTGGAGACGTTTGCTTCTGACAGGACCTGCTGGAAGGAGTGTCTGAGGACTCTGTCCCCAATTTCCTCTCAGGAATAAATGGGCGAAGAAGAAGAACCCTAACTATTTTCGGTCACTTTTTGCTGTTCAAAATAGATAGTGTCTATTGTGACACCCTATATATGTGTGTGTGTGTGTATGTGTGTGTGTGTGTGTGTGTGTGTGTGTGTGTGTGTGTGTGTGTGTGTGTGTGTGTGTGTGTGTGTGTGTGCGTGTGCGCGCGCGCGTGTGAGTGTGTATGTGTGGTGTGTGTGTATTTCTGGGCCATTTCCCGTCATTAATACTATATATTTTCAATAGTTCAATCGATTAGCAGAGAGGCATACAGTCCTGATGAAGAGAAATGACCCAGAAACATATTGATTGTTCCTCGATGCTACTGTTGAACAAACACATGACGATAGTCATCAAAACACTGCATAGCATAGTAAGGCTGCTTGCTTGCCAACGAATCGAATATTGTTATTATTATTCGATAAACCCATATTTACACACACACACTCATATATATATATATATATATATATATATATATTAATTCAAAATATTAATAAATATAGACATTCATGTAATCAAATATATTTTATTATATATATTTCGGAGGTACTGTGCTGTTTCCTCAGTATGTCCTCATCAGATAAAATATATAAATTGATGTATGACATACCTCAACTGTGCTGATGGTTCAATTCCAGTCTTGGCAGTGATTAATTATAACAAAACTCAATATTTATATACCATAAGTACTAACATGACAAACTACATATAATGGAGAGGGTGAGTAGGAAAACGTGTAGAAGAACAATAAATACATAAATAGATAAATAAAATACATAAACACATAAGTACATAAATGTTAAATATTTAAATAATTAAATAGGTAAATATTCGTATTAGAGAAAAAAAAAACAAATGAGAGAGAGAGAGCTAAATAGAGTAGAAAAGCAAAAGATAGAGAGATGAAGATATAAACGAATCTTTTCGTAGCTTACATGTACTCAAAGACGTGGTTGAAGCTATGAATCAATGTGTGTAAATAAGAAGAATAACTCTTCAGTAAATCTATGTTTGTAGATATCGAACTGTTGCTCAATGACGTTGTCAGTTTAACTATACAGAATGTAATCATCTTTTGATGTTACCGTGAGAGAGACATGCTAATAGTTTCTAGGATCAGTGAGGGTGTCATCTCTGTGTTTACACATCTAATGATAAGTATCAGTAAAAATATAAAGTTAAATAGTGAGAGAGGCAAGGGATAGAAGACGACTCAGATAGATATTTTATTAAGGCCATAAAACGGGGTCAGTTTATTGGAAGCTGGTGTCAGTAACAACGACTTACTTTTACAGTAGTCTTACCCCCCTCCCCCATCCTTCACACCACCGTCATCATCTCCCTATCAACCCTTCAGCCACAACCATCATCCCCATCATACCACCATCACCCCACCACCACCATCTTTTCTTTGTACATTAATACAACTGATGGTTGTGTTCACCTGTATTGTGAGTGTTGAAATGTGAAGGCACGTGGTATAGTGGCTATGGTATTCGACTCACGATCGTAAAGTCGTGATTTCGATTCCCAGCAACACGTTCTGTCCTTGACCAAGATACATTAGCTCACGTTACTCCAGTCCACTCAGCTCCAAAATGAGGTGTACCTGTAATTCGAAGGACCAGCATTGTCACATTCTGTGTCACGCTGAATCTCCCTGAGAACTACGTTAAGGGTACACGTGTCTGTTGAATGCTGAGCTGCTTGCACTTTAATTTCACGAGCAGGCTGCTCCATTGATCGTATCAACTCAAGAACTCGTCGTCGTAACTGACGGAGAGTCTAAGCGAGAAGAAGAGAAAATGTTGAAATATAAAAATAAGGTCCCAAAAGTGATTGGTTGATATTGAACCCCTCACGCAGAGGTCAATGGGTCTATTCAGTGTGACTATTGAGCTTTTGGGCCAAAATTTGGATAAGAAATTAAAATCCATAAAATAATTCTTTACGACATTATCTCAATTCTAAGAATTTTGGGCGAGGAGAAAGTCAATTACGAGGGTCAGCTAAAAAGTTCATAAGCTGACCAAGATACTCTCATGGAATGCCCAAATGATATTTATTTTTCAAAATAGTTCCTGGAAAGAAGAGTTGAAATTTATGCATGCAAGATTTCATAGCTCTAGCATCACTCCTTCATAGTCAGCATATGAACTTTGCAACCCACCCTCGTATTTTGACTGCAGTACTTCACTGGTACTTTATTCATCGACTCTGAAAGGATAAAGGTCAAAGTTAACTTCGGTGGGATTTGAACTTAGAACCTAGAAAGTCGTCACTAAATATCGCCTAGCAGTTTATCTGACGCTCAAACGACTATGGAATCCACAACTCTTCATAAGATGAAAATACATAAAATACAACTTACATATACAGGTTCCGAATTTATACATAAATAATTTGTCTTTATCGTTTATTTATTTTAAATTCTATTTACTGTTTTATTTAATTACTTATTTATTTATATGTCTGGAGTCGATGAGCGGTCATGTATTTCATGAAAGGGCCAATGGTCTAAAATATTTTGTGATCCCTGGTTTAGATGAAATTTTCATTCATCCTAAACCGCTACATTAAGCTGTAACTGAACTGTGCTGAAAATATTGTTTCATTCAACGAAGAGTTATGACCGGCAGATAATATCAACAATGGAAATAATAAAGGAAACATAAATTCCTTGGTCCGATCTGACCAAGGAATTTATGTTTCCTTTATTATTTCCATTGTTGATATTATCTGCCGGTCATAACTCCTTTCTTTTTATTTTTCCCAACCAGCAGATATTATCAACAATGAAAAGACCAACGGAAACAATCTTTGGTCAAATTTTGTCAAAGGGATGATGGTTGTGGCTGAAGGGATGATAGGGAGATGATGACGGTGGAGTGAAGGAGGAGGGGGGAGGTAAGACTACTGTAAAAGTCGTTGTTACTGACACCAGCTTCCAATAAACTGACCCCGTTTTATGGCCTTAATAAAATATCTATCTGAGTCGTCTTCTATCCCTTGCCTCTCTCACTATTTAACTTTATATTTTTACTGATACTTATCATTAGATGTGTAAACACAGAGATGACACCCTCACTGATCCTAGAAACTATTAGCATGTCTCTCTCACGGTAACATCAAAAGATGATTACATTCTGTATAGTTAAACTGACAACGTCATTGAGCAACAGTTCGATATCTACAAACATAGATTTACTGAAGAGTTATTCTTCTTATTTACACACATTGATTCATAGCTTCAACCACGTCTTTGAGTACATGTAAGCTACGAAAAGATTCAACAGAAACTTCTAGCTGTTTTACAGCTTCCCTTGTTTCCTCTTTCCTTTTTCGTTTTCTGATGCATAACCTGCCTCCCATTGGCCTTTAATATTTGACATTTTATTTCTGTTATTTTATTTTTTCCCTTTTTCTTTTATTTTATTTTAGATTTTAGTTTTTTATATTATTATTACTTGTCAAATTGCATAGAGTTACGGCCCTTGCCATTCTGAGTTCAAATCCCGCCGAGGTTAACTTTGCCTTTCATCCTTATGGGGTCGATCAAATAAAGTACCAGTAATACACTGGCTAATTTGCTGGCTTTGTGCCAAAAGTAGAAACAATTATTACTTGTCAAATTAGCTCTTTTTGATTACCAACTCTAAGGAATACTCGATACTCCCCTAGTCTGCCATGGCTTACTAGCTCTATACGGACATTTAAATTGAATAAATAAATAAACACATAAATAAATAAATAAATAAATAAATAACGAAATTTTAGTAAATGTCCGGTTTGATAATTCTCTAACAAAGGTTCCTGTCAGTTTGTATCACAATGAAATGAGCAGGATAAAAGATGCGGCAGAAAGTGCCTCCCACTGGTTATAGAACAGACAAGAAGAAATAAGTTGGAAGCCAGTAAGAGGAGATAGGCATTAATTTAGCCACCATTAAGAAACCCCTACCAATGGAAATATATGTGAAAGGGAACACATGGAGATGAGCTGTGTTACCGTGATGATACATGTCACAGATATCTATATTGAAAGACTGAAAGATAGAAAGATTGAGCTGTGTTTCCATAGTAATGATGATGATAATATATATATATATATGTGTGTGTGTATTTGTGGAGAAAGAGAGAGTGTGTGTGAGAGAGAGAGAGAGAGAGAGAGAGAGAGAGAGAGAGAGAGAGAGAGAGAGAGAGAGAGAGAGAGAGAAACTGAGCTGTTTCCATAGTGATATATACTGTATCATATGCCTCTTATCAAATCATCACCTGTAGAATGATTAAGTTAACATCAAGTCATAACCACATTAAGTCATCACAATGTCATCACTACATTAAGTCTTGATCATGTCATCATTACATTAAGTCATCACAATGTCATCACTACATTAAGTCTTGATCATGTCATCATTACATTAAGTCATCACAATGTCATCATTACATTAAGTCATCATCATGTCATCACCACATTAAGCTATCACAATGTCATCACTACATTAAGTCATCACAATGTCATCACTACATTAACTCATCACAATGTCATCACTACATTAAATCATCATTATGTCATCACTACATTTAGTCATCATCATGTCATCACCACATTAAGCCATCATCATGTCATCCATACATTAAGTCATCATCATATCATCACTACATTAATTCATCAACATGTCATCATTACATTAGGTCATCACCATGTCATCACCATGTCATCACCACATTGTCATCATCATGTCATCATTAAATTAAGTCATCACCATGTCTTCACTACATTAAGTCATGATCGTGTCAACATTACCTTAAGTCATCATTATGTCATCACCACATTAAGTCATCATCATGTGATCACTACATTAGGTCATCACCATGTCATCACCATGTCATCACTACATTAAGTCATCATCATGTCATCACTACATTAAGTCATCAACATGTCATCATTACATTAAGTCATCATCATGTCATCACCACATTAAGCCATCACAATGTCATCACCACATTAAGTCATCACAATGTCATCACTACATTAAGTCATCATTTCATCACTACATTTACCTATAAAAATATAATGTCATCATGACTCAGGATCAAAGCACACAATCAACGAATACATTCTAATATCATCAGCTGATTTAGCTGTTAGAGAATTCGGCTCACGAGCGTTCGGTCATGAGTTCGATTCCCGGCTGCGCGTTGTGTCCTTGAGGAAGATATTTTATTTCACGTGGTTTCCAATTCACTCAGCTGAAAAAAATTAGTTGTACCTGTAATTCAAAAGGATATCCTTGTTACACTCTATGTCACACTGAAACACTCTGAGAACCCCATTAATAACGTGTCTGTGGAATGCTCAGCCACTTGCACGTTAATTTGACGGGCAGGCTGCTCCGTTAATCAAATGCCGGAGGCCCAACACCATTTCTCTACAGATACAGTACAGAAAAAAGACTACGTGAAAGTGTATATGAATATATGTATGCATGTATTTGTTACATATTTCCCTGTATATTGAAAAATGAACATCTTGATTTTCGAGCTTTTATAGGGTTTCATTTGAGGTGTCGACACCTCTACTTCAACTAATCAAGATATAATTTAAAGTTCCAGCATAAGCATTAATGATATGCAAATTAATACATCCTATTCACTGTTGCTATATATATATGGCAAGCTTTATAAATCCATTAGTTACGAATTTATCTGTGATTGATAACTGATCAAGAGCCAATAAAACAGTATCTAAACTGTGTATCTCGGCACACAGGTGCGCCACAAGATGTAATTTGGTGCGCCACTGAAGAGAAAGGGTCTATTTATCCCGTTAGTAAAATAAGTTGGATTACTTTGAATAAATAATTGTTTCTACGTTAGGCACAAGGCCAGCAAATCACCCAGTGCATTACTGGTACTTTATTTTATCGACCTCGTAAGAATGAAAGGCAAAGTTAACCTTGGCGGGATTTGAACTAAGAATGGCAATGGCCGTAACTCTATACGTCAAAGCATGGCGTCCGACCCTCTACCAATACTGCCAATCCACATGAATGAATATTACATAACTTATGTACTAAATTTCGTAACTGTTAATTAAACATAAATATTCTTATATATGATGATTGCTTATTCTAAGATTCACTTCTTTTAAAATTTTAAAATGTCAACACCTCCGGTTATGATATAACGGACGCTATATCATATCGCGTATATAAACTTCATATATTTTCATTGTTATATCATAACGTTTATATTTCCGTCGCTAATTTTCTCCTTTTTCGTTTTCATTTCATTTCGCTGTAATGCAGTTTATATATAATATCCTCTTTTTAAAATGTATCATGGATTACTTTACTTACAGAAGAGAATGTAACACAGTCTCTCTTCAATTTCTGTGCATATTGTCAATTACAATTTTATTTGACGTATATCTACATACATGTATATTTGCGTATAATATCAATATGCACACTACACATGCTAGCAGAAAACCACCCGAAGAGTGGTTTTTCTGCTAGTATTTTTAAATATTTATATTTCTACTTATATGTACAGGGGGGAGGGGACAAAAGTCACTTTCTAATTTAAAAAATTCATAATTTTTTCTATTATTAAAGTATCATATTTTTTTCTTTCAGATTAAAGTTGAATAACAAGATCCAATTATGGAAAATAACACCCTCCAAGAAAAATTAGTTTTGAGTTGATTTGTAATGTTTTATTAATAAAAATAGGTAAGAAGTGACTTTTGGTCCACCCTGTATAAATACCTCGTTTGAATGAATTTTCGAAATAAAGGCCATCAAATTTTGTTTACATAAGTATTTCACATAATAGGCAGGAAGAAAGAAAATTAATTAATGAAAATAAGAGGAAGAGGGAAGAGACGTATAGGCACTACAGTTCAGTTTGTGCCTCGCACACAAGATGGAAAAAGCCTTGACCCCGAGAACAACCAGCGACACCCGCTCATCACCCACTTCACCTCACGGGTTCCTTCTCAGGTAGGATGTACTCCTCAGTTTTGCAGCAGTTCGGGGAACAAGGATAGCGGAGGTTTCGATGGTGACCGGCACGAAAACTAAATACACGACCAAGTCTCAGATATCGAAAAAGTACATCAAAATATATCTACTTGTTCTAAAGCAGGCATGGGCAACCTTTTTCGAGAAGCGGGCCGCATGAGATATGGCTTATCATCAGGCGAGCCGCAGGCGCTAATTTACATTCGTGCCCACATTAAAAAAAAGGGGCGGTAACTCAGGTTGTTTTGATTTGTTTCTGCAGAATTCGTACACGTTGTTTTCCCCGATCGTAAAAATGATAGAAAGATAAATTACGACTGAAAAGTTAAGGTAAAAAAATCAGAAAGATTTCCTTTAGGTGACTTAGGCGAGCCATTCAGAAAGCTTCGCGGCCCCATGACTGTTCGAAGTGTACCAAGAAAAAAACAAAAATGTTTTGGAACCACTGCTTTACGGGATAAAGCCGATCCTACTACAACGGAAAAATGTTTTTAGACATCGTTTCAATGTGTTCAGCTGAATAAACAATGTAACCCCTCTCGTGCGACCATCTTAAATCAAAGAGAAATTGGGAGGAGATAACTTACAAGCTACATGAAATAGTTGTTTCTACTATTGGCACAAGGCCAGCAATTATCCCAGTGCATTACTGGTACTTTATTTTATCGACCCCCGTAAGGATGAAAGGCAAAGTTAACCTCGGCGGGATTTGAACTTAGAATGGCAAGGGCCGTAACTCTATACGTCAAAGCATGGCGTCCGACCCTCTACTGATACTGCCAATGGTTTAATAGTGTAAGAGTATTTTTCAACAAAAATGTGGAAGCATTAATTTTCAGCAATGAAAAAGGGCATGGCATGATATTACAAAAGCGATAACAGCTTAACACGTTAACATATAGGCCCTTACATATAGGCTCCTCGTGGAGTTGTACGGGTGCCGTCCTGACATACGATGTGTCTTGAACACTTAACCCATCCCTCTCCAGGTTTGAACACAGTCAATTTCTTCTTGAGTAATAGGATGAGAGAGAGGCGGGGGGAGAAATGGAGAGAGATAGAAAGACCATCTGGTTACCATGGCAACACATTGTTATCCATTTTGCCTTTGTATTGTTGTTTCATTATTAGCAATCAGGGCGGTGAATTGGCAGTATCGGTAGAGGGTTGGACGCCATGCTTTCTAGCATAGTTACGTCCCTTTACGGTTTGAGTTCAAATCCCGCTGAGGTTAACTTTGCCTTTCATCCTTACGGGGCCGATAAAATAAAGTACCAGTAATGTACTGGGTAATTGCTGGCCGTGTGCCTAAAGTAGAAACAATTATTAGCAATCAGGAATTAGTAGAGAAAAGACGTTATCAGAAAAATGATTACTTCAGCAACACACACACTTTATTCCTGAATCACTAATTGTATGGCAATGAAGCTTGTCACATGTATAGACCACTGATAGGCAAACATTTCTGCCTCACAAAAATGTTGCTGACGAAATCATTTTTCTGATGACGTCGTCAGTTGTACCCAGATGTGTTAAAGTTTAGTATTTTTATAGTGTTCAAAGATTTTCCAGAACCACTAAGGCTATGACCATGAAACTTTGCAGGGATATAGGTACGGTCATGTACCTGCTCTCTACCCTGTTTGCTAATAATGAAACAACAATGCAATGTCAAAAATTTAGCAAAATGGATAACAACGTGTTACCATGGTATCCAGGTAGTTGCCATGGGAACTATGTGATGTTCATAGCAACCGTTGCCATATGCAACCGTTGCCATAGCTTGGCAATATTCGATTACAGAACTTCTAAAACCCCCAGGTTTTATAGAGTTAAGTTAAATTACAAGGCAAGGACAAAATACGTATATGTTTGACATTTACATCGATCAATGTGTAACGAAGACTGTCGGTTAGATCGGTGGAGACAAAAACGAAACTCTGAGTAGGTGACACGCAGAGAGATAAAGATGCTCTACTAACGATAACCATATCTGAACAGTGTGGAATCCTTGAGGGGGAAAACGAAACAATAGAGTCACGTGATAGACGGAGAAGGTAGCGATAAAAGACGTGAACAACTCAGCAAAGGAGGAGGAGGAGAAGTCGCAGATAATATTGCAAAATTGGTAACAGATACAAGAACTCCATGGTCATCAACTGTCGAAATGTATTTATTGTCTCGATCCCTATTGGTCCATTCAAGGCGACAATGTCTAACACAGTTAAACACTATCCATGAGTATTTCACTAAATGAAAATGAAACACAATTTACGTGAAATTCATAAGAAGACAAAATATGTATATATTGCAATTTTGTCCGCTGGACGCAGCCCAAACACCACCCCGCCCTAGGCCCAGAGCCCATCACCCTCCTCCATTCCCTCTCCATTTCTTCTGTGGCACAAGAGTCCTTGCTTTTTCCCTTTCTTCTGTGACACAATACTATTTGCTTTTTCCGTTTCTTCTGTGGCTCAAGAGTCCTTGCTTTTTCCTTCTTTTTCCTCTCATTTGTGGCATTTATAGTCCTTTCCTATACTTTCTCATACAGCTAGATCTGCCCTTCTTTACCCCTTTTCTCATAACTTAAATTTGTTTTTATCTTTCTTTTTCATATTTGTGTAGTAATCAATGGCTTTAAGCCAACTTTGTGATTATTGAGAATAAACATTTATTTTGAAACAACCACCAGGAAAAAAATTAAATGTTGATGAAGACTGTCAGTTAGACCTATGGAGACAAAAATAAAACATAGATTAGGTGATGTATAGAGAGGACCAACTGAGCTAGAAGTTTTATCCACGTCTGATCGGTGTGTTTATTTTAAGTTGACATCTCATTCCCTATTTCTTGATACTTATACACTGCGATTTCATTTGATATCAGATAGCAGTCATCTTCTGTCCCTTGTGTCGATGATAATACTGCATCTTCCATTCACGGTGTTGTATATATAGTATAATTAAAATTCCATACACTTAACATGTATTGCATAAACTGCTGAACACAGTTAACTGCAATCACACCGACAGATACACACACACACACATACACATATATATATGTGTGTGTGTGTGTGTGTGTGTGTGTGTGTGTGTGTGTGTGTGTGTGTGCGCGCGTGCGCGAGTGTGTGTGTGCGTGTGCGCGTGTGTGTGTGTGTGTGCGTGTGTGTGTGTGTGTGTGTGTGTGTGTGCGTGTGTGTGTGTGTGTAGTATAATTAAAATTATAAAATTATAAGGCATTACGTATATGGTGCCAGATGAAATATCAATGTTGAGAGAAGGAAGAGAGATGATATCATATATTCAACATCAGTTTATTTCTTTATATCATTTATTATGTACATTTTAAAGGCATTAAAAGGTCGTTGGGCAACAATTATCTGATGCGTTGTCGTCAGACAGGTGTTTAAATGTAAATAAAAATAAAGTTTTGTTTTTGTTTTTGATATACCTGCCATTGAAGAGATGTTGATATTTCAGTAGCATGCAAGCATATGCTATATGAATGCAAGCGCTGGCAAGCCAGTGGATATGGGAATGAGAGCTACTATGGTGATAGTAGCATGTGGTGAGAGCAGGTCCCTACCTACTAAAGGGGTCAGGCTATTCAATCTTTAGTCAATCGTTCTGGTTCTTAAATGGGTTATAAAATAGTTGATTACTTTTTATCATTATATTTACGTTTGTTAGTCCTCAGCGAGTAATGACAGTCATCTTACCCCTATTACTATCACGTTGACGTCGGTAAAACTATGGTGCATGGTCATCTATCTAAGCTGTTGTACAGAAGGAAGAGGGGGTGCTTAGGCTAAAGCCTGCGAGTATTGCTATGAATGCGTGTGCGAGCTAGATCTAGATATAGTGGATCTGCGTCGTCGTAGCCATGTGCGCGTGTGCTTGGTCTTATAGAAGTAGTATGTGCAGGTACACGTGAACTATAGATTACTTACAAGCACACACATGCTGACAGGCACCCATAGGCACCCGCGCACATATACGTACACGCGGTCCCTCGCACAAGGCGATAGATGGATAGAGGTAAGAAAATGGAGAAAGAAAAGAAAAAGGAGAAAACACGAAACAAAGGTGAAGATCAAAGTTTAGATGCTAGGGGAAGAGTTAATTCAGTCCAGTCTGTAAGGTGGAAGCGTAGTGTTACCAGAAGCTAGGAACAAAGTCTGATTTTCCACCTTGGGTCTAGTTTCCCTAATGGACTCAACCCCACTCCTCAATTGCTTTAATCTTGCGCACATGCAGTCGCGCTTACTTCTCTACCCCTAGCTATCGTCACCCCTAAGTAAAAGGCCAGTAACTTGGGGGTTGGGCGAAAGTCGATTACACCGATACGTGTAGTTATCTGGTACCTTTTGGATGTGTGTGAGTGGGTGGGGAGAGTCGATTACAATGACTCCAGTAGTTAACTGGTACTTTCTTTTTATTGCTACTGGATGGATGAAATGCGAAGTTGACTTCAGCTGTATTTGAACTCAAAATGTAAATAGTTTGAAAAGAGATGAAAATCAAAATGCTATCATGCATGAATATAACATAAGTTCTTAAACCATTTATGATATTAAGAAACAAGAGAACGATCTAACCCTTTCGATACCAACCCGCCTGAAACCGTCTCTGGTTCTATGATACAAAACTGCTTGTTTTAAAAGGTTTATATTTATGAAAAACAAACCTTCTATCATTGATTTTAAGTAAAAACTTTTGTTAATATATATTCCAAGCACAATCGTAATAATAAGAAAGTCAGTTATATTGCTAAATCCTTTCAAATGCTAGATTGGTTTGAGAGAAAGAGAGAGAGAGAGAGAGAGAGAGAGAGAGAGAGAGAGAGAGAGAGAGGGGAGAGAGAGAGAGAGAGAGAGAGAGAGAGAGGGAGAGAGAGAGAGTGCTTGTGGTATGAGAGACACAGAGAGAAAATGTGATAGACGAAGAGGGAGTGAGAGAAAGTTAGTGATAGAGAGATAGTGAATGATAGAGAAAGAGTATGAGTGCGTGTGTATGCGAGAGAGAGTGGGTGATAGAGAGAGTATTATAGATAAATAGATACATAGATAGATAGATAGATAGATAGAGAGAGAGAGAGAGAGAGAGAGAGAGAGAGAGAGAGAGAGAGAGAGAGAGAGAGAGAGAGAGAGAGAGAGAGAGAGAGTAAGTGAGTGATTAGGATTAACAACATCGTTAGGCCACAGAAACTGGTGTTATTAAAGCCCCCACATGGTCAAGATTCTAGAAATAACGGGAGATCAGTCCATTCCCAGGCCCTGGATATGACAAACGAACAACGGAGATCGTCGAAACTTCTGTTTAGAAGACAGAGAGCGGAAGTTGAAAACAATTAGAATTAGAAAATTTCGCCGTATATTTGAATAAAGAAAATATTCTAATAACGGGGCATATGAACGGAAAATGATGGTCTTCTGCACGTGTGTTCTGTTATTAGACCATTTCCTTTAGTCAGAAATACGATGAAATATTCTAATTCTACATTTATTGTATTTAGTTTTGTTGTGAATTGGCAAATTCGTTAGAACGTCGGATAGGATGCTTTGTGGTATTCGTTTTAGCTCTCTTCGTAAAGGGCCATAACTGTATGCTGCAAAGCATGGTGTCTGACGCTCTACCGATACTTCCAATTGAAATAATGGTTTCTTATATAGGCACAAGGCCAGCAATTTTGGGGGAGGGGAAAGTCGATTAAATCGACCCCAGTACGTTACTGGTACTTTATTTTATCGACCCCGTAAGGATGAAAGGCAAGGTTAACCTCGGCGGGATTTGAACTCAGACCGTTAGGACCGTAACTCTATGCTGCAAAGCATGGTGTCCGACCCTCTACCGATACTGCCAATCCACCGCCCTACTTCCAATTGAAATAATGCTTCCTAATTTAAGTACAAGGTAGGGCCATGTATTGGCAGTATCGGTAGAGCGTCGGACAACATGCTTTGCGGCATATAGTTACGTCCTTTTACGTTCTGAGTTCAAATCTCGCCGAGGTCAACTTTGCCTTTCATCAATTGGAGGTCGATAAAAATAAAGTACCAATCAAGTACTGCGGTTGATTCTTCCTCTATATCTCATTCTCACTTCAATTCTCTAACTGCTTACCCTTTTCTAGAATAATTCTGCTGTATTCAGACCTGGAGAGGAAATGGGCTCTGCCAGGTTTAAAAATGAAACGCCGTATATCAATACGGCTCCCTTACGACTCTCTCAGGAGTTACGGGTCCAGACCATTTTATTTGAAAGATCACACCATTACAACCAGTTTTATGGTACAGTTACTGCTCATTCAAGATTGTGCTAGGTCAGAAGATGTTTCATAATTTCACCATATACTCATTATAGAAAATATTTATCTTATTTACTGGAGTTACTGGACCATACATGCATGTATGTTGCATGTTAAAATATATTAACACATAAACAGATCAATTAATTAATTGATTAATTAAAATCCCTATTTCTTTTCTTCTTGTAATTGGTGACTAGAAAGTGGTGTGAGGAAATATTCAGAAAATGGAGAGAATTTGTGAAAGAGAGAGAGTGAGAAAGGGTGGGAAAGAGAGTGAGAAAGGATGGGAGAGAGAGTGAGAAAGGGTGAGAGAGAGAGAGTGAGAAAGGGTGGGAAAGAGAGTGAGAAAGGATGGGAGAGAGAGAGTGAGAAAGGGTGGGAGAGAGGGTGAGAAGGGGTGGGAGAGAGAGAGTGAGTAAGGGTGGGAGAGAGAGTGAGAAAGGGTGAGAGAGAGAGAGTGAGAAAGGGTGGGAGAGAGAGTGATAAAGGGTGGGAGAGAGTGAGAGTGAGAAAGGGTGGGAGAGAGAGTGAGAAAGGGTGGGAGAGAGAGAGTGAGAAAGGGTGGGAGAGAGTGAGTGAGAAAGGGTGGGAAAGAGAGTGAGAAAGGGTGGGAAAGAGAGTGAGAAAGGGTGGGAGAGAGAGAGTGAGAAAGGGTGAGAGAGAGTGAGAAAGGGTGGGAGAGAGAGAGAGTGAGAAAGGGTGGGAGAGAGAGTGAGAAAGGGTGGGAGAGAGTGAGTGAGAAAGGGTGGGAGAGAGAGAGAGTGAGAAAGGGTGGGAAAGAGAGTGAGAAAGGGTGGGAGAGAGAGAGTGAGAAAGGGTGGGAGAGAGTGAGTGAGAAAGGGTGGGAGAGAGAGAGTGAGAAAGGGTGGGAGAGAGAGAGTAAGAAAGGGTGGGAGAGAGAGAGAGTGAGAAAGGGTGGGAAAGAGAGTGAGAAAGGGTGGGAGAGAGAGTGAGAAAGGGTGGGAGAGAGAGAGTGAGAAAGGGTGGGAGAGAGTGAGTGAGAAAGGGTGGGAGAGAGAGAGTGAGAAAGGGTGGGAGAGAGAGAGTGAGAAACGGTGGGAGAGAGAGAGTGAGAAAGGGTGGGAGAGAGAGAGTGAGAAAGGGTGGGAGAGAGAGTGAGAAAGGGTGGGAAAGAGAGTGAGAAAGGGTGGGAGAGAGAGTGAGAAAGGGTGAGAGAGAGAGAGAGTGAGAAAGGGTGGGAGAGATAGAGTGAGAAAGGGTGGGAGAGAGAGAGTGAGAAAGAGTGGGAGAGAGAGTGAGAAAGGGTGGGAGAGAGAGTGAGAAAGGGTGAGAGAGAGAGAGAGTGAGAAAGGGTGGGAGCGTGTGTAAGAGAGAGGGAGGGCGGCCGAGAGGGAGAGTGAGAAACAGAAAATGTATATGTAAGAGGGAGAATGAGAGAGAGAGGGAAAGGTGTGGGAGAGAGAGAGAGAGAGAGAGAGAGAGTGTGAGCGAGATAGAATCGGTGAGAGAGAGAGAGAGAGAGAGTACATGAGAGGGAAATGTATGTATGGAGTATAGGGCGGGTGGAAGAAAGTGTGAGAGAGAATGAGAAAGAAAGTGTGGTGTGAAAGTGAGGAAGATGAAAAGGGAGTGAAGAGCATGAGAGAGAAAAAAGAGAGGGAGATAGAGAATATGAGAGAGAGAGAATATGAGTGAGAGAGAGAGAGAAAGAGAGAATATGGGAGAGAGAGAGATAGAGAGATAGATAGAGAGATAGATGGATAGATAGATAGAGAGAGAGAGGTTTGGTAATTGAATCTAATTTTTGTTGGACCATTCAGAAGAAAGCTTAAAATGTCCGTCTCCAACATGAAAGACTTATTAGGTTGTAATACGTGACGTATTACGTTGTAATACGCGAGGTATTACTTTCTATATCAAAGGTTCTCAACCCATTTCGGCCCTCGAAATCACGAAACGATATATATATATATATATAGAGAGAGAGAGAGAAATTAATATATCTACCAACATATGCGTACAGATGTGCACTAATGCTAGCAAATACATAAGTTATGTCATAGTACCTAGGTGGTTCAATGCAGGAGGATGCAGAACAATTATATGAGAGACGTAAAATAAGAAAATTTAAAAAAAAATTAAAAATTAACTTACTTACTAAAATTTTCACTCCAACTAATTAGTTTCTGTAATGGGATAAAGATAGTTACGTAATATAACCATCGAGAATTCATTACGTCATCTGGGAGTCTATTCTCAGCTAAGTCTCCAGGCAATGCGCGGACACTAGGGACTCACATAAAAATAATAATAATCCGGTGGATGGAACAGCTAGCGGGGACTGGATTCCATGCACTGAAAAAGTTCGCTGCCTCTGGTCAAATGGCAGATTCTAAAGAATCAATCACGTGACATTGAGGCTAGTCGGAAGGAGTGAGTTGGTAAGATGACAGAAGCCTACTACCACACCAATGAATTAGTAGCGGATTTGGCAGGTTTGCTCAACAAATAAATAATTTGGAGATAAATATAGAGAAATTAATATATCTACCAACATATGCGTACAGATGTACACTAATGCTAGCAAATACATAAGTTATGTCATAGTACCTAGGTGGTTCAATGCAGGAGGATGCAGAACAATTATATGAGAGACGTAAAATAAGAAAATTTAAAAAAAAAATTAAAAATTAACTTACTTACTAAAATTTTCACTCCAACTAATTAGTTTCTGTAATGGGATAAAGATAGTTGCGTAATATAACCATCGAGAAT
Organism: Eledone cirrhosa; assembly: GCA_964016885.1. Taxonomy (NCBI): domain Eukaryota; kingdom Metazoa; phylum Mollusca; class Cephalopoda; order Octopoda; family Eledonidae; genus Eledone; species Eledone cirrhosa. The sequence goes on from OZ024740.1 coordinate 46,071,217, forward strand.
TCATTACGTCATCAGGGAGTCTATATATATACTCAGGGAGTATATATATATATATATCATCAACATCATCATCATCACCGTTTTACGTCCGTTCTTCCACGCTAGCATGGGTTAGACGGGTTGTCCTGTTGTGGGCAGTGTCTGGTCGGCTGACCATGCCTTGCTCATACAGGAACTGATTTGGCTTGATTTCTACAGCTGGATGCCCTTCCTAACACCAACCTCATTTACAGTGAGTGCTGGGTGCTTTTTCGTGGCGCCTACACGTCCACTTTACAGTGTGGGCTGGGTGCTATTTTTGCCGTGGCACCTCCACGACCACCTTGCAGTGGGGGGTGTGGGGGCATATTGTCTATATGCTTCAGCTTGTACCCATGGGAGGTCGGGTACTCTGTATTACTGCGTGACGCCAGAGGTCACGGCCGTGTGTCATATATATATATTTAATACATTAACAGAGAAAGCTTTAAGCAATACTCCGACCGGCTTCCGTCTCACTCAACAAACATTAGGATATACCTTAGTATAATCCCAATTATACGTTTGGGGTGCTAACTATACGTATTTTGCGGATAACCAGTTGTATTATTTTATATGAGACATAATTAAAATACATCTCTCTTTCCAAACGATCGTTTCATTATAAGTTTTCTACAAATTGGGAAAATAATGTCCAGGTTATGTAGAAGCCTACACATAGTCCGTAGGAATATATGTAGGTGGGCACTTATAAATCATCAGTGGATGCCCGACAAATATCGATATAAAAAAAACCTTACCGATATTAATGTTCAGCGATGGTACCCCTCCGTGCTAGAATGACCGCCAAATTTGAAATTCCAGCAGTCTCACAATGAGAAATCTCACACTGCCATCAAGCGGAAGGGGGGGGGGGGTCATCGCAAAACATAAAAGAATAAAATAATATGCACGCGGGTCAATTAATTCTTTCAATAATTTTAACCATGCGTGAAGAACTCAATTGGATATAAAAAAATAAATATATGCATGTATTATTTATACACGCATATAGGTATTTTCTTAGGCTAAAAATAGAGATAAGATACCGGAAGAACAATTAATATTTCATACAAAGAATAAATACAGAAAGTCATACCTAAAAAGTATCTGGAAATATTCATCCCTGGCCAAATCAAGAGTATAATATTTAATAAATATATATAAATGAAAATATAGAAATTAATGTGAGCAAGAAACCAACAGTATTTCATAATATATAAGTGACTATAACGTCAAAATGGAAAATAATTCAAACTCAATTTTAAAAAAATCAAAACAGAGATTTTATCCACAGATTTTGTGAAATCCAGGGGAAAAACAAATATATATATATATATATATATATATATATATATATATATATATATATATATATATATATATATATATATATGTATGTGTGTGTGTGTGTGTGTGTGTGTGTGTGTGTGTGTGTGTGTGTGTATGTGAAGGCGCATGGCCTAGTGGTTAGAGCATTGGGCTTGCAATCGAAAGGTTGTGAGTTCAATTCTCGGACCGGGTGATGTGTTGTTTCCTTGAGCAAGACACTTTATTTCACGTTGCTCCAGTTTGCTCAGCTATAGAAATGAGATGAAGAGGTGCCGGCCTGCCCGCCCAGTCAATGGGATGGCGTTATCTTATGGTTAAAACAGCACGATGTGCTGTGACCAGCGGCGCCGAATGGACGCCCGACAGACTGGTCGGACAAGGTGATATATATATATATATATATATATATATATATATATAGGAACGAGTAGGACCCCGACGGCTGAGCTCAAGCCGTTTCGACGGCTAATTCTGGACTAAATGAACATTTTTTATCCTAGTATATGAATAGCCGAGCTTCTCAGGGGGTAATTCCATATATGGTAAAAGTTATTGTCACAAGGATTGGTCAAAAGTTTGTTGTTGAGACACATAATTCTATCATGGCAATTTGTGGAGGGAAGGGGTAGCTGAACTTGCCAGTAGAAGAAAGAGGGAGATGGAGTGGAGGAAACCCAATCGTGCGTTGATAGTGCCAACTACAGCAGAATCCTAAGGATAAGAGGTCAAGAGAAGTATACTAGGGAAGGGGAGGGGGAGGAAGTCGAAACAATAAGTAAAACAATATGGGGTAAATATATAGAAAAATACCGAGAATGTTAAAAAACAAATAAATGTAAAAAAAAAAAAAAAAATTCTGGTTACTATAACCTAAGGACAGCTATCAAGTCTCTCACTGGTACTGCTAGACTAAAGAAAGGTTTACTAGGTGGGACGGAATTATAATGAGGCCCTTTTAAGAGGTATAAGTAATCAATCGAGTATATCTTACGGTGACGGGTCAACAAGTGGAGGGCCAAAATACTAAAGAAACTACCACGAAATAATAATTCAGAGTCCCGAGACCAATACGAAATAAAGGTTTCTACCCCAGGCACAAGGCCAGCAACCACCCAGTGCAAAAAAAATAAACTAATACGAAATAATAATTCAGAATCCCGAAAAAGAATACTAATACTATCTCTAAGGGTGCCGCCACGATACAAAAATTCTAGTGCAAACTACATAAATGTTCGTACGAAGTATATGAAAAATTTGATACGGAAAATTAATTCAGAATCCCCCCCCACCACCCCACCCCACCCCACCACCCCAAAAAAAATAAATACTGATATACGAGAAATTAAAGCAAAGATACCAGTAAGAAATATAGAAAGCACGGACAGGGGGCAGCTATCGGATAAGAAGGCAAGTATCCGGGGTCTAACACATCTGCTATAAAAAGTGGAGTCGGCCAATTCTATCATAGAATAGGGGAAGGGGTGGGGGTACTGAGGCTACAAAAAACCGAGGGGCTGCCTCGGGTGGGCGAGAAAGTGAAAAGGACGACGGCAAAGAAAGAGGACTGGAGTGGAAGGACTAGGGATGGATGGGGAAGAAGGAAATATAGAGGAAGCGATAAAAAGATATAAAAGAAGATTTTACGTCTACCTTTGCAAGCAGGGGTTACCCATTACAAAATAGGCAAGTGGGGTGTTATAGTCCTAATCTACCCCCCCCCCCCGGGTCATTATGGGGTTTGAGGGCGAGGTAAGCCCTACGCAATCTGTGTTTACATGCAGTTACCAGTTCATCTTTCTTGTTTAGGAGTTGGTCCGTCGAAAACAACATTTGTAAAGTTTCCTCCGAGCATAAATTGCACGGACGGCGTCCTCCCGTGTAAGAGTTGGCTCTGGACAGTAAGCTCCAAGTGAGATCATAGGTAATATTGTTATCCTTGAGGTCCCATATGTGGCCCGAAAGTGTAGTGGCGTGACGCCGGGCCGGGTTTCGGAAGGTATGTCTGTGTTGGTATAGCCGGGTCTTGAAGTCGCATGCGGTTAATCCTATATAAGCTTTGTTGGAGGTGTCCGTCCTCACGTTGCACTGGTAGATCACATTACGATCTCTGCATATGTTGTCGAGGGGGAAAATGGATCCATCGGGACAGTTGCACATCCTGGTCGGCTCTCCACTGCTATTTAGGTTATTTCTTCCATCGGGGTTGAGTTTTTTGTTGTTAGAGGAGACGATGTTTTGTGCAAAGTTTGGTGTGGTGCTGTAGGAGAGTTTGATGGTATTTTTGTTAATTATGTTGTGGTAGCGGTGTTGTAGTGGGAAGTGTTTTTCAATGAGCCTAAAGAAGATTTTTCCCGATAGAAGTTGTCACCTCGGCGTTGTGGGGAGGATTAAACCATGTTACATTGCGTGAGCGGTGGTGTCGCCTGCTGGTTCCGCTAATGGAAGCTGGACAGTAGGATATTTCCTCCCGGAAACCAGTCCGCTTGAGGGCCTGGTTGTAATAAGGCGCATGTTCCTCGAATATCTGCTCATTAGCGGACAAACGAGATATGCGGAGGGAGATGTTTTTAACCAGGTTATTGGTGATGTTCCTAGGATGGTTTGACCGGCGGTGGATGTAGTGCAGGTTGTCGTTAGGTTTCCTGTATGGGTAGTACAGATCATTATCGAGGTCAAGGGTAACGTCCAGGAAGTTTACTCGGGTCAGGGACGTTTGTAGGATTATTTTAAATCCCCAGTCGCGGAAGAAGCTGATTAATTGTTTACGGACCCGATCTGTACTACTGGGGTTGTACCCTTTAAGGGTAAGGAGCCCATCATCACGGTACAATCCACCGCCGAATGCAGGAAACATATCGGTGAGTTTGGCTATTAGGAATAATCCTATAAGATCGGTGACCTCAGCCGAATCCGTCGCGCCCATGCTGACGTCGAAGGGTAAGTCGGGAGCTCTCTTTATCCATTTTGAGTTGTCGAAGAGTAGGACTGTCTTCCTGGCGTGGAAGATGAAGAAAAATATATAGATATATGTGTGTGTGTACTATATATATATATATATATATATATATATATATATATATATATATATATATATATATATATATATATAAAATGTGGAGAGGAATCACACGAGTTAGGATATATATATATATATGAAAACGGAGAAAAAGACGATTATTAGGAAGAAAAAATAATTTTTTCCCTTTTTACTTTTTTCTCTATTTTTTTCTGGGTTAGAAAATGATTAAAACGAAATATTTTACTTTGTGTGAAGTGTTAAGGTATTAGTTGATTTATTTATTAATTAACAATGGCATTTATTTATTTATTTATATATTTGATAATTGTCTATTACCGGTTTCAGTATTTTTATGCATTATCAAATGATAATAATATGTATTGGTGTAGAATGGATTCCGAAACGCCCCCGGAGGGGCATATGCCCCACCCCGTTGAGAACCTTTGTTCTATATGAATAAATGAAATGTGTTAAACCATATTCCAGTTTAGCTGCTATTACTACAGCCACCGCCACCATCACCACCACCACCACCACTAGCACCACCGGCACTCCAAACTGCCACCACCACTAGCATCACGACTACCATTGCCACCACTACCACCACTACAACTACCGCCACCATCACTACTACTACCCCAGCACCACCACCACCAATACCACTGCCACCACCAGCAGTAGAACCACCACCACTACAACTACCTCCACCATCACCACTACAACTACCACCACCACTACAACTACCACCACCACCACCATCACCACTACTACCACCACCACCACCAATACCACTGCCACCACCACTACGACCAATAACTATCGCCGCCACCATCATCACCACTACGACCAATAAACACCGCCACCACCACCACCACCATCGCAACTACTAATAACCACCGCCATTAACCTATGATAGAAATAACAATGTATAAGAGATTTTGTATCTATGGGATAATTGAAACAGAGCTATGTTAGATAAAAAAAAAAGCAACTCGTCAGAAGGTTTGCATTCTAACGACATAAACAGCTGTATCAAATATAAAATATAATTACCAATGTTGTTGTTTTTGCAGTTTTTATCAAACAATGCGAAAAACATTAACTTGTTATTTCACTCATTTGGCTCATTAACATTATCCCATTATTGCTTGTTATTGAGCTCATACGGTCATGCTGGAGCATAGATGTCAAGGGTTGTTGTTTTTTTTTAGTTGATCATATCGACCTCAGTACTTATTTCAGCTTGGAACTTATGTTATCGATTTCTGGCCCTTCCACTGAGACGTGTACCCCTAATATATATGGACACTGAAATTGGTGATATTTACCGAGACGCTCCGAATGACAGACGAGGTGGAGATAATACTTTGCTGATCTCCTAAAACCGACCACAACAGCATCTTCGGGTGTTCACGAGGTGCATTTATTTGGGAGCGGTGGATAATATCTCGGAGGATGAGGTCACAAGAGCAGTTAAAGAGCTAAAATGTGACAAGGCCGATGAGGAACACAAAATCAAGTCCGAAATATTAAAAGCTTTAATAGAAAAGGTATTCTCTAGCTGACTCGTGTGTGCTGGGTGGCTTGGATCGCTGAAAGGCACCTAAGCAATGACAATCGGGAGTGATAATCCCAATTTTCAAAAAGGGAAAAAGAGAGATTGTTCTAATTACAGAGGGATCTCCTTGTTTAGCCTCTCCGGTAAAGTGTCTGACAAAGAGATGCAGGCGATTGTCGAGCCCAAGCCAACTGACAAACAGTGCGGTTTTCGCCCCGGACGCAGCACAGCCAACCAAAAATTCACACTGCGGTAGGGTTTCGAGAAATCGTGGGTGTATTGCCAAGAGATATATTCTTGTTTTGTAGACCTCAAAAAGGCATATGACCACATTTCTCGGGACCTGTCGTGGAAGGTTGTGCAGGAGTATGGGTTCGATCGTCAGCTTCTTGCTGCCCTTATGTCTCTATACGAATGCCCGAGTACTTGTGTTCGGATAAATGGTGCTAAATCGAAACAATTCAATGTAAGAGTCGGACTCAGGATTGGCATGCGCAGTCGGGTTGGAAGTGATATCACAACTGGTGAGTGAAAAATCAGTCGGCTGGAATTTGCAGACGACATGGTGTTACTTAACTTGACAGGAAGTGATCCACTACTTGCACTTGATAGGTTTGATGCCGAGTGCTGCATGGCTGGAATGGAAATCAGTGCCGCGAAAACTGAGACACTCGTCCTCTCAAGGACGCTTGTGAATGGAGTTTCACTGAAGCAGGTGGAGAAGTTCAAGTATCTCGGGGTCGTGTTCCTGAGTGATGGAATGCAGGAGCCTGAATTAAGTGCAAGAATTGTAAAAGCTGGTGCAGTAATGCGCCAGGTTCAGCATTCGGTAATCAGAAGAAGGGAGGTTGGGTAAAAGTCAAACTTGCTATCTTCAATTCGCTGTTGTGCCAACCCTTACTTATGGTCATGAATCTTGGGTAATGACCGAAAAAATACGATCGTGAATATAAGTGACCGAAATGGGGTTCCTCCGAAGGGTCTTTGGAGTAATGTTACTCGATAGAACGTAGCTCGGAGATCAGAGAGTCCCTCCAGGTAGAGCCGCTACTTCTCCGCATTGAGAGATCACAGCTCCGATTCTATGGACACGTGGCTAGAATGTCTCGGGAAAGAATCGCTGGACAGATTTTACGAGCAAAGCCAGCCGGTAGGAGACCCAGGGGTAGACACCGAGGACAATTTTTCATAACATCCATGAGCTTTAAGAAGGCATATGATACGGTGATCCATTCTTGGATTGGTGAATTTCTACGGATGTTTGGTATCGCTGACGTCACAGAGTTTCTGCTGAATAGTATGTTTAAGTGGAAAACCAAGTTACGGGGGAGGGAGAAATTAAAAGATATATATTCCAAGGGGACTCATTCTCACCTGTACTATAGGTTATAGCACTGATACCTATAACACTCATACACGGAAAAATAAAAATAGGCTACCAATTTGGAAAGTAACGGTCATTCATAAACCACCTTCTGTTTATGGATGAACTGAAACTGTTTGGGAAGTCTGAAAACCAAATAGACTCGTTGGTTAAAACAGCCCAGATATGTAGCAGTGACATCGGTATGGAATTTGGGATATCCAAATGGGAAATGTGCAGGTTTTATGGTCTGAAAACGGAGGGAAATTGATACAACCATCACCCAGATGCAGTAACAGGAGGCGAGAAAGTGACAATCCTATGAGATTTCCCTGAGAATACTGACAGAACAATCAAGGCCAACAGATTTGATATAATTGTGAAGGACCATGTTTCTTAATTGACATGAGCATTCCATCAAATCGTAACTTCTCGAAAGAGTTCAGAAAACCCAGTAAGTGTAAAGATCTATCAATTGAAATTGAGAAAATGTGGCATCTTATGGCCTGTACAATACCAGTGATAGTCGGCATACTTAGAATGATAAAAAATGGAACCGAAAGATATTTGAACCAGATATCTGGAAAGCCATCTCTGCAAGAGATACAGAAAATAGTGCTGACTGGCACTCCCCATGTCCTGAGAAGGGCATTATCAATTTAAAAACCTTGCAAAGACATTTACTGATGTTTGTGGCCTAGTGGCATCATCTGTATGACAATTGATTGTAAAATGCACCACAGGGATAGTATTTGTGGTCATCCCCCACATGCGGTTGATCTCTATTTCCAGATCTTTGTATTTTGACAGTTTTTCCATTGTTTTTATAGATGTATTCTTGTCAGTTGGTACAGAAATATCTATAAGGCTACATGTCCGATCTGTTTTGTATTTATGATGATATCTGGTCTGTTGGCCGCGATTTCTCGGTCGGTTATCACAGACATATCCCACAAGATGGATATGTTGCCCTTTTCCACGACTGGTTTTGGTTGATGTTCATACCATTTGTTAGAAGTTTGGATGTCATGAGAGCGGTAGAGTGTCCAGTGCACATATTTGGCAATGTGGTTGTGTCTTTCTATAAAGACAACTTTTGCCAGCTCTGGACACCCGGAGATAACATGATCTACCGTTTTTTCATATTTGTAGCATATTCTGCATAGAGGGCTAGTCCCATCTTTCACTATTCTGTATCTATACGCTCGAGTGTTTAGAAATAGGTCATGTGCTGCAACTAAGAGTTCCCCATTCTATGCTTGCAAATCAGCACTTTTGAGCTAGGATTGTGAGCCATGCTGATCGATATCATGTCAGAAGGTCGTTCTGGGAATCTACCATGTAGTGGTTTTGCCTTCCTTCATGGTTTAGTTCCTCTGTTTGAGGTTTCTTTGCTTTGATTTTCACAGTCATAGCTAGCTGTGCAGCACCCTGTTGTTGATATTCTATGGGTATTACTACTTTTTTTTAAGAAATGTATAAATATATATATATATATATATATATATATATATATATATATATATATATATACATTCATTTAAATTATTGACGTATTGTTTTATTGATATTTTTTATCTGTTTGTCCCGAATCTTCCTCTATCGATTTTAAATCGTATGGTTGATTGTAGACTTGTTCTATATGTGACGGTATTTTAACGATAGTTATAGCTCTGATTCATCTGAATTATTGAGCCCTCTGCCGCTCATGTCGAATCTCGTTTATCGTGAACTCGTGCGCCGATTTTTCGATACTCGATCTTTCTAATATATATATATATATATATATATATATATATACAGGGTGTCCCAAAAATGTATACACACATCAACAGCATTCTAATCAATGTGTATACATTTCTTTGGGACACCCTGTATATATATATATATATATATATATATATATATATATATGGGGGGGGGGTCACTCTTGAGTGCTACTGGTAACATGTAACCCAGTACAACCTGTCTCATGGTCGGGTCGTCGGCGACTAAACTGGAAACCCAACCAAGTTTACTTTGTGAGGAGGGTGATTTTGGATACCCTGCAGGACAAAAAACAAAACCTGACAAAGGGCGGAAGAACTCATAAGAGTCAACGGCCATCCAAAAATGTGTAAATATGTATATACACATGTACATATGTATGGGAACATAGAAATAATATATATACTCGACCCGTTGGGTCACGTTCACTTCAGAATATTTTTTTAAAGTCATGTTCACTTAAAAATAATTTTTAAATAATTAAAATATACACAAACATGTATATAATGTAAAATGATATTGGAAGGCCCATATAAATATATATGTATGCGTGTGTGTATGTGTGTGTGCGCGCGCGTGTGTGTGAGTGTGTGTGTATAAATATATATATATATATGGGTGTATGTGACCTATATACACCGATCACAGACACACACACACACACACATATATACGTATATATATATCTTGGTTGTCCATCGTAAACGATGATGACATTTTCTTTATTTTAGTTCCCGTCTGCCATGGACACGAAGGTGGCTGTGGAGGCCGATCCTTGACTTGCAGGTCCGGGGACAGTGGTGGCAGGGGGAGGAGACCGGAGTCGCTTGGGGCAGCTGTTGATGCCTTTCTCCTTCTTTCACGAGCCTCAGCGACCTCTGCCCGTCTCTTCTCTTCAAAAGAGTCCTTGGCGCGTCTGGTAAGGGCTCGCCACTCAGTCCTGTCCTGAGCATGGGACTCAAGTTGTTTTGGCGCGAGTCCAGTGTTGTTGATACTGGACTTAACACAGTCTTTGAACCTCTTGAGAGGCCTGCCCCGCTTTCGTTTCCCCGAACAGAGTTCCCCATACATCAGTTTCTTCCGAAGCCTGTGATCGTCCATCCAGATAACATGTCCCACCCATCGAAGTGGGCTCTTCAGTATCATAGCTTAACACTGGTTGTCTCAGCCATGTCAAGAACTTCGAGGTTGGAGACCTTGTCCTGCCATTTGATGTTCATGATTGACCGCAGGCTGCGCATGTGGAACCGTTCCAGCTGCTTCGGGTGCCTTCTGTACAGGGTCCATGTCTCACATCCGTAGAGGAGGCTGGTGAGAACAACGGCCCTGTACACCTTGAGCTTGGTGGACTGCCTGATGTTGTGCTGGTTCAGGACGCGTGTCCTCAGGCGGCCGAGGGTTGACTGGCCTTGCAGATTCTGGCGTTTATCTCCTTGTCGAGGCTTCCATCGCTGCTGATGAAACTGCCGAGGTACTTGAAGTCGTCCACCGTCTTTAGCTGGGTGCCTCCGATGGAGATGGAAGGAGGGTGGACGACGGAGGCAGGTGCAGGCTGGAACAGAACCTCAGTTTTGCCAAGGCTAATTGTGAGACCGAAGAGGCAGGAGGCCTCCGCGAACTTGTTGACGATGACTTGGAGGTCAGACTCCCTGTGGGCCATGAGGGCACAGTCGTCAGCAAAAAGTGCCTCCAGGACGATCCTCTGCACGGTCCTTGCTTTGGCCGCCAGGCGCCGCAAGTCAAACAGGGAGCTGTCCAGTCACTATCGCAGATAGAATCCGTGCTCGAGGTCTCAGACGGCATGATTGAGTACGCAGGTGAAGAACAGGTTGAAGAGGACGGGAGCCAGCCCGCATCCTTGCTTGACGCCGTTGGTGATTCTTAACGGCTCCGATGCCTCTCCGCCCGAGTGCACCTGCCCGGTCATGTCGTCATGGAAATTCCGTATCAGGTTCACAAACTTTGTCGGGCATCCAAACTTCGACAGGATCGACCAGAGGGCCTCCCTGTTGACAGTGTAGAAGGCCTTCGTCAAGCCTATGAAGACGCCAAAGAGGTCCATGTTCTGCTCGACACAGTTCTCCTACACCTGGCGTACAAAGATCATGTCGATCGTGCTGCGGTTTGGGAGGAACCCACACTGGGCCTCAGGCAGGTTGTCCTCCGAGATGTAGGCGATGAGGCGGTTGAGCATGACCCGAGACAGGACCTTCCCAGCGATGGACAGGAGAGAAATGCCCCGATAGTTGCCACAGTCAGTTTTGCTACCTTTGTTCTAAAAAGGCGAGACAACTGTGGCATCCCTGAAGTCTTTGGGCACCTCTTCTTCCTCCCATATGCTGTCGAGGAGGGTGTGGAAGGTCTCCAGAGCAGCTAGTCCGGCCGACTTGAAGATCTCGGCAGGAATCCCGTCCTTCCCAGGGGCCTTTCCTGAGCTGGTCTGGTTGATTGCCTTCGTGACTTCATCCAACGTGGGGGGGGGGGTCGAGGCTGCCGACTACGGGCTTCTGTGGGACCTGGTCGAGGGCGGCAGGGTCGACAGTGGAGGGCCTGTTGAGCAGGTTGCTGAAGTGCTCTCTCCACCTCGAGTTGATGCTGCTCTTCTCCTTCAGCAGGATCGAGCCGTCAGCAGACAGCAGCGGTGTGGTGACAGGCTTGGGGGATCCGTAGACGTCCCCGATAGCGCTGAAGAACATCTTGGAGTTCTTTGTGTCAGCGTATCTCTCGACTTCTTCGGCCTTCTTTTCCCACCACTTGTCCTGCATTCTTCGTAGCGCTGCTTGGGTCTGCTTCTGGAGGTGCTTAAAGCGGTCGCGCTTCGAGGTGGAGGAGCTCTAATTCCTCCACTCAATGAAAGCCCTCCTCTTCTCGTCCAGGAGCTGTCTGATGCGTTTATCGTTTTCATCAAACCAGTCCTGGTGGACTCTTTTCCTCGGCCCGATGGTTGCCTTGGCTGACTCACCAGCGACCTGAACTGGTCCCACTGTTGAATTGGGGGTCCGGTCAGTGGTCCATGGGCAGTCAGCCGGCCGTCCAGGTCTTCCGCGAACGCATCACGATGCTCTGGCTGCTTGAGTCGTGCGACGTCGAAAGCTGGCCTACAGACTTTCGGAGTCTTGCGATGCGTCGGGGTAATGTGCAGTGACAGGATGGTCCTGACAAGGTGATGGTCGGTCCAACACTCTGCACCATGCATGGCCCTGTTGATTCTGACGTCACGGATGTCCCTCCTGCGGCATATGGCAAAGTCAATTAGATGCAACTGTTTGGATCTGGGGTGCATCCATGTCGTCTTGAACTTATCTGCCTGGCGGAACAGTGTGCTGGTGATCGTGAGGTCGTTCTCGGCGCAGAAACTCAACAGTATGAGGCCATTGGAGTTCAGCTTCCCTATGCCGTAAGGTCCCAGCACGCCTCTCCAGGTGCTGCTGTCAGACCCGACTCTTGCGTTGAAGTCCCCCAGTAGGATGAGTTTATCGCTTGGAGGGACGCCCTTCACGAGTGCGCTGAGTTCTCCGTAGAAAGCGTCCTTTGCTTCATCATTGCTGGTGAGAGTTCTGATGACTGTGACATGCCGAGATGGGTCGAGGGGGAAGTGGAGCTTCATCAGCCGCTCACTCACAGGTGTTGGGAGGTCTGTTAGCTGCTTACAGAGCGAAGTCCTGATGGCCAGGTCTACCTCGTGTATTCTGTCCTCGTCTTTGCATTGCCCTTCCAGAAGAAAGTGTAGCCTCCTTTCGGTTCTGCTACTGATCCTTCTTCGGCAAGTCTAGTCTCGCTGAGGGCAGCTATGTCGATCCGGTAGCGAGCTAATTCCCTTGATATGAGGGCAGTTCTTTTATCTGGCCTCAAGGAGGTTTCCCTATCCATGAGAGTGCGCACATTCCATGCGCCAAGAATCAAGTTCTTCTTTCTATTATGTTGGTTTCGACCGCTTGGAAGGGTAAAACCGCCAGCCGCGGTAGACTGGCCGGCTTTGTGTGGGACGAGCATTTGGTTAGGGCTCCTTTTATCGCCCCTCCCCTCGTGCGAAGGTGAGCAGTGCTCCCCTGAAAAGGGCTGCTCAGTCGCCCGGTGGAACGCCTGATCTCCTTTGTCATCCCAGGGTCAGGAGGAGACGACTTGCGCATCCAGGCCGCCACGTGTGGGTTTGAGACTGGCAACTCCAAGAGATTACCTCCATCTGTTACCTCCGCCTCTCGCCCATCGCCGCAGGTCTTTGGGAGTGCACGCTAAAGAAGAAACCTGTGCTGGAAAGGTTTATAGTGGGAGGGCGAGTGCACAGTAACGGTCTCACTCACTCGGCCCCAGAAGCCAGAATCCAGTGGTACGGAGGACCGTCACGACCAGAGACCTCCTTGGCTGCAGTGGATGGCCACGACGTCTATAGTGCCTTGCCGTGCCCTAACACTCCACACCGCTTGCTGTCGCCGCCTTCGTGACTGTTGGGACGATGTTGTCCTCCTCCACTCACTCCGCCGGGTCCAGTCTTCGCATGTAGGGGCAGGCATCCCCTATCTAACTCACCGGAGGGTTTCAGACCCGTCCGGCTACCCTCAACCTGGTTCGGTCCGCCAGCGAAGGCGGTTTACCAGGGTATCGCCGCTGTCGCATGCTACAGCTTCTTGGGTCCACAGGTGAGAGCTGAGTGTCAGGTGGGACCCAATGCAGGACGAGCTGTCCTGAAAAGGGCATGACTAGCCCCCCCCCCTACAGAGGTACATGCCCCTCCCTGACACCCTAGGCATATACACACGTATATACATACACATACATATGTACATGTGTATATACATATTTACACATTTTTGGATGGCCGTTGACTCTTATCAGTTCTTCCGCCCTTTGTCAGGTTTTGTTTTTTGTCCTGCAGGGTATCCAAAATCACCCTCCTCACAAAGTAAACTTGGTTGGGTTTCCAGTTTAGTCGCCGACGACCCGACCATGAGACAGGTTGTACTGGGTTACATGTTACCAGTAGCACTCAAGAGTGACCTGACTATATATATACATACACACACATATACACACAAACTTAGAAAACCTTCCTATTTAGCAGGAAATATTCGCTACACACATCCTGTCCTAACACAAGTTATATGATACATATGACTTGATATTCAATCACCAAATTTGAGCTAGATACAGTAATGCTGTATTCGATTCTTTGAAGTCCCTTGTTATAATTTCATTCGACACTACAGTCGACTACATACGACTTGACAAGGATACCTCCGTCACCTGTTACTTCCATTCCCCAAGCCACTCCTTCGTATGTGTCCTTTTGCATCACGGGCCGCAGGCCTCGCACACCAGGGCTGAGCAGAACTTGATTTTCCGCCTTGGGTCCAGTTTCCCTAATGGACTCAACTCCCCTCCACAATTTATTTAATCTTGCACATATGTGCTCGCATCTGCTTCTATATGACTAACCACTGTTACCTCTACAACGTCAACTGTTACGCGCGCGCACATTCACCCCTTGAGTTTCCCACGGCCATGTTACGATCAGAAACGCACACCCCCACAGCTATGTACAGACCAACAACAAACACACACGCACATACACACTCTTATACTTATACACACACATATTCTCACAGCTTTGTACAGACAAATAACACAAACACATACACACACGCACATACTTACACACTTATAAACGTACATATCTACTCTAAATACAAAAGGATTTTTTTCCTTTTCAGCACGATATACACGTCTTTAATCCCAGCCTTTCAAAAGACGACCAACTGAACTTCCTATACCAAAAGCACTTCAATCAACAGTTCCAAGAGATTACGAAATGAACAGATCTGCTTTTTCTCGAATAAATGTTTTTCGTTTCTACCCCTGATAACTCTCTTCTATCTATCTATTTTTTCTTTAATTTCTCATTCTGATGAAGTACTAGCGTCCGAAACATTAAGACTATTCCTTCTACATGAAGCGTGGATCTAATATTTATTTTCAGTGAACCTATTGTGTTTTTTCCGCATACTTTTCACACACACACACATACACAACTACACGCACACACACACACACACGCACACACACACACACACACACACACACACACACACACACACACACACACATATATATATATATATATATATATATATATATATATATATATATATATAAGTATGTACATATATAAGTATGTACATATATATATATATATATATATATATATATATATATATATATATATATATATATAGAGAGAGAGAGAGAGAGAGAGAGAGAGAGAGAGAGAGAGAGAGAGATTACAGTAATCAAAGTTCAGTTTAAGTCATTTATTTGCTTACAATTGTTTCCTCCAAACCGAGGTTTGGATTCTTCGGAGCAGCTATTTATAACATACTTGACCTCCTTTTCAACCCAAGAGACACATAAAACATATGCGCATATTGATCAACAGTGGGGTGACATTCATCAAATGAAATAGCATGGCAATTTATATATAAAGTGTTACATGATAAAAATAAAATAAAATAAAATAAAAGCAAGAGTGAAAATAAGAGTGGAAATAAAGATAAACATGAAGCGTTGGCAGTCTATGAAGATAAAGCAAGAGGAAAGCTTAGAGTAGTCAGTGCATGAAGCAATCTCCCGTGTAGCATGCACGCTTGTCTTATCTATACATGATTAGAGTGCGTCAGAATGATATTTGCAGGGTCAGGCAGTTGAAGCAGGCAATCGATCTTACTATATAGGCTGAATTATTAAGTCATTTATTCTCATACATCTGTATGATATACAGTCTCGGATGCGGGGAAACACCAAAATATCAAAAACCTTCAACATACTATAAACCTTATTGTATCGTAGGCAAGGTCGTACCACTGTCCTTGCTCACACCACCACTCACATAATCCATGAGACGCAATATATATATAGAGAACACGCGTCTATCGTATAATTCGCAGTGGTTCAGCATATAGTCAAGCTATAAACCGTATCCAGTCGGTTCTTAATTAATATATCATGCTGTCCAAATTCCGGAAGTGCCTGAATGATTAAGGGGAATTAATGCGTAAGGGGAGGTAACTAGCTAGTTATTTTAGTTACATTACTATGCTAAACTACATTAATGGTGATTTAAATACGTGCCTATCATGTGAAGTTATAACTAATATCTAGAGTATGGTACCCATTTATAGGTTAGAGAGTTGTTCATTAAGAAGTACAAGGGTGTATATATTAGGATGATTGCCAACCATTAATTAAGGAGTGTCATATCTGAACGTTCCATAAGAGGAGTCAGACTCTCAAGTCACTGCTCCATGCAAATGTAATAAAACAGTAGGACCTGGTATGGTCCCACTATTATATATGCCACCCGGTAGGCTCCGGGTCATTGCCTGCCTGCATCTCCAGTAAATCTTCGGTATGGTCCGGAGATCCGATCTCTCATATAAATGCACTAGTCTGGCCATCAGGTAATAGACAACCCCCGTCTCAAATATAAATCAATTATGTATCACATCTCCAAGCTAGAGTGGAGTCTATTAATAGGTATTAAAGGAGTCCACATCAAGATGATTACGTGCATAATTCAAAGAACTGATCGCTTACAGTATATAATCACTTAACAATACGATTATCTATCTAATCATCAATCTATCTCTTGGTGGTAATCCATGCACAGGACTATGCTATCACAACCAGTACCGTGTCCCCAGTTTATACTAATCTTATATTTGTGCAATGCAGAATAAGTAGTCCACGGTCGGGATATCAGTATTAGAGGTACAAGGGGGTATTCCTAGGGTAGGTGGCACTCAAATGCTGTCAGTATTATCTTTAGAGTATAGAGATGGGTGTGGATGTGAGGTGTAAGGTGTGCTACTGATGTTAATTGCTAGAGGTGGTGCCGGTTCCAGTCTGACATTATTATATATAGGGTTTAAAGTTTTGGAACGAGTGTCGGAAGCGGTGTTGGCAATTTGCGAACACTTCTGATTTTTTATTAAGGAGATTATGTTTAGAGAAGATGATAGTATGGGTCTCTAGTAGACAGAGTCTCTTCATAGACTGCCAACGCTTCATGTTTATCTTTATTTCCACTCTTATTTTCACTCTTGCTTTTATTTTATTTTATTTTATTTTTATCATGTAACACTTTATATATAAATTGCCATGCTATTTCATTTGATGAATGTCACCCCACTGTTGATCAATATGCGCATATGTTTTATGTGTCTCTTGGGTTGAAAAGGAGGTCAAGTATGTTATAAATAGCTGCTCCGAAGAATCCAAACCTCGGTTTGGAGGAAACAATTGTAAGCAAATAAATGACTTAAACTGAACTTTGATTACTGTAATCTCTATATAACTGCTCTGTATAACAACTGATGTTATTACATTGAGCTATTTATCTTACTGGTAATAGGATAGTAATTAAAGACTATCTCTCACTATTTAGGGTTTGTGTATATATAATATATTACCATCATAGGTTTTATTGCATACATAACCATAAATAGTACCCTTAATACTATATATATATATATATATATATGTATGTAAAAGGTAATAAACAGAAATAACAACACCATCGGTACAGTATATGGAAGGTATATATTAGGTTAACGCTTGATATAGCAGGAAGAGGGTCTTAACTTTTCGGACGCTAGTCCTTCATCAGAAGAAAGAATGAGAAATAAAATAGATTAAGAGGACGGGCGGGATGGAATTGGAAAAAATGTCTTTAGATAAAAATAATAGGCCCATTCATGTTGACATCTTTTGCAAAACTGTTGGTGCTGGCGTTTTGTGTATGATTTGTTTTTTAGAAAAGTGGATGATGGAGCGTGTCTACCTGATATGGAAAAAAACCGTTTTGTATAAAGGGCTATACTTGAGCACGTGCGTAAGCATGTGTTTGTGTGTGTGTGTGTGTGTGTGTGTGTGTGTGTGTGTGTGTGTGTGTGTGTGTGTGTGTGTGTGTGTGTGTGTGTGTGTGTGTGTGTGTGTGTGTGTGTGTGTGTGTGTTGTTATAGGTCCGTACGAAGCTAAGAGGAAATGTGTGTGTATATGTGAGTAAAAGAGTGTGTGTGCATGTAAGTACGAAGCTATGAGCAAAGAGAAAGCGATAGGAATCTAGGGGTGTGATAATGGACTGGGTATTAGAGAAATTGGGGAGGTGAGTTGAGTCCAAGAGGCGAATAGGACCCAAGACGGTGAATCCGACTTTGTTCAGTCCTGGTGCGCGAGGCCTTGATCCATGATGTAAAAGGACACCCATGACTGAAACATGTAGGGAAGAATGACCAGGAGAACAGAAATATGAAGCAGTATATTTAGATACCTTTACATTTAGAGAATAATGTCATATTGAACAGATTGCTAATCATCTCAAAAGAAATACAAAAGTTATTTATTTTATTATCAATATTTCAAGCTAAACACTGATTATGGAAGATGAGATTATTACAAAACTATGGTAGCTTGTATCACTGCAAAACTATGGTAGCCTTGTATTGTTGCAATACTATGGTAGCTTGTATTATTGCATAATTTTGGTAGCTTGTATTATTGCAAAAACTACGGCAGCTTGTATTACTGCAAAACTATGGAAGCTTGTATTATTAGAAAACTATGGTAGTTTGTATTATGGCAAAACTATGGTAGTTTGTATTATTGCAAAACTATGGTAGCTTGTATTATTGCAAAACTATGGTAGCTTGTATTATTGCAAAACTATAGTAGCTTCTATTATTCCAAAACTATGGTGGCCTTGTATTATTCCAAAACTATGGGAGCCTTGTATTATTGCAAAACTATTGTAGTCTTGTATTATTGCAAAACTATGGTACCTTGTATCATTGCAAAACTATGGTAACTTGTATTGTTGCAAAACTTTGGTAGCTTGTATTGTTGCAAATCTATGGTAGCTTGCATTATTGCAAAACTATGGTAGCTTGTATTACTGCAAACCTATGGTGACCTTTTATTATTGCATAACTATGGTAGCCTTGTATTATTGCAAAACTATGGTAGCTTGTATTATTGCAAAACTATGGTAGCTTGTATTATTGCAAAACTATGGTAGCCTTGTATTATTGCAAAACTATGCGAGCCTTGTATAATTGCAAAACTATGGTAGCTTGTATTATTGCAAAACTATGGTAGCTTGTATTATTGCAAAACTATGGTAGCTTGTATTATTGCAAAACTATTGGGGCCTTGTATTATTGCAATACTATGGGGGCCTTGTATTATTCCAAAACTATGGTAGTCTTGTATGATTGTAAAACAATGGTAGCTTAATTAATTATGGTAGCATTAGCTTAATTAATGTAATTTACAAGGAATATTTGCAACACAGTAGCAAAGCTGCAACAGAAGCAAAAAAACAACAAAAAATGAAGATTTCCTAAAGATAATCACCTACATCTTATGCTACAATATTATGTAACTTAAGACAAAACGTCTCAAGTAGTCAATCATATTATGTGTATATCACTTCAAAGACATATACATTATACAGCATAAATAAATAAAACTGCAACTATGTTAATTAAAAGACATTGAATAAGGAATTCCAAAATGATTAATTAAAGGTTAAATTCTTGTCATTATTTGTTGATTGTTTCATCAAATTAATTTTCGCCTTACTAAAAATAATTTCTGCTGAAATAAACATCTGTCCACTTTTAACTGATTTGTATATAAGGTGGTTGTATGTTGGAATTGTGTCTCAGTTGAGAACCGTATCTCTCTCCTACTAGCATAATCAGAACCCCAGATTGTTCTTCGCTCTGTAAGTTGGTTTCTTTTTAAAATAATTCTTTCTATACATAATATTTCTTATTTGCTTGGAATATTTCTTTATACTTATATTCTTCAACCGTTTTAATCCTTGAATTATAGTCTTAGATTATCTCTTTTTAACCATTTTTCTAACTATATTTCTAATGAAATACATTCTATTTCAATTAATGAAGAATTTCTATAGATTTACTCAAATTATTAACTCATTATTAAGATAATAACTTAAAACATGTTTCTTGTCTTCGATTATCTCTCTTTTAAGCCATACTATTTCAATTTATTATCGAAAGAATTCGAGAGATTTACTAAAACTATTATTTCATTATTAAGATAACTTAAAATATGAATCTGATTTTCGATTATCTCTTCTTTTAATATTTTTGTGACTGTATTTCTAATGAAATTCACATTATTTTCAACTAATTAATGAAGAATTTTTAGGGACTTACTAAAATTATTATTTCAGTACTAAGATAGTAACTCAACATATAGTTCTTATAAAATTATGTTGGAAGATTTTAATTAAAAAAAGCGGTTTTGTTTCATAGAACCAGAGTCGGTTTTAGTTGGGCTGTAAATACATATTTATTTATTTATTTATTTATTTATTTATTTATTTAATCAGTTTAAACATCCGTGGGCCATGGCAACTAGGTCGGGTATATAGTACATCTTACAGTTACGAAAAAAAAAAAGATAGATAGATAAAAAGAAAAGCAGCTTAAAGTTTCTGTTTTTGAATTTTTCGTAACCTCCATGCACTGAAAGATCTTGTTTATAGTTGGTAGATCTGAAAATATATTGTATTTCCAATTTTGGTAGTTTTTTAATGATCAGCTTCAGGATGTCCTCTCGCTAAGTCTGTATTTGAAACAAATAAATAATTTCAAATACGGTTAATGCCAATATATTGTATTGACTAATACAGCAATACAATCCATATGATGAATGATAATTCAATTCCATTTAAATGTCAATACACATCACAATACAGTTATTTAGATATTGCTTTCTATTATATTTACTCATGACGTCATGAGACGGGAAATTGGATAGAATGAGTCGTTAGAATGTCGGATAGAATGTTTCGCGGTATTCGTTCCGCTACTCCACATTCTGATTTCAAATCCTATCGAGGTTAACTTTTCCTTTACCTTAAAATCGATAAATAATATACCAGTTCAATACTGGGTTCGATTATTCCTCTATCACTCTACCTGACTTTCTCTCTATTTCTTGCTCTTTCTCTCTATTTCTCTGGAGAGGGAAGGGTTCCGCCAGGTTTAAATGCCTCAGACACGTCGTGTGTCATGACGGCCTCCTTACGACTCCATCATGAGATCATGAACTACCTATGCTTGCCTGACATGCAATGATGTCCCGAAAGCCAAATGGTTCATAACCATCCGGTGGTTTTTATATTCAGTACCAGTAAATTGATTTAGTTGTATTTCTTTGGCAATTGACTTGGCCTGAGACCGATTATTGAAACTGGACTATTTACAAAAGGAAAAGAGACAAAATCTGTTATATTTACTTTTTATATATTTCGTGAGATGTCGGAATTTTCGTCATATATCTCGTGTAATTAATTGTTTCTACCTTTTTGGCACAAGGCTAGCAATTATCCCAGTGCATTACTGGTACTTTATTTTATCGACCCCGTAAGGATGAAAGGCAAAGTTAACCTCGGCGGGATTTGAACTCAGACCATAAATGGCCGTAACTCTTTGCCGCAAAGCATGGCGTCAGACCCTCTACCGATACTGCTAATCCACCATTAATGTGGCTAAAACGACTCTTCCACGACGCAATTTAAATTTTATATGATATTTAAACGCCCTATTGTTATAGTTATAAAGAATCAAGCCCCATTTGTTGACTGCATGGCTTGCTAAGATGTAAACCAGTCACATCATTGGGGCCTTTCACTCTTGAGATCAGGTTTGATTCCACTAAATAGGTTCCTCTAACTTTCAGTAGTATTCATATTTCATTATTTAAGGATAAAGGCGGTGGATTGGCAGTATCGGTAGAGGGTCGGTCACCATGCTTTGACGTATAGAGTTACGGCCCTTGCCATTCTGAGTTCAAATCCCGCCGGGGTTAACTTTGCCTTTCATCTTTACGGGGTCGATAAAATAAAGTACCAGTAATGCACTGGATAATTTCTGGCCTTGTGCCAAACGTAGAAACAATTATTTAAGAATAACGCATCATATCCCATCATAATTAAAAGATTTTTCTGGATTCTAATTGTAGTTTCATTTTATAATGAAATATCATAAATGTAATATATGTGATATAATGAAACTAATGTAACTGCAGCATGTCTAAATGGGTAAGATGTTCACTTTGCAATGATGAAGATTTGGTTTCAGTTCACTGTGTATTTGTCAAGTGATTTTACTTTTTTACTCTATTGTTTTTTTTATTATACAATATGTATATTCAAACATGCCGAACACTACTATTTTTTTTTCTGAATTGAAAGCTTTGCTATATTTCAAGTCGTTCTGAGATAAAATTTGCTACGGTAAGGTCTACTTTTCACTCCTTTATGGATGTTGTTGTTTGAACAACATTATTCTATGTGTCCTTTTGTAAGACGCTTGGTTATGGTTTGTGGAAAATTTTGGTTACCTATTTCTGCCTTTCATCGTAAAGGAGTCGCTAAAATAAAGTACCTTTTAATTGTATCAAAAATAGAAACAATTAAATCTAGTCCTAATTATTTGAAACCTGTATATGAGTCTTTGAAGAGAGGGAGTAAGTGTTATAAACCAAATGATTTATGCAACATATATTTTTTTCTTTCAAAAAGCAATGTGTTTATTATTCTCGATAAATGTTTTTAATAGAAATTTATACTTGTAAGGAATGTAATGATTTCACGATTAAGTATTTCCTAAAGTATCTAGAAATTATAGTTTTCGTAAACTTTCGAATTGTGTTGCATGAAAATTATATGCATTTCCATTTTAATATCATTCTTCAGGCATTTATTTGATTGAAATAATTCAGCGATCCTAATGCCGCTCATCATTTCCTTTCTAAGATACCCAAATAAGAAAGTCAGATAAGTTTTCTCTGAAAGAAAAGCATCTTGAAATTCGTTAAATGCTCTTCTTAAAACCTCAAGGAATATAAGACCCAATTTACAATAACGTTTCAGTTATCTGCGCTGTGACAGCTTAGTAAAATATATTATTCTAGTAAAATAAATAAGGATAATATACCTATATCTTTCTTATTAGGAAAACAATGACTGCGATTAATCAAATAGGAGTTATACGAGTTGAATGAATGAGTACTTTTTGATTAGTTTGTGAAATAAACTTTTTCAAATATGGAAGAAATTATTTTTGTATATATTTCAGATAACTATCAATATTCAGAATGAATAGATACATGAACAGAAGAAATAACTTTGGTAGAAGGTATCGTGGTATCATGGAACCAATGTCTAGAATGACCATGGACTTCCAAGGCAGATACATGGATTCTTATGGAAGAATGGTAGATCCCAGATCATATGGCTTCTATGGCAGATATTCTGACAACGATAGATACTATGGTAGATCTATGTACAACTATTACGGTTTCTATGATAACGATAGGTACAATAGATATGGTAATTTCATGGACTTCCCAGAGAGGTTTATGGATATGTCCGGATATCAAATGGACATGAATGGAAGATGGATGGACATGCAAGGATCTAACTCCAGCCCTTACTGGCATATGTTCAACTCATCAAGACAAGGCTACTACCCTGGTTACCAATATGGTCGTAACTGGTTCTTCCCCGAGAGATTCATGGACATGTCCCACTACCAGATGGACATGCAAGGCCGATACATGGACAGATATGGACGTCAATGTAACCCTTATAACAACTACTATAGGCGTCATATGTATTATCCATACATGAATTACTACCAAATGTACTATCCTGAGAGATTCATGGATATGTCCAGCTACCAGATGGACATGAATGGTCGTTGGATGGATATGTATGGTCGTTATTCTAGCCCTTACTACAGCTACCATGGCAGATTCCACCATAACTACCCTTATTATAACTACAGCTGGGGACAAAGATCTTTCAACTACCCAGAGAGGTATTATGATATGGGAAGCTACCAGATGGATTTTGATGGTCGTTGGATGGATATGCACCACCGTCACTGCAGTCCCTTCTTCAACTACTATGGCAGGTACCACCATAACTACCCTTATTACAACTACAGCTGGGGACAAAGATCTTACAACTACCCCGACAGGTATTTTGATATGGAAAACTATCAAATGGATTTTGATGGTCGTTGGATGGATATGTCTGGTCGTTATTCCTCTCCCTTCTACAACTACCACAACAGATTCTACAATAACTACCCTCATTATAACTACAGCTGGAGTAGCAGGCATTACAACTACCCAGAGAGATATTATGATATGGGAAACAATCAGATGGATTTTGAAGGACGTTGGATGGATTCTTATGGCCAACGTTACCATGGCTATAACTACCACAACAGGAACTACTACAACTCCTCTCCAAACTCCCACTACTACTGGGGACAGAGATCTTACGACTACCCAGAAATGGATTTTGATGGTCAATATTTCCATAATTTCTCTGATAGTTGGTCCTATTAAAAGTAGCGCCACTCGTCAACAATATAATTGCAAATGGCGGTAGTCTCTACCTTCGGGAAGTCATTCTGAGTCGAACACTCAACGTAAAGCAGATCATAACTTTAAAAAAATACTCTATAACTTTGAATAATTTTTGCAGATATATAACAACAACAACAACATCATGAACAACGAAGAATAACTGAAAAAATTTGATGAACTTTGTAATATTAATAATAATAATAACAACAACAACAACAACAACAATGATAATGATGTCAACAACGACAATAATGTAATAACATCAACGACAACAACAAAAACGACAGCAACAACAAAAATAATAATAATGATATTTTTTTTAATAATAATAATAATAATAATAATAATAATAATAATAATAATAATAATAATAATAATAATGTCGAAACTAAATTTTAAATTTGATAACTATCTACATTATTAAGGATGATAAAAAACACCCACTGTAATGTGAATTACATACAAATAAATTTGAGTTATCGAGTGAATATCCTGTCTTATATTTATTTATTGTGTTACACTCAACTAACAAGCTATGTTCATTATTCTATTATTATTTTATTCATTTACTAATATTCAGTTTTGAACGGCAGCCATGCTGGGTACCGTCTTCGGGCGTTTTAGTCAGTCATACAGATCCAGTATATTTATCGAATCATTAAGTCACACTTTTATACAGCACCATGTTCCTCGCTTATATACATAAACACAGGCATACGCACACACGAATATACTCACGTGCACACACGAGCACATATGCGCACACACACACACGAATATACTCACGTGCACACACGGGCACATATGCGCACACAGACACACGCACGCCTCTCCCCACACACACATATATATATATATGTATATATATAATTAGAAAGTGAACAACACAATATATAACCACTCCACTGCCAAAGGTTTCTGGATCCCAGACAATATTTCATCAGACAGATATATATATATATATAAAGAGAGATAACGATAGAGAGAGGGGCAAGAGGGAAAAAAGAGAGAGAGGGGAGAGAGAGAGAGAGAGAGAGAGAGAGAGAGAGAGAGAGAGAGAGAGAGAGAGAGAGAGAGAGAGAGAGAGAGAAACTAGTATATAAGGAGTACCGCCCTCACTATAGCAGAAACAGAAGCAGGGATCTAACTTGGTTTTATCTACCATTTAATATTAATGTCACTACTAGTAAAGCCATGCATTTTCTATGTCTCTAGTATGATAATATTTCCTGCCTTAGCACAAATACAACAAATCTTTCAATCCCAATAATATTAAAGTCAGCCATTTCTGCATGGAGAACATCACTACCTAGATCACACTACACAACATACATTATACAACCAGAACAACCCCACTGAATAACAAGCGCAATGGCAGAAATCCTTTAATCTACCCGCTTAAATTATCTTGCTTTATAAATACCATAGGCCTATGACACCTAATTGAGTTGCAGAAGCGCTATTATGATATACGATAGATCTTGGACATTTAAACGTGGGGAACTCCTTCCTTCTCCTGATCTGAACACAGCCCATTCCCTTCCAAGGAGAGTGCGAAAGAGAGCAAGTAAGAAAGAGATACTGAGGAAAATCGAGCCCAGAACTTGGCTGGTAATTTATTTATCGACGCAAAGAGGTTGAAAAACAAAGTTGAACTAAGAGTGCGCAAAGTGGGAACGAATAGCATGAATTTTTCTTTCCGACGTTCTAACGACTCTACCAATTCATCACCTTCATAGATGCTCACAACCGATAAGGTATGATTTTCATGGGTACGTCTCTATTTATAAAACAAACTTTGTATTTTATCTGATGAAAGCGTACCAATGTTGTCTTGGTTGCCCTTGAAATAAATATAATAAAATAAATATGGTTTTATAAATATAGTTTCCATTTATTTAATATCATTGAATATTTACTCTAGTAATCTGTTGAGAGCTCTGAGCGCCCGGCCGATTAACTCACTCGATATTGCTCAGCCGTTAATATGCATAAGGAAAGTATATACTTTCAGACGTTCAATCATCTGGCAGGAAGGTATACGTTGCTGACGATAGCTAATAAGCTTGAAACTAGTACAGCGTTCCTTTGTCAGTGTTGAACAAAAGAGCAACGATGGTTGCTAGACACTGTACGGCTTAATTCGGGATGTTTGTTTACAAACACACCGAGCATTATAATAAATGTTCGGTGAATCCATACGTACATATATATATGTGTGCATGTATGTATATATATATACATACTACTGTACGTCTGTATACATATATGTATGTACGTATACATACTTATATATATATATATATATATATATATATATATATATATTAAAGTCATCGACTTTCATCAAATCGGACCGAGGAAACAATGTTTCCGTTGGTCCCAATTGCTAATACTATATATCGGTCGCAACTCCAGGTAAAAGGAGCAACGTGACATAAAGTGTCTTGCTCAAGGACATAACGCATCGCCCGGTCCAGGAATCGAACTCACAACCTCAAGGCATCTATATATCACCTAAGCAGTGATATATAGATGTAAAACACCTTCGGGCGGTTTAAATATCTAATGTCAATATCATAGGTGCAATACTTTACAAGAATATATGAATATGTGAGTACACAAGAGAAACTCCAAGTCTCCAACTCGGCTCTAATTAATCTCTACAGTGGTATGGAGTACTAATTCTCCCGACCATCAATACTAACCAGAGATATACATATAGTGGTGTGGTGGTGTGATGGCAGTCCTATGTTGGTATAGAGGTATAGTGGTGTGGTGGTGTGATGGCAGTCCTATGGTGGTATGGTGGTATTGTGGTACAGCGGTATGATGGCAGTCCTATGGTGGTGTGGTGGTGTGATGGCAGTTCTATAGTGGTATGGTGGTATATTCGTGTGGTGGTATGATGGCAGTCCTATGGTAGTATGTTGATATAGAGGTGTGGTGGTATGATGGCAGTCCTATGTTGGTATGTTGGTATAGTGGTGTGGTGGTATGATGGCAGTCCTATGGTGGTATGTTGGTATAGTGGTATAGTGGTGTGGTGGTATGATGGCAGTCCTATGGTGGTATGTTGGTATAGTGGTATAGTGGTGTGGTGGTATGATGGCAGTCCTATGGTGGTATGTTGGTATAGTGGTGTGGTGGTATGATGGCAGTCCTATGTTGGTATGTTGGTATAGTGGTGTGGTGGTATGATGGCAGTCCTATGTTGGTATGTTGGTATAGTGGTGTGGTGGTATGATGGCAGTTCTATGGCGGTATGGTGGTATAGTGGTGTGGTGGTATGATGGTAGTCTTATGTTGGTATGGTGGTATAGTGGTGTGGTGGTATGATGGCAGTCCTATGGTGGTATGTTGGTATAGTGGTGTGGTGGTATGATGGCAGTCCTATGGTGGTGTGTTGGTATAGTGGTGTGGTGGTATGATGGCAGTCCTATGTTGGTATAGTGGTATAGTGGTATAGTGGTGTGGTGGTATGATGGCAGTCCTATGGTGGTATGGTGGTATAGTGGTGTGGTGGTATGATGGCAGTCCTATGTTGGTATAGTGGTATAGTGGTGTGGTGGTATGGTGGCAGTCCTATGGTGGTATGTTGGTATAGTGGTGTGGTGGTATGATGGCAGTCCTATGGTGGTATGTTGGTATAGTGGTATAGTGGTGTGGTGGTATGATGGCAGTCCTATGGAGGTGTGGTGGTATGATGGCAGTCCTATGGTGGTGTGTTGGTATAGTGGTGTGGTGGTATGATGGTAGTCCTATCGTGGTTTGTTGGTATAGTGGTATAGTGGTGTGGTGGTATGATGGCAGTCCTATGGTGGTATAGTGGTATAGTGGTGTGGTGGTATGATGGCAGTTCTATGGCGGTATGGTGGTATAGTGGTGTGGTGGTATGATGGTAGTCTTATGTTGGTATGGTGGTATAGTGGTGTGGTGGTATGATGGCAGTCCTATGGAGGTGTGGTGGTATGATGGCAGTCCTATGGTGGTGTGTTGGTATAGTGGTGTGGTGGTATGATGGCAGTCCTATGGTGGTGTGTTGGTATAGTGGTATAGTGGTGTGGTGGTATGATGGCAGTCCTATGGTGGTGTGTTGGTATAGTGGTGTGGTGGTATGATGGCAGTCCTATGGTGGTATAGTGGTATAGTGGTGTGGTGGTATGATGGCAGTCCTATGGTAGTATGTTGGTATAGTGGTATAGTGGTGTGGTGGTATGATGGCAGTCCTATGGTAGTATGTTGGTATAGTGGTATAGTGGTGTGGTGGTATGATGGCAGTCCTATGGTGGTATGGTGGTATAGTGGTGTGGTGGTGTGGTGGTATGATGGCAGTCCTATGGTGGTATGTTGGTATAGAGGTATAGTGGTGTGGTGGTATGATGGCAGTCCTATGGTGGTG
Organism: Eledone cirrhosa; assembly: GCA_964016885.1. Taxonomy (NCBI): domain Eukaryota; kingdom Metazoa; phylum Mollusca; class Cephalopoda; order Octopoda; family Eledonidae; genus Eledone; species Eledone cirrhosa. Next base: position 46,100,147 of record OZ024740.1, read on the forward strand.
TGTTAGTATAGTGGTATAGTGGTGTGGTGGTATGATGGCAGTCCTATGGTGGTATGTTGATATAGTGGTGTGGTGGTATGATGGCAGTCCTATGGTGGTATGTTGGTATAGTGGTGTGGTGGTATGATGGCAGTCCTATGGTAGTATGTTGGTATAGTGGTATAGTGGTGTGGTGGTATGAAGGCAGTCCTATGTTGGTATAGTGGTATAGTGGTGTGGTGGTATGATAGCAGTCCTATGGTGGTATGGTGGTATAGTGGTGTGGTGGTATGATGGCAGTCCTATGTTGGTGGAGTGGTATAGTGGTGTGGTGGTATGATGGCAGTCCTATGGTGGTATGTTGGTATAGTGGTGTGGTGGTATGATGGCAGTCCTATGTTGGTATAGTGGTATAGTGGTATAGTGGTATGATGGCAGTCCTATGGTGGTATGGTGGTATAGTGGTGTGGTGGTATGATGGCAGTCCTATGGTGGTGTGTTGGTATAGTGGTGTGGTGGTATGGTGGCAGTCCTATGGTGGTATGTTGGTATAGTGGTATAGTGGTGTGGTGGTATGATGGCTGTCCTATGGTGGTATGTTGGTATAGTGGTATAGTGGTGTGGTGGTATGATGGCAGTCCTATGGTGGTGTGTTGGTATAGTGGTATAGTGGTGTGGTGGTATGATGGCAGTCCTATGGTGGTGTGGTGGTATAGTGGTGTGGTGGTATGATGGCAGTCCTATGGTGGTGTGTTGGTATAGTGGTGTGTTGGTATGATGGCAGTCCTATGTTGGTATGTTGGTATAGTGGTATAGTGGTGTGGTGGTATGATGGCTGTCCTATGGTGGTATGTTGGTATAGTGGTGAGGTGGTATGATGGCAGTCCTATGGTGGTGTGTTGGTATAGTGGTGTGGTGGTATGATGGCAGTCCTATGGTGGTGTGTTGGTATAGTGGTGTGGTGGTATGGTGGCAGTCCTATCGTGGTTTGTTGGTATAGTGGTATAGTGGTGTGCTGGTAGGATGGCAGTCGTATGGTGGTGTGTTGGTATAGTGGTATAGTGGTGTGGTGGTATGATGGCAGTCCTATGGTGGTGTATTGGTATAGTGGTGTGGTGGTATGATGGCAGTCCTATGGTGGTGTGTTGGTATAGTGGTGTGGTGGTATGGTGGCAGTCCTATCGTGGTTTGTTGGTATAGTGGTATAGTGGTGTGCTGGTAGGATGGCAGTCGTATGGTGGTGTGTTGGTATAGTGGTATAGTGGTGTGGTGGTATGATGGCAGTCCTATGGTGGTGTATTGGTATAGTGGTATGATGGCAGTCCTATGGTGGTGTATTGGTATAGTGGTGTGGTGGTATGATGGCAGTCCTATGGCGGTATGTTGGTATAGTGGTGTGGTGGTATGATGGCAGTCCTATGATGGTATGTTAGTATAGAGGTATAGTGGTGTGGTGGTATGATGGCAGTCCTATGGCGGTATGTTGGTATAGTGGTGTGGTGGTATGATGGCAGTCCTATGATGGTATGTTAGTATAGAGGTATAGTGGTGAGGTGGTATGATGGCAGTCCTATGGTGGTGTGTTGGTATAGTGGTGTGGTGGTATGATGGCAGTCCTATGGTGGTGTGTTGGTATAGTGGTGTGGTGGTATGGTGGCAGTCCTATGGTGGTATGTTGGTATAGTGGTATAGTGGTGTGGTGGTAGGATGGCAGTCGTATGGTGGTGTGTTGGTATAGTGGTGTGGTGGTATGGTGGCAGTCCTATGGTGGTATAGTGGTATAGTGGTGTGGTGGTATGATGGCAGTCCTATGGTGGTATAGTGGTATAGTGGTGTGGTGGTATGATGGCAGTCCTATGGTGGTGTATTGGTATAGTGGTGTGGTGGTATGATGGCAGTCCTATGGCGGTATGTTGGTATAGTGGTGTGGTGGTATGATGGCAGTCCTATGATGGTATGTTGGTATAGTGGTATAGTGGTGTGGTGGTATGATGGCAGTCCTATGATGGTATGTTGGTATAGTGGTATAGTGGTGTGGTGGTATGATGGCAGTCCTATGATGGTATGTTAGTATAGAGGTATAGTGGTGTGGTGGTATGATGGCAGTCCTATGTTGGTATAGTGGTATAGTGGTGTGGTGGTAGGATGGCAGTCCTATGGTGGTGTGTTGGTATAGTGGTATAGTGGTGTTGTTGGTATGATGGCAGTCCTATGGTAGTATGTTGGTATAGTGTTATAGTGGTGTGGTGGCAGTCCTATGGTGGTGTGTTGGTATAGTGGTGTGGTGGTATGATGGCAGTCCTATGGTGGTATAGTGGTATAGTGGTGTGGTGGTATGGAGGCAGTCCTATGGTGGTATAGTGGTATAGTGGTGTGGTGGTATGGTGGCAGTCCTATGGTGGTATAGTGGTATAGTGGTGTGGTGGTATGATGGCAGTCCTGTGGTGGTATGTTGGTATAGTGGTATAGTGGTGTGGTGGTATGATGGCAGTCCTATTGTAGTATGTTAGTATAGTGGTATATTGGTGTGGTGGTATGATGGCAGTCCTATGGTGGTGTGTTGGTATAGTGGTGTGGTGGTATGATGGCAGTCCTATGGTGGTGTGTTGGTATAGTGGTGTGGTGGTATGATGGCAGTCCTATGTTGGTATAGTGGTATAGTGGTGTGGTGGTATGATGGCAGTCCTGTGTTGGTATAGTGGTATAGTGGTGTGTTGGTATAGTGGTATAGTGGTATGATGGCAGGCCTATGGTGGTGTGTTGGTATAGTGGTATAGTGGGATGATGGCAGTCCTATGGGGGTATGTTGGTATAGAGGTATAGTGGTGTGGTGGTATGATGGCAGTCCTATGGTGGTACGTTGGTATAGTGGTGTGGTGGTATGATGGCAGTCCTATGGTGGTGTGTTGGTATAGTGGTGTGATGGTATGATGGCAGTCCTATGGTGGTATAGTGGTATAGTGGTGTGGTGGTATGATGGCAGTCTTATGTTGGTATGGTGGTATAGTGGTGTGGTGGTATGATGGCAGACCTATGGTGGTGTGTTGGTATAGTAGTATAGTGGTGTTGTTGGTATGATGGCAGTCCTATGGTAGTATGTTGGTATAGTGGTGTGGTGGTATGATGGCAGTCCTATGGTGGTATAGTGGTATAGTGGTGTGGTGGTATGATGGCAGTCCTATGTTGGTATAGTGGTATAGTGGTGTGATGGTATGATGGCAGTCCTATGGTGGTGTGTTGGTATAGTGGTGTGATGGTATGATGGCAGTCCTATGGTGGTATAGTGGTATAGTGGTGTGGTGGTATGATGGCAGTCCTGTGTTGGTATAGTGGTATAGTGGTGTGGTGGTATGATGGCAGTCCTATGGTGGTATGTTGGTATAGTGGTGTGGTGGTATGATGGCAGTCTTATGTTGGTATGGTGGTATAGTGGTGTGGTGGTATGATGGCAGTCCTATGGTGGTATGTTTGTGTAGTGGTGTGGTGGTATGGTGGCAGTCCTATGGTGGTATGTTGGTATAGTGGTATAGTGGTGTGGTGGTATGATGGCAGTCCTATGGTGGTGTGTTGGTATAGTGGTATAGTGGTATGATGGCAGTCCTATGGTGGTATGTTGGTATAGTGGTGTGGTGGTATGATGGCAGTCCTATGGTGGTGTGTTGGTATAGTGGTGTGGTGGTATGATGGCAGTCCTATGATGGTATTGTGGTATAGTGGTGTGGTGGTATGATGGCAGTCCTATGGTGGTATGGTGGTATAGTGGTGTGGTGGTATGATGGCAGTCCTATGGTGGTATGTTGGTATAGTGGTGTGATGGTATGATGGCAGTCCTATGTTGGTATGGTGGTATAGTGGTGTGGTGGTATGATGGCAGTCCTATGGTGGTATGTTGGTATAGTTGTGTGATGGTATGATGGCAGTCCTATCATGGTTTGTTGGTATAGTGGTGTGGTGGTATGATGGCAGTCCTATGGTGGTATGTTGGTATAGTGGTGTGGTGGTATGATGGCAGTCCTATGGTGGTGTAGTGGTATGATGGCAGTCCTATGGTGGTGTGTTGGTATAGTGGTGTGGTGGTATGATGGCAGTCCTATCGTGGTTTGTTGGTATAGTGGTGTGGTGGTATGATGGCAGTCCTATGGTGGTATGGTCGTATAGTGGTGTGGTGGTATGATGGCAGTCCTATGGTGGTATGTTGGTATAGTGGTGTGGTGGTATGATGGCAGTCCTATGGTGGTATGTTGGTATAGTGGTGTGGTGGTATGATGGCAGTCCTATGGTGGTGTGTTGGTATAGTGGTATAGTGGTGTGGTGGTATGATGGCAGTCCTATGGCGGTATGTTGGTATAGTGGTGTGGTGGTATGATGGCAGTCCTATGATGGTATGTTGGTATAGTGGTGTGGTGGTATGATGGCAGTCCTATGGTGGTATGGTGGTATGATGGCAGTCCTATGGTGGTATGGTGGTATAGTGGTGTGGTGGTATGATGGCAGTCCTATGGTGGTATGGTGGTATAGTGGTGTGGTGGTATGATGGCAGTCCTATGATGGTATGTTGGTATAGTGGTGTGGTGGTATGATGGCAGTCCTATGGTGGTATGGTGGTATGATGGCAGTCCTATGGTGGTATGGTGGTATAGTGGTGTGGTGGTATGATGGCAGTCCTATGGTGGTATGGTGGTATGATGGCAGTCCTATGGTGGTATAGTGGTATAGTGGTGTGGTGGTATGATGGCAGTCCTATGGTGGTATGTTGGTATAGAGGTATAGTGGTGTGGTGGTGTGATGGCAGTCCTATGGTGGTATGTTGGTATAGAGGTGTGGTGGTATGATGGCAGTCCTATGTTGGTATAGTGGTATAGTGGTGTGGTGGTTTGATGGCAGTCCTATGGTGGTGTGTTGGTATAGTGGTGTGGTGGTATGATGGCAGTCCTATGGTGGTATGTTGATATAGTGGTGTGGTGGTATGATGGCAGTCCTATGTTGGTATAGTGGTATAGTGGTGTGGTGGTTTGATGGCAGTCCTATGGTGGTGTGTTGGTATAGTGGTGTGGTGGTATGATGGCAGTCCTATGGTGGTATGTTGATATAGTGGTGTGGTGGTATGATGGCAGTCCTATGTTGGTATAGTGGTATAGTGGTGTGGTGGTTTGATGGCAGTCCTATGGTGGTGTGTTGGTATAGTGGTGTGGTGGTATGATGGCAGTCCTATGGTGGTGTGTTGGTATAGTGGTATAGTGGTGTGGTGGTATGATGGCAGTCCTATGGTGGTGTGTTGGTATAGTGGTATAGTGGTGTGGTGGTATGATGGCAGTCCTATGGTGGTATTTTGGTATAGTGGTGTGTTGGTATGATGGCAGTCCTATGGTGGTGTGTTGATATAGTGGTGTGGTGGTATGATGGCAGTCCTATGGTGGTGTGTTGGTATAGTGGTGTGGTGGTATGATGGCTGTCCTATGGTGGTATGTTGGTATAGTGGTGTGGTGGTATGATGGCAGTCCTATGGTGGTATGTTGGTATAGTGGTGTGGTGGTATGATGGCAGTCCTATGGTGGTATGTTGGTATAGTGGTGTGGTGGTATGGTGGCAGTCCTATGGTGGTATATTGGTATAGTGGTATAGTGGTATGATGGCAGTCCTATGGTGGTATGGTGGTATAGTGGTGTGGTGGTATGATGGCAGTCCTATGGTGGTATGTTGGTATAGTGGTGTGGTGGTATGGTGGCAGTCCTATGGTGGTATATTGGTATAGTGGTATAGTGGTATGATGGCAGTCCTATGGTGGTATGGTGGTATAGTGGTGTGATGGTATGATGGCAGTCTTATGGTAGTATGTTGGTATAGTGGTGTGATGGTATGATGGCAGTCTTATGGAGGTATGTTGGTATAGTGATATAGTGGTGTGGTGGTATGATGGCAGTCCTGTGGTGGTATGGTGGTATAGTGGCATAGTGGTGTGGTGGTATGATGGCAGTCCTATGGTGGTATGTTGGTATAGAGGTATAGTGGTGTGGTGATATGATGGCAGTCCTATGGTGGTATGTTGGTATGCTGGTATCGTGGTGTGGTGGTATGATGGCAGTCCTATGGTGGTATGTTGGTATAGAGGTATAGTGGTGTGGTGGTATGATGGCAGTCCTATGGTGGTATGTTGGTATGTTGGTATCGTGGTGTGGTGGTATGATGGCAGTGCTATGGTAGTATGTTGGTATAGTGGTGTGATGGTATGATGGCAGACCTATCGTGGTTTGTTGGTATAGTGGTGTGGTGGTATGATGGCAGTCCTATGGTGGTATGGTCGTATAGTGGTGTGGTGGTATGATGGCAGTCCTATGGTGGTGTGTTGATATAGTGGTATAGTGGTGTGGTGGTATAATGGCAGTCCTATGGTGGTGTGTCGGTATAGTGGTGTGGTGGTATGATGGCAGTCCTATGTTGGTATAGTGGTATAGTGGTGTGGTGGTATGAAGGCAGTCCTATGGTGGTGTGTCGGTATAGTGGTGTGGTGGTATGATGGCAGCCCTATGGTGGTGTGTTGGTATAGTGGTGTGTTGGTATGATGGCAGTCCTATGTTGGTATAGTGGTATAGTGGTGTGGTGGTATGATGGCAGTCCTATGGTGGTATGTTGGTATAGTGGTGTGGTGGTATGATGGCAGTCCTATGTTGGTATAGTGGTATAGTGGTATAGTGGTGTGGTGGCAGTCCTATGGTGGTATGTTGGTATAGTGGTATAGTGGTGTGGTGGTATGATGGCAGTCCTATGGTGGTATGTTGGTATAGTGGTATAGTGGTGTGGTGGTATGATGGCAGTCCTATGGTGGTATGTTGGTATAGTGGTATAGTGGTATGGTGGCAGTCCTATGGTGGTATGTTGGTATAGTGGTATAGTGGTGTGGTGGTATGATGGCAGTCCTATGGTAGTATGTTAGTATAGTGGTACAGTGGTGTGGTGGTATGATGGCAGTCCTATGGTGGTATGTTGGTATAGTGGTGTGGTGGTATGATGGCAGTCCTATGGTGGTGTGTTGGTATAGTGGTATAGTGGTGTGGTGGTATGATGGCAGTCCTATGGTAGTATGTTGGTATAGTGGTATAGTGGTGTGGTGGTATGATGGCAGTCCTATGGTGGTGTGTTGGTATAGTGGTATAGTGGTGTGGTGGTATGATGGCAGTCCTATGGTAGTATGTTAGTATAGTGGTACAGTGGTGTGGTGGTATGATGGCAGTCCTATGGTGGTATGTTGGTATAGTGGTGTGGTGGTAGGATGGCAGTCCTATGGTGGTGTGTTGGTATAGTGGTATAGTGGTGTTGTTGGTATGATGGCAGTCTTATGGTAGTATGTTGGTATAGTGGTGTGGTGGTATGATGGCAGTCATATGGTGGTATGTTGGTATAGTGGTATAGTGGTGTGGTGGCAGTCCTATGGTGGTGTGTTGGTATAGTGGTGTGGTGGTATGATGGCAGTCCTATGGTGGTATAGTGGTATAGTGGTGTTGTGGTATGATGGCAGTCCTATGGTGGTATGTTGGTATAGAGGTATAGTGGTGTGGTGGTATGATGGCAGTCCTATGGTGGTATAGTGGTATAGTGGTGTTGTGGTATGATGGCAGTCCTATGGTAGTATGTTGGTATAGTGGTATAGTGGTGTGGTGGTATGATGGCAGTTCTATGGTGGTACGGTGGTATAGTGGTGTGGTGGTATAATGGCAGTCCAATGGTGGTATAGTGGTGTGGTGGTATGATGGCAGTCCTATGGTGGTATGTTGGTATAGTGGTATAGTGGTGTGGTGGTATGATGGCAGTCCTATGGTGGTGTGTTGATATAGTGGTATAGTGGTATGATGGCAGTCCTATGGTGGTATGTTGGTATAGTGGTGAGGTGGTATGATGGCAGTCCTATGGTGGTGTGTTGGTATAGTGGTGAGGTGGTATGATGGCAGTCCTATGGTGGTATGTTGGTATAGTGGTGAGGTGGTATGATGGCAGTCCTATGGTGGTATGTTGGTATAGTGGTATAGTGGTGTGGTGGTATGATGGCAGTCCTATGGTGGTGTGTTGATATAGTGGTATAGTGGTATGATGGCAGTCCTATGGTGGTATGGTGGTATAGTGGTGTGGTGGTATGATGGCAGTCCTATGATGGTATGGTGGTATAGTGGTGTGGTGGTATGATGGCAGTCCTATGGAGGTATAGTGGTATAGTGGTGCGGTGGTATGATGGCAGTCCTATGGTGGTATGTTGGTATAGAGGTATAGTGGTGTGGTGGTATGATGGCAGTCCTATGGTGGTATAGTGGTATAGTGGTGTGGTGGTATGATGGCAGTCCTATGGTGGTATGTTGGTATAGTGGTATAGTGGTGTGGTGGCAGTCCTATGGTGGTGTGTTGGTATAGTGGTGTGGTGGTATGATGGCAGTCCTATAGGGCTATGTTGGTATAGCGGTATAGTGGTGTGGTGGTATGATGGCAGTCCTATGGTGGTACGTTGGTATAGTGGTGTGGTGGTATGATGGCAGTCCTATGGTGGTGTGTTGGTAAAGTGGTATAGTGGTGTTGTTGGTATGATGGCAGTCCTATGGTAGTATGTTGGTATAGTGGTGTGGTGGTATGATGGCAGTCCTATGGTGGTATGTTGGTATAGTGGTATAGTGGTGTGGTGGCAGTCCTATGGTGGTGTGTTGGTATAGTGGTGTGGTGGTATGATGGCAGTCCTATGGTGGTATAGTGGTATAGTGGTGTGGTGGTATGATGGCAGTCCTATGGTGGTATGTTGGTATAGTGGTATAGTGGTGTGGTGGTATGATGGCAGTCCTATGGTGGTATGTTAGTATAGTGGTATAGTGGTGTGGTGGTATGATGGCAGTCCTATGGTGGTATGTTGGTATAGTGGTGTGGTGGTATGATGGCAGTCCTATGGTAGTATGTTGGTATAGTTGTATAGTGGTGTGGTGGTATGATGGCAGTCCTATGGTGGTGTGTTGGTATAGTGGTATAGTGGGATGATGGCAGTCCTATGGTGGTGTGTTGGTATAGTGGTGTGGTGGTATGATGGCAGTCCTATGGTGGTGTGTTGGTATAGTGGTGTGGTGATATGATGGCAGTCCTATGTTGGTATAGTGGTATAGTGGTGTGGTGGTATGATGGCAGTCCTATGGTGGTATGGTGGTATAGTGGTGTGGTGGTATGATGGCAGTCCTATGTTGGTATAGTGGTATAGTGGTGTGTATGTATAGTGGTATAGTGGTATGATGGCAGTCCTATGGTGGTATGTTGGTATAGTGGTATGATGGCAGTTCTATAGTGGTATGTTGGTATAGTGGTGTGGTGGTATGATGGCAGTCCTATGGGGGTATGTTGGTATAGAGGTATAGTGGTGTGGTGGTATGATGGCAGTCCTATGGTGGTACGTTGGTATAGTGGTGTGGTGGTATGATGGCAGTCCTATGGTGGTACGTTGGTATAGTGGTGTGGTGGTATGATGGCAGTCCTATGTTGGTATAGTGGTATAGTGGTGTGGTGGTATGATGGCAGTCCTATGGTGGTGTGTTGGTATAGTGGTGTGGTGGTATGATGGCAGTCCTATGGTGGTATAGTGGTATAGTGGTGTGGTGGTATGATGGCAGTCCTATGTTGGTATAGTGGTATAGTGGTGTGATGGTATGATGGCAGTCCTATGGTGGTATAGTGGTATAGTGGTGTGGTGGTATGACGGCAGTCCTATGGCAGTATGTTGGTATAGTGGTGTGGTGGTATGATGGCAGTCTTATGTTGGTATGTTGGTATAGTGGTGTGGTGGTATGACGGCAGTCCTATGGCAGTATGTTGGTATAGTGGTGTGGTGGTATGATGGCAGTCTTATGTTGGTATGTTGGTATAGTGATGAGGTGGTATGATGGCAGTCCTATGTTGGTATAGTGGTATAGTGGTGTGGTGGTATGATGGCAGTCCTATGGTGGTGTGTTGGTATAGTGGTATAGTGGTGTTGTTGGTATGATGGCAGTCCTATGGTGGTATGTTGGTATAGTGGTGTGGTGGTATGGTGGCAGTCCTATGGTGGTATGTTGGTATAGAGGTATAGTGGTGTGGTGGTATGATGGCAGTCCTATGGTGGTGTGTTGGTATAGTGGTATAGTGGTATGATGGCAGTCCTATGGTGGTATGTTGGTATAGTGGTGTGGTGGTATGATGGCAGTCCTATGGTGGTGTGTTGGTATAGTGGTGTGGTGGTATGATGGCAATCCTATGGTGGTATGTTGGTATAGTGGTGTGGTGGTATGATGGCAGTACTATGGTGGTATGTTGGTATAGTGGTGTGATGGTATGATGTCAGTCCTATCGTGGTTTGTTGGTATAGTGGTGTGGTGGTATGATGGCAGTCCTATGGTGGTATGTTGGTATAGTGGTGTGGTGGTATGATGGCAGTCCTATGATGGTATGTTGGTATAGTGGTATAGTGGTGTGGTGGTATGATGGCAGTCCTATGGCGGTATGTTGGTATAGTGGTGTGGTGGTATGATGGCAGTCCTATGGCGGTATGTTGGTATAGTGGTGTGGTGGTATGATGGCAGTCCTATGATGGTATGTTAGTATAGTGGTATAGTGGTGTGGTGGTATGATGGCAGTCCTATGGTAGTATGTTAGTATAGTGGTATAGTGGTGTGGTGGTATGATGGCAGTCCTATGGTGGTATGGTGGTATAGTGGTGTGGTGGTATGATGGCAGTCCTATGGGGGTATGTTTGTATAGTGGTGTGGTGGTATGATGGCAGTCCTATGGTAGTATGTTGGTATAGTGGTATAGTGGTGTGGTGGTATGATGGCAGTCCTATGGTGGTGTGGTGGTATAGTGGTATGATGGCAGTCCTATGGTGGTGTGTTGGTATAGTGGTGTGGTGGTATGATGGCAGCCCTATGGTGGTGTGTTGGTATAGTGGTGTGTTGGTATGATGGCAGTCCTATGTTGGTATAGTGGTATAGTGGTGTGGTGGTATGATGGCAGTCCTATGGTGGTATGTTGGTATAGTGGTGTGGTGGTATGATGGCAGTCCTATGTTGGTATAGTGGTATAGTGGTGTTGTGGTATGATGGCAGTCCTATGGTGGTGTGTTGGTATAGTGGTATAGTGGTGTGGTGGTATGATGGCAGTCCTATGGTGGTATGTTGGTATAGTGGTATAGTGGTGTGGTGGCAGTCCTATGTTGGTGTGTTGGTATAGTGGTGTGGTGGTATGATGGCAGTCCTATGGTGGTATGTTGGTATAGTGGTGTGGTGGTATGATGGCAGTCCTATGGGGGTATGTTGGTATAGAGGTATAGTGGTGTGGTGGTATGATGGCAGTCCTATGGTGGTATGTTGGTATAGAGGTATAGTGGTGTGGTGGTATGATGGCAGTCGTATGTTGGTATAGTGGTATAGTGGTGTGGTGGTAGGATGGCAGTCCTATGGTGGTGTGTTGGTATAGTGGTATAGTGGTGTTGTTGGTATGATGGCAGTCCTATGGTAGTATGTTGGTATAGTGGTGTGGTGGTATGATGGCAGTCCTATGGTAGTATGTTGGTATAGTGTTATAGTGGTGTGGTGGCAGTCCTATGGTGGTGTGTTGGTATAGTGGTGTGGTGGTATGGTGGCAGTCCTATGGTGGTATAGTGGTATAGTGGTGTGGTGGTATGATGGCAGTCCTATGGTGGTATGTTGGTATAGTGGTATAGTGGTGTGGTGGTATGATGGCAGTCCTATTGTAGTATGTTAGTATAGTGGTATATTGGTGTGGTGGTATGATGGCTGTCCTATGGTGGTATGTTGGTATAGTGGTATAGTGGTGTGGTGGTATGATGGCAGTCCTATGGTGGTATGTTGGTATAGTGGTATAGTGGTGTGGTGGTATGATGGCAGTCCTATTGTAGTATGTTAGTATAGTGGTATATTGGTGTGGTGGTATGATGGCAGTCCTATGGTGGTATGTTGGTATAGTGGTGTGGTGGTATGATGGCAGTCCTATGGTAGTATGTTGGTATAGTGGTATAGTGGTGTGGTGGTATGATGGCAGACCTATGGTGGTGTGTTGGTATAGTGGTATAGTGGGATGATGGCAGTCCTATGGTGGTGTGTTGGTATAGTGGTGTGGTGGTATGATGGCAGTCCTATGGTGGTATGTTGGTATAGTGGTGTGGTGGTATGATGGCAGTCCTATGGTGGTATGTTGGTATAGTGGTATAGTGGTGTGGTGGTATGATGGCAGTCCTATGGTGGTGTGTTGGTATAGTGGTATAGTGGTGTGGTGGTATGATGGCAGTCCTATGGTGGTATGTTGGTATAGTGGTATAGTGGTGTGGTGGCAGTCCTATGTTGGTGTGTTGGTATAGTGGTGTGGTGGTATGATGGCAGTCCTATGGTGGTATGTTGGTATAGTGGTGTGGTGGTATGATGGCAGTCCTATGGGGGTATGTTGGTATAGAGGTATAGTGGTGTGGTGGTATGATGGCAGTCCTATGGTGGTATGTTGGTATAGTGGTGTGGTGGTATGATGGCAGTCCTATGGGGGTATGTTGGTATAGAGGTATAGTGGTGTGGTGGTATGATGGCAGTCGTATGTTGGTATAGTGGTATAGTGGTGTGGTGGTAGGATGGCAGTCCTATGGTGGTGTGTTGGTATAGTGGTGTGGTGGTATGATGGCAGTCCTATGGTAGTATGTTGGTATAGTGGTGTGGTGGTATGATGGCAGTCCTATGGTAGTATGTTGGTATAGTGTTATAGTGGTGTGGTGGCAGTCCTATGGTGGTGTGTTGGTATAGTGGTGTGGTGGTATGGTGGCAGTCCTATGGTGGTATAGTGGTATAGTGGTGTGGTGGTATGATGGCAGTCCTATGGTGGTATGTTGGTATAGTGGTATAGTGGTGTGGTGGTATGATGGCAGTCCTATTGTAGTATGTTAGTATAGTGGTATATTGGTGTGGTGGTATGATGGCAGTTCTATTGTAGTATGTTAGTATAGTGGTATAGTGGTGTGGTGGTATGATGGCAGTCCTATGGTGGTATGTTGGTATAGTGGTGTGGTGGTATGATGGCAGTCCTATGGTAGTATGTTGGTATAGTGGTATAGTGGTGTGGTGGTATGATGGCAGTCCTATTGTAGTATGTTAGTATAGTGGTGTGGTGGTATGATGGCAGTCCTATGGTAGTATGTTGGTATAGTGGTATAGTGGTGTGGTGGTATGATGGCAGTCCTATTGTAGTATGTTAGTATAGTGGTATATTGGTGTGGTGGTATGATGGCAGTCCTATTGTAGTATGTTAGTATAGTGGTATAGTGGTGTGGTGGTATGATGGCAGTCCTATGGTGGTATGTTGGTATAGTGGTGTGGTGGTATGATGGCAGTCCTATGGTAGTATGTTAGTATAGTGGTATATTGGTGTGGTGGTATGATGGCAGTCCTATGGTGGTATGTTGGTATAGTGGTGTGGTGGTATGATGGCAGTCCTATGGTAGTATGTTGGTATAGTGGTATAGTGGTGTGGTGGTATGATGGCAGACCTATGGTGGTGTGTTGGTATAGTGGTATAGTGGGATGATGGCAGTCCTATGGTGGTGTGTTGGTATAGTGGTGTGGTGGTATGATGGCAGTCCTATGTTGGTATAGTGGTATAGTGGTGTGGTGGTATGATGGCAGTCCTGTGTTGGTATAGTGGTATAGTGGTGTGGTGGTATGATGGCAGTCCTATGGTGGTGTGTTGGTATAGTGGTGTGGTGGTATGATGGCAGTCCTATGTTGGTATAGTGGTATAGTGGTGTGGTGGTATGATGGCAGTCCTGTGTTGGTATAGTGGTATAGTGGTGTGTTGGTATAGTGGTATAGTGGTATGATGGCAGGCCTATGGTGGTGTGTTGGTATAGTGGTATAGTGGTATAGTGGTATGGTGGCAGTCCTATGGTGGTATAGTGGTATAGTGGTATAGTGGTATGATGGCAGTCCTATGGTGGTACGTTGGTATAGTGGTGTGGTGGTATGATGGCAGTCCTATGTTGGTATAGTGGTATAGTGGTGTGGTGGTATGATGGCAGTCCTATGGTGGTGTGTTGGTATAGTAGTATAGTGGTGTTGTTGGTATGATGGCAGTCCTATGGTAGTATGTTGGTATAGTGGTGTGGTGGTATGATGGCAGTCCTATGGTAGTATGTTGGTATAGTGGTGTGGTGGTATGATGGCAGTCCTATGGTGGTATAGTGGTATAGTGGTGTGGTGGTATGATGGCAGTCCTATGGTGGTATAGTGGTATAGTGGTGTGGTGGTATGATGGCAGTCCTATGTTGGTATAGTGGTATAGTGGTGTGATGGTATGATGGCAGTCCTATGGTGGTATAGTGGTATAGTGGTGTGGTGGTATGATGGCAGTCCTATGGCAGTATGTTGGTATAGTGGTGTGGTGGTATGATGGCAGTCTTATGTTGGTATGGTGGTATAGTGGTGTGGTGGTATGATGGCAGTCCTATGGTGGTATGTTTGTGTAGTGGTGTGGTGGTATGGTGGCAGTCCTATGGTGGTATGTTGGTATAGTGGTATAGTGGTGTGGTGGTATGATGGCAGTCCTATGGTGGTGTGTTGGTATAGTGGTATAGTGGTATGATGGCAGTCCTATGGTGGTATGTTGGTATAGTGGTGTGGTGGTATGATGGCAGTCCGATGGTGGTGTGTTGGTATAGTGGTGTGGTGGTATGATGGCAGTCCTATGATGGTATTGTGGTATAGTGGTGTGGTGGTATGATGGCAGTCCTATGGTGGTATGGTGGTATAGTGGTGTGGTGGTATGATGGCAGTCCTATGGTGGTGTGTTGGTATAGTGGTGTGGTGGTATGATGGCAGTCCTATGGTAGTATGTTGGTATAGTGGTATAGTGGTGTGGTGGTATGATGGCAGTCCTATGGTGGTATGTTGGTATAGTGGTGTGGTGGTATGATGGCAGTCCTATGTTGGTATAGTGGTATAGTGGTGTGGTGGTATGATGGCAGTCCTATGGTGGTATGTTGGTATAGTGGTGTGGTGGTATGATGGCAGTCCTATGGTGGTATGTTGGTATAGTGGTGTGGTGGTATGATGGCAGTCCTATGGTGGTATGTTGGTATAGTGGTGTGGTGGTATGATGGCAGTCCTATGGTGGTATGTTGGTATAGTGGTGTGGTGGTATGATGGCAGTCCTATGGTAGTGTGTTGGTATAGTGGTGTGGTGGTATGATGGCAGTCCTATGTTGGTATAGTGGTATAGTGGTGTGGTGGTATGATGGCAGTCCTATGGTGGTGTGTTGGTATAGAGGTATAGTGGTGTGGTGGTATGATGGCAGCCCTATGGTGGTATGGTGGTATAGTGGTGTGGTGGTATGATGGCAGTCCTATGGTGGTATGTTGGTATAGTAGTGTGGTGGTATGATGGCAGTCCTATGGTAGTATGTTGGTATAGTGGTATAGTGGTGTGGTGGTATGATGGCAGTCCTATGGTGGTATGTTGGTATAGTGGTGTGGTGGTATGATGGCAGTCCTATGGTAGTATGTTGGTATAGTGGTATAGTGGTGTGGTGGTATGATGGCAGTCCTATGGTGGTATGTTGGTATAGTGGTGTGGTGGTATGATGGCAGTCCTATGGTGGTATGGTGGTATAGTGGTGTGGTGGTATGATGGCAGTCCTATGGTGGTATGTTGGTATAGTAGTGTGGTGGTATGATGGCAGTCCTATGGTAGTATGTTGGTATAGTGGTATAGTGGTGTGGTGGTATGATGGCAGTCCTATAGTGGTATGTTGGTATAGTGGTGTGGTGGTATGATGGCAGTCCTATGGTAGTATGTTGGTATAGTGGTATAGTGGTGTGGTGGTATGATGGTAGTCCTATGGTGGTATGTTGGTATAGTGGTGTGGTGGTATGATGGCAGTCCTATGGTAGTATGTTGGTATAGTGGTATAGTGGTGTGGTGGTATGATGGCAGTCCTATGGTAGTATGTTGGTATAGTGGTATAGTGGTGTGGTGGTATGATGGCAGTCCTATGGTGGTATGTTGGTATAGTGGTGTGGTGGTATGATGGCAGTCCTATGGTGGTATGGTGGTATAGTGGTGTGGTGGTATGATGGCAGTCCTATGGTGGTATGTTGGTATAGTAGTGTGGTGGTATGATGGCAGTCCTATGGTAGTATGTTGGTATAGTGGTATAGTGGTGTGGTGGTATGATGGCAGTCCTATGGTGGTATGTTGGTATAGTGGTGTGGTGGTATGATGGCAGTCCTATGGTAGTATGTTGGTATAGTGGTATAGTGGTGTGGTGGTATGATGGCAGTCCTATGGTGGTATGTTGGTATAGTGGTGTGTTGGTATGATGGCAGTCCTATGGTAGTATGTTGGTATAGTGGTATAGTGGTGTGGTGGTATGATGGCAGTCCTATGGTGGTATGTTGGTATAGTGGTGTGGTGGTATGATGGCAGTCCTATGGTAGTATGTTGGTATAGTGGTATAGTGGTGTGGTGGTATGATGGCAGTCCTATGGTGGTATGTTGGTATAGTGGTGTGTTGGTATGATGGCAGTCCTATGGTAGTATGTTGGTATAGTGGTATAGTGGTGTGGTGGTATGATGGCAGTCCTATGGTGGTATGTTGGTATAGTGGTGTGGTGGTATGATGGCAGTCCTATGGTAGTATGTTGGTATAGTGGTATAGTGGTGTGGTGGTATGATGGCAGTCCTATGGTGGTATGTTGGTATAGTGGTGTGGTGGTATGATGGCAGTCCTATGGTGGTATGGTGGTATAGTGGTGTGGTGGTATGATGGCAGTCCTATGGTGGTATGTTGGTATAGTAGTGTGGTGGTATGATGGCAGTCCTATGGTAGTATGTTGGTATAGTGGTATAGTGGTGTGGTGGTATGATGGCAGTCCTATGGTGGTATGTTGGTATAGTGGTGTGGTGGTATGATGGCAGTCCTATGGTAGTATGTTGGTATAGTGGTATAGTGGTGTGGTGGTATGATGGCAGTCCTATGGTGGTGTGTTGGTATAGTGGTGTGGTGGTATGATGGCAGTCCTATGGTGGTGTGTTGGTATAGTGGTGTGGTGGTATAATGGCAGTCCTATGTTGGTGGAGTGGTATAGTGGTGTGGTGGTATGATGGCAGTCCTATGGTGGTATGTTGGTATAGTGGTGTGGTGGTATGATGGCAGTCCTATGGTGGTGTGTTGGTATAGTGGTGTGGTGGTATGATGGCAGTCCTATGTTGGTGGAGTGGTATAGTGGTGTGGTGGTATGATGGCAGTCCTATGGTGGTATGTTGGTATAGTGGTGTGGTGGTATGATGGCAGTCCTATGTTGGTATAGTGGTATAGTGGTGTGGTGGTAGGATGGCAGTCCTATGGTGGTGTGTTGGTATAGTGGTGTGGTGGTATGATGGCAGTCTTATGGGGGTATGTTGGTATAGAGGTATAGTGGTGTGGTGGTATGATGGCAGTCCTATGTTGGTATAGTGGTATAGTGGTGTGGTGGTAGGATGGCAGTCCTATGGTGGTGTGTTGGTATAGTGGTATAGTGGTGTTGTTGGTATGATGGCAGTCCTATGGTAGTATGTTGGTATAGTGTTATAGTGGTGTGGTGGCAGTCCTATGGTGGTGTGTTGGTATAGTGGTGTGGTGGTATGGTGGCAGTCCTATGGTGGTATAGTGGTATAGTGGTGTGGTGGTATGATGGCAGTCCTGTGGTGGTATGTTGGTATAGTGGTATAGTGGTGTGGTGGTATGATGGCAGTCCTATTGTAGTATGTTAGTATAGTGGTATATTGGTGTGGTGGTATGATGGCTGTCCTATGGTGGTGTGTTGGTATAGTGGTGTGGTGGTATGATGGCAGTCCTATGGTAGTATGTTGGTATAGTGGTATAGTGGTGTGGTGGTATGATGGCAGACCTATGGTGGTTTGTTGGTATAGTGGTATAGTGGTATGATGGCAGTCCTATGGTGGTATGTTGGTATAGTGGTGTGGTGGTATGATGGCAGTCCGATGGTGGTGTGTTGGTATAGTGGTGTGGTGGTATGATGGCAGTCCTATGATGGTATTGTGGTATAGTGGTGTGGTGGTATGATGGCAGTCCTATGGTGGTATGGTGGTATAGTGGTGTGGTGGTATGATGGCAGTCCTATGGTGGTATGTTGGTATAGTAGTGTGATGGTATGATGGCAGTCCTATGTTGGTATGGTGGTATAGTGGTGTGGTGGTATGATGGCAGTCCTATGGTGGTATGTTGGTATAGTGGTGTGGTGGTATGATGGCAGTCCTATGGTGGTATGTTGGTATAGTGGTGTGGTGGTATGATGGCAGTCCTATGTTGGTATGGTGGTATAGTGGTGTGGTGGTATGATGGCAGTCCTATCATGGTTTGTTGGTATAGTGTTGTGGTGGTATGATGGCAGTCCTATGGTGGTATGGTGGTATAGTGGTGTGGTGCTATGATGGCAGTCCTATGGTGCTGTAGTGGTATGATGGCAGTCCTATGGTGGTGTGTTGGTATAGTGGTGTGGTGGTATGATGGCAGTCCTATGGTGGTATGGTCGTATAGTGGTGTGGTGGTATGATGGCAGTCCTATGGTGGTGTGTTGGTATAGTGGTATAGTGGTGTGGTGGTATGATGGCAGTCCTATGGTGGTGTGTTGGTATAGTGGTGTGGTGGTATGATGGCAGTCCTATGGTGGTATGTTGGTATAGTGGTATGGTGGTATGATGGCAGTCCTATGGTGGTATGGTGGTATAGTGGTGTGGTGGTATGATGGCAGTCCTATGATGGTATGTTGGTATGGTGGTATGGTGGTATGATGGCAGTCCTATGATGGTATGTTGGTATAGTGGTGTGGTGGTATGATGGCAGTCCTATGATGGTGTGTTGGTATAGTGGTGTGGTGGTATGATGGCAGTCCTATGATGGTATGTTGGTATAGTGGTATGGTGGTATGATGGCAGTCCTATGGTGGTATGGTGGTATAGTGGTGTGGTGGTATGATGGCAGTCCTATGGTGGTATGTTGGTATAGAGGTATAGTGGTGTGGTGGTGTGATGGCAGTCCTATGGTGGTATGTTGGTATAGAGGTGTGGTGGTATGATGGCAGTCCTATGGTGGTATGTTGGTATAGAGGTATAGTGGTGTGGTGGTGTGATGGCAGTCCTATGGTGGTGTGTTAGTATAGTGGTGTGGTGGTATGATGGCAGTCCTATGGTGGTGTGTTGATATAGTGGTGTGGTGGTATGATGGCAGTCCTATGGTGGTATGGTGGTATAGTGGTATAGTGGTATGATGGCAGTCCTATGGTGGTATAGTGGTGTGGTGGTATGATGGCAGTCCTATGGTGGTATTTTGGTATAGTGGTGTGGTGGTATGATGGCAGTCCTATGGTGGTATAGTGGTGTGGTGGTATGATGGCAGTCCTATGGTGGTGTGTTGATATAGTGGTGTGGTGGTATGATGGCAGTCCTATGGTGGTGTGTTGGTATAGTGGTATAGTGGTATGATGGCAGTCCTATGGTGGTATAGTGGTGTGGTGGTATGATGGCAGTCCTATGGTGGTATGTTGGTATAGTGGTATAGTGGTATGATGGCAGTCTTATGGTAGTATGTTGGTATAGTGGTATAGTGGTGTGGTGGTATGATGGCAGTCCTATGGTGGTGTGTTGATATAGTGGTGTGGTGGTATGATGGCAGTCCTATGGTGGTGTGTTGGTATAGTGGTGTGGTGGTATGATGGCTGTCCTATGGTGGTATGTTGGTATAGTGGTGTGGTGGTATGATGGCAGTCCTATGGTGGTATGTTGGTATAGTGGTGTGGTGGCATGATGGCAGTCCTATGGTGGTATGTTGGTATAGTGGTGTGGTGGTATGGTGGCAGTCCTATGGTGGTATATTGGTATGGTGGTATAGTGGTATGATGGCAGTCCTATGGTGGTATAGTGGTGTGATGGTATGATGGCAGTCTTATGGTAGTATGTTGGTATAGTGGTGTGATGGTATGATGGCAGTCTTATGGTGGTATGGTGGTATAGTGATATAGTGGTGTGGTGGTATGATGGCAGTCCTGTGGTGGTATGGTGGTATAGTGGCATAGTGGTGTGGTGGTATGATGGCAGTCCTATGGTGGTGTGTTGGTATAGTAGTGTGGTGGTATGATGGCAGTCCTATGTTGGTATAGTGGTATAGTGGTGTGGTGGTATGATGGCAGTCCTATGTTGGTATAGTGGTATAGTGGTGTGTTGGTATAGTGGTATAGTGGTGTGATGGTATGATGGCAGTCCTATGGTGGTATAGTGGTATAGTGGTGTGGTGGTATGACGGCAGTCCTATGGCCGTATGTTGGTATAGTGGTGTGGTGGTATGATGGCAGTCCTATGGTGGTGTGTTGGTATAGTGGTGTGGTGGTATGATGGCAGTCCTATGGTGGTATGGTGGTATAGTGGTGTGGTGGTATGATGGCAGTCCTATGATGGTATGTTGGTATAGAGGTGTGGTGGTATGATGGCAGTCCCATGGTGGTGTGTTAGTATAGTGGTGTGGTGGTATGGTGGTTTGATGGCAGTCCTATGGTGGTATGTTGATATAGTGGTGTGGTGGTATGATGGCAGTCCTATGATGGTATGTTGATATAGTGGTGTGGTGGTATGATGGCAGTCCTATGATGGTATGTTGGTATAGAGGTATAGTGGTGTGGTGGTATGATGGCAGTCCTATGGTGGTATAGTGGTATAGTGGTGTGGTGGTATGATGGCAGTCCTATGGTGGTATGGTGGTATAGTGGTGTGGTGGTATGATGGCAGTCCTATGGTGGTGTGTTGGTATAGTGGTGTGGTGGTATGATGGCAGTCCTATGGTGGTGTGTTGGTATAGTGGTGTGGTGGTATGATGGCAGTCCTATGGTGGTGTGTTGGTATAGTGGTATAGTGGTGTGGTGGTATGATGGCAGTCCTATGGTGGTGTGTTGATATAGTGGTGTGGTGGTATGATGGCAGTCCTATGGTGGTATGTTGGTATAGAGGTATAGTGGTGTGGTGGTATGATGGCAGTCCTATGGTGGTATAGTGGTATAGTGGTGTGGTGGTATGATGGCAGTCCTATGGTGGTATGGTGGTATAGAGGTGTGGTGGTATGATGGCAGTCCTATGTTGGTGTGTTAGTATAGTGGTGTGGTGGTATGATGGCAGTCCTATGGTGGTATGTTGATATAGTGGTGTGGTGGTGTGATGGCAGTCCTATGTTGGTATAGTGGTATAGTGGTGTGGTGGTATGATGGCAGTCCTATGGAGGTATGGTGGTATAGTGGTGTGGTGGTATGATGGCAGTCCTATGGTGGTATGTTGGTATAGTGGTGTGGTGGTATGATGGCAGTCCTATGGTGGTGTGTTGATATAGTGGTGTGGTGGTATGATGGCAGTCCTATGGTGGTGTGTTGGTATAGTGGTGTGGTGGTATGATGGCAGTCCTATGGTGGTATGGTGGTATAGTGGTGTGGTGGTATGATGGCTGTCCTATGGTGGTATGTTGGTATAGTGGTGTGGTGGTATGATGGCAGTCCTATGGTGGTATGGTGGTATAGTGGTGTGGTGGTATGATGGCAGTCCTATGGTGGTATGTTGGTATAGTGGTGTGGTGGTATGATGGCAGTCCTATGGTGGTATGGTGGTATAGTGTTGTGGTGGTATGATGGCAGTCCTATGGTGGTATGTTGGTATAGAGGTGTGGTGGTATGATGGCAGTCCTATGTTGGTATGTTGGTATAGTGGTATAGTGATATGATGGCAGTCCTATGGTGGTATGGTGGTATAGTGGTGTGATGGTATGATGGCAGTCTTATGGTAGTATGTTGGTATAGTGGTGTGATGGTATGATGGCAGTCTTATGGTGGTATGTTGGTATAGTGATATAGTGGTGTGGTTGTATGATGGCAGTCCTGTGGTGGTTTGGTGGTATAGTGGTATAGTGCCATAGTGGTGTGGTGGTATGATGGCAGTCCTATGGTGGTATGTTGGTATAGAGGTATAGTGGTGTGGTGGTATGATGGCAGTCCTATGGTGGTATGTTGGTATGTTGGTATCGTGGTGTGTTGGTATGTTGGTATCGTGGTGTGTTGGTATGTTGGTATCGTGGTGTGGTGGTATGATGGCAGTCCTATGGTGGTATGTTGGTATAGAGGTATAGTGGTGTGGTGGTATGATGGCGGTGGTATGTTGGTATGTTGGTTTCGTGGTGTGGTGGTATGATGGAAGTGCTATGGTAGTATGTTGGTATAGTGGTGTGGTGGTATGATGGCAGTCCTATGGTGGTATGTTGGTATAGTAGTTTGATGGTATGATGGCAGTCTTATGTTGGTGTGGTGGTATAGTGGTGTGATGGTATAGTGGTGTAGTGGAATGTTGGTGTGGTGGTATGGTGGTATGGTGGTATAGTGGTGCTAATGTGGTGTGATGGCATAGTGGTGTGGAGGTATGTTGGTGTGGAGGAGTGGAGGTGTGATGGTGTGGTGGTATGGTGGTATGGTGGTGTGGTGGTATAGTGGTGTGGTGGTATGGTGGTGTGGTGGTATGGTGGTATGGTGGTATGTTGTATGATGGTATGGCGGTGTGGTGGTATGGTGGTGTGGTGGTATAGTTGTGTAGTGGTATGTTGGTGTGGTGGTATAGTGGTGGTGTGGTGGTATACTGGTAGTGTGATGGTATAGTGGTGTGGTGGTGTGGTGGTATGGTGGAGTGGTGGTATGGTGGTGTGATGGTGTGTGGTATGGTCGAGTGGTGGTATGGTGATATATTGGTATAGTGGTTGTATAGTGGTGTGGTGGTGTGGTGGTGTTGTGGTGTGGTGGTGGGGTGGTGTGGTGGTGTGGTGGTATGGTGGTGTGGTGGTATAGTGGTGTGGTGGTGAGGTGGTGTTGTGGTGTGGTGGTGTGGTGGTATGGTGCTGTGGTGGTGTGGTGATATGGTGGTGTAGTGGTATAATGATGTGGTGGTATGGTGGAGTGGTGGTATGGTAATATGGTCGTGTGGTGCTGTGGTGGTGTGTTGGTGGGGTGGTAGTATGGTGGTGTGGTGGTATGGTTGTGTGGTTGTATGGTGGCGTGGTGGTGTGGTGGTATAATGGTGTGGTTGTGTGGTAGTATGGTGGTGTGGTGGCATGGGGGTATGGTGGTGAGGTGGTATAGTGGTGTGGTGGTATGGTGGTATGGTAGTATTTTGGTGTGGTGCTGTGGTGGTGTGTTGGTGGGGTGGTAAAATGGTGTGGTATTATGGTGGTGTTGTGGTATGGTGGTGTGGTTGTATGGTGGTGTGTTAGTATGGTGGTGTGGTGGTATAATGGTGTGGTGGTGTGGTAGTATGGTGGTGTGGTGGTATGGTGGTATGGTGGTGAGGTGGAATAGTGGTGTGGTGGAATGGTGGTGTGGTGGTGTTGTGGTATGTTGGTCTGGTGGTGTGGTGGTATGGTGCTGAGGTGGTATAGTGGTGTGGTGGTATGGTGGTGTGGTGGTATGATGGTGTGGTAGTATGGTGGTGTGGTAGTATGGTGGTGTGGTAGTATGGTGGTGTGGTGGTATGGTGGTATAGTGGTGTGGTGGTACGGTGGTGAGGTGATATGGTGGGTATGGTGGTGAGGCTGTGTGGTGGTATGGTGTGTGGTGGTATGGTGGTGTGGTGGTGTGGTGGTATGTTGTGTGGTGGTGTGGTGGTGTGGTGATATAGTGGTGTGGTGGTATGGTGGTGTGGTGGTATGGTGATGTGGTGGTGTGGTGGTATGGTGATGTGGTGGTGTGGTGTTATGGTGGTTTGGTGGTATATTTGTGGCGAGGTGTGTGGGTGCGGTGATATAGTGGTGTGGTGGTATGTTGATGTGGTGGTATGGTGATATGGTGGTATGGTGATGTGGTGGTATGGTGTTATAGTGGTGTGGTAGTATGGTAGTATGGTGGTGTGGTGGTATGTTGATGTGGTGTGTGGTGGTATGGTGGTGTCGTGGTGTGCTGGTGTGCTGGTGTGCTGGTGTGGTGTTTGGTGGTGTGGTGGTGTGGTGTGTGGTGGTGTGCTGGTGTGGTAGTGTGCTATTGTGGTGGTATGGTGGTGTGGTGTGGTGTGTGGTGGTATGGTGGTGTCGTGGTGTGCTGGTGTGATGGTGTGGTGTGTGGTGGTGTGGTGGTGTGGTGGTATGCTGGTGTCGTGGTGTGCTGGTGTGGTGTTTGGTGGTGTGGTGGTGTGGTGTGTGGTGGTGTGGTGGTGTGGTGGTGTGGTGGTGTGGTGGTGTCGTGGTGTGGTGTGTGGTGGTATGGTGGTGTTGTGGTGTGCTGGTGTGCTGGTGTGCTGGTGTGGTGTGTGGTGGTGTGGTGGTGTGGTGTGTGGTGGTGTGGTGTTGTGGTGGTGTGGTGGTGTGGTGGTGTGGTGGTGTGGTGGTGTGGTGGTGTGCTGGTGTGCTGGTGTGGTGTGTGGTGGTGTGATGGTGTGGTGTGTGGTGGTGTGGTGGTGTGGTGGTATGGTGGTGTGGTGGTGTGGTGGTGTGGTGGTGTGGTGGTGTGGTGTTGTGGTGGTGCAGTGGTGTGGTGGTGTGCTGGTGTGCTGGTGTGGTGTGTGTGGTGTGATGGTGTGGTGTGTGGTGGTGTGGTGGTGTGGTGGTATGGTGGTGTGGTGGTGTGGTGGTGTGGTGGTGTGGTGGTGTGGTGGTGTTGTGGTGGTGCAGTGGTGTGGTGGTGTGCTGGTGTGCTGGTGTGGTGTGTGGTGGTGTGATGGTGTGGTGGTGTGGTGGTATAGTGGTGTGGTGGTGAGGTGGTGTGGTGGTGTGGTGGTGTGGTGGTATGGTGGTGTGGTGGTGTGGTGGTATGGTGGTGTAGTGTTATAATGGTGTGGTGGTATGGTGGAGTGGTGGTATGGTTGTGTGGTGGTGAGGTGGTGTGGTGGTGTGGTGGTATGGTAATATGGTCGTGTGGTGCTGTGGTGGTGTGTTGGTGGGGTGGTAGTATGGTGGTGTGGTGGTATGGTCGTGTGGTTGTATGGTGGTGTGGTGGTATAATGTTGTGGTTGTGTGGTAGTATTGTGGTGTGGTGGCATGGGGCTATGGTGGTGAGGTGGTATAGTGGTGTGGTGGTATGGTGGTATGGTAGTATGGTGGTGTGGTGCTGTGGTGGTGTGTTGGTGGGGTGGTAAAATGGTGTGGTATTATGGTGGTGTGGTGGTATGGTGGTGTGGTTGTATGGTGGTGTGTTAGTATGGTGGTGTGGTGGTATAATGGTGTGGTGGTGTGGTAGTATGGTGGTGTGGTGGTATGGTGGTATGGTGGTGAGGTGGAATAGTGGTGTGGTGGAATGGTGTTGTGGTGGTGTTGTGGTATGTTGGTCTGGTGGTGTGGTGGTATGGTGCTGAGTTGGTATAGCGGTGTGGTGGTATGGTATTGTGGTGGTATGATGGTGTGGTAGTATGGTGGTGTGGTAGTATGGTGGTGTGGTAGTATGGTGGTGTGGTGGTATGGTGGTATAGTGGTGTGGTGGTACGGTGGTGAGGTGATATGGTGTTATTGTGGTTTAGTGGTGTGGTGGTGTGGTGGTATGGTGGTATAGTGGGGGTATAGTGGTGTGATGGTATAGTGGTGGTGTGGTGATGTGGGTGTATGGTGGTATGGTGTTGTGGTGGTATGCTGATGTGGTGGTGTGGTGGTATGGTGTTGTGGTGGTATAGTGGTGTTTTAGCATGGTGGTGTGGTGGTATGATGGTATAGTGGTATAGTTGTGTGGTGGTGTGGTGGTGTGTTGGAGTGGTGGTATAGTGGTGTGGCTGTGTGGGGGCATGGTGGTATGGT
Source organism: Eledone cirrhosa (assembly GCA_964016885.1). Classification (NCBI taxonomy): domain Eukaryota; kingdom Metazoa; phylum Mollusca; class Cephalopoda; order Octopoda; family Eledonidae; genus Eledone; species Eledone cirrhosa. Next base: position 46,125,954 of record OZ024740.1, read on the forward strand.
GGTATGGTGGTGTAGTGGTGTGGTGGTGTGGTGGTGTGGTAGTGTGGCGGTATGTTTGTATGGTGGTGTGGTGGTATAGTGGTGTGGTGGTATGCTCGTGTGGTGGTATGGTGGTGTTGTGGTGGTGTGGTGGTATAGTGGTATAGTGGTGTGGTGGTGTGGTGGTATGGTGGTATGGTGGTGTGGTGGTATGGTGGTATGGTGGTATGGGCGTATGGTGTTGTGGGTGTATGGTTGTGTGGTGGTATGATGGTGTGGTGGTATGGTGGTGTGGTGGTATAATGCTGTGGTGATATGGTGGTGTGGTGGTATGGTGGTGTGGTGGTATGGTAGTGTGGTGGTGTGGTGGTGTGGTGGTATGGTGGTGTGGTGGTATGGTGGTGTGGTTGTATGGTGGGTATGGTGGTGAGGTGGTGTGGTGGTATGGTGTGTGGTGGTATGGTGGTGTGGTGGTGTGGTGGTATGGTGGTGTGGTGGTGTGGTGGTGTGGTGATATAGTGGTGTGTTGGTGTGGTGGTATGGTGGTGTGGTGTGGTGTGTGGTGGTATGGTGGTGTCGTGGTGTGCTGGTGTGATGGTGTGGTGTGTGGTGGTGTGGTGGTATGCTGGTGTCGTGGTGTGCTGGTGTGCTGGTGTGGTGTTTGGTGGTGTGGTGGTGTGGTGTGTGGTGGTGTGGTGGTGTGGTGGTGTGGTGGTGTGGTGTGTCGTGGTATGGTGGTGTCGTGGTGTGGTGGTGTGCTGGTGTGGTGTGTGGTGGTGTGGTGGTGTGGTGTGTGGTGGTGTGGTGTTGTGGTGGTGTGGTGGTGTGGTGGTGTGGTGGTGTGGTGGTGTGGTGGTGTGCTGGTGTGCTGGTGTGGTGTGTGGTGGTGTGGTGGTATGGTGGTATAGTGGGGGTATAGTGGTGTGATGGTATAGTGGTGGTGTGGTGATGTGGGTGTATGGTGGTATGGTGTTGTGGTGGTATGCTGATGTGGTGGTGTGGTGGTATGGTGTTGTGGTGGTATAGTGGTGTTTTAGCATGGTGGTGTGGTGGTATGATGGTATAGTGGTATAGTTGTGTGGTGGTGTGGTGGTGTGTTGGAGTGGTGGTATAGTGGTGTGGTGGTGTGGTGGTATGGTGGTATGGTGGTATGGTGGTGTAGTGGTGTGGTGGTGTGGTGGTGTGGTAGTGTGGCGGTATGTTTGTATGGTGGTGTGGTGGTATAGTGGTGTGGTGGTATGCTGGTGTGGTGGTATGGTGGTGTTGTGGTGGTGTGGTGGTATAGTGGTATAGTGGTGTGGTGGCGTGGTGGTATGGTGGTATGGTGGTGTGGTGGTATGGTGGTATGGTGGTATGGGGGTATGGTGGTGTGGGTGTATGGTGGTGTGGTGGTATGATGGTGTGGTGGTATGGTGGTGTGTTGGTATAATGCTGTGGTGATATGGTGGTGTGGTGGTATGGTTGTGTGGTGGTATGGTAGTGTGGTGGTGTGGTGGTGTGGTGGTATGGTGGTGTGGTGGTATATTGGTGTGGTTGTATGGTGGGTATGGTGGTGAGGTGGTGTGGTGGTATGGTGTGTGGTGGTATGGTGGTGTGGTGGTGTGGTGGTATGGTGGTGTGGTGGTGTGGTGGTGTGGTGATATAGTGGTGTGGTGGTATGGTGGTGTGGTGGTATGGTGATGTGGTGGTGTGGTGGTATGGTGATGTGGTGGTGTGGTGGTATGGTGGTTTGGTGGTATATTGGTGGGGAGGTGTGTGGGTGCGGTGATATAGTGGTGTGGTGGTATGTTGATGTGGTGGTATGGTGATATGGTGGTATGGTGATGTGGTGGTATGGTGTTATAGTGGTGTGGTAGTATGGTAGTATGGTGGTGTGGTGGTATGTTGATGTGGTGTGTGGTGGTATGGTGGTGTCGTGGTGTGCTGGTGTGCTGGTGTGGTGTTTGGTGGTGTGGTGGTGTGGTGTGTGGTGGTGTGCTGTTGTGGTGGTGTGTTGGTGTGGTGGTATGGTGGTGTGGTGTGGTGTGTGGTGGTATGGTGGTGTCGTGGTGTGCTGGTGTGATGGTGTGGTGTGTGGTGGTGTGGTGGTATGCTGGTGTCGTGGTGTGCTAGTGTGCTGGTGTGGTGTTTGGTGGTGTGGTGGTGTGGTGTGTGGTGGTGTGGTGGTGTGGTGGTGTGGTGGTATGGTGGTTTGGTGGTATATTGGTGGGGAGGTGTGTGGGTGTGGTGATATAGTGGTGTGGTGGTATGTTGATGTGGTGGTATGGTGATATGGTGGTATGGTGATGTGGCGGTATGGTGTTATAGTGGTGTGGTAGTATGGTAGTATGGTGGTGTGGTGGTATGTTGATGTGGTGTGTGGTGGTATGGTGGTGTCGTGGTGTGCTGGTGTGGTGTGTGGTGGTGTGGTGGTGTGGTGGTGTGGTGGTGTGGTGTGTGGTGGTATGGTGGTGTCGTGGTGTGCTGGTGTGGTGTTTGGTGGTGTGGTGGTGTGGTGTGTGGTGGTGTGGTGGTGTGGTGTGTGGTGGTGTGCTGGTGTGCTGGTGTGCTGGTGTGGTGTGTGGTGGTGTGATGGGGTGGCGTGTGGTGGTGTGGTGGTGTGGTGGTATGGTGGTGTGGTGGTGTGGTGGTGTGGTGGTGTGGTGGTGTGGTGGTGTGGTGTGTGGTGGTGTGATGGGGTGGTGTGTGATGGGGTGGTGTGTGGTGGTGTGGTGGTGTGGTGGTATGGTGGTGTGGTGGTGTGGTGGTGTGGTGGTGTGGTGTGTGGTGGTATGGTGGTGTCGTGGTGTGCTGGTGTGCTGGTGTGGTGTTTGGTGGTGTGGTGGTGTGGTGTGTGGTGGTGTGGTGCTGTGGTGGTGTGGTGGTGTGGTGGTGTGGTGGTGTCGTGGTGTGGTGTGTGGTGGTATGGTGGTGTCGTGGTGTGGTGGTGTGCTGGTGTGGTGTGTGGTGGTGTGATGGGGTGGTGTGTGGTGGTGTGGTGGTGTGGTGGTGTGGTGGTGTGGTGTGTGGTGGTATGGTGGTGTCGTGGTGTGCTGGTGTGGTGTGTGGTGGTGTGGTGGTGTGGTGTGTGGTGGTGTGGTGGTGTGGTGGTGTGGTGGTGTGCTGGTGTGCTGGTGTGGTGTGTGGTGGTGTGATGGTGTGGTGTGTGGTGGTGTGGTGGTGTGGTGGTATGGTGGTGTGGTGGTGTGGTGGTGTGGTGGTGTGGTGGTGTGGTGGTGTGGTGGTATGGTGGTGTGCTGTGTGGTGTTGTGTTGGTGTGGTGGTGTGGTGGTGTGGTGGTGTGGTGGTGTGGTGGTATGGTGGTGTGGTGGTATGGTGATATGGTGGTATGGTGGTATGGTAGTATGGTGGTGTGGTGGTGTGGTATTGTGGTGGTGTGGTGGTGTGGTGGTGTGGTGGTATGGTGGTATGGTGGTATGGTGGTGTGGTGGTGTGGTGGTGTGGTGGTGTGGTGGCGTGGTGGTATGGTGGTCTGGTCGTATGGTGATATGGTGGTGTGGTGGTGTGGTGGTGTGGTGGTGTGGTGGTGTGGTGGTATGGTGGTGTGGTGGTATGGTGGTATGGTGGTGTGGTGGTGTGGTGGTGTGGTGGTATGGTGGTGTGGTGTTGTGTTGGTGTGGTGGTGTGGTGGTGTGGTGGTGTGGTGGTGTGGTGGTGTGGTGTGTGGTGGTGTGCTGTTGTGGTGGTGTGTTGGTGTGGTGGTATGGTGGTGTGGTGTGGTGTGTGGTGGTATGGTGGTGTCGTGGTGTGCTGGTGTGATGGTGTGGTGTGTGGTGGTGTGGTGGTATGCTGGTGTCGTGGTGTGCTGGTGTGCTGGTGTGGTGTTTGGTGGTGTGGTGGTGTGGTGTGTGGTGGTGTGGTGGTGTGGTGGTGTGGTGGTGTGGTGTGTCGTGGTATGGTGGTGTCGTGGTGTGGTGGTGTGCTGGTGTGGTGTGTGGTGGTGTGGTGGTGTGGTGTGTGGTGGTGTGGTGTTGTGGTGGTGTGGTGGTGTGGTGGTGTGGTGGTGTGGTGGTGTGGTGGTGTGGTGGTGTGGTGTGTCGTGGTATGGTGGTGTCGTGGTGTGGTGGTGTGCTGGTGTGGTGTGTGGTGGTGTGGTGGTGTGGTGTGTGGTGGTGTGGTGGTATGGTGGTATAGTGGGGGTATAGTGGTGTGATGGTATAGTGGTGGTGTGGTGATGTGGGTGTATGGTGGTATGGTGTTGTGGTGGTATGCTGATGTGGTGGTGTGGTGGTATGGTGTTGTGGTGGTATAGTGGTGTTTTAGCATGGTGGTGTGGTGGTATGATGGTATAGTGGTATAGTTGTGTGGTGGTGTGGTGGTGTGTTGGAGTGGTGGTATAGTGGTGTGGTGGTGTGGTGGTATGGTGGTATGGTGGTATGGTGGTGTAGTGGTGTGGTGGTGTGGTGGTGTGGTAGTGTGGCGGTATGTTTGTATGGTGGTGTGGTGGTATAGTGGTGTGGTGGTATGCTGGTGTGGTGGTATGGTGGTGTTGTGGTGGTGTGGTGGTATAGTGGTATAGTGGTGTGGTGGCGTGGTGGTATGGTGGTATGGTGGTGTGGTGGTATGGTGGTATGGTGGTATGGGGGTATGGTGGTGTGGGTGTATGGTGGTGTGGTGGTATGATGGTGTGGTGGTATGGTGGTGTGTTGGTATAATGCTGTGGTGATATGGTGGTGTGGTGGTATGGTTGTGTGGTGGTATGGTAGTGTGGTGGTGTGGTGGTGTGGTGGTATGGTGGTGTGGTGGTATATTGGTGTGGTTGTATGGTGGGTATGGTGGTGAGGTGGTGTGGTGGTATGGTGTGTGGTGGTATGGTGGTGTGGTGGTGTGGTGGTATGGTGGTGTGGTGGTGTGGTGGTGTGGTGATATAGTGGTGTGGTGGTATGGTGGTGTGGTGGTATGGTGATGTGGTGGTGTGGTGGTATGGTGATGTGGTGGTGTGGTGGTATGGTGGTTTGGTGGTATATTGGTGGGGAGGTGTGTGGGTGTGGTGATATAGTGGTGTGGTGGTATGTTGATGTGGTGGTATGGTGATATGGTGGTATGGTGATGTGGCGGTATGGTGTTATAGTGGTGTGGTAGTATGGTAGTATGGTGGTGTGGTGGTATGTTGATGTGGTGTGTGGTGGTATGGTGGTGTCGTGGTGTGCTGGTGTGGTGTGTGGTGGTGTGGTGGTGTGGTGGTGTGGTGGTGTGGTGTGTGGTGGTATGGTGGTGTCGTGGTGTGCTGGTGTGGTGTTTGGTGGTGTGGTGGTGTGGTGTGTGGTGGTGTGGTGGTGTGGTGTGTGGTGGTGTGCTGGTGTGCTGGTGTGCTGGTGTGGTGTGTGGTGGTGTGATGGGGTGGCGTGTGGTGGTGTGGTGGTGTGGTGGTATGGTGGTGTGGTGGTGTGGTGGTGTGGTGGTGTGGTGGTGTGGTGGTGTGGTGTGTGGTGGTGTGATGGGGTGGTGTGTGATGGGGTGGTGTGTGGTGGTGTGGTGGTGTGGTGGTATGGTGGTGTGGTGGTGTGGTGGTGTGGTGGTGTGGTGTGTGGTGGTATGGTGGTGTCGTGGTGTGCTGGTGTGCTGGTGTGGTGTTTGGTGGTGTGGTGGTGTGGTGTGTGGTGGTGTGGTGCTGTGGTGGTGTGGTGGTGTGGTGGTGTGGTGGTGTCGTGGTGTGGTGTGTGGTGGTATGGTGGTGTCGTGGTGTGGTGGTGTGCTGGTGTGGTGTGTGGTGGTGTGATGGGGTGGTGTGTGGTGGTGTGGTGGTGTGGTGGTGTGGTGGTGTGGTGTGTGGTGGTATGGTGGTGTCGTGGTGTGCTGGTGTGGTGTGTGGTGGTGTGGTGGTGTGGTGTGTGGTGGTGTGGTGGTGTGGTGGTGTGGTGGTGTGCTGGTGTGCTGGTGTGGTGTGTGGTGGTGTGATGGTGTGGTGTGTGGTGGTGTGGTGGTGTGGTGGTATGGTGGTGTGGTGGTGTGGTGGTGTGGTGGTGTGGTGGTGTGGTGGTGTGGTGGTATGGTGGTGTGCTGTGTGGTGTTGTGTTGGTGTGGTGGTGTGGTGGTGTGGTGGTGTGGTGGTGTGGTGGTGTGGTGTTGTGGTGGTGCAGTGGTGTGGTGGTGTGCTGGTGTGCTGGTGTGGTGTGTGTGGTGTGATGGTGTGGTGTGTGGTGGTGTGGTGGTGTGGTGGTATGGTGGTGTGGTGGTGTGGTGGTGTGGTGGTGTGGTGGTGTTGTGGTGGTGCAGTGGTGTGGTGGTGTGGTGTGTGGTGGTGTGATGGTGTGGTGGTGTGGTGGTATAGTGGTGTGGTGGTGAGGTGGTGTGGTGGTGTGGTGGTGTGGTGGTATGGTGGTGTGGTGGTGTGGTGGTATGGTGGTGTAGTGGTATAATGGTGTGGTGGTATGGTGGAGTGGTGGTATGGTTGTGTGGTGGTGAGGTGGTGTGGTGGTGTGGTGGTATGGTAATATGGTCGTGTGGTGCTGTGGTGGTGTGTTGGTGGGGTGGTAGTATGGTGGTGTGGTGGTATGGTCGTGTGGTTGTATGGTGGTGTGGTGGTATAATGTTGTGGTTGTGTGGTAGTATTGTGGTGTGGTGGCATGGGGCTATGGTGGTGAGGTGGTATAGTGGTGTGGTGGTATGGTGGTATGGTAGTATGGTGGTGTGGTGCTATGGTGGTGTGTTGGTGGGGTGGTAAAATGGTGTGGTATTATGGTGGTGTGGTGGTATGGTGGTGTGGTTGTATGGTGGTGTGTTAGTATGGTGGTGTGGTGGTATAATGGTGTGGTGGTGTGGTAGTATGGTGGTGTGGTGGTATGGTGGTATGGTGGTGAGGTGGAATAGTGGTGTGGTGGAATGGTGTTGTGGTGGTGTTGTGGTATGTTGGTCTGGTGGTGTGGTGGTATGGTGCTGAGTTGGTATAGCGGTGTGGTGGTATGGTATTGTGGTGGTATGATGGTGTGGTAGTATGGTGGTGTGGTAGTATGGTGGTGTGGTAGTATGGTGGTGTGGTGGTATGGTGGTATAGTGGTGTGGTGGTACGGTGGTGAGGTGATATGGTGTTATTGTGGTTTAGTGGTGTGGTGGTGTGGTGGTATGGTGGTATGGTGGTATAGTGGGGGTATAGTGGTGTGATGGTATAGTGGTGGTGTGGTGATGTGGGTGTATGGTGGTATGGTGTTGTGGTGGTATGCTGATGTGGTGGTGTGGTGGTATGGTGTTGTGGTGGTATAGTGGTGTTTTAGCATGGTGGTGTGGTGGTATGATGGTATAGTGGTATAGTTGTGTGGTGGTGTGGTGGTGTGTTGGAGTGGTGGTATAGTGGTGTAGCTGTGTGGGGGCATGGTGGTATGGTGGTATGGTGGTGTAGTGGTGTGGTGGTGTGGTGGTGTGGTAGTGTGGCGGTATGTTTGTATGGTGGTGTGGTGGTATAGTGGTGTGGTGGTATGCTGGTGTGGTGGTATGGTGGTGTTGTGGTGGTGTGGTGGTATAGTGGTATAGTGGTGTGGTGGTGTGGTGGTATGGTGGTATGGTGGTGTGGTGGTATGGTGGTATGGTGGTATGGGCGTATGGTGTTGTGGGTGTATGGTTGTGTGGTGGTATGATGGTGTGGTGGTATGGTGGTGTGGTGGTATAATGCTGTGGTGATATGGTGGTGTGGTGGTATGGTGGTGTGGTGGTATGGTAGTGTGGTGGTGTGGTGGTGTGGTGGTATGGTGGTGTGGTGGTATGGTGGTGTGGTTGTATGGTGGGTATGGTGGTGAGGTGGTGTGGTGGTATGGTGTGTGGTGGTATGGTGGTGTGGTGGTGTGGTGGTATGGTGGTGTGGTGGTGTGGTGGTGTGGTGATATAGTGGTGTGGTGGTATGGTGGTGTGGTGGTATGGTGATGTGGTGGTGTGGTGGTATGGTGATGTGGTGGTGTGGTGGTATGGTGGTTTGGTGGTATATTGGTGGGGAGGTGTGTGGGTGCGGTGATATAGTGGTGTGGTGGTATGTTGATGTGGTGGTATGGTGATATGGTGGTATGGTGATGTGGTGGTATGGTGTTATAGTGGTGTGGTAGTATGGTAGTATGGTGGTGTGGTGGTATGTTGATGTGGTGTGTGGTGGTATGGTGGTGTCGTGGTGTGCTGGTGTGCTGGTGTGGTGTTTGGTGGTGTGGTGGTGTGGTGTGTGGTGGTGTGCTGTTGTGGTGGTGTGTTGGTGTGGTGGTATGGTGGTGTGGTGTGGTGTGTGGTGGTATGGTGGTGTCGTGGTGTGCTGGTGTGATGGTGTGGTGTGTGGTGGTGTGGTGGTATGCTGGTGTCGTGGTGTGCTGGTGTGCTGGTGTGGTGTTTGGTGGTGTGGTGGTGTGGTGTGTGGTGGTGTGGTGGTGTGGTGGTGTGGTGGTGTGGTGTGTCGTGGTATGGTGGTGTCGTGGTGTGGTGGTGTGCTGGTGTGGTGTGTGGTGGTGTGGTGGTGTGGTGTGTGGTGGTGTCGTGTTGTGGTGGTGTGGTGGTGTGGTGGTGTGGTGGTGTGGTGGTGTGGTGGTGTGCTGGTGTGCTGGTGTGGTGTGTGGTGGTGTGGTGGTATGGTGGTATAGTGGGGGTATAGTGGTGTGATGGTATAGTGGTGGTGTGGTGATGTGGGTGTATGGTGGTATGGTGTTGTGGTGGTATGCTGATGTGGTGGTGTGGTGGTATGGTGTTGTGGTGGTATAGTGGTGTTTTAGCATGGTGGTGTGGTGGTATGATGGTATAGTGGTATAGTTGTGTGGTGGTGTGGTGGTGTGTTGGAGTGGTGGTATAGTGGTGTGGTGGTGTGGTGGTATGGTGGTATGGTGGTATGGTGGTGTAGTGGTGTGGTGGTGTGGTGGTGTGGTAGTGTGGCGGTATGTTTGTATGGTGGTGTGGTGGTATAGTGGTGTGGTGGTATGCTGGTGTGGTGGTATGGTGGTGTTGTGGTGGTGTGGTGGTATAGTGGTATAGTGGTGTGGTGGCGTGGTGGTATGGTGGTATGGTGGTGTGGTGGTATGGTGGTATGGTGGTATGGGGGTATGGTGGTGTGGGTGTATGGTGGTGTGGTGGTATGATGGTGTGGTGGTATGGTGGTGTGTTGGTATAATGCTGTGGTGATATGGTGGTGTGGTGGTATGGTGGTGTGGTGGTATGGTAGTGTGGTGGTGTGGTGGTGTGGTGGTATGGTGGTGTGGTGGTATGGTGGTGTGGTTGTATGGTGGGTATGGTGGTGAGGTGGTGTGGTGGTATGGTGTGTGGTGGTATGGTGGTGTGGTGGTGTGGTGGTATGGTGGTGTGGTGGGGTGGTGGTGTGGTGATATAGTGGTGTGGTGGTATGGTGGTGTGGTGGTATGGTGATGTGGTGGTGTGGTGGTATGGTGATGTGGTGGTGTGGTGGTATGGTGGTCTGGTGGTATATTGGTGGGGAGGTGTGTGGGTGTGGTGATATAGTGGTGTGGTGGTATGTTGATGTGGTGGTATGGTGATATGGTGGTATGGTGATGTGGCGGTATGGTGTTATAGTGGTGTGGTAGTATGGTAGTATGGTGGTGTGGTGGTATGTTGATGTGGTGTGTGGTGGTATGGTGGTGTCGTGGTGTGCTGGTGTGGTGTGTGGTGGTGTGGTGGTGTGGTGGTGTGGTGGTGTGGTGTGTGGTGGTATGGTGGTGTCGTGGTGTGCTGGTGTGGTGTTTGGTGGTGTGGTGGTGTGGTGTGTGGTGGTGTGGTGGTGTGGTGTGTGGTGGTGTGCTGGTGTGCTGGTGTGCTGGTGTGCTGGTGTGGTGTGTGGTGGTGTGATGGGGTGGCGTGTGGTGGTGTGGTGGTGTGGTGGTATGGTGGTGTGGTGGTGTGGTGGTGTGGTGGTGTGGTGGTGTGGTGGTGTGGTGTGTGGTGGTGTGATGGGGTGGTGTGTGATGGGGTGGTGTGTGGTGGTGTGGTGGTGTGGTGGTATGGTGGTGTGGTGGTGTGGTGGTGTGGTGGTGTGGTGTGTGGTGGTATGGTGGTGTCGTGGTGTGCTGGTGTGCTGGTGTGGTGTTTGGTGGTGTGGTGGTGTGGTGTGTGGTGGTGTGGTGCTGTGGTGGTGTGGTGGTGTGGTGGTGTGGTGGTGTGGTGGTGTGGTGTGTGGTGGTATGGTGGTGTCGTGGTGTGGTGGTGTGCTGGTGTGGTGTGTGGTGGTGTGATGGGGTGGTGTGTGGTGGTGTGGTGGTGTGGTGGTGTGGTGGTGTGGTGTGTGGTGGTATGGTGGTGTCGTGGTGTGCTGGTGTGGTGTGTGGTGGTGTGGTGGTGTGGTGTGTGGTGGTGTGGTGGTGTGGTGGTGTGGTGGTGTGCTGGTGTGCTGGTGTGGTGTGTGGTGGTGTGATGGTGTGGTGTGTGGTGGTGTGGTGGTGTGGTGGTATGGTGGTGTGGTGGTGTGGTGGTGTGGTGGTGTGGTGGTGTGGTGGTGTGGTGGTATGGTGGTGTGCTGTGTGGTGTTGTGTTGGTGTGGTGGTGTGGTGGTGTGGTGGTGTGGTGGTGTGGTGGTATGGTGGTGTGGTGGTATGGTGATATGGTGGTATGGTGGTATGGTAGTATGGTGGTGTGGTGGTGTGGTATTGTGGTGGTGTGGTGGTGTGGTGGTGTGGTGGTATGGTGGTATGGTGGTATGGTGGTGTGGTGGTGTGGTGGTGTGGTGGTGTGGTGGCGTGGTGGTATGGTGGTGTGGTCGTATGGTGATATGGTGGTGTGGTGGTGTGGTGGTGTGGTGGTGTGGTGGTGTGGTGGTATGGTGGTGTGGTGGTATGGTGGTATGGTGGTGTGGTGGTGTGGTGGTGTGGTGGTATGGTGGTGTGGTGTTGTGTTGGTGTGGTGGTGTGGTGGTGTGGTGGTGTGGTGGTGTGGTGGTGTGGTGTGTGGTGGTGTGGTGGTGTGGTGGTGTGCTGGTATGGTGGTGTGGTGGTATGGTGATATGGTGGTATGGTGGTATGGTGGTATGGTGGTATGGTGGTATGGTGGTATAGTGGTGTAGTGGTATACAGCTAGCACCTTCTTTCCTCCCCTAAATCCACAAACCTAACAACTTTCACCCCATCGTTTGCCTGAAATTCAACCCCAATTACCTAGACCAACAAACCCAACACCCCATGGACTCCATAATTTCCACCTGCAACCTCCCTACAGAACTTAATTCCAAGTACCTGATTGTATCTCTTTTATCTCACTTCCACCATACCTATCAATTCCTCCCTCTTTTCGCCATCTTCCTTCACCTCCTCTCCCACCTCCTTACCTCTGTTGACAATAAGTTCCTTTACAATGCCCTCGCCCTACCCTACCGCCACGATGGTCTCCCAGACCCCAAATATTACCTCAACCCTCGCACGTATCAGGAGCCCGTCACTTCTATTTTCTTCCATCTCCCTGAATTAATTCTCACCTTAAACTGTTTCACTTTTTCAAAGGAATTCTATCAACTGTGACCCTCAACTATACCATCTTGTTCGTTGGTTAAGTTGTGGCCCAAATCATCACCCAGTTAACCGTACACAACCCTGCAGCTACACCATCATTATGTTAGTGGTTATATCGGTATCACCTCAAATAGTTCAAATCCTTCATCACTTTTATCAACTCCTTACATCCTGTCTTAAAACTCACATCCATCGTACCCTCCACGTTTGTCAACTTTCTAAATATATCCGTTTCCACCGATCACTCCAGCCTCCCTGTTTCTCCATCTATCTTTTACAAATCCATTGATTGACACGTCTACCTCGGATTTCACCTCCTTCCAACCCTATTTACACCAAATGTATCATCAATTCATTCGTCTCTGTCGCGTCTGAAGCCTTAACATCGACTTCAAAGTAGCAATATTATTTGCAGAAGAAAAATGTGGCGGTTGAGAGTTTGGTAATTGTATCTGTGTGCATGTTTATATATATTGTTATACTTTGGGAGAATTATGCTCCAATAAAACACATGCGCCGGTTGATTGTTTGGTTCGATAACCGGATGGTTGTTTATATATTGTCAAAGCTCTTTCGTCATACATTCTGTGACCTCCTCAGTAACTGGGTTTTTATTTTGTATCTTTCCTTTGTTCTATCCTACACCATCTTGTTTTTGTGTTGTGTGATGTGTGCTTGGTTTGCGCATGCGTTACATCCATGTGTGTGTGTTTTTTTAATTTATTTATTCATGTGTTTATTTACTTGTCACTAGTTGGTGGTTTGTTCTATCTGTGAGTGTTTGGTTTGTTTTATTAGCTTGGTTTTTGTGTGTCTTTGTATCTCTTCACTTTGTCTTTAATTACTAGTTGTGATGTTGTTGCTATTCCACTCATGTTTTCTGGTTAATTTTGGTTGGAGTTTATGTTTGTCGCCTCTGTAATTTGTCGGAACATTACGTCCTTTTTTGTGTGGATATATTTTTTTATCTCTATGTTCTCTAATCTGCCCCAATGTTCTATTTTGGCCTGTTGGTGGAGTACTGATGATTTTTTACCATCTTGGAGTTCTAGCCAGTGTTCACTCATCGTTTCTCCTATGCTACAGGCTGTTTCACCAATATATGTTGTGTTCTTAATCCTACACTATCCCTCAGTACATCTTATGCTATATACTACGTTTCTAATTTTGCAGTTAGTTTGTGGGCTTAACTTGTCTTTCCTATCAGTGCAGAGGGTTCTTTGAAACGGATATGTTCTACTAATTAGGGTTTGTATGGGAATACCTAGTCTTTCGACTATCTTAATATTTGATTTTAGTTTGCTTAGATCCTTTCTAAATATGTAAGCTAGTTCGCCTCTGGGGATTGCACTTTGGTATTTATTGCTATCATTCAATGAGTTGATTTTATCTGCCTTTTTCTTAGTCCTTTCTATTTCATTCCCAAATTTGCTCCTATACATGGGGCAAATCCCATTTGCATAATTTTCTTCAATCTTTGCCTTGACTTTTATAACCCTGACTATGTACTCCCGCTACGTAGATGACATAAACATCGTAGTGAAAACACCCCCACAGGAAAACAGTCAGGAATTAGAGAAGAACACCGTCGAAAGCATCCAGCAAATAGCTAACTCCATCCACTTGAGTATTAAAGTTACCATAGGCTACCCAACTAAACACACCAACCATAGATTACCCGTACTAGACTCAGAACTCTGGTTAGAAACTATTAATCATAAAACACAAATCCCCATTCGCATTATGCGAAACCCATGACCTCCAAGTACCTGATCCACCGGATGTAACGCATGCGCAAACCAAGCACACAACACACAACACAAAAACAAAATGGTGTAGGATAGAAAAAAGGAGAGACACAAAATAGAATCCAGTCACTGAGGAGGTCACAGAATGTGTGATGAAAGAGCTTTGACAATATATAAACAACCATCTGGTTATTGAACCAACCAACGAACCGGAATTTTATAATAAATTGAAGTGAAAACCAACAGGAGCGTGTGTTTTTATTGGCAGCATGGCCCTCCCAAAGTATAAAAGTATCGGTTTCAACACACGTTTTCAGATAAGAAATCTTGCAAAACAAATTCAAAAACGAAGTGTGTGTGTGTGTGTGTGTGTGTGTGTGTGTGTGTGTGTGTGTGTGTGTGTGTGTATGTGTCTGTCTGTGTGTGTGTGTGTGTGTGTGTGTGTGTGTGTGTGTGTGTGTGTGTGTGTGTGTGTGTGTGTGTGTGTGTGTGTGTGTGTGTGTGTGTGCGTGTGTTTATTCAAACAAATTAAGACTTTTATGTCTTAAACTCACACCTGAATTAAAACGAGGCTTCTACAATAGTTTGTTTCCGGGCAGACAGATAGAATGTCGGGCTGGTTTTTCTTTTCGTTACAAAAAAGTTGCTAAAACCTGAAAATTTATTGTATGTCTACAATAGCCAGAACCACCCACACTGGAAACTTCTACCATTATTTAATGGCAGTAGGGTGGTGGATAAACAGTATCGGTAGAGTATCGGTCAACATGTTTTGTGGCATAGAGTTATGTCCTTTTACATTCTTAGTTCAAATCCTGCTGAGGTTAGCTTTTCCTTTCATCCTTACAGTTGGTGACATGGCTGAATTACAGGTACAGTGCATCCGACGGGATTTCAAACAATTTTGAAAGCAGGTCCGATTTGCGAGACACATTTCCTAGACATCTTACTGAAATTTCTCCTCAAACAGATTCGGAGTTTCTTACGAGACGATCTAGATATACTCCACCATGTACCAAATAAGGCAAACGAAAACATTGTTTCGTTAGATATTGTAAACCTATATAGCAACATTCCACGTGAGTACGGAATCGTGGTTATTAAATACAGGCTAGACTCATTCTTTATATAGCTACCATTGATAGAAAATTGATAGAAAATTCTTTATAGGTGGTCTTCAATTTATGCTAAAAAACAATTTTTCATATTCGTCGAAATAGCCTACCGACAAAAATCAGGAACAACCATGGGTACATAACATTCACCAACATATACCAACCTAGTCATGGGATACCATGAATTAAAAATCTACGAATACACCTCACAAATTCATGAGGATGAATTCAGCTGTTATATAAAACAAAACTGGAAAAGTTACCTGAATGATTGCTTTACTTTATGGGGGGAAATATTGACAAACTAAAAGTTTTTCAAAACCTCATCAATGATATAAGCCGTAACATCCAATTTACTATGGACTTCAGTAACGAAAGACTTCCATCTTTTACAGATACTAATAACAAAATAATCACAAAACTAGAAACTAACATATATTTCAAACCTACGGTCCCCTGACAATACCTCCTTTTTACATATTCTCATCCAACACACACTCATCCCAATATTCCACTTAACCTAGTTAAGCACATCAGCGCAATAGCTTCAAACCCAACAAGAGACCACAGACTAGAAGAAATGAGAAAATACTTACCAAGAGAAAATACCTTCAAAAGTTAACCAAAGAAAACAAATTAATATCCTCGAAGTCCGAAAAACAACATGAAAAAAGGTTATACCTTATACATTAACTTTCAATCCAAAATAACATCGAGATCTACACACACATACAACTAAACCTACCTATTCTAATAAATGACAAAAAAATAACGAAAAATCTCTTACAGAAATATTTAATTATAAAAAGTAAAAAAAAGCCAAACTTGCTAAAAAATGATACTGACGAATGCAAAGCTGTAAACCATGATTAAAAATCCAGAAGATAGAAAATGCAACCAACCTAACTGTGAAGTATGCACCTATTTCAAATTTCACTTCAAAGAGTGGCCTATTTTCAAGAGTAAAAACGACTTCTCTTGTAATTCATACAATTTAATATATATTATAACATGTAAAGGTAGCTATGAACATTACATTGGTCAAACAGGTCTGACACTCCGACAAAAATGACAGAACACCGTCAAAGAATTAGAGAATCATATACTAGAAAGATTCCTCTTAGTCAACATATAGAGGATTGCGGACGACGAACCTTGCAAAATTTCGATGTTTTCCTATTCTATCAATGTTGCTATTCCACATCGGAATAAAAAAAACGCGTCAGCAAGGAAACATATTTTATAAACAAATACCAACCGAAATTTAACTCAATGTACATCTAATTCATTGTCAAACCAGAATTACGTCCTTGTCATGGGTTGTATTTTTTCGACATAAGCGACCCTTGTTTTAGAAAAACCGTAAGCGACAAGCAACAAAACATGGAAGACATATTTGAACACAGCATATAGCAATATGTGAGAAAAAATATATCCAACTCAAATCTAAATGAAACTTCAAAAGGCAACCCAGAGCGAAATGGGAATTTCCTCAGTTACAAAGCGGATTATATAGAGACAATGCTTTGTTTAACTATAAAAACTATTGTAACAATGAGCTCGAAATAACTAGGAAATACCTATATAGATTCTTTGAAAATTATAACGTATATGTAACTAAAGATAAGAATGCGAAAGTTGATAAATTTCTCGATGTCACTTTTAAATTAGATATTGGTTTATATAGACCAGGTGAATTCTTGTTTTGTGTACATAGGCATTCCAGCCACCCAAGGTTTATTATTAAATCCATAGTAATGTATCTAGAAGAATTTATCGATTGTCAGTCAGCGAGAAAATTTTGCTTTGCCAAAAAGCTGATTACAATAACGAAGCATTACCTAGATCAGGATATAAAGAGAAAAATATTTTACCTCTATTAATTATAATGATTCTAAAAATCCTTCTAAGAATATAGTTACCATCAAAAATATGTCTAAACTTAATAGTAATAATAGTTATAATACGTATATTAGTAATATTATTGATAGTAATATAAATAATAAAAATAAGGGTATTCTAAGCTTGGAAAATAATAGGCAATTTTTTTAGTGGAGTCAATTATAAATATAGGAGTAATTATGCAGGAAACATTAAAATTGTCAACCTACGTAATCCTTATTATAGGAAACTAAATGAACCAAATCAATCAACAACCAACACAAATAATTGTAGATCTCACGCGAACAACAATAAGATGAATAAAATCAATACTTCTAACCATGAACTGAATACATGGGGATAGATATGTCCATTGATTGGGAAATACTATAATTCAGCCTTCTATGAGGAAAAAGAATCACTGTCGAAAAAATACAGAGTTCAAGTCACTTCCAATATACCTACGTTTTTCTTTAATATTTCAGATAAAGAATTTTTCCAGAGTATACATAGTAAACGACTAGGGAAGATGGAGCAATGGGTGACACCTGTAGCTCACAAGAAAACTCTCCAGTGACGCAGCTATGATGAGACTAATACAAGTCGCCTCTAAAAAAACCTAGTCTTCTTGGGATTGACAAAGTACCAGATAGGTGACTGGGGCGAATAATATAATATATATATATATATAATTGACATCCATCCGTCTACGAGAGACGATGATGTAGTGTCAAGAGATGTATTCATCGCGTGGCTTAGTGGCTAGAGCGTCGAATTCACAATCGTGAGGTTGTGAGTTCGATTCCCGGACCGGGCGATGCATTGTGTTCTTAAGAAAGATACTTTATTTCACGTTGCACCAGTTTACTCAGCTGTCGGCCTTTACCTTCTTGGTCAACATCGGTGGCGTGGAGGCAGGAGACTGGTATGCATGGGTGACAGCTCGTCTTCCACAAAAACATCTTGCCCGGACTTGTGTCACGGAAGGGAAACTTTCTAGGTGACCGAAGGGAGTCTTTACCCTTATCCATATATATATCGTTGACGGGCGTGAGAAAAAGTACTCAAAACTGAAATAGAGTTTAAAAATTCATTTAATATGACTATGTGGTGAGTCTTGTTATCCTGGAGTTTTACGTGCCCACTTGCAGGATCATCAGACAAAACTCTTCTAACCATTCATATATCCTATATAACTGTTACAAGGTCTTTCGTTGTTGTTGTTTTTTTTGTTTTTTTTGTTTTTTTTTTAACATTTAAGTATCAGATGAAAGAATGGTATTTAACTAATGTATTGGTACGCGATGGGGCCCACCCACAGCCCCGGCAGACAGAATGGAGAAGGCGTGTCCCCGGAGAACGACAAGGGAGACGCGCTGGAAAAGCCACTACAACTCGCGGGGCTCACACCTGCGGCTGGCCAGCTCAGCGCCTATGGTGGTGAGTAAGGAGGTAGCCCTGGGGCCGAGGACACCAGAAGTCTCTACTGCCAGGGGAACGACCGCAAACCTGTCGGAGAGCGACCGGTATTTGAGGAGTTTGGCCCCTTCAGCCCGACGTGCAGCAGAACCTGGGTCAGTCGCAGACTGCACCAGATTGCGGCTGCAAAAAGTGTCGGTGCAAGTGGTATCCCAGACGAGGGGTTTGCCACCGTGGAACGGGAAGATGGTCATGCCATCTGGCCTTTTGCCGTCCCCTCGATCCAGCCCCACCGGCTCGAGCTGGGAAGGGAAGCCTGCAGCGTCCAAGCCATGCTTAATGACCTCGTTGAGGGGAGCAAAGCGTGGAATGCGGCCGGCACTGTGGCGATAGGAAAGCGGGTGGAGGCCGAAAGAGTCCACGGTGGAACCGCAGCGACATTGGTGTGGCTGGCAGATCCGGAGGCCGAGCCTCAGGGAAACGCCGATTCGCAGGCTATCGTTGTCTAGCTACGTGCCAGTGGAGAAGGAGGGCAGGGAATGGATACAGGAACCACTGTGGGGTTTGGAGGCCCCACGAAAATAAGCAAGGCAGTGCTGGTTGAGCTGGCGCGTGAGCCTGTCTGAAGTCAGGCTGCACTGGATGGCAAATATTGGTCTCTCTCTCCACTGAACTGGAGGTAAAACTACAATTATAGCATTACTAATAATGATTATAATTATTTATTTATTAAATGTATACCGTTTCATTAATACCTATAATAATATATCTATATAGTTGTACAAATATCTTTATCTAGTGTAATAAGATACTCGTAGTTACATTTATAAATACACTCAAATGACACTCTATATTGTTATAAGTGTTTGATATTTCCTGGAAGTTCGAATTTATATAATGATTTTTACTTAATATAATATAATTTAATTTAACTTATTTTATTTTAATTAAATTTAGATTACCTTCGGCTTTTTCAAATACTTAGCTCCTCTTTCTATCACATTCGCTAAAATATTTTAGATGTATCTTTTGTCTACTATATTAAAACCCTATTACATTTATAATATATTTTTAATATTGGGCATATTTAAGTTTCGCAAACAATTCATTATCTTTTATTTGTATATTTACTTTGGATCTAGCCCCTATCATTAGGACTCATGTAGTTTTGACTTATATGTTTATAGTGTATATCAACTAAATGAAAATAATTGATCTAAAACATTAATTTTTTAACAATATTTTTTAACAATATTTTGTGAACAATATTTTCAGTAACTTATTTACTATATTGTATTATTGTATTATATTATATATATTTGAAAGGTTTCACCTCAATTATAAACAAATAATAGACTATAATCCTTGTATATTTTTTGATCAACACATATATATATAATTAAAAATTCAGACTTCTTTAAGTTTAGTTATAAGGCCGGTTGATCCTTTAAGCACTCAAACTATTTAACAATAAATTCTTTAATAATTATAACTAGAATTATTTTATGAATTGTATTATATAAACTGTTGTCAATATTATAAATAATTTTGGTACAGATTACCTTCGTGAGGGTATAAAAGCATTATATATTTTCTTTCTCGTGTTTCGTAAATCCTTTAAATTTGTTTTCATAAAATTTGAATTTTAAAAATTAAACATAATTATAATATTAATACAAATACCTATTAACTTTTAAAACCTAAAATATTATTCATTACTCTGAAATAACTTAGATTAAATATTTTGAATACTAACGGCCAAATATATTAATTTGGGTATATGGAAAATTGTATATAAACTTGAACATAAATTACTCCCCTTTGTCTCTCTCTCTTTAATCATTTTTCATTTGTTTTTTCGAGCCACCTATTAAATATATTATCACATCAGCTGTTTCTTCCTCTATGCTTTCCTTTCCCTCCTCTTTCTTCGGTATTTTTTTTTTTTTAGAAATTTTTTTATAACTGTTATATTGATGCCATGTATTTTTTAAGTTGTATTACACGCACCCTCTCTATTGTTTGTATTATGTTATCTCATGTTCTCAATATTAGGGTATAAATACTGAGTTTTGTCATATGTTAATCACTACCATGGCTGAATCTTAACCATCTATTATGTCAGGGTATGTCATGCATCATCCTTTTTTATCTGATGAGGACGTACTGTTAAACTTAACTCGGTACCTCTGAAATATGTATAATAAAATATAATTGATCACAAGAATATCTATTTTGTTAATATTTTGAATTAATATATATATATATAGATATAGATATATATACATGTGTGTGTGCGCGCATTTATGACCCGTAACTTAGAGCTTCGACAAAACGAGATCAATAAAATAAATACTGATACTGTTGACTTTACGATCGACTAAATCTCTTAAAGCGGTGCCCCAGCATTGCCGCAGTGCAATGGCTGAAACCCAGTCAAGGAATGAAGGAGTAAAACAATAAATAGAAGCATTGTTTAAGGATAATTCTGATATAATCATAAAAATAGTCAATGTTTTGATCTTACACTGAATATTTTTATATTATTTAACCAAAATAAAAAAAAAACATTGTAAAGAAAAAAATTAAAACAAAATTATAGACGTTATAATTTGTACCAAATGTTTTATTGATGCATTTTAAATGTGTCCAAATTTTATGGACGTTAAACCAAATATTAAATTAATTTACAATAAACAGTAGGTTTTCAGAAGTGGTCTAATTTATTTGGTTTTAATATTGATTTCTGAATAAGATACTAGGACAGAAAATTCAGACAAAGGGCTAAGTTGATTAAATCAACCCAAGTACTTGACTGGTTCTTTATTTTATCCACCCTGGAGTTGGCGTTGGTAGGATTTGAACTCAGAAGGTAAAGTGCCAGAAAAATACTACAATGGCATTTTATCCGACGCTCTAATAATTCTGCTGGCCCGCCATGCTAATGCGTGATTATTATATTGGTGGCAGTATCGGTAGAGGGTTGGACGCCATGCTTTCTAGCATAGTTACGTCCCTTTACGGTCTGAGTTCAAATCCAGCCGCGGTTAACTTTGCCTTTCATCCTTACGAGGTCGATAAAATAAAGTACCAGTAATGTACTAGGTAATTGCTGGCCTTGTGCCAAAAGTAGAAACAATTATATTAAAAGCTGTGCAAATTAATCCTGCCGCCATTGATGTCCAACTAGTAGTAGGACATATCAAAATATTTTTCAGGGCAGTCGTTGAACCTTTTCCCCCAGCTATATTTAGAGTGGGGGTAATAGTTGGAGTAGTTGTTGCACTTAGATTGATTTTTATGTGGGGGAACATAATAGTTATGCAAATTCATGAGTGACTCGACATTGGAGCGATTACGATCAAAGAACCAAGTAAGGTAAGGACAGCAGTCGAATATAAAGTGTTGTCCTTGGCTGTCTGTACACTTGCTATTCATGTCCGACTGATATCCAGACATATCCATAAACCTCTCGGGAAATTCCATGAAGTAACGATAACCTGGACAGTTATTAACATCATAATGACCGAAACGGTGATACTTAGGTCTACCATTGTATCTATCGTTATCAGAATATCTGCCGTGGAATTCATAGTATCTAGGATCCACCATTCTTCTTCCACAAGAATCCATGTATCTGCCTTGGAAGTCCATAGTCCTTTTGCTCATTGGTTCCATGTTGCCGTGATATCTAAAGCTGTGTATATTGAAATAGGAGAATTGGTCACCAAAACTGTAGGTTTGTTGGTTTGATTCAAACTGAAATTTAAAGATGAATGCAGTAATTAACGAAAAACTCAGTACAGTATTTGCAGGGTTTCTATGTGTCATATATACATATTACTATAAATGTTTCCAGACATCTATACAGACAAATTTACACACAAACAAGTAAACGCACACACACACACACACACACACACACACACACACACACACACACACACACACACACACACACACACACACACACACACACACACACACACACATGTATGTGTGAGTATGTGTGTGTATGTATACATGTATGTATGTAAGTATATATATATATATGTATGTATGTACGTATATGTGCTCGTGTATGTATGTCGGTATGTATGTTCTTCTGGTTTTATAATTTCACAAATGTTTGCCAATAGAGAGAGAGAGTCGGTTTCTAACATAGATACAAGACTCTCTCATTGGAATTTACACATCAACTAGGTATATATGTATGCATGCATGTGTAGATATGGATGTTATTGTATGTGTGGATGTTTTGAGTTGTATGTGTGCATGTGTATATGCAGTTATTAGATGCAACATTTTTGGAATATTTTACATACTTTTACTGTTCCATTAATGGATTGTACTTGTAATTTCCTAACTAGTTGTTTTTTTTTCCTGTTCCTGTGAAGCCCAGCTTCTCAAGAATTGTATTGAAGCAGTTACTAAGGCAGTTACTATGTATGTATGTATGTATGTATGTATGTATGTATGTATGTATGTATGTCAGGTCACCAGTTGGTGCTACTGGTAACATGTATCCCAGTACAACCTGTCTCATGGTCGGGTCGTTGGCGACTAAACTGGCAACCCCACCAAGGTTTCTTGGTGAGGAGGGTGACTTTGGACATCCTGCAGGACTAAAAACAAAACCTGTCAAAGGGCAAGGGAGCTCTTAAGACTCAATAGCCATCCAAAATCACCGGGAGAGATGACCCCTTAGCCTTTGTCAAGGCAGAATTCTAGGAGAAGGAAAACTCTGATATAACACCTGCAACCCTGATGGTATCCAATGATGTTGACTTGTTCTTCTTTTTGGTAAATATCATCTTGGTTAAGAGAGTGGGACTGGCTTTGTGCAGTGCCTTTGTTCACTATAAAAGCTTCACAGCACAGGCATTGCTTTATATCTGGAGATCTCTCTGCACTTGTCATCACATGGTACCATGGGCCCTGCACTATGTGTCAATAATGGTCACAAGTGTAGTCTTTGTACCAGAGTTTTCAAGTCGCTGGCTGGACTAAAAAGTCACATTCGTTCAGCGCATCGGTAGGGGTTCTCCTACATGGATATAAAGTAGTGGCCGTACTCGAAAACGAGTTGGCAGCCACCACCATGTATGTATGTATGTATGTATGTATGTATGTATAAGAAACGAAGCTTATCAAATAGAATTAACACACCCTCGGTCGTTTTCTCACCTGCTCAATAATTTAATTAAGTTTGTATTATTAAAATACAAACCCAACAACTAGAGTGCTGACTTATGTTAATATTAGTGAGAAAAATGACTTCGTGTGGATAGAAATTTGAAGTCCCCAGGTTCCCGGACCGATGCATAAGTTTCTGTGTTTGTTTTGCAAGATTCTTGATGTGAAATCGTGTGTTAAAACAGATATTGCGAAACTGATATTATTATAGAGTGTTTCAAAAATAATTTGATACCATTTGAGATATAAATATTCCAGAAACTACAAAGTCTTTGGCAACGTGACCGAACCGGATTAATGTTGAGCAGCATAAGATTTATTCCTCAAAATTTGAATGAACGATTTCTTGGATATTTACATCTCAAATGATATTTTTGAAACACCCTGTACTTTGGAAAGATCATGTTACCAATAAAAAAAAACATGCAGCGGTTGAGTTGCACTTCAATGTTATTTTGTGAATTGGCAATATCAGTAGAGGGTTGGACTCCGTGCTTTCTAGCATAGTTACATCCCTTTATGGTCTGAGTTCAAATCCCGTCGACGTTAACTTTGTCTTTCATCCTTACGGGGTCGATAGAATAAAGTACCAATGTACTGGGTAATTGCTGGCCTTGTGCCAAAAGTAGAAACAATTATTTTATGTCAGGTAAGGGCGGTGGATTGGCAGTATCGGTAGAGAGTCGGACACCAAGCTTTGCAGCATAGAGTTACGGTCCTTTACGGTCTGAGTTCAAATCCCGCGGAGGTTAACTTTGTCTTTCATCTTTACGGGGTCAATAAAATAAAGTACCAGTAACGTACTGTGGTCGATTTAATCGATTTTCCCCTCCCAGGCCTTGTGCCTATACTAGAAATCAATATTTTATGTCAGGGCGGTGGATTGGCAGTATCAGTAGAGGGTTGGACGCCATGCTTTGACGCATTGAGTTACGGCCCTTGCCATTCTGAGTTAAAATCCCGCCGAGGTTAACTTTGTCTTTCATCCTTACGGGGTCGATAAAATAAAGTACCAGTAATACACTGGGGTAATAGCTGGCCTTGTGCCAAAAGTAGAAACAATTATTTTATGTCAGGTAACTAATCTATTCCTTGATTTGTTTAGTAACCGGATCGTCGTTTTAAATACCATGTTTAATTGTCAAAAACCAACAGAACACACCCACACGTACACAAGAAAAACTTGGAGGAGAAACGAGGTATAAAGACACACAAACATACAGAGACACATACAAACACATGCATACACATGCCAAACACGGGAGCTTGTGGAGGTAGCTGCTCATAAAGATACACATACAGGTACAAACACGCATGCATGTGCAGATCACATACACACAGAGGAACATGAATAGTCATTGAGAAGGTCACACGAAAGGGCTATGACAATTAAATATGACAATTAAACAACGATCCGGTTATTAAACTAACCTAGAAATGGATCACAGTTAACTAATAATAATTGTTTCTATTTTTGGCACAAGGCGAGCTATTACCCCAGTGCATTACTGGTACTTTATTTTATTGACACCGTAAGGATGAAATGCAAAGTTAACCTCGGCGGGATTTGAACTCAGACCGTAAAGGGGCGTAACTCTATGATGCAAAGCATGGCGTTCGACCCTCTACCGATACTGCCAATCAACCTGATAATAATAAAGCTGGAGTGAAGTTCAACTGGTATATGTGTTTTTATTAGCAACGCGACCCTTCCAAAGTATACAAACACACACACATACACACAGATGTGTATATATATGTATGTGAGTGTGTGTGTGTGTGTGTGTGTGTGTGTGTGTGTGTGTATGCACACAACTAAAACCGTATACGCCTCAACTAGAATGTAAACAAATTTAAATCAAACCCGTGTTATCCATGAACCAAAGCAAACGTAAACTGCAATCCTACAATCAACCCTACCCACAAAACCATACCACATCAACTTGAATTCAAACAAAGCCAAACAACAACCAGCGGAGTCCAATTACTGGGATAAGGCGGACGTCATCCGGCTGCAATCGTAGTATTACAGTTTCTATTATACTCTATACAGGATAACTGCCACTTCTTTACAGAAGAGGACCATTTCTTCATGGTTAACAGTGCAGTGACGTTAGGATTTAGTCTCGAGCTGCCCACGTGTGTATTTGTGACTATGTGCTTCTAACAGGTCGAGTCTACACACGTTACCACTCCTCCATCACTATGGGACTCGAGAAGAAATATTTGCTTATAAAGACGGCAATGCTACGAGCTTGTGCTAAACACATAGCACCCACTCCATCCCCGCAGCTAGGTGTCCAGTGACAAGCCGAGGCAAGATAACAGGACAGTTCCGAGAATCACATGTGTTATTGTCATGTAGTTTAACCTCTTCAGGGGGTGTAGCCATACTCACCAGGTTTGGCCAATTGCAGGTTGGTGGGGCTATATTACCCATAGTTGGAGTAGATGGCCGTTGACTCTGAGGAGTTCATCCACCCTCTGATAACTATTGTTTTTGTACTGCTGGGTTTTCACTTACTCTCTTCCCAAGATCAGGGTCTGACGGGGGGGGGGGGGTTAGCCTCAATGGACCACCTGATTATGAAACAGGCTGTACTGGGCTACATGGTACCAGTAGTAGGCAGAGACCTGAGTTGGATGGCCAGTCTTGATATGATGTCATGTGACGTCAGGAGTTTTTAACAATCTACTTCCTAGACCAGACATCCGTGGATTAAACTAACTAAAATGTGAACTTTGAATGTATGTTAGCTTAGAGTAAGCTGCTTCAACGCAGGTTTTTTTTATACTAGGAAAAGTATTGAAACAAGTTGAGCATATAAAACCTCAAAGTCGTATATATGGGTTTATATGCCCAACTTGTACTATTTTTCATAGTCAGAAATCCTGCATTGAAGCAGTTAGAAAACATATTCAAAATTCGTAATTTGCTCAACGCTTCATGAATACGTTTGATTGACTAAAATATATAATTATTGAACAGGATTTATTTATAAACTAGTAACTAGAGGTGAAAATAGATTACAATGATGCTTTGCGCCCAAGGGTTAGAGCCCATCACCCCTTTTCCTCCCCATTCTTCTGTGACACTAGAGCCATTGCCATTCCCATCCTTTTCCGTTTTCATAAACACAAAAGACACTTGAATTTTTTACAATAAAACTGTCAAGTTAAAAAAAAAATGCTAAATAAGGAGTGTGTTCATTTATACAAAGATATATAAGAGTTCTAGAGATATTTGGAAAGTGTAATAAATATTTTCACGAATCTACTGAAATGTTCTCCAATAAAAACGTTGTATTTTCATTTTGTCAGAAGTTACATCCTGTTGCTACATTCAGCTTAGGTAGATAACATTAGATGCCAAGACTTGTATACTGTGTGCATATATGAGTTGTCACGGTATTTGTGCCAACGTCATATATTGTGTATACAGGGTCTATACATAATGTATATGTAGTGCATATATAGTGTATATATATATATATATAGTGTGTACATGAGTTGCGACGACATTGGTGCCAAGCTATATTGTCCTTTACTGTTCCCCTGGACATGATATATAGTGTATATATAGTATATATATATATATATATATATATATATATATATATATATATATATATATATATATATATATATATATGGAAAAAATGAAATTTCATTTCTCACTCTTAGTACGGCTGATACTCAAATACAAGTATGTATACGTACATACATATATGTATACAGACGTACAGTAGTATGTACATACATACATGCACACATTTATATATGTACGTATGGGTTTACCGAATATTTATTATAATGTTCGGTTTGTTTGTACTATTTCATTTTTTCCATTATCGTTTTCGGTACGCCCGGCCGACTAACTCACTCGATATGCAAATTAGGCTGCTCAGCCATTAATATGCATAAGGAAAGTATATACTTTCAAACGTTCAACTGAGAGGAAGGTATACGGTGCTGATGACAGCTAATAAGCTAGAAACTAGTTCATTGTTCCTTTGTCAGCGTTGAACAAAATGGCAACGATAGTTGCCGAACACTGTACGGCTTATAATTGTTTCTACTTTAGGCACAAGGCCAGCAATTACATAGCATATTACTGGTACTTTATTTTATCGATCCCGTAAGGATGAAAGGCAAAGTTAACTTCGGTGGGATTTGAACTCAGATCATAAAGGGACGTAACTCTATGCTAGAAAGCATGGCGTCCAACCCTCTACCGATACTGCCAAATGTGGGCTGTTTGTTTACAAACAAACCGAGCAATATAATAAATGTTCGGTAAACCCATACGTACATATATATATATATATGTGTGCATGTATGTATGTATATACATACTACTGTACGTCTGTATACACATATGTATGTACGTATACATACTTATATTATATATATATATATATATATATATATATATATATATATATATATATATAGTGTATACATAGTATATGTAGTGTATATATATATATATATATATATATATATATATATATATATATATATAGAAATCACATGAATCAAAGTTCTGTTCAAACCATTTATTAGCTTACAATTGTTTCGTCCAAACCGAGGTTTGGAGTTTTCGGAGCAATTTTTCAATGATTGTTTACATACATGACTTCCTTTCCAACACAAGTGACATACAGAAACATATGTATATATCGATGCACAGTGGGGTGACACCCATTATAATATTTTAGCATGGCAATTTACATTCAAAAATTAAAATCATATTAAAAGAAAATTTAAACAAAATTAAAGTTAGAATACAACATCGGCAGTTTACGAAGATAATGCAAGAGGATAGTTTGAAGTAGTTAGTGTATGTAATAGTTACACGTGGGGCATGCACGTGTGTCTTATTTATATAAGATTATTGTGCGGCAAGGTGTTATATGCAATATATTATATATATATATATAATATAAGTATGTATACGTACATACATACATGTATATATATATATATATATATACATATATATATATATATATATATATATATATATATATATACACACACATATATATATATATATATATATATATATATATATATATATAGTGTATACATAGTATATGTAGTGTATATATATATATATATATAGTATATACATATATATATATATTATATATAGTATATATAGTATATACATATATATATATATATATTATGTATAGTATATATAGTATATACATATATATATATTATGTATAGTATATATAGTATATACATATAATGCATAGAAATATCCAGGACCCCCAGCAGACAACTGATGAAGAAAAACTCTCCCGCTCATGCTTTCTTCATATTTTTAAGTATACCTTATCCCGCAACTACACAGCCCCTCTCTTCATTATATATATATATATATATATATATATATATATATATATATATATATATATATATATATATATATATATATGTATGTATGTGTGTGTGTACTGTATATATGTATTTATCGACTGTATATATGGTGTATATGAGTTGCGTCGACATTGGTGGTAAGCTGTATCGATCTTTGACTTTCTGTTAGACAACATCGTTGTAGAGGGAAAAGTAACATGCATGGGTGACCGTTGGTCTTCCATGAAACAAGTTTGTATTTTGTAAGGGCAGATCTCTTGTCCGTACAAGGTAGGTAACTTCTGATAAATGAAAACACATGAAGATAATTTATAATAACAATCCATTGGATTGGTAAGAGGCGAATTGGCAGAGTCGTTAGGATGTTAGATAATATTTGTTCCCGCTCTCTGAGTTCAAATCCCGCTGAGATCAACTTTATCTTTCATCCTTTCGGGGACGATAAATTTAGTACTAATCCAGAGGGTCGATATTTTTCTCTATATCTATTTCTCAGTTGCCATTTCTCTCTCCTCTCTAGAAGATATCGGCTGTGTTCAGATGAGGAGAAAGGTATGAACTCTGCCAGGTATAAAGATGCCCAAGACATGGATATCTATACCCACCAACCCAACCCAACCAGGTTAGAAAGAGAGAGGGGCGGTCTCGGCCTTTACTTTTCCTTTGGACAACATTATATAATGTGTACATATCGTGTGTGTATATAATGTGTATATAGTGTATAAATGAGTTGTGACATCCCTGGTGGCAAGCTGTATCGGAGGCGTGAAGAGGGCAGACAAGTATGCTTGTCTTCTATACAAACACCTTACCCAGGCCTGTGTCTTGTGTTGGGGTGGAGACTAACCTATGTGTAAACCCCATGGTCATTCTATACAAACACCTTACCCAGGCCTGTGTCTTGTGTTGGGGTGGAGACTAACCTATGTGTAAACCCCATGGTCATTCTATACAAACACCTTACCCAGGCCTGTGTCTTGTGTTGGGGTGGAGACTAACCTATGTGTAAACCCCATGGTCATTCTATACAAACACCTTACCCAGGCCTGTGTCTTGTGTTGGGGTGGAGACTAGCCTATGTGTAAACCCCATGGTCATTCTATACAAACACCTTACCCAGGCCTGTGTCTTGTGTTGGGGTGGAGACTAGCCTATATGTAAACCCCATGGTCATTCTATACAAACACCTTACCCAGGCCTGTGTCTTGTGTTGGGGTGGAGACTAGCCTATGTGTAAACCCCATGGTCATTCTATACAAACACCTTACCCAGGCCTGTGTCTTGTGTTGGGGTGGAGACTAGCCTATATGTAAACCCCATGGTCATTCGTGAGGAAATAAAGAAAGCTCTAGAATATATGCTACACTGATTACCTATTAATAAAAACAGTAATAAAGTGTCTTACTTGAATGTCGAAAACGTGGAAGAAGTGAAGCCGTGGAAGTGAAGACGTCGAAGTGAAGACGTCGAAGTGAAGACGTCGAAGTGAAGACGTCAAGAAGTGAAGACGTGGAAGTGAAGACGTCGAAGAAGTGAAGACGTCGAAGTGAAGACGTCAAGAAGTGAAGACGTCGAAGAAGTGAAGACGTCAAGAAGTGAAGACGTGGAAGTGAAGACGTCGAAGAAGTGAAGACGTCGAAGTGAAGCCGTGGAGGAAGTCACAAGAATAGCTGTTGAATAGAATTGGTCAAATTTATATAGTTTTTCATAGATAGAAAAAAACAAACAAACAAGGCGTGATAATTAGAGCGGTTAAGTACATAACTAATTAACATGCGAATAATTGCATGAAGATGAAAAGAAAATCTCAATATATATATGTGTGTGTGTGTGTGTGTGTGTGTGTGTGTGTGTGTATGTGTAATTATATTTTGTATGATTGATATTTAATATTTCATTTAAAATGTTTTCTGTTTATTGCTGTAACACGTTTTGTAATTAATGTCCTCAGGTCATTCACATATTTTACATACAACATAAAGAAAACAATATTCTTGTTTTCCACATTACATCCACCCACCCACCCATCCACCCATCCATCACCCACCCATCCATCCACCCACCCATCCACCCACCCATCCATCCACCCATCCATCCACCCACCTACCCACCCATCCATCCACCCATCCATCCACCCACCCATCCATCACCCACCCATCCAGCCAGCCATACATCCAGCCAGCCAACCACTCATCAATCCCCCCATCCATCCACCCACCCACCCATCCATCCACCCATCCACCCATCCACCCACCCACCCATCCATCCACCCATCCATCCACCCACCCATCCATCACCCACCCATCCATCCAGCCATACAACCAGCCAGCCAACCACTCATCAATCCACCCATCCATCCACCCACCCACCTTCCCATCCATCCACCCATGGATGTAGGATGTATCTTTAACTCCTGATAGAGTCGATGAGGCACCATGTTGGAGTCTTTTGAAGACGGCCAAGGATAAATATATTTTAAATAAGGTATGGCTGCGTGGTAATTTCGGTTTCAATGGACAGCAGAATTGATTATATAATCGAGGCTAATAATATGGAGTTTCATAACTGATATCAATTAGTTAATACATCGATAAAATCTTTGTTTATTGTGCCCTTTGACCATAATAGGTTGAGGAAAATCTGTCAAAACAAGGAACGAGCACCCAGGTGATCTAAGGTCAAAGGAATGCGGTCTCTGTTCAACGATGTGTGTGTGAAGGATTCGGTCTTATTTGCAAAAGCAAAGAAGGTTTAGTGTCTCACAGAGGACACAAACAGTAAATTGTGAAGTAAAAAGAAAGTAAAATTTGTTTGTCCTCATGCATCGAACACGACGAGTGTTCATCATATATATATATATATATATATATATATATATATATATAAAGGAAAGGAATGACTTCACTTGTAGTTCTAAACAATAACGACAACAGCCGACCAACTAGAACAACAATCCTGTTTCGGGACTGGTGAAGATAGATAGATACATACACACACATACATTATAAAATTAAATCAAATTGCTTAGAACTACAAGTGAAGTCATTCTTTTCCTTTTTTAAATATATCTAACTGTACCAACGATTTCACACATATATCTATATATATATATATATACATATATATATACATATATATACATATATATATACTTATATATACGCACATATATATATATATGTGTGTGTAGTGTGTGTGTTTATATATATATATATATATATATATATATATATATATATATATATATATATATATATATATAAAAGAAAGAAATATCGTCTTTTATAAAAACAATATAAAAAGATTATAAAGATAGGTGGAGAAGTCAAACACAGCGCAAAATAGAGTAATTTATTATAAAAGCAATACAATAAGCTATGTATCATGCATACCCCATTGAAAGAAGTTTTCAAAAAGGTATGTATACAAAATCCTATTGTGCTAAAAATAACAATTACACTAGAAGCAAATTCTTTATTAAAATAGACACCAAATACAATTAATACATTAAATAGTGATTTACGAACGTTTCGTCCCCTTCCTAGGACTTTTCAAAACTAGTTATTTAATAACAAACCATCATTATAATCTCATTTTGTTGTTCAACTACAGAAATACAACGTCAAACGACTCTAGCACACTACTATAGAAACTAATTTTTTTAAATGAATTATATGATAAATATAAGAGAAAAATATAAGCTTGATAGAAATGGCTAAAAAATATTATAAAAGAAAAATAAAGATATAAACGTATAAATACACACACACATACACAAATACAGATATATACATACACGAGGTATGTATATATATATATATATATATATATATATATATATATATATATATATATATATATATATATATATATATATGCATATATATATATATACACACATACATTCACCTCAACCTACATACACACACGCTTATATATATACACGTATATATATATATATATATATACACACACACACTTATATGTACATAAATAACATACATACACGTATATATAGAAATATACACCCACTTATACAGACATAAAAATATAAAAACATACATAATCACATACAAATACATACGCTCATATACATATATGTACAAATCCGTGTGTATATACATATATATATATATACATATGTATACACATACATATACACACCCACATATAAAAATACAAATATACTTACACACTACTACCCTTACAGTCATATAAAAAAAATACATATACATATAAATATAAAAAACTATATATATACACACACATACAAATAAAAATATAAATTAAAAAAATACATATATAGAATAAAAAGTGGTAAGCCCACACATACAAAAATTAACATTCACATAGAAGAAAAAGGTATACATAAATATATATAGACACACACAGATATATGTGTATATATATATATATATATATATATGTGTGTGTGTGTGTGTGTGTGTGTGTGTGTGTGTGTGTGTGTGTGTGTGTGTGTGTGTGTGTGATGGAGTAGGACAGAACAAAGGAAAGACACACAAAATAAAAATGAGTCACTGAGGAGGTCACAGAATGTGTGACGAAAGCGCTTTGAGAATATATAAACAACCTTCCGGTTATCGAACCAACCAGCCAACCGGAAATTTATAATATAATAAATTGAAGTGAAAACCAACGGGTGGTGTCTGTTTTTATTGACAACATGACCCTCCCAAAGTATAGCAATATTTATATATATATATATATATATATATATATATATATATATATATATATATATATATACATATATACATAAGGGGGGAGGGGGTCCAAAGAGAACATATTTTTAGTCAGGCTCCTTAATTTTATAATAAAATGAGAAAAGTGTTTTATATTGACAAAAAGGAATAATTCCATTTTTACTATTTAATAAATTTAAATTGAAGGTTAAAATTTCAATCGCCTCGGTTAAACAAAGATTACACTTGGATCTTTCGCTTATATGGCCTTTCAGTATTAATTAGAGACCATTTAATATTATAATTAATCTTATCTTCCTTAAGGGACCAGACTAATTTTGCCAGAGAAGTTGTATTTTTCAGCTTCTTGTTTTTAAAAGAATGAGTATGAGCATAGAATCTAGTTTTGAATTTAGTGGCAGTAGCACCTATATAATTAAAACAATTATCCCTAGTTGAAACCTCATATCTATAAATAACATTAGTTTAAAGATATTTACCTCCAAATGGATAATTATTAGGAATTCTACAATTACATTCAGTCACTAAAGGTTAACTTTACCTTTCATCCTTACGGGGTCAATAAAATAAAGTATCAGTTATGCACTGGGATAATTGCTGGCTTTGTGCCAAAAGTAGAAACAATTATTGAATATACCCCTGTTATGATCACTACCAGCAAAGATGTTAGTGGTATACCTAGTTTTATCAAGATCACTAAAATCAGTATCGATTCTAGAAGCCCTACTATTGATTTGGGTATTTACATTGTTGTTAACAATATTATCATTGTTCCAAGTATCAATACCACTACCATTGAGAATGTAATTATTACCAAGATTAGTGAGTGTTTCATTTGCGATATTAAGAGTAGAAATACATTCATTAAGAGTATTATTGTCAACCAGGATATTATTGCTATTAGTATTATTAGTGGAACTAATACCTATACTATTTGTAGAGGGTCCAGTTTTAGTTAAAGATCTACCATTTATTCTAAAGGAATTAAGTTTCTTTTTATTGTTCATTGCTATGTAGTCTGCCAAATTAGGGGTAGTAGGAAAGAATAATTTCACATTATTTTTATTTAATATCTTATAATATCTATGGCTGGGAGGAAAATTCCTATCCACTATATCAAAGAATAACTTAGGTATATTAGAAGCGACCATATATATATATATGTATGTTTGTGTATGTATATATATATATATATTTACAATATGTAGAGAAGATAACACACCAGAGAGAGAGAGAGAGAGAGAGAGAGAGAGAGAGAGAGAGAGAGAGAGAAATGGAGAGAGAGAGAGATAGTGTGCCACCAGTCAAACAGGGAAAAACCACCAGTGTATGGAATCTATAGCCCATGGAAGGCAAAGTAGACATACAATAATTAAAAGTATAAATCAAAGTGCAAATACGTACCTTGATAACTATCTAACACACACGTACAAATCAAAATGGCGAGAGTCTATGGCTCCGTTAATTTATCGTGATATATATATATATATATATATATATATATAT
Source organism: Eledone cirrhosa (assembly GCA_964016885.1). NCBI lineage: Eukaryota > Metazoa > Mollusca > Cephalopoda > Octopoda > Eledonidae > Eledone > Eledone cirrhosa. The sequence goes on from OZ024740.1 coordinate 46,160,321, forward strand.
ATATAGGAAACTGTTTAATCGCGACGGCAGAGCTCAAGCCGTTTAGATGGTTATTTCTGGTCCAGAAATAGCCGTCGAAACGGCTTGAGCTCTGCCGTCGGGGTTAAACATTTTCCTATTACCCACTCTACTACCCTAAGTATTGAGTACTCTGGTGCGTTATGGTCCATCTGGTTCCTTACCACACTTCCTTCGTTATATATATATATATATATATATATATATATATATATATATATATATATATATATATATATATATATATATATATATATATTTTTAAATATATATATATATATATATATACATATATTTAAAAAAAGGAAAAGAGTTATAATCTTCGTCAACACTGCTTCACACCCAAATATCTCATATATAGAGTCACACATCACAACACAACCTGATCTCAGTTTGACAATCGCCACCGTCGAATGCAAGAAAGTTCTCCAGGAAAGTTAACCAGGAATATTTTTAAATCTTCCCAACGAAGTTAACAAAGAACTTACTAGATCTACCAAATCATAATATTATAAAATTAAATCAAATTTTTTAGAACTACAAGTGAAGTCATTCTTTTCCTTTTTTTAAATATACCTAACTGTACCAAGGATTTCACACATTTTCCAATATATATATATATATATGAATTAAAAAATAGAGCAAGAAGCCAGGACTAACCATCATCAGTGATCTTCTGGCCATCATAGGTATTTCTTCGCATTAAAGACCAGATACCTCAGGCCAGCGCGAACAGTAACTAAAATAAGTTATTGGGATAAAAAGAATTGGGTGGAGAAAGAGAGACATGTAAACAAACAAGAATGGTGAGGCAACGCAAAGAGTGGAAAAATGAGAAAACAAGATATATATACACACACATATATATATATATATAGAGAGAGAGAGAGAGAGAGAGAGAGAGAATAAGGAAAAGCGAAGTAGTTTCAGATGTTCAAGTCTTTTAATAATAATTGTTTCTACTATTGGCACAAGGCCAGAAAATTACCCAGTACATTACTGGTACTTTATTTTATCGACCCCGTAAGGATGAAAGGCAAAGTTAACCTCTTTTAAAGTCTTTTAATAATAATGCTGTGATATATATTTCAATGGCGACAGTGGTCACACTGTACCGTGCGCCAATGCCGCGACATCGTCAGACAGCTTGTTACATAATAAGGTTATGTTTCCGAGGCAATTTCGTTGAAATCTGCGGTAGCTAATGGTCAACTTCCTTCGGACCTGCGCCTGCGCAGACCGGTGGGAGTGAATTGGTACTCACAAGGGAACGGATGAAGACCCCAAGAGCACACACTTCGTCCGTTCCCATGTCGATTCAATTTGGATTGCCTCGGAAACATAACCTTATTATGTTACAAGCTTTCTGACGATGTCGCGGCACTGGCGCACGGTACAGTGCGGCCACTGTCGCCATTGAAATATATATCACAGCATTATTATTAAAAGACTTGAACATCTGAAACTACTTCGCTTTTCCTTATTCGATATTTACTCCGTCACTCCTATGTGGAATAAGTACGTTGAGTGCTTGAATTGAATTGCATCAATGTTTACCCTAAGTATATATATATATATATATATATATATATATATATATATATATATATATATATATATATATATATATATATATATATATATATATAGAGAGAGAGAGAGAGAGAGAGAGAGAGAGAGAGAGAGAGAGAGAGAGAGAGAGAGAGAGAGAGAACGATGAGGACGACGGATTTATACTCACACTCGACTAAATTCCACTCATATACTATTGCTATGTCCAAGATTGCACTCCCCCACTCACAAACGATTGATGCGTCCTAGACTACACATCCCTAACTCACTGTAGTGACCTACATTCCGCGGGTTCACTTACATTCTCTGTGCGTGATTTGGCTCAGCTTAGCCAATCAGCGCCAGTAGAAGAGGATGTATTCCTACGCGTCCTGAGAGAGAAATTACCCGCAAAGATTTGAGGGATCTCACTCTTCCAGCTCGACCGTGCCAACTACTTTTCTTTCGCCGTGAAATCACTAGCCAATATGTAACACAACAATTTAACCACGCCTGGCAACACCTAACAGCCAGTAGCCCGTGTCTTTCTGAAATCTTAATTCGTTTGTTTTATTTCTCTTGGCATGCCAGCTCAACCTTTGTTAATAAATAATGTAAAAACAAGCTAAAGTCGTTGTCAATATTCCTCTCATATCTTTCTACCAAAGATGGTTCCTCGTGGCAACATTACAACTTCTAAATACACTTTCCTGCTAAACTGGTGACCGACGTAAGAATTTTACGCAGCCTTTTTGTTCAATGCAACTAATGAAAATACAAAATATCCCTTTTAAAATTGTAAAAAAATTAGCAGTATTTCAAAAACTTTTCGCCACGAGGAAATTTCAAAATGGCTACCGACAAGTCCTGTCTACAATCAACAACGACAACAGCTGCAGCAGCGGCAGCGACAACATTGTTTAGCCACTAACCAACAACAGGGAATAGTGAGATGGCAGCTTCATAGCCTTACCGACGCAAACCACCACACATCATATTGTTGACTTCCACGCTTTCACCTGTTCTATCGTCTCTACCGTTTAAAAAGAGAAAAAAGTAAAATATGGAAGTAGTTTTTTTTTTTTAAAAAGAACAACACGTGGTTTAACTTACCACAAGGACTCGAGAAATTAAGACATTAGTTTTCTCACCATTATGGCGTCAGACGTGGCTGCCATGTTGGTGACTCTGGGTTCTTCAACGCTCGACTTCGACTCCACGGAAGATTCATTGTGACTTTGCTTTGACAACAACAACTCTGCTAGCTCCCTAGTAAGAGCGATCCCAAAGAAAAAAGAAGCGAACTTTTTGTTGAGAGAGAAGAAACAATTCTTTCTTCCTTTTTTTTTTCAGGTATTTATTTTGGACATTTATTTTTTTTAAACTGTGTTATATGAAAATTCATTTCTCTCTATCATTGTATATGTGACCGCACGCACACATTTTCTTTGCTGTATTACATGCCTGCATATATACACACACCAACATGTTGTTGTCTATAGTATGTGATCTTCGAGCGTCGTAATATTCTGCGAGATCCCTTTTCACCTTCTGGAGGTACCAAAACATGCTGTCGACACTTGCAGCTTAATTCACCTGCACCGCAACACGAGAATGCTAATTGCAGCTGAACTCAAACAGTTTCGCATCTCGTTGCACATTCATCGTCCATAACAACCTCTATCTTGTTATCTTGCCCAACTCACCGGGAAAACAACAAATAGAACTGGACTTGTCAGCATTTCCACCACTTCTGTGGATTCGCCCGAATTATGGAACTGCAACCCACCTACAGATTCAGCTTGCTTTTTTTCTTATCAAAGCAACCAGCCATTTTTTCCTGGCTCCCTAGCACATTCGGCAATACATCTGGGAGGCCAACATTTTCTCGCCTACCCATCATCTTCTTGCCAGCACTGGTAAACTACCATAATAGCTTCATCCACAGCTACTGGTACAACACTTACCATTAACATTTAATGCAAGAACAGCAACTTCGCCCATGTCAGACTTTATCCGTTTTCTGTTGGACCTTTGGTGGTCACGTATAAACTACAAAACAGCTAGTCATTTGACACAGCGGCTCAACACGGCCCCTAGCGCCTCATTTTTTTCTTGCATGCATCCTTTGCTCAATTATTTTTTCACTGATGTGCTCTTTCAGCATTTGTTCTTGCTGATTCAATAATCTGTATCGACTACCGTCTAGAAGTGGGGTATTGTAGTGACCTACATTCCGCGGGCTCACATACATTCTCTGTGCGTGATTTGGCTCAGCTTAGCCAATCAGCTAAAGAAGAGGATGTATCCCTACGCGTCCTGAGAGAGAAATTACCCGCAAAGATTTGAGGGATCTCTCTCTTCCAGCTCGACCGTGCCAAGGAAAACAACTACTTTTCTTTCGCCGTGAAATCACTAGCCAATATGTAACACAACAATTTAACCACGCCTGGCAACACCTAACAGCCAGTAGCCCGTGTTTTTCTGAAATCTTAATTCGTTTGTTTTATTTCTCTTGGCATGCCAGCTCAACCTTTGTTAATAAATAATGTAAAAACAAGCTAAAGTCGTTGTCAATATTCCTATCATATCTTTCTACCAAAGATGGTTCCTCGTGGCAACATTACAACTTCTAAATACACTTTCCTGCTAAATCACAAACCATTGATATGTCCAAGACAACATTCCCCACTATTCATAAACCATTGGTGTGTCCGAAACTACACTCCCCACTCTATGTAGCTTACACTGGAATCGATCGCAGAATCGTGTGGTTACGAAGCAAATATGTACATTTTAAAAATATGGTTTCTTATTTAATAATTAATAACAATCATATTTGAAGATGATTGTAATTGAACTGTTAGTAAATAATTAAAACTAACCACTTTGTAATTAGATTGCAGTCAAACGTTCTTAATGACATTAATAATTGTAAAAAAAATAAAACTGGAAAGCTTGTCACTTGTTAGAAATAGCAATCAAATCTATGTTGAAGCACATCTTTTATATGCAAACTCTGTCTGTTCCGACAATTAGTGTTCCAGTTGATTTGGTTAATGCAACAGCTAGCTCATGAAATTAACGTGTAAGTGACAGAACATTCCACAGACACGTGTACCTTTAACATTGTTCTCAAGAAGATTCTGAGTGACATTGTTCATGACAAGGCTGGACAATTGAATTAAAGGTACAATTCATTTTTACTAGTTGAGTGAACTGGAGCAGCGCGAAATAATGTGTCTCTCTCTCAAGGATACAACGCATCGAACACTCTAATCACAAAGCCACATGCCTTCATCGAAGCAAATAGGATAGAATGGATATTGTAATCTGAAAAAAAGGGTCGAGGGGCATTCATGGTTTAACTGAAACAATACAACAACATTGGCGTTCCTGCCCTCCATATCCCCTCCTTACGCCCTGTTATCGGGTCGCAGATAACCAACTATAGAAGTCAGCCCTGCCATTTGGAATAGCTATTTCAGCTATATTCCGTGGTATTACTTTCTTCATTCTGCCTGCTGTAACCTACGTGGCGGCTTGTGCCTGGGTTCTACACGGCAGAGAGCGTTCTCCCACATTGTTTTGGCATGTATCTTTGGAATAGCGATGGTATAAGGGTGCTGAAATCTACGTCTTAACATGCATATATATAGACATGCATACATACAAGATGGCTGCCCTCTCGTTATCGAGTATGGCCATTGCACGATATAACATTATTAATAATTATCAATTAATGCTATCATGCAATGCCTGTGAGTGAAGATTTTAAAGTGAGGAAAGACTGTGCACTGAACCAATTCCACTCTCTGAGCGACAGTAGCTATAACCCGAAAAGAAGAAAAGATCAACATCATCGGTAACTACTGAGCCACAGGTTTTATATCGGAGTTGCCTTCTCCTAGAAGAATGCCCTGACAAAGTGGTTTAACTGCGGGATCGGGTATCCAGCCCGATTATTTCTACATACATACATACATACATTCCATCAGTCAACGCGATCAGTCGCATATTTTGGCGTGGGAGACTATTTATTAAATTTAAGATGAATACTATCTCCGACAGTAATGCCACAACTACAGCCAGGTTGAATAACTGGTTATTCTTCTAACTATCCCTTCTGAAGACACCTTTTATTCGAATTCGTAGAGATATCCGACTAAATACATAATTCATTTTACAAGGATGTGCTACAAACAGCATGGCTGAACACAACATCAACAAGAAAATTAAGGAAGTATCGAAGACAAATAACAAAGAAGGTAATCAAACTTTATTCAGTTGTAGCTACAGAAGAAACCGAAATTATAAATCGCATTTCTCTTGGAGTTGCGAACTTAATAATGATTTATTTAATTGTTATAAAATGGCAAAAAACAATCCCCCCATTGGCTATATGAATAGAATGAAGCTACACTGGGACGAAATGCACCCAGAGCTAAATTATTTCACAGCGAAACAATTACGCCAACAAGTGACGTTTGTTGAACGTAAAAATAAGATAAATATTATTAATTGTAAGTCCCCCCACAACAAACATGGAATCAACAACACGTGCTACAGATCGCCATGCTACTAGACTTCCTAGCAGCCAGGTCGAACAGCGCCTTGAAACAACTATGCCTGTAAGAAACTTGACACCACCTGTACCATCTAAGTCTACCTCGAATGCTGGGGAAAACACTATCGATAATAATAATAATCGAAGAAATAATAATAATAATCGAATAAATGTGACACCACGTATACCATCCGAGTCTACCTCGACTGTTGTGGAAAATACTATCGATAATGATAATCAAAAGTATAAACAATTGAAAATTTCCCTCAACGAAATCTTCCAGAGAGAAATTAACTCATGTATAAATATCTCTGTGTTAAAATGACAATGGTGAATAAAAAAACAAATAATGAAATACTACGTGTTATTGACGAAATAGGGGATGAATATTTACGACGGATAAAAACCCCAACATTTTGGCAAATCAACGCCAGTTTATATGCCTTAGCAATGACAGTGAAGCATTATCTTAGTGATAGCAGAGATATTAACAAGAACAAAACACCACCAAAAATACCATCATATATAACTAAAATAGAAAAAAAGAGTGCTGACCTACGAAAAAACATAGGACATGTGATAATGCTCCTTACATGCAAACAAACACCAAAAAACGTCACTCCTCACCAACAAAGAGTGAAAAATAAAATAGAGACGATGTTTGGTAACAGTAGAATCAGAACTCTCCAATATAAGCTGATCACCCTCAAACAAGAATTGAGAGCTGTTAGCGAAAAACGCCGATACCTGAAGAAGGTAGATGAGAGAAAAATGCTTAATAAAAGATTCATACGAAACCAAACATCACTCTATAGAGATATGAAGGGCAAAATAATAAGTGTCACTGAGGCCCCATCCCAGAAAGACATAGATTCCTTTTGGAGAAAAATATGGGGTGAAAAGAAGAATTTCAACCAAGATGCAGTGTGGCAAAGAGAAATCCGAAAGAACTATTGCTCCTACACTACAACAAAAACATACGAAATAAGTGAGGGTACCCTTGAGACTGTGATAGGAAAACTCCAAGATAAGAAAACACCAGGAAGAGACATGATTGTCGGCTACTGGTACAAAAAACTAATATTCTATCGGAGGTATCTTACTGACCTCTACCAACAAGTTCTTAAGGGAGATACACTTATACCAGAATGGTTGACATTAGCACAAACGTTACTGGTCCCAAAGAACAAAGACACCCACTTGGCAAAAAACTACCGACCCATTGCATGCCAGAACCTGATGTATAAGATGTATACAGCCTGCCTCAACCTATTCCTCCAAGATCACTGTGAAAATAATAACATCATCACAGATGAACAAGCAGCTGGAAAGAAAAGGGTTTGGGGATGTGCTGAACAACTCCTAATCAACAAAGCTGCGATGTTGGAGGTGCGACAACTTAGGAGGAATATGACTACAGTCTGGCTGGACTACAAGAAAGCTTTCTATTCTGTTCCCCACTCTTGGATGATAGAAGCCCTCCAACTTGCTAAAGTCCCAGACATTATCGTCAGAGCCATAGAGAGGCTGTCTTCTTCTTGGGCTACTATCCTAAGGGAGGACTCTATTTTCACTGATAAAATAAAATATTGCAGGGGTATATTTCAGGGGGCCAGTATCTCTGTGATATTATTCATCTTGTCATTAAACCCCTTGTCCTTTCTGCTCAAGAAATGTGAGGGATACATCATTGACTCACAGGAGGACAGAAATACAAACCTAACCCATAATTTCTTTGTGAACGATCTGAAACTCTATGCCAAGAACATGGATGGGATGAAGAAAATTCTTGACCTGGTTACAACGTTCTCAAAGGATATAGGAATGGAGTTTGGCCAAGATAAATGCTCATACATGACTGTAAAGTGGGGGGAAACAACAACCCAATCTAGCAACATTCTCATCAATGGCCTAACTGTTTCACCGATATCTGATGAGGACTGTTACAGATACCTGGGGATAGATGAGAACATATCCTATAATGGTATCTGTAATAAAGAACGCGTAACCAGGGAATACTACACCCGTTTAAGAAAGATCTGGTCATCGGAACTCTCTGCGCAAAACAAAATAGTGGCTCACAATGTGTTTGCTGTGCCTGTCCTAACACCAACGTTTGGAATACTCAATTGGACGATAGACGAAATCCGAGCAGTTGATGTTGGAACTCGAAAAATACTGAACAACACCGGAAACTTCCACATCAACAGTGACATAGACCGCCTTTACTTGAAACGTAAGCAGGGAGACAGGGGCCTAACATCAGTCCAGACAACATTTGAATGTCGCATCATATCTCTCCGACAACATCTACGAACCTCGAAGCGTAGGAGCCCGCTTCTCGAGCAAGTCTATCTGCATGAAACAGATAAGATCATGAGAGTTGGGAAGGAACTCCTTGAGAGATATTCCCTGTGTGATAATCAAAAACTCACACCCAGGGATGTCGCTCAGCAGTATCGTAGTGAATCCATGGATGAAAAACTGCATGCCTATCAGCAAAAAATCATGCATGGATATGTTACCAGGAAGCTCCAGAGTGAGAGTAATATAGATAAGGAAAGTAGTCTATCTTGGACCAACAACCGCTATATTGGCTCCCACTTTGAAGGATACGCTTTTGCAATCCAGGAACAGGAGATTAGCACGAAATACCTGATTCACAAAGAGATAGGGATGCAGGCAAAACACCTAGATGTGATAACAAGTGCAGATTCTGCAGAACTAACATCGAGGATATCACCCATGTCATCAGCAGCTGTCCAAAGATGTCATTGCGGTACTATCTACCTATGAGGCATGATGTAGTGGCCAAAACACTGTACAACGCAGTTCGTAAAAAAGATAGCCCCGATAATAAACACATTAAAAGCTACAGCAATGTGGAAGACATCCATGTACATAATATGAAAGAGTACTGGTGGAATGTTCCAGTAAAAACCCCAATAAAATGCAGGCATAACAGACCAGATATTATGATATGGGACAGGGAGAAGAAAACATGCACAGTAGTGGAAATTAGCTGCCCAACAGATGCCAATATAATATCAAAGATTAGTGAAAAGGAGAATATTTATGCAGAACTGATGAGAAATCTGCAAATACTCCACCCTGATTACACCTTCAGATTTATGCCTGTGATTATTGGGGCACTGGGATATGTTAGTAACTGCATCAATACAAATCTTGAGAAGCTAGGCTTCACAGGAACAGAAAGAACACAACTAGTTAGGAAATTACAAGTACAATCCATTAATGGAAGAGTAAAAATATGTAAAACATTCCAAAAATTTTGCATCTAATAACTGCATATACACATGTACAGATACAAAGCATATACACATGCACACATACAACTCAAAACATACACATCCACACATACAATAACATCCATATCTACACATGCATGCATGCAGACATACATACATATCTACCTAGTTGATGTTGTGTAAATTCCAATGAGAGAGTCTTGTGTCTATGTTAGAAACCCACTCTCTCTCTATTGGTAAAACTTTGTGAAATTATAAAACCAGAAGAACATACATACATACATACATACATACATACATACAGCTGCCCACTTGATGTAAACGTTGTCAGAAAAATACAGGAGAAGGAGGACATCTACGGACCGTTGATGAGGAGTTTACAAATCCAGTATCCAAGATACACCTTTAGCTTCATACCCATCATTATTGGAGCTACGGGTTAGATACCAACCCGCTTGGACCAAAGTATGACTGAACTTGGATTTGCGGACAAAGGGCGCAGTTCCCTAATTCATAGTCTACAAATGGCTGCGATAGCTGGCACCTTCAAAATTTTCAAAACATTCTTGCGATTCAAGGGATGACAATTTCTTTTCTTTTACAACCTTGTCACCAGGAAGGTGGCCGGTCAAAAAAATATACTCGAAATTAAGAGAAAGAGATAACATACATACATACATACATACATACATACATACATACATACATACATACATACATACATAAAATATTGCAGTGGTATATTTCAGGGGGACAGTCTCTCTGTGATATTATTCATCTTGTCATTAAACATCTTGTCCTTTCTGCTCAAGAAATGTGAGGGATACATCATTGGTGCACAGGAGGACAGAAATACGAACCTAACCCATAATTTCTTTGTGGACGATCTGAAACTATGCCAAGAACATGGATGGGATGAAGAAAAATCTTGACCTGGTTACAACGTTCTCAAAGGATATAGGAATGGAGTTTGGCCAAGATAAATGCTCTTACATGTCTGTAAAGCGGGGAAAAACAACAACCCAATCTAGCAACATTGTCATCAATGGCCTAACTGTTTCACCAATATCTGATGAGGACTGCTACAGATACCTGGGGATAGATGAGAACATATCCTATAATGGTATCTGTAATAAAGAACGCGTAACCAGGGAATACTACACCCGATTAAGAAAGATCTGGTCATCGGAACTCTCTACGCAAAACAAAACAGTGGCTCACAATGTGTTTGCTGTGCCTGTCCTAACACCAACGTTTGGAATACTCAATTGGACGATAGACGAAATCCGAGCAGTTGATGTTGGAACTCGAAAAATACTGAACAACACCGGAAACTTCCACATCAACAGTGACATAGACCGCCTTTACTTGAAACGTAAGCAGGGAGACAGGGGCCTAACATCAGTCCAGACAACATTTGAATGTCGCATCATATCTCTCCGACAACATCTACGAACCTCGAAGCGTAGGAGCCCGCTTCTCGAGCAAGTCTATCTGCATGAAACAGATAAGATCATGAGAGTTGGGAAGGAACTCCTTGAGAGATATTCCCTGTGTGATAATCAAAAACTCACACCCAGGGATGTCGCTCAGCAGTATCGTAGTGAATCCATGGATGAAAAACTGCATGCCTATCAGCAAAAAATCATGCATGGATATGTTGCCAGGAAGCTCCAGAGTGAGAGTAATATAGATAAGGAAAGTAGTCTATCTTGGACCAACAACCGCTATATTGGCTCCCACTTTGAAGGATACGCTTTTGCAATCCAGGAACAGGAGATTAGCACGAAATACCTGATTCACAAAGAGATAGGGATGCAGGCAAAACACCTAGATGTGATAACAAGTGCAGATTCTGCAGAACTAACATCGAGGATATCACCCATGTCATCAGCAGCTGTCCAAAGATGTCATTGCGGTACTATCTACCTATGAGGCATGATGTAGTGGCCAAAACACTGTACAACGCAGTTCGTAAAAAAGATAGCCCCGATAATAAACACATTAAAAGCTACAGCAATGTGGAAGACATCCATGTACATAATATGAAAGAGTACTGGTGGAATGTTCCAGTAAAAACCCCAATAAAATGTAGGCATAACAGACCAGATATTATGATATGGGACAGGGAGAAGAAATCATGCACAGTAGTGGAAATTAGCTGCCCAGCAGATGCCAATATAATATCAAAGATTAGTGAAAAGGAAAATATTTATGCAGAACTGATGAGAAATCTATAGATACTCCACCCTGATTACACCTTCAGATTTATGCCTGTGATTATTGGGGCACTGGGATATGTTAGTAACTGCCTCAATACAAATCTTGAGAAGCTAGGCTTCACAGGAACAGAAAGAACACAACTAGTTAGGAAATTACAAGTACAATCCATTAATGGAAGAGTAAAAATATGTAAAACATTCCAAAAGTTTTGCATCTAATAACTGCATATACACATATACAGATGCAAAGCATATACATATGCATACATACAACTCAAAACATCCACATCCACACATACAATAACATCCATATCTACACATGCATGCATGCAGACATACATACATATCTACCTAGTTAATGTTGTGTAAATTCCAATGAGAGAGTCTTGTGTCTATGTTAGAAACCGACTCTCTCTCTATTGGTAAAACTTTGTGAAATTATAAAACCGGAAGAACATACATACATACATACATACATACATACATACATACATACATACAGTAAACCTCTAGTCATTTATGCTGAGGAAATGCAAAATGGATTTTGGCGAGGATAAATGCTCCAATATGATTATTACGCGAGGAAAAATTACAAACCAATCTAGCAACATCTCTATCAATGACTCGAATGCTTCACCGGCCTCTGATGATGACTGCTACAGGTACTTAATGATAGATGAAATATATCTCGTGATAGAATTAGTAACGGGAAACGAGTAAGCAAGAAATATAATACCCAGATAAAAAAGTATATAGTCTCTATGCACAACTAAATGTGGCTCCTAATGTGTTTACTGTACCTGTTCTAAAACTAACATTTTGAATACTTGACTGGCCGCTAGATGAGATCCAAGCCATTGGTGTTATAAGACAAAAGTTCTAATCGGTACTGGAAATTTCCACATCAACAGTGACATAGACGACCTCTACCTAAAACATAAACAAGTAGACAGGTTTAACATCAATCCAGACAGCATTTGAATGTCGCATCATATCCCTCTGACAATATCTACGAACCACCAAGTGTAGAAGCCCATTCATAGAACAAGTCTGTCTACATGAGGCCAAGGACACCAGAAGTCTCCACTGCCAAGGGCACGACCGCGAACCTGTCGGAGAGCGACCGGTACTTGGAGAAATTTTTATTTTCATTTGGATTAAAACAAAATAACATCTACATATCTAAAACAGAGAATGTCTGTCTGTCTGGCTCCCTAAAACTCGAGAACCACCCAACCGATTGTTTTCAAACTTTACACATGTAATACTTATGGTCCTGTGAGTGTTTTGAGCAAAAATATTTCAAATTTTCAATGCCCTAGGGACCGCATTAGGCGATTTAGTGATCTCTCTCTATAATTCTTAGTCTTTCTTTTTAGATATAACGTTGCGCCCTTATAATATCTGTTTGTATGTCTGACTGTCTGCCTTACGACATTATGACGCTATATATGTGTGTATATATGTATATATATTGTGTGTATATATATATCTTTATATATATATATATATATATATATATATATATAGTGTGTAACGTTTTTCGAAATATCTACTTCTGCGTTCACAGATTGATTTTTTAAGTTTCAGAAGATCCTGTTAAGGGTGAAAGCCGCGATTCTTTGCTTAAACTTTAATCTGTTATTTTAATATATATATATATATATATAATTATATATTCGTATACAGATATTTTTGCATACACAATAACAAAATATAAATAAACGTATTTATTTCACGAGGCTCGATAAAGATAAATATATATCAAATATATAAGAACCCTAGAGCAAATCCCGAGCAACACCGGGTCATTCTGCTAGTTTTATCTAAAATAATCTTTCTATAGTCAACTATACTATGACAGCGACGGCGATGATGACGTCACATTTTGTATGTGAGTGTGTGTGTGTGTTTGTGAGTGTGTGTGTGTTTACGTGTTCGTTACATACGTTAAGCCTTAGTAAGTTACATATGCATACATCACGTAAATATTTAATCAGATACACAGAGAATTAAACACACACACACACATCTTCACACATGATGACTAACAAGTATATGTGTCTATGTGTGTGTGAGAGTGTAGGTGTATGTGTGTGTAAGTATACATTTCTGTGACGACTGAGGTTGGGGGAGGGTGAAACTGGGTATGAATGTATGTGTGTGTGTGTTTTTTATAAGTTTGTGTGAGTATATGTGTGTCTGTTCGTGGGTGAAACTCTGTGTGTGTTTGTATGAATGTATGTCTGTGTGTGTGTGTGTTTATAAGTGTATGTTTGTGTGGGTGTATGTGTGTCTGTTTGTGAGTGAAACTATGTGTTTGTATGAATGTATGTCTGTGTGTTTTTTATGTGTATGTTTGTGTGAGTGTATGTGTGTCTGTTAGTTAAATTAGCAGTTAATACATTTGCTATTTGGTTAATTTGTTTATATTTGGTTAATGTACACTGCATACAAAAATAATAATTAATATATATTTCTTTTGGATGTTGATACTTATTTATTTACAATATTGAAAAAGAATGTCTTTATTCTAAGAATTCCTCTCATACCTACAACTGTTCCATATGAATTTAACATGCTTCAGTTTCCAGTCAAACTAAGTTTTGTTATTTCAATTAACAAATCTTAGGGTCAACCCCTCAAGGCAATTGGACTTGATCTCTCTACTACATGTTTGTCCCATGGTCAACTCTATGTTGGTTGCTCAAAAGTCGGACGCAGAGGGCGACCCTTTGGGACCCCTCCTGTTCGCCCTTGGTATTGACCACATCGCCCGGAGTATCACGGCCCCTCTCAACGTTTGGTATCTGGATGATGCTACGTTGGGCGGGCCCGTACGGACGGTCTGCCAAGACCTTCAATCGGTGATTCCTGCCCTGGCGGGAATCGGCCTCCAGGTCAACTCGGCCAAGTCGGAGGTGGTGAATGTCAGCCTCGATGCTGCGAGCTTTGCAGCCTCAGTCTTGGACGTGCGGTCCATTCTCTGCCAGGTTCAGGTGACCTCCAAAGAGGATGTCCTCATCCTCGGGTCACCGATCCACCCGCCGGCCATCCGCTCCACTATCAGGTCCAGGCTTCAACAGTTCCAAACTCTCACGAGCCGACTGGGCTTGATCGACGGCCACCCAGCTCTCTTTCTGCTGAGGAACTGCTTCACCATGCCGAAGCTCCTCTATACACTCCGCAGCGCTCCATGCTACACACAGACATCACCCAGACATCGCTGACCTCGATACTTGTATCCGAGCAGCAGCCGAGGGGAAATGCAACGTCAAGTTTGACGACATAGAGTGGCAACAGGCCACTTTACCGGTCAGGTATGGCGGCCTTGGCCTCCGGTCCCCGATCTCACTAGCTTTGCCGGCGTATCTTTCGTCGGTAACCTCGTGCCGCGTCCTCGTCAGCAGGGTTCTTCAAAACACAACAGAACCCTCTGTGTTCAGAGAACGTGAGGCCGCCTGTGAGACGTGGGACCGGATGGGACTTAGCCCAGTAGACGTCCCTCCTCCGTCTCCCCCTGTTGACGTCAAGTCCCCTCAACGCACTTGGGATGCCATCCAGTGCAGCCTGGCCTCAGACAGGCTCACGCGCCAGCTCGACCAGCACCGCCTTGCTTGTTTTCGTGCGGCCTCCAAACCCCACAGTGGTGCCTGGCTCCATGCCCTGCCCTCCTTCTCCACTGGCACGCAGCTAGACAACCATAGCCTGCGTATCGGCGTTTCCCTGAGGCTCGGCCTCCGGATCTGCTAGCCACACCAATGTCACTGCGGTTCCATCGTGATCTCTTTCAGCCTCCACCCGCTTTCCTGTCGCCACAGTGCCGGCCGCATTCCACGCCATGCTGCCCTCAAAGAGGTCATTAAGCATAGCTTGGACGCTGCAGGCTTCCCTTCCCAGCTCGAGCCGGTGGGGCTGGATCGAGGAGACGGCAAAAGTCCAGATGGCATGACAATCTTCCGGTTCCGCAGTGGCAAACCCCTCGTCTGGGATGCCACTTGCACCGACACTTTCTACAGCCGCAACCTGGTGCAGTCTGCGACTGACCCAGGTTCTGCTGCACGTCGGGTTGAGGGGGCCAAACTCCTCAAATACCGGTCGCTCTCCGACAGGTTTGCGGTCGTTCCCCTGGCAATGGAGACTTCTGGTGTCCTCGGCCCCAGGGTTACCTCCTTACTCACCACTATAGGCGCTGAACTGGCCAGCCGCAGGTGTGAGCCCCGCGAGTTGGAGTGGCTTTTCCAGCGCGTCTCCCTTGCCGTCTTCCGGGGAAACACCTTCTCCATTATGTCCGCCGGGGCTGTGGGTGGGCCCCACCGCGTGCCAATACATTAGTTAAATACCATTCTTTCATCTGATACAACACAATAAAGACTAAAGTGTTAAAAAAAAAAATTATTCATTTGGACACCAACAAAAAATGTCACAATGAATATTGTTCACCCTGAGGTGCTTCAAGATTAACAGATTTTCAATTCTAAATTCTATTATCATTACAATTTTGATATTTTTAGAATAAAATATAGATATTTTGAAATAATTATGAGAAAAAATAATATCTTCATATTGATTATTGCTAGGAACTTTATAAATAATTACACAAAAATATATAATGAAAGCTAGAGATAAAAAAAACAAGCTATGGTGACAGAAAGCCGGCATTAATATTCCCCTGGGGTCCAACAGGGTGACTCTTTGGGCCCTTTTCTATTTGCTCTTGGTATAGACCTCATTGCTCGGAGTATCACAGCCCCTCTCAACGTTTGGTACCTGGATGATGCTATATTGGGCTCTTCCAGCGCATCTCCCTTACCATCCTCTGGGGATATGTCTTCTCCATTCTGTCCACCTGGGCAGTGGGGCGGCCAGCATATGGGACCCCATTTTTGTAGGACATGCTCATAATAGAGAGCGATGGGGAGGGTGAGAGAGATGGGGAGGGTGAGAAAGATGGAGGCAATGACAGTGGGAGTTCGACTCTTCAGTGTTTAGACCTGGTGAGCGGCATCAGTTGAGCACTTGTTCTCAGCTGTCATGATTAAGACGTTATAATAACGTTGGACAATACTCAAAGCAATTTCCTTTCAAGCGAATCATATATTCTTTATTATAACTATATTTTATTAAGGCATAACCATCAACATAATATTACAAACAAAAAGAGAAAAAAGAAAGACAAGGGAAAGAAAAAAAGAAAGAGAATAAAAAACACACGAGAAGGTAATACACACATCTAGGACCATATACAACACACGAGCAGGTAATACACACATATAGAACCACATACAACACACGAGCAGGTAATACACACATATAGGACCACATACAACACACGAGCAGGAAATACACGCATCTAGGACCACGTACAACACACGAGCAGGTAATACACACATCTAGGACCATATACAACACACGAGAAGGTAATACACACATCTAGGACCATATACAACACACGAGAAGATAATACACACATCTAGGACCATATACAACACACGAGATGGTAATACACATATCTAGGACCACATACAACACACGAGAAGTTAAAACACACATCTAGGACCACATACAACACACGAGAAGGTAATACACACATCTAGGACGATATACAACAGACGATAAGGTAATACACACATCTAGGACCACATACAACACACAAGAAGGTAATACACACATCTAGGACCACATACAACACACGAGAAGATAATACACACATCTAGGACCACATACAACACACGAGAAGGTAATACACACATCTAAGACTACATGCAACACACGAGAAGGTAATACACATATCTAGGACCACATACAACACACGAGAAGGTAATACACACATCTAGGACCACATACAATACACGATAAGGTAATACACACATCTAGGGCCATATACAACACACGATAAGGTAATACACACATCTAAGACTACATACAACACACGAGAAGGTAATACACACATCTAGGACCACATACAACACACGATAAGGTAATACACACATCTAGGACCATATACAACACACAAGAAGGTAATACACAGATCTAGGGCCACATACAACAGACGAGAAGGTAATACACACATCTAGGACCACATACAACACACGAGAGGGTAATACACACACCTATGGCCACATAGAACACACGAGAAGGTAATACACACATCTAAGACCACATACAACACACGAGAAGGTAATACACACATCTAGAACCATATACAACACACGAGAAGATAATACACACATCTAGGACCACATACAACACACGAGAAGGTAATACACACATCTAAGACCATATAAAACACACGAGAAAGTAATACACACATCTAGGACCACATACAACACACGAGAAGGTAATACACACATCTAAGACCACATACAACACACGAGAAGGTAATACACACATCTAAGACTACATACAACTCACGAGAGGGTAATACACACATCTAGGATCACATACAACACACGAGAAGGTAATACACACATCTAGGACCACATACAACACACGAGAAGGTAATACACACATCTAGGACCACATACAACACACGAGAAGGTAATGCACACACCTAGGACCACATACAACACACGAGAGGGTAATACACACATCTAGGACCACATACAACACACGAGAAGATAATACACACATCTAGGACCACATACAACACACGAGAAGTTAATACACACATCTAGGACCATATACAACGGACGAGCAGGTAATACACACATCTAGGACCATATACAACACACGAGAAGGTAATACACAGATCTAAGACCATATACAACACACGAGAAGGTAATACACACATCTAGGACCACATACAACACACGAGAAGGTAATACACACATCTAGGACCATATACAACACACGATAAGGTAATACACACATCTAAGAATACATACAACACACGAGAAGGTAATACACACATCTAGGACAATATACAACACACAAGAAGGTAATACACACATCTAGGACCACATACAACACACGAGAAGGTAATACACACATCTAGGACAACATACAACACACCAGAAGGTAATACACACATCCAGGACCACATACAACACACGAGAAGATAATACACACATCTAGGACCACATACAACACACGAGAAGATAATACACACATCTAGGACCACATACAACACACGAGAAGGTAATACACACATCTAGGACCACATACAAC
Source organism: Eledone cirrhosa (assembly GCA_964016885.1). Lineage (NCBI taxonomy): Eukaryota > Metazoa > Mollusca > Cephalopoda > Octopoda > Eledonidae > Eledone > Eledone cirrhosa. The sequence continues at coordinate 46,179,118 of OZ024740.1, forward strand.
ACACGAGAAGATAATACACACATCTAGGACCACATACAACACACGAGAAGGTAATACACACATCTAGGACCACATACAACACACGAGAAGATAATACACACATCTAGGACCACATACAACACACGAGAAGGTAATACACACATCTAGGACCACATACAACACACGATAAGGTAATACACACATCTAGGACCATATACAACACACAAGAAGGTAATACACACATCTAGGACCACATACAACAGACGAGCAGGTAATACACACATCTAGGACCAAATACAACACACGAGAAGGTAATACACACATCTAAGACTACATACAACACACGAGAAGGTAATACACATATCTAGAACCATATACAACACACAAGAAGGTAATGCACACACCTAGGATCACATACAACACACGAGAGGGTAATACACACATCTTGGACCACATACAACACACGAGAGGGTAATACACACATCTAGGACCATATGCAACACACGAGAAGGAAATACACACATCTAGGACTACATACAACACACGAGAAGGTAATACACACACCTATCGCCACATACAACACACGAGAAGGTAATACACACATCTAAGACCACATACAACACACGATAAGGTAATACACACATCTAGAACCATATACAACACACGAGAAGATAATACACACATCTAGGACCACATACAACACACGAGAAGGTAATACACACATCTAGGACCACATACAACACACGAGAAGGTAATACACACATCTAAGACCATATACAACACACGAGAAGGTAATACACACATCTAGGACCACATACAACACACGAGAAGGTAATATACACATTCTAGGACCACATACAACACACGAGAAGGTAATACACACATCTAGGACTACAAACAACACACGAGAAGGTAATACACACACCTATGGCCACATACAACACACGAGAAGGTAATACACACACCTATGGCCACATACAACACACGAGAAGGTAATACACACATCTAGGACCACATTCAACACACGAGAAGGTAATACACACATCTAGGACCACATACAACACACGAGAAGGTAATACACACATCTTGGACCACATACAACACACGAGAAGGTAATACACACATCTAGGACCACATACAACACACGAGAAGGTAATACACACATCTAAGACTACATACAACTCACGAGAAGGTAATACACACATCTAGGATCATATACAACACACGAGAAGGTAATACACACATCTAGGACCACATACAACACACGAGAAGGTAATACACACATCTAGGACCACATACAACACACGAGAAGGTAATACACACATCTTGGACCACATACAACACACGAGAAGGTAATACACACATCTAGGACCACATACAACACACGAGAAGGTAATACACACATCTAGGACCATATACAACACACGAGAAGGTAATACACACACCTAGGACCACATACAACAGACGAGCAGGTAATACACACATCTAGGACCATATACAACACACGATAAGGTAATACACACATCTAAGACTACATACAACACACGAGAAAATAATACACACATCTAGGACCATATGCAACACACGAGAAGGTAATACACACATCTAGGACCACATACAACACACGAGAAGGTAATACACACATCTAGGACCACATACAACGCACGAGAAGGTAATACACACATCTAGAACCATATACAACACACGAGCAGGTAATACACACATCTAGCACCACATACAACACACGAGAAGGTAATACACACATCTAGGATCACATACAACACAGGAGAAGGTAATACACACATCCAGGACCACATACAACACACGAGAAGATAATACACACATCTAGGACCACATACAACACACGAGAAGGTAATACACACATCTAGGACCACATACAACACACGATAAGGTAATACACACATCTAGGACCATATACAACACACAAGAAGGTAATACACACATCTAGGACCACATACAACAGACGAGCAGGTAATACACACATCTAGGACAAATATAACACACGAGAAGGTAATACACACATCTAAGATTACATACAACACACGAGAAGGTAATACACATATCTAGGACCATATACAACACACGAGAAGGTAATGCACACACCTAGGACCACATACAACACACGAGAGGGTAATACACACATCTAGGACCACATAAAACACACGAGAAGATAATACACACATCTAGGACCACATACAACACACGAGAAGTTAATACACACATCTAGGACCATATACAACACACGAGAAGGTAATACACACATCTAGGACCACATACAACACACGAGAAGGTAATACACACATCTAGGACCATATACAACGGACGAGCAGGTAATACACACATCTAGGACCATATACAACACACGAGAAGGTAATACACACATCTAAGACTACATACAACACACGAGAAGGTAATACACACATCTAGGACCACATACAACACACGAGAAGGTAATGCACACATCTAGGACCATATACAACACACGAGAAGGTAATACACACATCTAGGACCATATACAACACACGATAAGGTAATACACACATCTAAGAATACATACAACACACGAGAAGGTAATACACACATCTAGGACCATATACAACACACAAGAAGGTAATACACACATCTAGGACCACATACAACAGACGAGCAGGTAATACACACATCTAGGACCACATACAACACACGAGAAGGTAATACACACATCTAAGACTACATACAACACACGAGAAGGTAATACACATATCTAGGACCATATACAACACACGAGAAGGTAATACACACACCTAGGACCACATACAACACACGAGAGGGTAATACACACATCTAGGACCATATGCAACACACAAGAAGGAAATACACACATCTAGGACTACATACAACACACGAGAAGGTAATACACACACCTATGGCCACATACAACACACGAGAAGGTAATGCACACATCTAAGACCACATACAACACACGATAAGGTAATACACACATCTAGAACCATATACAACACACGAGAAGATAATACACACATCTAGGACCACATACAACACACGAGAAGGTAATACACACATCTAGGACCACATACAACACACGAGAAGGTAATACACACATCTAAGACCATATACAACACACGAGAAGGTAATACACACATCTAGGACCACATACAACACACGAGAAGGTAATACACACATCTAGGACCATATACAACACACGAGAAGGTAATACACACACCTAGTACCACATACAACACACGAGAGGGTAATACACACATCTAGGACCATATGCAACACACGAGAAGGAAATACACACATCTAGGACTACATACAACACACGAGAAGGTAATATACACACCTATGGCCACATACAACACACGAGAAGGTAATACACACATCTAAGACCACATACAACACACGAGAAGGTAATACACACATCTAGAACCATATACAACGCACGAGAAGATAATACACACATCTAGGACCACATACAACACACGAGAAGGTAATACACACATCTAGGACCACATACAACACACGAGAAGGTAATACACACATCTAAGACAATATACAACACACGAGAAGGTAATACACACATCTAGGACCACATACAACACACGAGAAGGTAATACACACATTCTAGGACCACATACAACACACGAGAAGGTAATACACACATCTAGGACTACAAACAACACACGAGAAGGTAATACACACACCTATGGCCACATACAACACACGAGAAGGTAATACACACACCTATGGCCACATACAACACACGAGAAGGTAATACACACATCTAGGACCACATTCACCACACGAGAAGGTGATACACACATTCTAGGACCACATACAACACACGAGAAAGTAATACACACATCTAGGACTACAAACAACACACGAGAAGGTAATACACACACCTATGGCCACATACAACACACGAGAAGGTAATACACACATCTAAGACCACATACAACACACGATAAGGTAATACACACATCTAGAACCATATACAACACACGAGAAGATAATACACACATCTAGGACCACATACAACACACGAGAAGATAATACACACATCTAGGACCACATACAACACACGAGAAGGTAATACACACATCTAAGACCATATACAACACACGAGAAGATAATACACACATCTAGGACCACATACAACACACGAGAAGGTAATAGACACATCTAGGACCACATACAACACACGAGAAGGTAATACACACATCTAAGACCACATACAACACACTAGAAGGTAATACACACATCTAAGACTACATACAACTCACGAGAAGGTAATACACACATCTAGGACCACATACAACACACGAGAAGGTAATACACACATCTAGGACCACATACAACACACGAGAAGGTAATACACACATCTAGGACCACATACAACACACGAGAAGGTAATACACACATCTAGGACCACATACAACACACGAAAAGGTAATACACACATCTAGGACCATATATAACACACGAGAAGGTAATACACACACCTAGGACCACATACAACAGACGAGCAGGTAATACACACATCTAGGACCATATACAACACACGATAAGATAATACACACATCTAAGACTACATACAACACACGAGAAAATAATACACACATCTAGGACCATATGCAACACACGAGAAGGTAATACACACATCTAGGACCATATGCAACACACGAGAAGGTAATACACACATCTAGGACCGCATACAACACACGAGAAGGTAATACACACATCTAGAACCATATACAACACACGAGCAGGTAATACACACATCTAGCACCACATACAACACACGAGAAGGTAATACACACATCTAGGACCACATACAACACAGGAGAAGGTAATACACACATCCAGGACCACATACAACACACGAGAAGATAATACACACATCTAGGACCACATACAACACACGAGCAGTTAATACACACATCTAGGACCATATACAACACACGAGAAGGTAATACACACATCTAGGACCACATACAACACACGAGAAGGTAATACACACATCTAGGACCATATACAACGGACGAGCAGGTAATACACACATCTAGGACCATATACAACACACGAGAAGGTAATACACACATCTAAGACTACATACAACACACGAGAAGGTAATACACACATCTAGGACAATATACAACACACGAGCAGTTAATACACACATCTAGGACCATATACAACACACGAGAAGGTAATACACACATCTAGGACCACATACAACACACGATAAGGTAATACACACATCTAGGACCACATACAACACACGAGAAGGTAATACACACATCTAGGACCATATACAACACACGATAAGGTAATACACACATCTAAGAATACATACAACACACGAGAAGGTAATACACACATCTAGGACAATATACAACACACAAGAAGGTAATACACACATCTAGGACCACATACAACACACGAGAAGGTAATACACACATCTAGGACAACATACAACACACGAGAAGGTAATACACACATCTAGGACCACATACAACACACGAGAAGGTAATACACACATCTAGGACAACATACAACACACGAGAAGGTAATACACACATCTAGGACAACATACAACACACGAGAAGGTAATACACACATCCAGGACCACATACAACACACGAGAAGATAATACACACATCTAGGACCACATACAACACACGAGAAGGTAATACACACATCTAGGACCACATACAACACACGATAAGGTAATACACACATCTAGGACCATATACAACACACAAGAAGGTAATACACACATCTAGGACCACATACAACAGACGAGCAGGTAATACACACATCTAAGACTACATACAACACACGAGAAGGTAATACACATATCTAGAACCATATACAACACACAAGAAGGTAATGCACACACCTAGGATCACATACAACACACGAGAGGGTAATACACACATCTTGGACCACATACAACACACGAGAGGGTAATACACACATCTAGGACCATATACAACACACGAGAAGGAAATACACACATCTAGGACTACATACAACACACGAGAAGGTAATACACACACCTATCGCCACATACAACACACGAGAAGGTAATACACACATCTAAGACCACATACAACACACGATAAGGTAATACACACATCTAGAACCATATACAACACACGAGAAGATAATACACACATCTAGGACCACATACAACACACGAGAAGGTAATACACACATCTAGGACCACATACAACACACGAGAAGGTAATACACACATCTAAGACCATATACAACACACGAGAAGGTAATACACACATCTAGGACCACATACAACACACGAGAAGGTAATATACACATTCTAGGACCACATACAACACACGAGAAGGTAATACACACATCTAGGACTACAAACAACACACGAGAAGGTAATACACACACCTATGGCCACATACAACACACGAGAAGGTAATACACACACCTATGGCCACATACAACACACGAGAAGGTAATACACACATCTAGGACCACATTCAACACACGAGAAGGTAATACACACATCTAGGACCACATACAACACACGAGAAGGTAATACACACATCTTGGACCACATACAACACACGAGAAGGTAATACACACATCTAGGACCACATACAACACACGAGAAGGTAATACACACATCTAAGACTACATACAACTCACGAGAAGGTAATACACACATCTAGGATCATATACAACACACGAGAAGGTAATACACACATCTAGGACCACATACAACACACGAGAAGGTAATACACACATCTAGGACCACATACAACACACGAGAAGGTAATACACACATCTTGGACCACATACAACACACGAGAAGGTAATACACACATCTAGGACCACATACAACACACGAGAAGGTAATACACACATCTAGGACCATATACAACACACGAGAAGGTAATACACACACCTAGGACCACATACAACAGACGAACAGGTAATACACACATCTAGGACCATATACAACACACGATAAGGTAATACACACATCTAAGACTACATACAACACACGAGAAAATAATACACACATCTAGGACCATATGCAACACACGAGAAGGTAATACACACATCTAGGACCACATACAACACACGAGAAGGTAATACACACATCTAGGACCACATACAACGCACGAGAAGGTAATACACACATCTAGAACCATATACAACACACGAGCAGGTAATACACACATCTAGCACCACATACAACACACGAGAAGGTAATACACACATCTAGGATCACATACAACACAGGAGAAGGTAATACACACATCCAGGACCACATACAACACACGAGAAGATAATACACACATCTAGGACCACATACAACACACGAGAAGGTAATACACACATCTAGGACCACATACAACACACGATAAGGTAATACACACATCTAGGACCATATACAACACACAAGAAGGTAATACACACATCTAGGACCACATACAACAGACGAGCAGGTAATACACACATCTAGGACAAATATAACACACGAGAAGGTAATACACACATCTAAGATTACATACAACACACGAGAAGGTAATACACATATCTAGGACCATATACAACACACGAGAAGGTAATGCACACACCTAGGACCACATACAACACACGAGAGGGTAATACACACATCTAGGACCACATAAAACACACGAGAAGATAATACACACATCTAGGACCACATACAACACACGAGAAGTTAATACACACATCTAGGACCATATACAACACACGAGAAGGTAATACACACATCTAGGACCACATACAACACACGAGAAGGTAATACACACATCTAGGACCATATACAACGGACGAGCAGGTAATACACACATCTAGGACCATATACAACACACGAGAAGGTAATACACACATCTAAGACTACATACAACACACGAGAAGGTAATACACACATCTAGGACCACATACAACACACGAGAAGGTAATGCACACATCTAGGACCATATACAACACACGAGAAGGTAATACACACATCTAGGACCATATACAACACACGATAAGGTAATACACACATCTAAGAATACATACAACGCACGAGAAGGTAATACACACATCTAGGACCATATACAACACACAAGAAGGTAATACACACATCTAGGACCACATACAACAGACGAGCAGGTAATACACACATCTAGGACCACATACAACACACGAGAAGGTAATACACACATCTAAGACTACATACAACACACGAGAAGGTAATACACATATCTAGGACCATATACAACACACGAGAAGGTAATACACACACCTAGGACCACATACAACACACGAGAGGGTAATACACACATCTAGGACCATATGCAACACACAAGAAGGAAATACACACATCTAGGACTACATACAACACACGAGAAGGTAATACACACACCTATGGCCACATACAACACACGAGAAGGTAATGCACACATCTAAGACCACATACAACACACGATAAGGTAATACACACATCTAGAACCATATACAACACACGAGAAGATAATACACACATCTAGGACCACATACAACACACGAGAAGGTAATACACACATCTAGGACCACATACAACACACGAGAAGGTAATACACACATCTAAGACCATATACAACACACGAGAAGGTAATACACACATCTAGGACCACATACAACACACGAGAAGGTAATACACACATCTAGGACCATATACAACACACGAGAAGGTAATACACACACCTAGTACCACATACAACACACGAGAGGGTAATACACACATCTAGGACCATATGCAACACACGAGAAGGAAATACACACATCTAGGACTACATACAACACACGAGAAGGTAATATACACACCTATGGCCACATACAACACACGAGAAGTTAATACACACATCTAAGACCACATACAACACACGAGAAGGTAATACACACATCTAGAACCATATACAACGCACGAGAAGATAATACACACATCTAGGACCACATACAACACACGAGAAGGTAATACACACATCTAGGACCACATACAACACACGAGAAGGTAATACACACATCTAAGACAATATACAACACACGAGAAGGTAATACACACATCTAGGACCACATACAACACACGAGAAGGTAATACACACATTCTAGGACCACATACAACACACGAGAAGGTAATACACACATCTAGGACTACAAACAACACACGAGAAGGTAATACACACACCTATGGCCACATACAACACACGAGAAGGTAATACACACACCTATGGCCACATACAACACACGAGAAGGTAATACACACATCTAGGACCACATTCACCACACGAGAAGGTGATACACACATTCTAGGACCACATACAACACACGAGAAAGTAATACACACATCTAGGACTACAAACAACACACGAGAAGGTAATACACACACCTATGGCCACATACAACACACGAGAAGGTAATACACACATCTAAGACCACATACAACACACGATAAGGTAATACACACATCTAGAACCATATACAACACACGAGAAGATAATACACACATCTAGGACCACATACAACACACGAGAAGATAATACACACATCTAGGACCACATACAACACACGAGAAGGTAATACACACATCTAAGACCATATACAACACACGAGAAGATAATACACACATCTAGGACCACATACAACACACGAGAAGGTAATAGACACATCTAGGACCACATACAACACACGAGAAGGTAATACACACATCTAAGACCACATACAACACACTAGAAGGTAATACACACATCTAAGACTACATACAACTCACGAGAAGGTAATACACACATCTAGGACCACATACAACACACGAGAAGGTAATACACACATCTAGGACCACATACAACACACGAGAAGGTAATACACACATCTAGGACCACATACAACACACGAGAAGGTAATACACACATCTAGGACCACATACAACACACGAAAAGGTAATACACACATCTAGGACCATATATAACACACGAGAAGGTAATACACACACCTAGGACCACATACAACAGACGAGCAGGTAATACACACATCTAGGACCATATACAACACACGATAAGATAATACACACATCTAAGACTACATACAACACACGAGAAAATAATACACACATCTAGGACCATATGCAACACACGAGAAGGTAATACACACATCTAGGACCATATGCAACACACGAGAAGGTAATACACACATCTAGGACCGCATACAACACACGAGAAGGTAATACACACATCTAGAACCATATACAACACACGAGCAGGTAATACACACATCTAGCACCACATACAACACACGAGAAGGTAATACACACATCTAGGACCACATACAACACAGGAGAAGGTAATACACACATCCAGGACCACATACAACACACGAGAAGATAATACACACATCTAGGACCACATACAACACACGAGCAGTTAATACACACATCTAGGACCATATACAACACACGAGAAGGTAATACACACATCTAGGACCACATACAACACACGAGAAGGTAATACACACATCTAGGACCATATACAACGGACGAGCAGGTAATACACACATCTAGGACCATATACAACACACGAGAAGGTAATACACACATCTAAGACTACATACAACACACGAGAAGGTAATACACACATCTAGGACAATATACAACACACGAGCAGTTAATACACACATCTAGGACCATATACAACACACGAGAAGGTAATACACACATCTAGGACCACATACAACACACGATAAGGTAATACACACATCTAGGACCACATACAACACACGAGAAGGTAATACACACATCTAGGACCATATACAACACACGATAAGGTAATACACACATCTAAGAATACATACAACACACGAGAAGGTAATACACACATCTAGGACAATATACAACACACAAGAAGGTAATACACACATCTAGGACCACATACAACACACGAGAAGGTAATACACACATCTAGGACAACATACAACACACGAGAAGGTAATACACACATCTAGGACCACATACAACACACGAGAAGGTAATACACACATCTAGGACAACATACAACACACGAGAAGGTAATACACACATCTAGGACAACATACAACACACGAGAAGGTAATACACACATCCAGGACCACATACAACACACGAGAAGATAATACACACATCTAGGACCACATACAACACACGAGAAGGTAATACACACATCTAGGACCACATACAACACACGATAAGGTAATACACACATCTAGGACCATATACAACACACAAGAAGGTAATACACACATCTAGGACCACATACAACAGACGAGCAGGTAATACACACATCTAAGACTACATACAACACACGAGAAGGTAATACACATATCTAGAACCATATACAACACACAAGAAGGTAATGCACACACCTAGGATCACATACAACACACGAGAGGGTAATACACACATCTTGGACCACATACAACACACGAGAGGGTAATACACACATCTAGGACCATATACAACACACGAGAAGGAAATACACACATCTAGGACTACATACAACACACGAGAAGGTAATACACACACCTATCGCCACATACAACACACGAGAAGGTAATACACACATCTAAGACCACATACAACACACGATAAGGTAATACACACATCTAGAACCATATACAACACACGAGAAGATAATACACACATCTAGGACCACATACAACACACGAGAAGGTAATACACACATCTAGGACCACATACAACACACGAGAAGGTAATACACACATCTAAGACCATATACAACACACGAGAAGGTAATACACACATCTAGGACCACATACAACACACGAGAAGGTAATATACACATTCTAGGACCACATACAACACACGAGAAGGTAATACACACATCTAGGACTACAAACAACACACGAGAAGGTAATACACACACCTATGGCCACATACAACACACGAGAAGGTAATACACACACCTATGGCCACATACAACACACGAGAAGGTAATACACACATCTAGGACCACATTCAACACACGAGAAGGTAATACACACATCTAGGACCACATACAACACACGAGAAGGTAATACACACATCTTGGACCACATACAACACACGAGAAGGTAATACACACATCTAGGACCACATACAACACACGAGAAGGTAATACACACATCTAAGACTACATACAACTCACGAGAAGGTAATACACACATCTAGGATCATATACAACACACGAGAAGGTAATACACACATCTAGGACCACATACAACACACGAGAAGGTAATACACACATCTAGGACCACATACAACACACGAGAAGGTAATACACACATCTTGGACCACATACAACACACGAGAAGGTAATACACACATCTAGGACCACATACAACACACGAGAAGGTAATACACACATCTAGGACCATATACAACACACGAGAAGGTAATACACACACCTAGGACCACATACAACAGACGAGCAGGTAATACACACATCTAGGACCATATACAACACACGATAAGGTAATACACACATCTAAGACTACATACAACACACGAGAAAATAATACACACATCTAGGACCATATGCAACACACGAGAAGGTAATACACACATCTAGGACCACATACAACACACGAGAAGGTAATACACACATCTAGGACCACATACAACGCACGAGAAGGTAATACACACATCTAGAACCATATACAACACACGAGCAGGTAATACACACATCTAGCACCACATACAACACACGAGAAGGTAATACACACATCTAGGACCACATACAACACAGGAGAAGGTAATACACACATCCAGGACCACATACAACACACGAGAAGATAATACACACACCTATGACCATATACAACACACAAGAAGGTAATACACACATCTAGGACCACATACAACAGACGAGCAGGTAATACACACATCTAGGACCAAATACAACACACGAGAAGGTAATACACACATCTAGGACCACATACAACAGACGAGCAGGTAATACACACATCTAGGACCAAATACAACACACGAGAAGGTAATACACACATCTAAGACTACATACAACACACGAGAAGGTAATACACATATCTAGGACCATATACAACACACGAGAATGTAATGCACACACCTAGGACCACATACAACACACGAGAGGGTAATACACACATCTAGGACCACATACAACACACGAGAAGATAATACACACATCTAGGACCACATACAACACACGAGAAGTTAATACACACATCTAGGACCATATACAACACACGAGAAGGTAATACACACATCTAGGACCACATACAACACACGAGAAGGTAATACACACATCTAGGACCATATACAACGGACGAGCAGGTAATACACACATCTAGGACCATATACAACACACGAGAAGGTAATACACACATCTAAGACCATATACAACGGACGAGCAGGTAATACACACATCTAGGACCATATACAACACACGAGAAGGTAATACACACATCTAGGACCATATACAACGGACGAGCAGGTAATACACACACCTAGGACCACATACAACACACGAGAGGGTAATACACACATCTAGGACCACATAAAACACACGAGAAGATAATACACACATCTAGGACCACATACAACACACGAGAAGTTAATACACACATCTAAGACTACATACAACACACGAGAAGGTAATACACACATCTAGGACCACATACAACACACGAGAAGGTAATACACACATCTAGGACCATATACAACACACGATAAGTTAATACACACATCTAAGAATACATACAACACACGAGAAGGTAATACACACATCTAGGACCATATACAACACACAAGAAGGTAATACACACATCTAGGACCACATACAACAGACGAGCAGGTAATACACACATCTAGGACCACATACAACATACGAGAAGGTAATACACACATCTAAGACTACATACAACACACGAGAAGGTAATACACATATCTAGGACCATATACAACACACGAGAAGGTAATACACACACCTAGGACCACATACAACACACGAGAGGGTAATACACACATCTAGGACCATATGCAACACACAAGAAGGAAATACACACATCTAGGACTACATACAACACACGAGAAGGTAATACACACACCTATGGCCACATACAACACACGAGAAGGTAATACACACATCTAAGACCACATACAACACACGATAAGGTAATACACACATCTAGGACCATATACAACACACGAGAAGGTAATACACACAACTAGGACCACATACAACAGACGAGCAGGTAATACACACATCTAGGACCATATACAACACACGAGAAGGTAATACACACATCTAAGACTACATACAACACACGAGAAAATAATACACACATCTAGGACCATATGCAACACACGAGAAGGTAATACACACATCTAGGACCATATGCAACACACGAGAAGGTAATACACACATCTAGGACCACATACAACACACGAGAAGGTAATACACACATCTAGGACCACATACAACACACGAGAAGGTAATACACACATCTAGAACCATATACAACACACGAGCAGGTAATACACACATCTAGCACCACATACAACACACGAGAAGGTAATACACACATCTAGGACCATATACAACACACGAGAAGGTAATACACACATCTCAGACCATATACAACACACGAGAAGGTAATACACACATCTAGGACCACATACAACACACGAGAAGGTAATACACACATCTAGGACCACATACAACAGACGAGCAGGTAATACACACATCTAGGACCACATACAACACACGAGAAGGTAATACACACATCTAAGACCATATACAACACACGAGAAGGTAATACACACATCTAGGACCACATACAACACACGAGAAGGTAATACACACATCTAGGACCATATACAACACACGAGAAGGTAATACACACACCTAGGACCACATACAACAGACGAGCAGGTAATACACACATCTAGGACCATATACAACACACGATAAGGTAATACACACATCTAAGACTACATACAACACACGAGAAAATAATACACACATCTAGGACCATATGCAACACACGAGAAGGTAATACACACATCTAGGACCATATGCAACACACGAGAAGGTAATACACACATCTAGGACCACATACAACACACGAGAAGGTAATACACACATCTAGGACCACATACAACACACGAGAAGGTAATACACACATCTAGAACCATATACAACACACGAGCAGGTAATACACACATCTAGCACCACATACAACACACGAGAAGGTAATACACACATCTAGGACCACATACAACAGACGAGAAGGTAATACACACATGCAGGACCACATACAACACACGAGAAGGTAATACACACATCTAGGACCATATGCAACACACGAGAAGGTAATACACACATCTAGGACCATATGCAACACACGAGAAGGTAATACACACATCTAGGACCATATACAACACACGAGAAGGTAATACACACATCTAGGACCACATACAACAGACGAGAAGGTAATACACACATCCAGGACCACATACAACACACGAGAAGATAATACACACATCTAGGACCACATACAACACACGAGAAGGTAATACACACATCTAGGACCATATACAACACACAAGAAGGTAATACACACATCTAGGACCACATACAACAGACGAGCAGGTAATACACACATCTAGGACCAAATACAACACACGAGAAGGTAATACACACATCTAAGTCTACATACAACACACGAGAAGGTAATACACATATCTAGGACCATATACAACACACGAGAAGGTAATGCACACACCTAGGACCACATACAACACACGAGAAGGTAATACACACATCTAGGACCACATACAACACACGAGAAGGTAATACACACATCTAGGACCATATACAACGGACGAGCAGGTAATACACACATCTAAGACTACATACAACACACGAGAAGGTAATACACACATGTAGGACCACATACAACACACGAGAAGGTAATACACACATCTAGGACCATATACAACACACGATAAGGTAATACACACATCTAAGAATACATACGACACACGAGAAGGTAATACACACATCTAGGACCATATACAACACACAAGAAGGTAACACACACATCTAGGACCACATACAACAGACGAGCAGGTAATACACACATCTAGGACCACATACAACACACGAGAAGGTAATACACACATCTAAGACTACATACAACACACGAGAAGGTAATACACATATCTAGGACCATATACAACACACGAGAAGGTAATACACATACCTAGGACCACATACAACACACGAGAGGGTAATACACACATCTAGGACCATATGCAACACACGAGAAGGAAATACACACATCTAGGACTACATACAACACACGAGAAGGTAATACACACACCTATGGCCACATACAACACACGAGAAGGTAATACACACATCTAAGACCACATACAACACACGATAAGGTAATACACACATCTAGAACCATATACAACACACGAGAAGATAATACACACATCTAGGACCACATACAACACACGAGAAGGTAATACACACATCTAGGACCACATACAACACACGAGAAGGTAATACACACATCTAAGACCAACCATATACAACACACGAGAAGGTAATACACACATCTAGGACCACATACAACACACGAGAAGGTAATACACACATTCTAGGACCACATACAACACACGAGAAGGTAATACACACATCTAGGACTACTAACAACACACGAGAAGGTAATACACACACCTATGGCCACATACAACAAACGAGAAGGTAATAAACACACCTATGGCCACATACAACACACGAGAAGGTAATACACACATCTAGGACCACATTCAACACACGAGAAGGTAATACACACATTCTAGGACCACATACAACACACGAGAAGATAATACACACATCTAGGACTACAAACAACACACGAGAAGGTAATACACACACCTATGGCCACATACAACACACGAGAAGGTAATACACACATCTAAGACCACATACAACACACGAGAAGGTAATACACACATCTAGAACCATATACAATACACGAGAAGATAATACACACATCTAGGACCACATACAACACACGAGAAGATAATACACACATCTAGGACCACATACAACACACGGGAAGGTAATACACACATCTAAGACCATATACAACACACGAGAAGATAATACACACATCTAGGACCACATACAACACATGAGAAGGTAATAGACACATCTAGGACCACATACAACACACGAGAAGGTAATACACACATCTAAGACCACATACAACACACGAGAAGGTAATACACACATCTAAGACTACATACAACACACGAGAAGGTAGTACACATATCTAGGACCATATACAACACACGAGAAGGTAATACACACACCTAGGACCACATACAACACACGAGAGGGTAATACACACATCTAGGACCAAATGCAACACACGAGAAGGAAATACACACATCTAGGACTACATACAACACACGAGAAGGTAATACACACACCTATGGCCACATACAACACACGAGAAGGTAATACACACATCTAAGACCACATACAACACACGATAAGGTAATACACACATCTAGAACCATATACAACACACGAGAAGATAATACACACATCTAGGACCACATACAACACACGAGAAGGTAATACACACATCTAGAACCACATACAACACACAAGAAGGTAATACACACATCTAAGACCATATACGACACACGAGAAGGTAATACACACATCTAGGACCACATACAACACACGAGAAGGTAATACACACATTCTAGGACCACATACAACACACGAGAAGGTAATACACACATCTAGGACTACAAACAACACACGAGAAGGTAATACACACACCTATGGCCACATACAACACACGAGAAGGTAATACACACACCTATGGCCACATACAACACACGAGAAGGTAATACACACATCTAGGACCACATACAACACACGAGAAGGTAATACACACATCTAGGACTACAAACAACACACGAGAAGGCAATACACACACCTATGGCCACATACAACACACGAGAAGGTAATACACACATCTAGGACCACATACAACACACGAGAAGGTAATACACACATCTAGGACTACAAACAACACACGAGAAGGTAATAAACACACCTATGGCCACATACAACACACGAGAAGGTAATACACACATCTAAGACCACATACAACACACGAGAAGGTAATACACACATCTAGAACCATATACAACACACGAGAAGATAATACACACATCTAGGACCACATACAACACACGAGAAGATAATACACACATCTAGGACCACATACAACACACGGGAAGGTAATACACACATCTAAGACCATATACAACACACGAGAAGATAATACACACATCTAAGACCACATACAACACACGAGAAGGTAATAGACACATCTAGGACCACATACAACACACGAGAAGGTAATACACACATCTAAGACCACATACAACACACGAGAAGGTAATACACACATCTAAGACTACATACAACTCACGAGAAGGTAATACACACATCTAGGACCACATACAACACACGAGAAGGTAATACACACATCTAGGACCACATACAACACACGAGAAGGTAATACACACATCTAGGACCACATACAACACACGAGAAGGTAATACACACATCTTGGACCACATACAACACACGAGAAGGTAATACACACATCTAGGACCACATACAACACACGAGAAGGTAATACACACATCTAGGACCACATACAACACACGAGAAGGTAATACACACATCTAGGACCATATACAACACACGAGAAGGTAATACACACACCTAGGACCACATACAACAGACGAGCAGGTAATACACACATGTAGGACCATATATAACACACGATAAGGTAATACACATATCTAAGACTACATACAACACACGAGAAGGTAATACACGCATCTAGGACCACATACAACACACGAGAAGGTAATACACACATCTAGGACCACATACAACACACGAGAAGGTAATACACACATCTAGGACCACATACAACACACGAGAAAATAATACACACATCTAGGACCATATGCAACACACGAGAAGGTAATACACACATCTAGGACCACATACAACACACGAGAAGGTAATACACACATCTAGGACCACATACAACACACGATAAGGTAATACACACATCTAGGACCATATACAACACACGAGAAGGTAATACACACAACTAGGACCACATACAACAGACGAGCAGGTAATACACACATCTAGGACCATATACAACACACGATAAGGTAATACACACATCTAAGACTACATACAACACACGAGAAAATAATACACACATCTAGGACCATATGCAACACACGAGAAGGTAATACACACATCTAGGACCATATGCAACACACGAGAAGGTAATACACACATCTAGGACCACATACAACACACGAGAAGGTAATACACACATCTAGGACCACATACAACACACGAGAAGGTAATACACACATCTAGAACCATATACAACACACGAGCAGGTAATACACACATCTAGCACCACATACAACACACGAGAAGGTAATACACACATCTAGGACCATATACAAGACACGAGAAGGTAATACACACATCTAAGACCATATACAACACACGAGAAGGTAATACACACATCTAGGACCACATACAACACACAAGAAGGTAATACACACATCTAGGACCACATACAACAGACGAGCAGGTAATACACACATCTAGGACCACATACAACACACGAGAAGGTAATACACACATCTAAGACCATATACAACACACGAGAAGGTAATACACACATCTAGGACCACATACAACACACGAGAAGGTAATACACACATCTAGGACCATATACAACACACGAGAAGGTAATACACACACCTAGGACCACATACAACAGACGAGCAGGTAATACACACATCTAGGACCATATACAACACACGATAAGGTAATACACACATCTAAGACTACATACAACACACGAGAAAATAATACACACATCTAGGACCATATGCAACACACGAGAAGGTAATACACACATCTAGGACCATATGCAACACACGAGAAGGTAATACACACATCTAGGACCACATACAACACACGAGAAGGTAATACACACATCTAGGACCACATACAACACACGAGAAGGTAATACACACATCTAGAACCATATACAACACACGAGCAGGTAATACACACATCTAGCACCACATACAACACACGAGAAGGTAATACACACATCTAGGACCACATACAACAGACGAGAAGGTAATACACACATGCAGGACCACATACAACACACGAGAAGGTAATACACACATCTAGGACCATATGCAACACACGAGAAGGTAATACACACATCTAGGACCATATGCAACACACGAGAAGGTAATACACACATCTAGGACCATATACAACACACGAGAAGGTAATACACACATCTAGGACCACATACAACAGACGAGAAGGTAATACACACATCCAGGACCACATACAACACACGAGAAGATAATACACACATCTAGGACCACATACAACACACGAGAAGGTAATACACACATCTAGGACCATATACAACACACAAGAAGGTAATACACACATCTAGGACCACATACAACAGACGAGCAGGTAATACACACATCTAGGACCAAATACAACACACGAGAAGGTAATACACACATCTAAGTCTACATACAACACACGAGAAGGTAATACACATATCTAGGACCATATACAACACACGAGAAGGTAATGCACACACCTAGGACCACATACAACACACGAGAAGGTAATACACACATCTAGGACCACATACAACACACGAGAAGGTAATACACACATCTAGGACCATATACAACGGACGAGCAGGTAATACACACATCTAAGACTACATACAACACACGAGAAGGTAATACACACATGTAGGACCACATACAACACACGAGAAGGTAATACACACATCTAGGACCATATACAACACACGATAAGGTAATACACACATCTAAGAATACATACGACACACGAGAAGGTAATACACACATCTAGGACCATATACAACACACAAGAAGGTAACACACACATCTAGGACCACATACAACAGACGAGCAGGTAATACACACATCTAGGACCACATACAACACACGAGAAGGTAATACACACATCTAAGACTACATACAACACACGAGAAGGTAATACACATATCTAGGACCATATACAACACACGAGAAGGTAATACACATACCTAGGACCACATACAACACACGAGAGGGTAATACACACATCTAGGACCATATGCAACACACGAGAAGGAAATACACACATCTAGGACTACATACAACACACGAGAAGGTAATACACACACCTATGGCCACATACAACACACGAGAAGGTAATACACACATCTAAGACCACATACAACACACGATAAGGTAATACACACATCTAGAACCATATACAACACACGAGAAGATAATACACACATCTAGGACCACATACAACACACGAGAAGGTAATACACACATCTAGGACCACATACAACACACGAGAAGGTAATACACACATCTAAGACCAACCATATACAACACACGAGAAGGTAATACACACATCTAGGACTACAAACAACACACGAGAAGGTAATAAACACACCTATGGCCACATACAACACACGAGAAGGTAATACACACATCTAAGACCACATACAACACACGAGAAGGTAATACACACATCTAGAACCATATACAACACACGAGAAGATAATACACACATCTAGGACCACATACAACACACGAGAAGATAATACACACATCTAGGACCACATACAACACACGGGAAGGTAATACACACATCTAAGACCATATACAACACACGAGAAGATAATACACACATCTAAGACCACATACAACACACGAGAAGGTAATAGACACATCTAGGACCACATACAACACACGAGAAGGTAATACACACATCTAAGACCACATACAACACACGAGAAGGTAATACACACATCTAAGACTACATACAACTCACGAGAAGGTAATACACACATCTAGGACCACATACAACACACGAGAAGGTAATACACACATCTAGGACCACATACAACACACGAGAAGGTAATACACACATCTAGGACCACATACAACACACGAGAAGGTAATACACACATCTTGGACCACATACAACACACGAGAAGGTAATACACACATCTAGGACCACATACAACACACGAGAAGGTAATACACACATCTAGGACCACATACAACACACGAGAAGGTAATACACACATCTAGGACCATATACAACACACGAGAAGGTAATACACACACCTAGGACCACATACAACAGACGAGCAGGTAATACACACATGTAGGACCATATATAACACACGATAAGGTAATACACATATCTAAGACTACATACAACACACGAGAAGGTAATACACGCATCTAGGACCACATACAACACACGAGAAGGTAATACACACATCTAGGACCACATACAACACACGAGAAGGTAATACACACATCTAGGACCACATACAACACACGAGAAAATAATACACACATCTAGGACCATATGCAACACACGAGAAGGTAATACACACATCTAGGACCACATACAACACACGAGAAGGTAATACACACATCTAGGACCACATACAACACACGATAAGGTAATACACACATCTAGGACCATATACAACACACGAGAAGGTAATACACACAACTAGGACCACATACAACAGACGAGCAGGTAATACACACATCTAGGACCATATACAACACACGATAAGGTAATACACACATCTAAGACTACATACAACACACGAGAAAATAATACACACATCTAGGACCATATGCAACACACGAGAAGGTAATACACACATCTAGGACCATATACAAGACACGAGAAGGTAATACACACATCTAGGACCACATACAACACACGATAAGGTAATACACACATCTAGGACCATATACAACACACGAGAAGGTAATACACACAACTAGGACCACATACAACAGACGAGCAGGTAATACACACATCTAGGACCATATACAACACACGATAAGGTAATACACACATCTAAGACTACATACAACACACGAGAAAATAATACACACATCTAGGACCATATGCAACACACGAGAAGGTAATACACACATCTAGGACCATATACAAGACACGAGAAGGTAATACACACATCTAAGACCATATACAACACACGAGAAGGTAATACACACATCTAGGACCACATACAACACACGAGAAGGTAATACACACATCTAGGACCACATACAACAGACGAGCAGGTAATACACACATCTAGGACCACATACAACACACGAGAAGGTAATACACACATCTAAGACCATATACAACACACGAGAAGGTAATACACACATCTAGGACCACATACAACACACGAGAAGGTAATACACACATCTAGGACCATATACAACACACGAGAAGGTAATACACACACCTAGGACCACATACAACAGACGAGCAGGTAATACACACATCTAGGACCATATACAACACACGATAAGGTAATACACACATCTAAGACTACATACAACACACGAGAAAATAATACACACATCTAGGACCATATGCAACACACGAGAAGGTAATACACACATCTAGGACCATATGCAACACACGAGAAGGTAATACACACATCTAGGACCACATACAACACACGAGAAGGTAATACACACATCTAGGACCACATACAACACACGAGAAGGTAATACACACATCTAGAACCATATACAACACACGAGCAGGTAATACACACATCTAGCACCACATACAACACACGAGAAGGTAATACACACATCTAGGACCACATACAACAGACGAGAAGGTAATACACACATGCAGGACCACATACAACACACGAGAAGGTAATACACACATCTAGGACCATATGCAACACACGAGAAGGTAATACACACATCTAGGACCATATGCAACACACGAGAAGGTAATACACACATCTAGGACCATATACAACACACGAGAAGGTAATACACACATCTAAGTCTACATACAACACACGAGAAGGTAATACACACATCTAGGACCATATACAACACACAAGAAGGTAATACACACATCTAGGACCACATACAACAGACGAGCAGGTAATACACACATCTAGGACCAAATACAACACACGAGAAGGTAATACACACATCTAAGTCTACATACAACACACGAGAAGGTAATACACATATCTAGGACCATATACAACACACGAGAAGGTAATGCACACACCTAGGACCACATACAACACACGAGAAGGTAATACACACATCTAGGACCACATACAACACACGAGAAGGTAATACACACATCTAGGACCATATACAACGGACGAGCAGGTAATACACACATCTAAGACTACATACAACACACGAGAAGGTAATACACACATGTAGGACCACATACAACACACGAGAAGGTAATACACACATCTAGGACCATATACAACACACGATAAGGTAATACACACATCTAAGAATACATACGACACACGAGAAGGTAATACACACATCTAGGACCATATACAACACACAAGAAGGTAACACACACATCTAGGACCACATACAACAGACGAGCAGGTAATACACACATCTAGGACCACATACAACACACGAGAAGGTAATACACACATCTAAGACTACATACAACACACGAGAAGGTAATACACATATCTAGGACCATATACAACACACGAGAAGGTAATACACATACCTAGGACCACATACAACACACGAGAGGGTAATACACACATCTAGGACCATATGCAACACACGAGAAGGAAATACACACATCTAGGACTACATACAACACACGAGAAGGTAATACACACACCTATGGCCACATACAACACACGAGAAGGTAATACACACATCTAAGACCACATACAACACACGATAAGGTAATACACACATCTAGAACCATATACAACACACGAGAAGATAATACACACATCTAGGACCACATACAACACACGAGAAGGTAATACACACATCTAGGACCACATACAACACACGAGAAGGTAATACACACATCTAAGACCAACCATATACAACACACGAGAAGGTAATACACACATCTAGGACCACATACAACACACGAGAAGGTAATACACACATTCTAGGACCACATACAACACACGAGAAGGTAATACACACATCTAGGACTACTAACAACACACGAGAAGGTAATACACACACCTATGGCCACATACAACAAACGAGAAGGTAATACACACACCTATGGCCACATACAACACACGAGAAGGTAATACACACATCTAGGACCACATTCAACACACGAGAAGGTAATACACACATTCTAGGACCACATACAACACACGAGAAGATAATACACACATCTAGGACTACAAACAACACACGAGAAGGTAATACACACACCTATGGCCACATACAACACACGAGAAGGTAATACACACATCTAAGACCACATACAACACACGAGAAGGTAATACACACATCTAGAACCATATACAATACACGAGAAGATAATACACACATCTAGGACCACATACAACACACGAGAAGATAATACACACATCTAGGACCACATACAACACACGGGAAGGTAATACACACATCTAAGACCATATACAACACACGAGAAGATAATACACACATCTAGGACCACATACAACACATGAGAAGGTAATAGACACATCTAGGACCACATACAACACACGAGAAGGTAATACACACATCTAAGACCACATACAACACACGAGAAGGTAATACACACATCTAAGACTACATACAACACACGAGAAGGTAGTACACATATCTAGGACCATATACAACACACGAGAAGGTAATACACACACCTAGGACCACATACAACACACGAGAGGGTAATACACACATCTAGGACCAAATGCAACACACGAGAAGGAAATACACACATCTAGGACTACATACAACACACGAGAAGGTAATACACACACCTATGGCCACATACAACACACGAGAAGGTAATACACACATCTAAGACCACATACAACACACGATAAGGTAATACACACATCTAGAACCATATACAACACACGAGAAGATAATACACACATCTAGGACCACATACAACACACGAGAAGGTAATACACACATCTAGAACCACATACAACACACAAGAAGGTAATACACACATCTAAGACCATATACGACACACGAGAAGGTAATACACACATCTAGGACCACATACAACACACGAGAAGGTAATACACACATTCTAGGACCACATACAACACACGAGAAGGTAATACACACATCTAGGACTACAAACAACACACGAGAAGGTAATACACACACCTATGGCCACATACAACACACGAGAAGGTAATACACACACCTATGGCCACATACAACACACGAGAAGGTAATACACACATCTAGGACCACATACAACACACGAGAAGGTAATACACACATCTAGGACTACAAACAACACACGAGAAGGCAATACACACACCTATGGCCACATACAACACACGAGAAGGTAATACACACATCTAGGACCACATACAACACACGAGAAGGTAATACACACATCTAGGACTACAAACAACACACGAGAAGGTAATAAACACACCTATGGCCACATACAACACACGAGAAGGTAATACACACATCTAAGACCACATACAACACACGAGAAGGTAATACACACATCTAGAACCATATACAACACACGAGAAGATAATACACACATCTAGGACCACATACAACACACGAGAAGATAATACACACATCTAGGACCACATACAACACACGGGAAGGTAATACACACATCTAAGACCATATACAACACACGAGAAGATAATACACACATCTAAGACCACATACAACACACGAGAAGGTAATAGACACATCTAGGACCACATACAACACACGAGAAGGTAATACACACATCTAAGACCACATACAACACACGAGAAGGTAATACACACATCTAAGACTACATACAACTCACGAGAAGGTAATACACACATCTAGGACCACATACAACACACGAGAAGGTAATACACACATCTAGGACCACATACAACACACGAGAAGGTAATACACACATCTAGGACCACATACAACACACGAGAAGGTAATACACACATCTTGGACCACATACAACACACGAGAAGGTAATACACACATCTAGGACCACATACAACACACG
This sequence comes from Eledone cirrhosa, assembly GCA_964016885.1. Classification (NCBI taxonomy): domain Eukaryota; kingdom Metazoa; phylum Mollusca; class Cephalopoda; order Octopoda; family Eledonidae; genus Eledone; species Eledone cirrhosa. The sequence continues at coordinate 46,206,426 of OZ024740.1, forward strand.
AGAAGGTAATACACACATCTAGGACCACATACAACACACGAGAAGGTAATACACACATCTAGGACCATATACAACACACGAGAAGGTAATACACACACCTAGGACCACATACAACAGACGAGCAGGTAATACACACATGTAGGACCATATATAACACACGATAAGGTAATACACATATCTAAGACTACATACAACACACGAGAAGGTAATACACGCATCTAGGACCACATACAACACACGAGAAGGTAATACACACATCTAGGACCACATACAACACACGAGAAGGTAATACACACATCTAGGACCACATACAACACACGAGAAAATAATACACACATCTAGGACCATATGCAACACACGAGAAGGTAATACACACATCTAGGACCACATACAACACACGAGAAGGTAATACACACATCTAGGACCACATACAACACACGAGAAAATAATACACACATCTAGGACCATATGCAACACACGAGAAGGTAATACACACATCTAGGACCATATGCAACACACGAGAAGGTAATACACACATCTAGGACCACATACAACACACGAGAAGGTAATACACACATCTAGGACCACATACAACACACGAGAAGGTAATACACACATCTAGGACCACATACAACACACGAGAAGGTAATACACACATCTAGGACCACATACAACACACGAGAAAATAATACACACATCTAGGACCATATGCAACACACGAGAAGGTAATACACACATCTAGGACCACATACAACACACGAGAAGGTAATACACACATCTAGGACCACATACAACACACGAGAAAATAATACACACATCTAGGACCATATGCAACACACGAGAAGGTAATACACACATCTAGGACCATATGCAACACACGACAAGGTAATACACACATCTAGGACCACATACAACACACGAGAAGGTAATACACACATCTAGGACCACATACAACACACGAGAAGGTAGTACACACATCTAAGACTACATACAACACACGAGAAGGTAGTACACATATCTAGGACCATATACAACACACGAGAAGGTAATACACACACCTAGGACCACATACAACACACGAGAGGGTAATACACACATCTAGGACCAAATGCAACACACGAGAAGGAAATACACACATCTAGGACTACATACAACACACGAGAAGGTAATACACACACCTATGGCCACATACAACACACGAGAAGGTAATACACACATCTAAGACCACATACAACACACGATAAGGTAATACACACATCTAGAACCATATACAACACACGAGAAGATAATACACACATCTAGGACCACATACAACACACGAGAAGGTAATACACACATCTAGAACCACATACAACACACAAGAAGGTAATACACACATCTAAGACCATATACGACACACGAGAAGGTAATACACACATCTAGGACCACATACAACACACGAGAAGGTAATACACACATTCTAGGACCACATACAACACACGAGAAGGTAATACACACATCTAGGACTACAAACAACACACGAGAAGGTAATACACACACCTATGGCCACATACAACACACGAGAAGGTAATACACACACCTATGGCCACATACAACACACGAGAAGGTAATACACACATCTAGGACCACATACAACACACGAGAAGGTAATACACACATCTAGGACTACAAACAACACACGAGAAGGCAATACACACACCTATGGCCACATACAACACACGAGAAGGTAATACACACATCTAGGACCACATACAACACACGAGAAGGTAATACACACATCTAGGACTACAAACAACACACGAGAAGGTAATAAACACACCTATGGCCACATACAACACACGAGAAGGTAATACACACATCTAAGACCACATACAACACACGAGAAGGTAATACACACATCTAGAACCATATACAACACACGAGAAGATAATACACACATCTAGGACCACATACAACACACGAGAAGATAATACACACATCTAGGACCACATACAACACACGGGAAGGTAATACACACATCTAAGACCATATACAACACACGAGAAGATAATACACACATCTAAGACCACATACAACACACGAGAAGGTAATAGACACATCTAGGACCACATACAACACACGAGAAGGTAATACACACATCTAAGACCACATACAACACACGAGAAGGTAATACACACATCTAAGACTACATACAACTCACGAGAAGGTAATACACACATCTAGGACCACATACAACACACGAGAAGGTAATACACACATCTAGGACCACATACAACACACGAGAAGGTAATACACACATCTAGGACCACATACAACACACGAGAAGGTAATACACACATCTTGGACCACATACAACACACGAGAAGGTAATACACACATCTAGGACCACATACAACACACGAGAAGGTAATACACACATCTAGGACCACATACAACACACGAGAAGGTAATACACACATCTAGGACCATATACAACACACGAGAAGGTAATACACACACCTAGGACCACATACAACAGACGAGCAGGTAATACACACATGTAGGACCATATATAACACACGATAAGGTAATACACATATCTAAGACTACATACAACACACGAGAAGGTAATACACGCATCTAGGACCACATACAACACACGAGAAGGTAATACACACATCTAGGACCACATACAACACACGAGAAGGTAATACACACATCTAGGACCACATACAACACACGAGAAAATAATACACACATCTAGGACCATATGCAACACACGAGAAGGTAATACACACATCTAGGACCACATACAACACACGAGAAGGTAATACACACATCTAGGACCACATACAACACACGAGAAAATAATACACACATCTAGGACCATATGCAACACACGAGAAGGTAATACACACATCTAGGACCATATGCAACACACGAGAAGGTAATACACACATCTAGGACCACATACAACACACGAGAAGGTAATACACACATCTAGGACCACATACAACACACGAGAAGGTAATACACACATCTAGGACCACATACAACACACGAGAAGGTAATACACACATCTAGGACCACATACAACACACGAGAAAATAATACACACATCTAGGACCATATGCAACACACGAGAAGGTAATACACACATCTAGGACCACATACAACACACGAGAAGGTAATACACACATCTAGGACCACATACAACACACGAGAAAATAATACACACATCTAGGACCATATGCAACACACGAGAAGGTAATACACACATCTAGGACCATATGCAACACACGAGAAGGTAATACACACATCTAGGACCACATACAACACACGAGAAGGTAATACACACATCTAGGACCACATACAACACACGAGAAGGTAATACACACATCTAGAACCATATACAACACACGAGCAGGTAATACACACATCTAGCACCACATACAACACACGAGAAGGTAATACACACATCCTGGACCACATACAACACACGAGAAGGTAATACACACATCTAAGACCAACCATATACAACACACGAGAAGGTAATACACACATCTAGGACCACATACAACACACGAGAAGGTAATACACACATTCTAGGACCACATACAACACACGAGAAGGTAATACACACATCTAGGACTACTAACAACACACGAGAAGGTAATACACACACCTATGGCCACATACAACACACGAGAAGGTAATACACACATCTAGGACCACATTCAACACACGAGAAGGTAATACACACATTCTAGGACCACATACAACACACGAGAAGATAATACACACATCTAGGACTACAAACAACACACGAGAAGGTAATACACACACCTATGGCCACATACAACACACGAGAAGGTAATACACACATCTAAGACCACATACAACACACGAGAAGGTAATACACACATCTAGAACCATATACAATACACGAGAAGATAATACACACATCTAGGACCACATACAACACACGAGAAGATAATACACACATCTAGGACCACATACAACACACGGGAAGGTAATACACACATCTAAGACCATATACAACACACGAGAAGATAATACACACATCTAGGACCACATACAACACATGAGAAGGTAATAGACACATCTAGGACCACATACAACACACGAGAAGGTAATACACACATCTAAGACCACATACAACACACGAGAAGGTAATACACACATCTAAGACTACATACAACACACGAGAAGGTAGTACACATATCTAGGACCATATACAACACACGAGAAGGTAATACACACACCTAGGACCACATACAACACACGAGAGGGTAATACACACATCTAGGACCAAATGCAACACACGAGAAGGAAATACACACATCTAGGACTACATACAACACACGAGAAGGTAATACACACACCTATGGCCACATACAACACACGAGAAGGTAATACACACATCTAAGACCACATACAACACACGATAAGGTAATACACACATCTAGAACCATATACAACACACGAGAAGATAATACACACATCTAGGACCACATACAACACACGAGAAGGTAATACACACATCTAGAACCACATACAACACACAAGAAGGTAATACACACATCTAAGACCATATACGACACACGAGAAGGTAATACACACATCTAGGACCACATACAACACACGAGAAGGTAATACACACATTCTAGGACCACATACAACACACGAGAAGGTAATACACACATCTAGGACTACAAACAACACACGAGAAGGTAATACACACACCTATGGCCACATACAACACACGAGAAGGTAATACACACACCTATGGCCACATACAACACACGAGAAGGTAATACACACATCTAGGACCACATACAACACACGAGAAGGTAATACACACATCTAGGACTACAAACAACACACGAGAAGGCAATACACACACCTATGGCCACATACAACACACGAGAAGGTAATACACACATCTAGGACCACATACAACACACGAGAAGGTAATACACACATCTAGGACTACAAACAACACACGAGAAGGTAATAAACACACCTATGGCCACATACAACACACGAGAAGGTAATACACACATCTAAGACCACATACAACACACGAGAAGGTAATACACACATCTAGAACCATATACAACACACGAGAAGATAATACACACATCTAGGACCACATACAACACACGAGAAGATAATACACACATCTAGGACCACATACAACACACGGGAAGGTAATACACACATCTAAGACCATATACAACACACGAGAAGATAATACACACATCTAAGACCACATACAACACACGAGAAGGTAATAGACACATCTAGGACCACATACAACACACGAGAAGGTAATACACACATCTAAGACCACATACAACACACGAGAAGGTAATACACACATCTAAGACTACATACAACTCACGAGAAGGTAATACACACATCTAGGACCACATACAACACACGAGAAGGTAATACACACATCTAGGACTACATACAACACACGAGAAGGTAGTACACATATCTAGGACCATATACAACACACGAGAAGGTAATACACACACCTAGGACCACATACAACACACGAGAGGGTAATACACACATCTAGGACCAAATGCAACACACGAGAAGGAAATACACACATCTAGGACTACATACAACACACGAGAAGGTAATACACACACCTATGGCCACATACAACACACGAGAAGGTAATACACACATCTAAGACCACATACAACACACGATAAGGTAATACACACATCTAGAACCATATACAACACACGAGAAGATAATACACACATCTAGGACCACATACAACACACGAGAAGGTAATACACACATCTAGAACCACATACAACACACAAGAAGGTAATACACACATCTAAGACCATATACGACACACGAGAAGGTAATACACACATCTAGGACCACATACAACACACGAGAAGGTAATACACACATTCTAGGACCACATACAACACACGAGAAGGTAATACACACATCTAGGACTACAAACAACACACGAGAAGGTAATACACACACCTATGGCCACATACAACACACGAGAAGGTAATACACACACCTATGGCCACATACAACACACGAGAAGGTAATACACACATCTAGGACCACATACAACACACGAGAAGGTAATACACACATCTAGGACTACAAACAACACACGAGAAGGCAATACACACACCTATGGCCACATACAACACACGAGAAGGTAATACACACATCTAGGACCACATACAACACACGAGAAGGTAATACACACATCTAGGACTACAAACAACACACGAGAAGGTAATAAACACACCTATGGCCACATACAACACACGAGAAGGTAATACACACATCTAAGACCACATACAACACACGAGAAGGTAATACACACATCTAGAACCATATACAACACACGAGAAGATAATACACACATCTAGGACCACATACAACACACGAGAAGATAATACACACATCTAGGACCACATACAACACACGGGAAGGTAATACACACATCTAAGACCATATACAACACACGAGAAGATAATACACACATCTAAGACCACATACAACACACGAGAAGGTAATAGACACATCTAGGACCACATACAACACACGAGAAGGTAATACACACATCTAAGACCACATACAACACACGAGAAGGTAATACACACATCTAAGACTACATACAACTCACGAGAAGGTAATACACACATCTAGGACCACATACAACACACGAGAAGGTAATACACACATCTAGGACCACATACAACACACGAGAAGGTAATACACACATCTAGGACCACATACAACACACGAGAAGGTAATACACACATCTTGGACCACATACAACACACGAGAAGGTAATACACACATCTAGGACCACATACAACACACGAGAAGGTAATACACACATCTAGGACCACATACAACACACGAGAAGGTAATACACACATCTAGGACCATATACAACACACGAGAAGGTAATACACACACCTAGGACCACATACAACAGACGAGCAGGTAATACACACATGTAGGACCATATATAACACACGATAAGGTAATACACATATCTAAGACTACATACAACACACGAGAAGGTAATACACGCATCTAGGACCACATACAACACACGAGAAGGTAATACACACATCTAGGACCACATACAACACACGAGAAGGTAATACACACATCTAGGACCACATACAACACACGAGAAAATAATACACACATCTAGGACCATATGCAACACACGAGAAGGTAATACACACATCTAGGACCACATACAACACACGAGAAGGTAATACACACATCTAGGACCACATACAACACACGAGAAAATAATACACACATCTAGGACCATATGCAACACACGAGAAGGTAATACACACATCTAGGACCATATGCAACACACGAGAAGGTAATACACACATCTAGGACCACATACAACACACGAGAAGGTAATACACACATCTAGGACCACATACAACACACGAGAAGGTAATACACACATCTAGGACCACATACAACACACGAGAAGGTAATACACACATCTAGGACCACATACAACACACGAGAAAATAATACACACATCTAGGACCATATGCAACACACGAGAAGGTAATACACACATCTAGGACCACATACAACACACGAGAAGGTAATACACACATCTAGGACCACATACAACACACGAGAAAATAATACACACATCTAGGACCATATGCAACACACGAGAAGGTAATACACACATCTAGGACCATATGCAACACACGAGAAGGTAATACACACATCTAGGACCACATACAACACACGAGAAGGTAATACACACATCTAGGACCACATACAACACACGAGAAGGTAATACACACATCTAAGACCACATACAACACACGAGAAGGTAGTACACACATCTAAGACTACATACAACACACGAGAAGGTAGTACACATATCTAGGACCATATACAACACACGAGAAGGTAATACACACACCTAGGACCACATACAACACACGAGAGGGTAATACACACATCTAGGACCAAATGCAACACACGAGAAGGAAATACACACATCTAGGACTACATACAACACACGAGAAGGTAATACACACACCTATGGCCACATACAACACACGAGAAGGTAATACACACATCTAAGACCACATACAACACACGATAAGGTAATACACACATCTAGAACCATATACAACACACGAGAAGATAATACACACATCTAGGACCACATACAACACACGAGAAGGTAATACACACATCTAGAACCACATACAACACACAAGAAGGTAATACACACATCTAAGACCATATACGACACACGAGAAGGTAATACACACATCTAGGACCACATACAACACACGAGAAGGTAATACACACATTCTAGGACCACATACAACACACGAGAAGGTAATACACACATCTAGGACTACAAACAACACACGAGAAGGTAATACACACACCTATGGCCACATACAACACACGAGAAGGTAATACACACACCTATGGCCACATACAACACACGAGAAGGTAATACACACATCTAGGACCACATACAACACACGAGAAGGTAATACACACATCTAGGACTACAAACAACACACGAGAAGGCAATACACACACCTATGGCCACATACAACACACGAGAAGGTAATACACACATCTAGGACCACATACAACACACGAGAAGGTAATACACACATCTAGGACTACAAACAACACACGAGAAGGTAATAAACACACCTATGGCCACATACAACACACGAGAAGGTAATACACACATCTAAGACCACATACAACACACGAGAAGGTAATACACACATCTAGAACCATATACAACACACGAGAAGATAATACACACATCTAGGACCACATACAACACACGAGAAGATAATACACACATCTAGGACCACATACAACACACGGGAAGGTAATACACACATCTAAGACCATATACAACACACGAGAAGATAATACACACATCTAAGACCACATACAACACACGAGAAGGTAATAGACACATCTAGGACCACATACAACACACGAGAAGGTAATACACACATCTAAGACCACATACAACACACGAGAAGGTAATACACACATCTAAGACTACATACAACTCACGAGAAGGTAATACACACATCTAGGACCACATACAACACACGAGAAGGTAATACACACATCTAGGACCACATACAACACACGAGAAGGTAATACACACATCTAGGACCACATACAACACACGAGAAGGTAATACACACATCTTGGACCACATACAACACACGAGAAGGTAATACACACATCTAGGACCACATACAACACACGAGAAGGTAATACACACATCTAGGACCACATACAACACACGAGAAGGTAATACACACATCTAGGACCATATACAACACACGAGAAGGTAATACACACACCTAGGACCACATACAACAGACGAGCAGGTAATACACACATGTAGGACCATATATAACACACGATAAGGTAATACACATATCTAAGACTACATACAACACACGAGAAGGTAATACACGCATCTAGGACCACATACAACACACGAGAAGGTAATACACACATCTAGGACCACATACAACACACGAGAAGGTAATACACACATCTAGGACCACATACAACACACGAGAAAATAATACACACATCTAGGACCATATGCAACACACGAGAAGGTAATACACACATCTAGGACCACATACAACACACGAGAAGGTAATACACACATCTAGGACCACATACAACACACGAGAAAATAATACACACATCTAGGACCATATGCAACACACGAGAAGGTAATACACACATCTAGGACCATATGCAACACACGAGAAGGTAATACACACATCTAGGACCACATACAACACACGAGAAGGTAATACACACATCTAGGACCACATACAACACACGAGAAGGTAATACACACATCTAGGACCACATACAACACACGAGAAGGTAATACACACATCTAGGACCACATACAACACACGAGAAAATAATACACACATCTAGGACCATATGCAACACACGAGAAGGTAATACACACATCTAGGACCACATACAACACACGAGAAGGTAATACACACATCTAGGACCACATACAACACACGAGAAAATAATACACACATCTAGGACCATATGCAACACACGAGAAGGTAATACACACATCTAGGACCATATGCAACACACGAGAAGGTAATACACACATCTAGGACCACATACAACACACGAGAAGGTAATACACACATCTAGGACCACATACAACACACGAGAAGGTAATACACACATCTAGAACCATATACAACACACGAGCAGGTAATACACACATCTAGCACCACATACAACACACGAGAAGGTAATACACACATCCTGGACCACATACAACACACGAGAAGGTAATACACACATCCAGGACCACATACAACACACGAGAAGATAATACACACATCTAGGACCACATACAACACACGAGAAGGTAATACACGCATCTAGTGCCACATACAACATACGATAAGGTAATACACACATCTAGGACCATATACAACACACAAGAAGGTAATACACACATCTAAGACTACATACAACACACCAGAAGGTAATACATATATCTAGGAACATATACAACACACGAGAAGGTAATACACACATCTAGGACCATATACAACGGACGAGCAGGTAATACACACATCTAGGACCATATACAACACACGAGAAGGTAATACACACATCTAAGACTACATACAACACACGAGAAGGTAATACACACACCTAGGACCACATACAACACACGAGAAGGTAATACACACATCTAGGACCATATACAACACACGATAAGGTAATACACACATCTAAGAATACATACAACACACGAGAAGGTAATACACACATCTAGGACCATATACAACACACAAGAAGGTAATACACACATCTAGGACCATATACAACACACGAGAAGGTAATACACACACCTAGGACCACATACAACACACGAGAGGGTAATACACACATCTAGGACCATATGCAACACACGAGAAGGTAATACACACATCTAGGACTACATACAACACACGAGAAGGTAATACACACACCTATGGCCACATACAACACACGAGAAGGTAATACACACATCTAAGACCACATACAACACACGATAAGGTAATACACACATCTAGAACCATATACAACACACGAGAAGATAATACACACATCTAGGACCACATACAACACACGAGAAGGTAATACACACATCTAGGACTACATACAACACACGAGAAGATAATACACACATCTAGGACCACATACAACACACGAGAAGGTAATACACACATCTAAGACCATATACAACACACGAGAAGGTAATACACACATCTAGGACCACATACAACACACGAGAAGGTAATACACACATTCTAGGACCACATACAACACACGAGAAGGTAATACACACATCTAGGACTACAAACAACACACGAGAAGGTAATACACACACCTATGGCCACATACAACACACGAGAAGGTAATACACACACCTATGGCCACATACAACACACGAGAAGGTAATACACACATTCTAGGACCACATACAACACACGATAAGGTAATACACACATCTAGGACAACAAACAACACACGATAAGGTAATACACACACCTATGGCCACATACAACACACGAGAAGGTAATACACACATCTAAGACCACATACAACACACGAGAAGGTAATACACACATCTAGAACCATATACAACACACGAGAAGATAATACACACATCTAGGACCACATACAACACACGAGAAGATAATACACACATCTAGGACCACATACAACACACGAGAAGGTAATACACACATCTAAGACCATATACAACACACGAGAAGGTAATACACACATCTAGGACCACATACAACACACGAGAAGGTAATACACACACCTATGGCCACATACAACACACCAGAAGGTAATACACACACCTATGGCCACATACAACACACGAGAAGGTAATACACACATTCTAGGACCACATACAACACACGAGAAGGTAATACACACATCTAAGACCACATACAACACACGAGAAGGTAATACACACATCTAGGACCACATACAACACACGAGAAGGTAATACACACATCTAGGACTACAAACAACACACGAGAAGGTAATACACACACCTATGGCCACATTCAACACACGAGAAGGTAATACACACACGTATGGCCACATACAACACACGAGAAGGTAATACACACATTCTAGGACCACATACAACACACGAGAAGGTAATACACACATCTAGGACTACAAACAACACACGATAAGGTAATACACACACCTATGGCCACATACAACACACGAGAAGGTAATACACACATCTAAGACTACATACAACTCACGAGAAGGTAATACACACATCTAGGACCACATACAACACACGAGAAGGAAATACACACATCTAGGACCACATACAACACACGAGAAGGTAATACACACATCTAGGACCACATACAACACACGAAAAGGTAATACACACATCTTGGACCACATACAACACACGAGAATGTAATACACACATCTAGGATCACATACAACACACGAGAAGGTAATACACACATCTAGGACCATATACAACACACGAGAAGGTAATACACACACCTAGGACCATATACAACAGACGAGCAGGTAATACACACATCTAGGCCCATATACAACACAGGATAAGGTAATACACACATCTAAGACTACATACAACACACGAGAAGGTAATACACACATCTAGGACCATATGCAACACACGAGAAGGTAATACACACATCTAGGACCACATACAACACACGAGAAGGTAATACACACACCTAGGACCATATACAACACACGAGAAGGTAATACACACATCTAGGACCACATACAACACACGAGAAGGTAATACACACATCTAGAAACATATACAACACACGAGCAGGTAATACACACATCTAGGACGACATACAACACACGAGAAGGTAATACACACATCTAGGACCACATACAACACACGAGAAGGTAATACACACATCTAGGACCACATACAACACACGAGAAGTTAATACACAAATCTAGGACCACATACAACACACGATAAGGTAATACACACATCTAAGACCATATACAACACACAAGAAGGTAATACACACATCTAGGACCACGTACAACAGACAAGCAGGTAATACACACATCTAGGACAACATACAACACACGATAAGGTAATACTCACATCTAAGAATACATACAACACACGAGAAGGTAATACACACATCTAGGACCATATACAACAGACGAGCAGGTAATACACACATCTAGGACCATATACAACACACGAGAAGGTAATACACACATCTAGGACCACATACAACACACGATAAGGTATTACACACATCTAGGACCATATACAACACTCGAGAAGGTAATACACACACCTAGGACCATATACAACACTCGAGAAGGTAATACACACATCTAGGACCACATACAACACACGAGAAGGTAATACACACATCTAGCACCACATACAACACACGAGAAGGTAATACACACATCTAGGACTAGAAACAACACACGATAAGGTAATACACACACCTATGGCCACATACAACACACGATAAGGTAATACACACATCTAAGACCACATACAACACACGAGAAGGTAATACACACATCTAGAACCATATACAACACACGAGAAGATAATACACACATCTAGGACCACATACAACACACGAGAAGATAATACACACATCTAGGACCACATACAACACACGAGAAGGTAATACACACATCTAAGACCATATACAACACACGAGAATGTAATACACACATCTAGGACCATATACAACACACGATAAGGTAATACACACATCTATGACCATATGCAACACACGAGAAGGTAATACACACATCTAGGACCGCATACAACACACGAGAAGGTAATACACACACCTATGGCCACATAGAACACACGAGAAGGTAATACACACATCTAAGACCACATACAACACACGAGAAGGAAATACACACATCTAGAACCATATACAACACACGAGAAGATAATACACACATCTAGGACCACATACGACACACGAGAAGGTAATACACACATCTAAGACAATATACAACACACGAGAAGGTAATACACACATCTAGGACCACATACAACACACGAGAAGGTAATACACACATCTAGGACCACATACAACACACGAGAAAGTAATACACACATCTAAGACAACATACAACACACGAGAAGGTAATACACACATCTAAGACTACATACAACTCACGAGAAGGTAATACACACATCTAGGACCACATACAACACACGAGAAGTTAATACACACATCTAGGACCACATACAACACACGAGAAGGTAATACACACATCTAGGACCACATACAACACACGAGAAGGTCATACACACATCTTGGACCACATACAACACACGAGAAGGTAATACACACATCTAGGACTACATACAACACACGAGAAGGTAAAACACACATCTAGGACCATATACAACACACGAGAAGGTAATACACACACCTAGGACCATATACAACAGACGAGCAGGTAATACACACATCTAGGACCATATACAACACACGATAAGGTAATACACACATCTAAGACCACATACAACACACGAGAAGGTAATACACACATCTAGAACCATATACAACACACGAGAAGATAATACACACATCTAGGACCACATACAACACACTAGAAGATAATACACACATCTAGGACCACATACAACACACGAGAAGGTAATACACACATCTAAGACCATATACAACACACGAGAAGGTAATACACACATCTAGGACCACATACAACACACGAGAAGGTAATACACACATCTAGAACCATATACAACACACGAGAAGATAATACACACATCTAGGACCACATACAACACACGAGAAGGAAATACACACATCTAGGACCACATACAACACACGAGAATGTAATACACACATCTAGGACCACATACAACACACGAAAAGGTAATACACACATCTTGGACCACATACAACACACGAGAAGGTAATACACACATCTAGGATCACATACAACACACGAGAAGGTAATACACACATCTAGGACCATATACAACACACGAGAAGGTAATACACACACCTAGGACCATATACAACAGACGAGCAGGTAATACACACATCTAGGCCCATATACAACACACGATAAGGTAATACACACATCTAAGACTACATACAACACACGAGAAGGTAATACACACATCTAGGACCATATGCAACACACGAGAAGGTAATACACACATCTAGGACCACATACAACACACGAGAAGGTAATACACACACCTAGGACCATATACAACACACGAGAAGGTAATACACACATCTAGGACCACATACAACACACGAGAAGGTAATACACACATCTAGAAACATATACAACACACGAGCAGGTAATACACACATCTAGGACCACATACAACACACGAGAAGGTAATACACACATCTAGGACCACATACAACACACGAGAAGGTAATACACACATCTAGGACCACATACAACACACGAGAAGTTACTACACACATCTAGGACCACATACAACACACGATAAGGTAATACACACATCTAAGACCATATACAACACACAAGAAGGTAATACACACATCTAGGACCACGTACAACAGACAAGCAGGTAATACACACATCTAGGACAACATACAACACACGATAAGGTAATACTCACATCTAAGAATACATAAAACACACGAGAAGGTAATACACACATCTAGGATCATATACAACAGACGAGCAGGTAATACGCACATCTAGGACCATATACAACACACGAGAAGGTAATACACACATCTAGGACCATATGCAACACACGAGAAGGTAATACACACATCTAGGACCACATACAACACACGAGAAGGTAATACACACACCTAGGACCATATACAACATACGAGAAGGTAATACACACATCTAGGACCACATACAACACGCAAGAAGGTAATACACACATCTAGAAACATATACAACACACGAGCAGGTAATACACACATCTAGGACCACATACAACACACGAGAAGGTAATACACACATCTAGGACCACATACAACACACGAGAAGGTAATACACACATCTAGGACCACATACAACACACGAGAAGGTAATACACACATCTAGAACCATATACAACACACGAGAAGATAATACACACATCTAGGACCACATACAACACACGAGAAGATAATACACACATCTAGGACCACATACAACACACGAGAAGGTAATACACACATCTAAGACCATATACAACACACGAGAAGGTAATACACACATCTAGGACCATATACAACACACGAGAAGGTAATACACACATCCAGGACCATATGCAACACACGAGAAGGTAATACACACATATAGAACCACATACAACACACGACGAGAAGGTAATACACACACCTATGGCCACATAGAACACACGAGAAGGTAATACACACATCTAAGACCACATACAACACACGAGAAGGTAATACACACATCTAGAACCATATACAACACACGAGAAGATAATACACACATCTAGGACCACGTACAACACACGAGAAGATAATACACACATCTAGGACCACATACAACACACGAGAAAGTAATACACACATCTAAGACCATATACAACACACGAGAAGGTAATACACACATCTAGGACCACATACAACACACGAGAAGGTAATACACACATCTAGGACCACATACAACACACGAGAAGGTAATACACACATCTAGAACCATATACAACACACGAGAAGATAATACACACATCTAGGACCACATACAACACACGAGAAGATAATACACACATCTAGGACCACATACAACACACGAGAAGGTAATACACACATCTAGGACCACATACAACACACGAGAAGGTAATACACACATCTAGGACTACAAACAACACACGAGAAGGTAATACACACACCTATGGCCACATACAACACACGAGAAGGTAATACACACACCTATGGCCACATACAACACACGAGAAGGTAATACACACATTCTAGGACCACATACAACACACGAGAAGGTAATACACACATCTAGGACTACAAACATCACACGATAAGGTAATACACACACCTATGGCCACATACAACACACGAGAAGGTAATACACACATCTAAGACTACATACAACTCAGGAGAAGGTAATACACACATCTAGGACCACATACAACACACGAGAAGGAAATACACACATCTAGGACCACATACAACACACGAGAAGGTAATACACACATCTAGGACCACATACAACACACGAAAAGGTAATACACACATCTTGGACCACATACAACACACGAGAAGGTAATACACACATCTAGGATCACATACAACACACGAGAAGGTAATACACACATCTAGGACCATATACAACACACGAGAAGGTAATACACACACCTAGGACCATATACAACAGACGAGCAGGTAATACACACATCTAGGCCCATATACAACACACGATAAGGTAATACACACATCTAAGACTACATACAACACACGAGAAGGTAATAACACATCTAGGACCATATGCAACACACGAGAAGGTAATACACACATCTAGGACCACATACAACACACGAGAAGGTAATACACACACCTAGGACCATATACAACACACGAGAAGGTAATACACACATCTAGGACCACATACAACACACGAGAAGGTAATACACACATCTAGAAACATATACAACACACGAGCAGGTAATACACACATCTAGGACCACATACAACACACGAGAAGGTAATACACACATCTAGGACCACATACAACACACGAGAAGGTAATACACACATCTAGGACCACATACAACACACGAGAAGTTAATACACACATCTAGGACCACATACAACACACGATAAGGTAATACACACATCTAAGACCATATACAACACACAAGAAGGTAATACACACATCTAGGACCACGTACAACAGACAAGCAGGTAATACACACATCTAGGACAACATACAACACACGATAAGGTAATACTCACATCTAAGAATACATACAACACACGAGAAGGTAATACACACATCTAGGACCATATACAACAGACGAGCAGGTAATACACACATCTAGGACCATATACAACACACGAGAAGGTAATACACACATCTAGGACCACATACAACACACGATAAGGTATTACACACATCTAGGACCATATACAATACATGATAAGGTAATACACACATCTAAGAATACATACAACACACGAGAAGGTAATACACACATCTAGGACCATATGCAACACACGAGAAGGTAATACACACATTAAGGACCACATACAACACACGAGAAGGTAATACACACACCTAGGACCATATACAACACTCGACAAGGTAATACACACATCTAGGACCACATACAACACACGAGAAGGTAATACACACATCTAGCACCACATACAACACACGAGAAGGTAATACACACATCTAGGACTAGAAACAACACACGATAAGGTAATACACACACCTATGGCCACATACAACACACGATAAGGTAATACACACATCTAAGACCACATACAACACACGAGAAGGTAATACACACATCTAGAACCATATACAACACACGAGAAGATAATACACACATCTAGGACCACATACAACACACGAGAAGATAATACACACATCTAGGACCACATACAACACACGAGAAGGTAATACACACATCTAAGACCATATACAACACACGAGAAGGTAATACACACATCTAGGACCATATACAACACACGATAAGGTAATACACACATCTAGGACCATATGCAACACACGAGAAGGTAATACACACATCTAGGACCGCATACAACACACGAGAAGGTAATACACACACCTATGGCCACATAGAACACACGAGAAGGTAATACACACATCTAAGACCACATACAACACACGAGAAGGTAATACACACATCTAGAACCATATACAACACACGAGAAGATAATACACACATCTAGGACCACATACAACACACGAGAAGATAATACACACATCTAGGACCACATACGACACACGAGAATGTAATACACACATCTAAGACTATATACAACACACGAGAAGGTAATACACACATCTAGGACCACATACAACACACGAGAAGGTAATACACACATCTAGGACCACATACAACACACGAGAAGGTAATACACACACCTAGGACCATATACAACACACGAGAATGTAATACACACATCTGAGACCACATACAACAAACGAGAAGGTAATACACACATCTAGGACCACATACAACACACGAGCAGGTAATACACACATCTAGGACCACATACAACACACGAGAAGGTAATACACACATCTAGGACCACATACAACACACGAGAAGGTAATACACACATCTTGGACCACATACAACACACGAGAAGGTAATACACACATCTAGGACCACATACAACACACGAGAAGGTAAAACACACATCTAGGACCATATACAACACACGAGAAGGTAATACACACACCTAGGACCATATACAACAGACGAGCAGGTAATACACACATCTAGGACCATATACAACACACGATAAGGTAATACACACATCTAAGACTACATACAACACACGAGAAGGTAATACACACATCTAGGACCATATACAACACACGAGAAGGTAATACACACATCTAGGACCACATACAACACACGAGGAGGTAATACACACACCTAGGACCATATACAACATACGAGAAGGTAATACACACATCTAGAACCACATACAACACACGAGAAGGTAATACACACATCTAGAAACATATACAACACACGAGCAGGTAATACACACATCTAGGACCACATAAAACACACGAGAAGGTAATACACACATCTAGGACCACATACAACACACGAGAAGGTAATACACACATCTAGGACCACATACAACACAGGAGAAGGTAATACACACATCTAGAACCATATACAACACACGAGAAGATAATACACACATCTAGGACCACATACAACACACGAGAAGATAATACACACATCTAGGACCACATACAACACACGAGAAGGTAATACACACATCTAAGACCATATACAACACACGAGAAGGTAATACACACATCTAGGACCATATACAACACACGAGAAGGTAATACACACATCCAGGACCATATGCAACACACGAGAAGGTAATACACACATATAGAACCACATACAACACACGAGAAGGTAATACACACACCTATGGCCACATAGAACACACGAGAAGGTAATACACACATCTAAGACCACATACAACACACGAGAAGGTAATACACACATCTAGAACCATATACAACACACGAGAAGATAATACACACATCTAGGACCACGTACAACACACGAGAAGATAATACACACATCTAGGACCACATACAACACACGAGAAAGTAATACACACATCTAAGACCATATACAACACACGAGAAGGTAATACACACATCTAGGACCACATACAACACACGAGAAGGTAATACACACATCTAGGACCACATACAACACACGAGAAGGTAATACACACATCTAGAACCATATACAACACATGAGAAGATAATACACACATCTAGGACCACATACAACACACGAGAAGATAATACACACATCTAGGACCACATACAACACACGAGAAGGTAATACACACATCTAGGACCACATACAACACACGAGAAGGTAATACACACATCTAGGACTACAAACAACACACGAGAAGGTAATACACACACCTATGGCCACATACAACACACGAGAAGGTAATACACACACCTATGGCCACATACAACACACGAGAAGGTAATACACACATTCTAGGACCACATACAACACACGAGAAGGTAATACACACATCTAGGACTACAAACAACACACGATAAGGTAATACACACACCTATGGCCACATACAACACACGAGAAGGTAATACACACATCTAAGACTACATACAACTCAGGAGAAGGTAATACACACATCTAGGACCACATACAACACACGAGAAGGAAATACACACATCTAGGACCACATACAACACACGAGAAGGTAATACACACATCTAGGACCACATACAACACACGAAAAGGTAATACACACATCTTGGACCACATACAACACACGAGAAGGTAATACACACATCTAGGATCACATACAACACACGAGAAGGTAATACACACATCTAGGACCATATACAACACACGAGAAGGTAATACACACACCTAGGACCATATACAACAGACGAGCAGGTAATACACACATCTAGGCCCATATACAACACACGATAAGGTAATACACACATCTAAGACTACATACAACACACGAGAAGGTAATACACACATCTAGGACCATATGCAACACACGAGAAGGTAATACACACATCTAGGACCACATACAACACACGAGAAGGTAATACACACACCTAGGACCATATACAACACACGAGAAGGTAATACACACATCTAGGACCAGATACAACACACGAGAAGGTAATACACACATCTAGAAACATATACAACACACGAGCAGGTAATACACACATCTAGGACCACATACAACACACGAGAAGGTAATACACACATCTAGGACCACATACAACACACGAGAAGGTAATACACACATCTAGGACCACATACAACACACGAGAAGTTAATACACACATCTAGGACCACATACAACACACGATAAGGTAATACACACATCTAAGACCATATACAACACACAAGAAGGTAATACACACATCTAGGACCACGTACAACAGACAAGCAGGTAATACACACATCTAGGACAACATACAACACACGATAAGGTAATACTCACATCTAAGAATACATACAACACACGAGAAGGTAATACACACATCTAGGACCATATACAACAGACGAGCAGGTAATACACACATCTAGGACCATATACAACACACGAGAAGGTAATACACACATCTAGGACCACATACAACACACGATAAGGTATTACACACATCTAGGACCATATACAATACATGATAAGGTAATACACACATCTAAGAATACATACAACATACGAGAAGGTAATACACACATCTAGGACCATATGCAACACACGAGAAGGTAATACAGACATCAAGGACCACATATAACACACGAGAAGGTAATACACACACCTAGGACCATATACAACACTCGACAAGGTAATACACACATCTAGGACCACATACAACACACGAGAAGGTAATACACACATCTAGCACCACATACAACACACGAGAAGGTAATACACACATCTAGGACTAGAAACAACACACGATAAGGTAATACACACACCTATGGCCACATACAACACACGAGAAGATAATACACACATCTAGGACCACATACAACACACGAGAAGGTAATACACACATCTAAGACCATATACAACACACGAGAAGGTAATACACACATCTAGGACCATATACAACACACGAGAAGGTAATACACACATCCAGGACCATATGCAACACACGAGAAGGTAATACACACATATAGAACCACATACAACACACGAGAAGGTAATACACACACCTATGGCCACATAGAACACACGAGAAGGTAATACACACATCTAAGACCACATACAACACACGAGAAGGTAATACACACATCTAGAACCATATACAACACACGAGAAGATAATACACACATCTAGGACCACGTACAACACACGAGAAGATAATACACACATCTAGGACCACATACAACACACGAGAAAGTAATACACACATCTAAGACCATATACAACACACGAGAAGGTAATACACACATCTAGGACCACATACAACACACGAGAAGGTAATACACACATCTAGGACCACATACAACACACGAGAAGGTAATACACACATCTAGAACCATATACAACACATGAGAAGATAATACACACATCTAGGACCACATACAACACACGAGAAGATAATACACACATCTAGGACCACATACAACACACGAGAAGGTAATACACACATCTAGGACCACATACAACACACGAGAAGGTAATACACACATCTAGGACTACAAACAACACACGAGAAGGTAATACACACACCTATGGCCACATACAACACACGAGAAGGTAATACACACACCTATGGCCACATACAACACACGAGAAGGTAATACACACATTCTAGGACCACATACAACACACGAGAAGGTAATACACACATCTAGGACTACAAACAACACACGATAAGGTAATACACACACCTATGGCCACATACAACACACGAGAAGGTAATACACACATCTAAGACTACATACAACTCAGGAGAAGGTAATACACACATCTAGGACCACATACAACACACGAGAAGGAAATACACACATCTAGGACCACATACAACACACGAGAAGGTAATACACACATCTAGGACCACATACAACACACGAAAAGGTAATACACACATCTTGGACCACATACAACACACGAGAAGGTAATACACACATCTAGGATCACATACAACACACGAGAAGGTAATACACACATCTAGGACCATATACAACACACGAGAAGGTAATACACACACCTAGGACCATATACAACAGACGAGCAGGTAATACACACATCTAGGCCCATATACAACACACGATAAGGTAATACACACATCTAAGACTACATACAACACACGAGAAGGTAATACACACATCTAGGACCATATGCAACACACGAGAAGGTAATACACACATCTAGGACCACATACAACACACGAGAAGGTAATACACACACCTAGGACCATATACAACACACGAGAAGGTAATACACACATCTAGGACCAGATACAACACACGAGAAGGTAATACACACATCTAGAAACATATACAACACACGAGCAGGTAATACACACATCTAGGACCACATACAACACACGAGAAGGTAATACACACATCTAGGACCACATACAACACACGAGAAGGTAATACACACATCTAGGACCACATACAACACACGAGAAGTTAATACACACATCTAGGACCACATACAACACACGATAAGGTAATACACACATCTAAGACCATATACAACACACAAGAAGGTAATACACACATCTAGGACCACGTACAACAGACAAGCAGGTAATACACACATCTAGGACAACATACAACACACGATAAGGTAATACTCACATCTAAGAATACATACAACACACGAGAAGGTAATACACACATCTAGGACCATATACAACAGACGAGCAGGTAATACACACATCTAGGACCATATACAACACACGAGAAGGTAATACACACATCTAGGACCACATACAACACACGATAAGGTATTACACACATCTAGGACCATATACAATACATGATAAGGTAATACACACATCTAAGAATACATACAACATACGAGAAGGTAATACACACATCTAGGACCATATGCAACACACGAGAAGGTAATACAGACATCAAGGACCACATATAACACACGAGAAGGTAATACACACACCTAGGACCATATACAACACTCGACAAGGTAATACACACATCTAGGACCACATACAACACACGAGAAGGTAATACACACATCTAGCACCACATACAACACACGAGAAGGTAATACACACATCTAGGACTAGAAACAACACACGATAAGGTAATACACACACCTATGGCCACATACAACACACGATAAGGTAATACACACATCTAAGACCACATACAACACACGAGAAGGTAATACACACATCTAGAACCATATACAACACACGAGAAGATAATACACACATCTAGGACCACATACAACACACGAGAAGATAATACACACATCTAGGACCACATACAACACACGAGAAGGTAATACACACATCTAAGACCATATACAACACACGAGAAGGTAATACACACATCTAGGACCATATACAACACACGATAAGGTAATACACACATCTAGGACCATATGCAACACACGAGAAGGTAATACACACATCTAGGACCGCATACAACACACGAGAAGGTAATACACACACCTATGGCCACATAGAACACACGAGAAGGTAATACACACATCTAAGACCACATACAACACACGAGAAGGTAATACACACATCTAGAACCATATACAACACACGAGAAGATAATACACACATCTAGGACCACATACAACACACGAGAAGATAATACACACATCTAGGACCACATACGACACACGAGAATGTAATACACACATCTAAGACTATATACAACACACGAGAAGGTAATACACACATCTAGGACCACATACAACACACGAGAAGGTAATACACACATCTAGGACCACATACAACACACGAGAAGGTAATACACACACCTAGGACCATATACAACACACGAGAATGTAATACACACATCTGAGACCACATACAACAAACGAGAAGGTAATACACACATCTAGGACCACATACAACACACGAGCAGGGAATACACACATCTAGGACCACATACAACACACGAGAAGGTAATACACACATCTAGGACCACATACAACACACGAGAAGGTAATACACACATCTTGGACCACATACAACACACGAGAAGGTAATACACACATCTAGGACCACATACAACACACGAGAAGGTAAAACACACATCTAGGACCATATACAACACACGAGAAGGTAATACACACACCTAGGACCATATACAACAGACGAGCAGGTAATACACACATCTAGGACCATATACAACACACGATAAGGTAATACACACATCTAAGACTACATACAACACACGAGAAGGTAATACACACATCTAGGACCATATGCAACACACGAGAAGGTAATACACACATCTAGGACCACATACAACACACGAGGAGGTAATACACACACCTAGGACCATATACAACATACGAGAAGGTAATACACACATCTAGGACCACATACAACACACGAGAAGGTAATACACACATCTAGAAACATATACAACACACGAGCAGGTAATACACACATCTAGGACCACATAAAACATACGAGAAGGTAATACACACATCTAGGACCACATACAACACACGAGAAGGTAATACACACATCTAGGACCACATACAACACAGGAGAAGGTAATACACACATCTAGAACCATATACAACACACGAGAAGATAATACACACATCTAGGACCACATACAACACACGAGAAGATAATACACACATCTAGGACCACATACAACACACGAGAAGGTAATACACACATCTAAGACCATATACAACACACGAGAAGGTAATACACACATCTAGGACCATATACAACACACGAGAAGGTAATACACACATCTAGGACCATATGCAACACACGAGAAGGTAATACACACATATAGAACCACATACAACACACGAGAAGGTAATACACACACCTATGGCCACATAGAACACACGAGAAGGTAATACACACATCTAAGACCACATACAACACACGAGAAGGTAATACACACATCTAGAACCATATACAACACACGAGAAGATAATACACACATCTAGGACCACGTACAACACACGAGAAGATAATACACACATCTAGGACCACATACAACACACGAGAAAGTAATACACACATCTAGGACCACATACAACACACGAAAAGGTAATACACACATCTTGGACCACATCCAACACACGAGAAGGTAATACACACATCTAGGATCACATACAACACACGAGAAGGTAATACACACATCTAGGACCATATACAACACACGAGAAGGTAATACACACACCTAGGACCATATACAACAGACGAGCAGTTAATACACACATCTAGGCCCATATACAACACACGATAAGGTAATACACACATCTAAGACTACATACAACACACGAGAAGGTAATACACACATCTAGGACCATATGCAACACACGAGAAGGTAATACACACATCTAGGACCACATACAACACACGAGAAGGTAATACACACACCTAGGACCATATACAACACACGAGAAGGTAATACACACATCTAGGACCACATACAACACACGAGAAGGTAATACACACATCTAGAAACATATACAACACACGAGCAGGTAATACACACATCTAGGACCACATACAACACACGAGAAGGTAATACACACATCTAGGACCACATACAACACACGAGAAGGTAATACACACATCTAGGACCACATACAACACACGAGAAGTTAATACACACATCTAGGACCACATACAACACACGATAAGGTAATACACACATCTAAGACCATATACAACACACAAGAAGGTAATACACACATCTAGGACCACGTACAACAGACAAGCAGGTAATACACACATCTAGGACAACATACAACACACGATAAGGTAATACTCACATCTAAGAATACATACAACACACGAGAAGGTAATACACACATCTAGGACCATATACAACAGACGAGCAGGTAATACACACATCTAGGACCATATACAACACACGAGAAGGTAATACACACATCTAGGACCACATACAACACACGATAAGGTATTACACACATCTAGGACCATATACAATACATGATAAGGTAATACACACATCTAAGAATACATACAACACACGAGAAGGTAATACACACATCTAGGACCATATGCAACACACGAGAAGGTAATACACACATCAAGGACCACATACAACACACGAGAAGGTAATACACACACCTAGGACCATATACAACACTCGACAAGGTAATACACACATCTAGGACCACATACAACACACGAGAAGGTAATACACACATCTAGCACCACATACAACACACGAGAAGGTAATACACACATCTAGGACTAGAAACAACACACGATAAGGTAATACACACACCTATGGCCACATACAACACACGATAAGGTAATACACACATCTAAGACCACATACAACACACGAGAAGGTAATACACACATCTAGAACCATATACAACACACGAGAAGATAATACACACATCTAGGACCACATACAACACACGAGAAGATAATACACACATCTAGGACCACATACAACACACGAGAAGGTAATACACACATCTAAGACCACATACAACACACGAGAAGGTAATACACACATCTAGAACCATATACAACACACGAGAAGATAATACACACATCTAGGACCACATACAACACACGAGAAGATAATACACACATCTAGGACCACATACGACACACGAGAATGTAATACACACATCTAAGACTATATACAACACACGAGAAGGTAATACACACATCTAGGACCACATACAACACACGAGAAGGTAATACACACATCTAGGACCACATACAACACACGAGAAGGTAATACACACACCTAGGACCATATACAACACACGAGAATGTAATACACACATCTGAGACCACATACAACAAACGAGAAGGTAATACACACATCTAGGACCACATACAACACACGAGCAGGTAATACACACATCTAGGACCACATACAACACACGAGAAGGTAATACACACATCTAGGACCACATACAACACACGAGAAGGTAATACACACATCTTGGACCACATACAACACACGAGAAGGTAATACACACATCTAGGACCACATACAACACACGAGAAGGTAAAACACACATCTAGGACCATATACAACACACGAGAAGGTAATACACACACCTAGAACCATATACAACAGACGAGCAGGTAATACACACATCTAGGACCATATACAACACACGATAAGGTAATACACACATCTAAGACTACATACAACACACGAGAAGGTAATACACACATCTAGGACCATATGCAACACACGAGAAGGTAATACACACATCTAGGACCACATACAACACACGAGGAGGTAATACACATACCTAGGACCATATACAACATACGAGAAGGTAATACACACATCTAGGACCACATACAACACACGAGAAGGTAATACACACATCTAGAAACATATACAACACACGAGCAGGTAATACACACATCTAGGACCACATAAAACACACGAGAAGGTAATACACACATCTAGGATCACATACAACACACGAGAAGGTAATACACACATCTAGGACCACATACAACACAGGAGAAGGTAATACACACATCTAGAACCATATACAACACACGAGAAGATAATACACACATCTAGGACCACATACAACACACGAGAAGATAATACACACATCTAGGACCACATACAACACACGAGAAGGTAATACACACATCTAAGACCATATACAACACACGAGAAGGTAATACACACATCTAGGACCATATACAACACACGAGAAGGTAATACACACATCTAGGACCATATGCAACACACGAGAAGGTAATACACACATATAGAACCACATACAACACACGAGAAGGTAATACACACACCTATGGCCACATAGAACACACGAGAAGGTAATACACACATCTAAGACCACATACAACACACGAGAAGGTAATACACACATCTAGAACCATATACAACACACGAGAAGATAATACACACATCTAGGACCACGTACAACACACGAGAAGATAATACACACATCTAGGACCACATACAACACACGAGAAAGTAATACACACATCTAAGACCATATACAACACACGAGAAGGTAATACACACATCTAGGACCACATACAACACACGAGAAGGTAATACACACATCTAGGACCACATAAAACACACGAGAAGGTAATACACACATCTAGGATCACATACAACACACGAGAAGGTAATACACACATCTAGGACCATATACAACACACGAGAACGTAATACACACACCTAGGACCATATACAACAGACGAGCAGGTAATACACACATCTAGGCCCATATACAACACACGATAAGGTAATACACACATCTAAGACTACATACAACACACGAGAAGGTAATACACACATCTAGGACCATATGCAACACACGAGAAGGTAATACACACATCTAGGACCACATACAACACACGAGAAGGTAATACACACATCTAGAAACATATACAACACACGAGAAGGTAATACACACATCTAGGACCACATACAACACACGAGAAGGTAATACACACATCTAGGACCACATACAACACACGAGAAGGTAATACACACATCTAGGACCACATACAACACACGAGAAGTTAATACACACATCTAGGACCACATACAACACACGATAAGGTAATACACACATCTAGGACCATATACAACACACAAGAAGGTAATACACACATTTAGGACCACATACAACAGACGAGCAGGTAATACACACATCTAGGACCACATACAACACACGATAAGGTAATACTCACATCTAAGAATACATACAACACACGAGAAGATAATACACACATCTAGGACCATATACAACAGACGAGCAGGTAATACAAACATCTAGGACCATATACAACACACGAGAAGGTAATACACACATCTAGGACCACATACAACACACGATAAGGTAATACACACATCTAGGACCATATACAATACACGAGAAGGTAATACACACATCTAGGACCATATGCAACACACGAGAAGGTAATACACACATCAAGGACCACATACAACACACGAGAAGGTAATACACACACCTAGGACCATATACAACACTCGAGAAGGTAATACACACATCTAGGACCACATACAACACACGAGAAGGTAATACACACATCTAGCACCACATACAACACACGAGAAGGTAATACACACATCTAGGACTACAAACAACACACGATAAGGTAATACACACACCTATGGCCACATACAACACACGATAAGGTAATACACACATCTAAGACCACATACAACACACGAGAAGGTAATACACACATCTAGGACCATATACAACACACGAGAAGATAATACACACATCTAGGACCACATACAACATAAGAGAAGATAATACACACATCTAGGACCACATACAACACACGAGAAGGTAATACACACATCTAAGACCATATACAACACACGAGAAGGTAATACACACATCTAGGACCATATACAACACACGATAAGGTAATACACACATCTAGGACCATATGCAACACACGAGAAGGTAATACACACATCTAGGACCACATACAACACACGAGAAGGTAATACACACACCTATGGCCACATAGAACACACGATAAGGTAATACACACATCTAAGACCACATACAACACACGAGAAGGTAATACACACATCTAGAACCATATACAACACACGAGAAGATAATACACACATCTAGGACCACATACAACACACGAGAAGAAAATACACACATCTAGGACCACATACAACACACGAGATGGTAATACACACATCTAAGACCATATACAACACACGAGAAGGTAATACACACATCTAGGACCACATACAACACACGAGAAGGTAATACACACATCTAGGACCACATACAACACACGAGAAGGTAATACTCACATCTAAGACCACATACAACACACGAGAAGGTAATACACACATCTAAGACTACATACAACTTACGAGAACGTAATACACACATCTAGGACCACATACAACACACGAGAAGGTAATACACACATCTAGGACCACATACAACACACGAGAAGGTAATACACACATCTAGGACCACATACAACACACGAGAAGGTAATACACACATCTTGGACCACATACAACACACGAGAAGGTAATACACACATCTAGGACCACATACAACACACGAGAAAGTAAAACACACATCTAGGACCATATACAACACACGAGAAGGTAATACACACACCTAGGACCATATACAACAGACGAGCAGGTAATACACACATGTAGGACCATATACAACACACGATAAGGTAATACACACATCTAAGACTACATACAACACACGAGAATGTAATACACACATCTAAGACCGTATACAACACACGAGAAGGTAATACACACATCTAGGACCATATACAACACACGAGAAGGTAATACACACATCTAGGACCATATGCAACACACGAGAAGGTAATACACACATCTAGGACCACATACAACACACGAAAAGGTAATACACATATCTTGGACCACATACAACACACGAGAAGGTAATACACACATCTAGGATCACATACAACACACGAGAAGGTAATACACACATCTAGGACCATATACAACACACGAGAAGGTAATACACACACCTAGGACCATATACAACAGACGAGCAGGTAATACACACATCTAGGCCCATATACAACACACGATAAGGTAATACACACATCTAAGACTACATACAACACACGAGAAGGTAATACACACATCTAGGACCATATGCAACACACGAGAAGGTAATACACACATCTAGGACCACATACAACACACGAGAAGGTAATACACACACCTAGGACCATATACAACACACGAGAAGGTAATACACACATCTAGGACCACATACAACACACGAGAAGGTAATACACACATCTAGAAACATATACAACACACGAGCAGGTAATACACACATCTAGGACCACATACAACACACGATAAGGTAATATACACATCTAGGACCACATACAACACACGAGAAGGTAATACACACATCTAGGACCACATACAACACACGAGAAGTTAATACACACATCTAGGACCACATACAACACACGATAAGGTAATACACACATCTAAGACCATATACAACACACAAGAAGGTAATAGACACATCTAGGACCACGTACAACAGACAAGCAGGTAATACACACATCTAGGACCACATACAACACACGATAAGGTAATACTCACATCTAAGAATACATACAACACACGAGAAGGTAATACACACATCTAGGACCATATACAACAGACGAGCAGGTAATACACACATCTAGGACCATATACAACACACGAGAAGGTAATACACACATCTAGGACCACATACAACACACGATAAGGTATTACACACATCTAGGACCATATACAATACACGATAAGGTAATACACACATCTAAGAATACATACAACACACGAGAAGGTAATACACACATCTAGGACCATATGCAACACACGAGAAGGTAATACACACATCAAGGACCACATACAACACACGAGAAGGTAATACACACACCTAGGACCATATACAACACTCGAGAAGGTAATACACACATCTAGGACCACATACAACACACGAGAAGGTAATACACACATCTAGCACCACATACAACACACGAGAAGGTAATACACACATCTAGGACTACAAACAACACACGATAAGGTAATACACACACCTATGGCCACATACAACACACGATAAGGTAATACACACATCTAAGACCACATACAACACACGAGAAGGTAATACACACATCTAGAACCATATACAACACACGAGAAGATAATACACACATCTAGGACCACATACAACACACGAGAATATAATACACACATCTAGGACCACATACAACACACGAGAAGATAATGCACACATCTAGGACCACATACAACCAACGAGAAGGTAATACACACATCTAAGACCATATACAACACACGAGAAGGTAATACACACATCTAGGACCATATGAAACACACGAGAAGGTAATACACACATCTAGGACCACATACAACACACGAGAAGGTAATACACACACCTATGGCCACATAGAACACACGATAAGGTAATACACACATCTAAGACCACATACAACACACGAGAAGGTAATACACACATCTAAGACCATATACAACACACGAGAAGGTAATACACACATCTAGGACCATATACAACACACGATAAGGTAATACACACATCTAGGACCATATGCAACACACGAGAAGGTAATACACACATCTAGGACCGCATACAACACACGAGAAGGTAATACACACACCTATGGCCACATAGAACAGACGAGAAGGTAATACACACATCTAAGACCACATACAACACACGAGAAGGTAATACACACATCTAGAACCATATACAACACACGAGAAGATAATACACACATCTAGGACCACATACAACACACGAGAAGATAATACACACATCTAGGACCACATACGACACACGAGAAGGTAATACACACATCTAAGACCATATACAACACACGAGAAGGTAATACACACATCTAGGACCACATACAACACACGAGAAGGTAATACACACATCTAGGACCACATACAACACACGAGAAGGTAATACACACATCTAAGACAACATACAACACACGAGAAGGTAATACACACATCTAAGACTACATACAACTCATCAGAAGGTAATACACACATCTAGGACCACATACAACACACGAGAAGTTAATACACACATCTAGGACCACATACAACACACGAGAAGGTAATACACACATCTAGGACCACATACAACACACGAGAAGGTAATACACACATCTTGGACCACATACAACACACGAGAAGGTAATACACACATCTAGGACCACATACAACACACGAGAAGGTAAAACACACATCTAGGACCATATACAACACACGAGAAGGTAATACACACACCTAGGACCATATACAACAGACGAGCAGGTAATACACACATCTAGGACCATATACAACACACGATAAGGTAATACACACATCTAAGACTACATACAACACACGAGAAGGTAATACACACATCTAGGACCATATACAACACACGAGAAGGTAATACACACATCTAGGACCATATGCAACACACGAGAAGGTAATACACACATCTAGGACCACATACAACACACGAAAAGGTAATACACACATCTTGGACCACATACAACACACGAGAAGGTAATACACACATCTAGGATCAGATACAACACACGAGAAGGTAATACACACATCTAGGACCATATACAACACACGAGAAGGTAATACACACACCTAGGACCATATACAACAGACGAGCAGGTAATACAAACATCTAGGCCCATATACAACACACGATAAGGTAATACACACATCTAAGACTACATACAACACACGAGAAGGTAATACACACATCTAGGACCATATGCAACACACGAGAAGGTAATACACACATCTAGGACCACATACAACACACGAGAAGGTAATACACACACCTAGGACCATATACAACACACGAGAAGGTAATACACACATCTAGGACCACATACAACACACGAGAAGGTAATACACACATCTAGAAACATATACAACACACGAGCAGGTAATACACACATCTAGGACCACATACAACACACGAGAAGGTAATATACACATCTAGGACCACATACAACACACGAGAAGGTAATACACACATCTAGGACCACATACAACACACGAGAAGTTAATACACACATCTAGGACCACATACAACACACGATAAGGTAATACACACATCTAAGACCATATACAACACACAAGAAGGTAATACACACATCTAGGACCACGTACAACAGACAAGCAGGTAATACACACATCTAGGACCACATACAACACACGATAAGGTAATACTCACATCTAAGAATACATACAACACACGAGAAGGTAATACACACATCTAGGACCATATACAACAGACGAGCAGGTAATACACACATCTAGGACCATATACAACACACGAGAAGGTAATACACACATCTAGGACCACATACAACACACGATAAGGTATTACACACATCTAGAACCATATACAATACACGATAAGGTAATACACACATCTAAGAATACATACAACACACGAGAAGGTAATACACACATCTAGGACCATATGCAACACACGAGAAGGTAATACACACATCAAGGACCACATACAACACACGAGAAGGTAATACACACACCTAGGACCATATACAACACTCGAGAAGGTAATACACACATCTAGGACCACATACAACACACGAGAAGGTAATACACACATCTAGCACCACATACAACACACGAGAAGGTAATACACACATCTAGGACTACAAACAACACACGATAAGGTAATACACACACCTATGGCCACATACAACACACGATAAGGTAATACACACATCTAAGACCACATACAACACACGAGAAGGTAATACACACATCTAGAACCATATACAACACACGAGAAGATAATACACACATCTAGGACCACATACAACACACGAGAATATAATACACACATCTAGGACCACATACAACACACGAGAAGATAATGCACACATCTAGGACCACATACAACCAACGAGAAGGTAATACACACATCTAAGACCATATACAACACACGAGAAGGTAATACACACATCTAGGACCACATACAACACACGAGAAGGTAATACACACATCTAGGACCACATACAACACACGAGAAGGTAATACACACATCTAAGACAACATACAACACACGAGAAGGTAATACACACATCTAAGACTACATACAACTCATGAGAAGGTAATACACACATCTAGGACCACATACAACACACGAGAAGTTAATACACACATCTAGGACCACATACAACACACGAGAAGGTAATACACACATCTAGGACCACATACAACACACGAGAAGGTAATACACACATCTTGGACCACATACAACACACGAGAAGGTAATACACACATCTAGGACCACATACAACACACGAGAAGGTAAAACACACATCTAGGACCATATACAACACACGAGAAGGTAATACACACACCTAGGACCATATACAACAGACGAGCAGGTAATACACACATCTAGGACCATATACAACACACGATAAGGTAATACACACATCTAAGACTACATACAACACACGAGAAGGTAATACACACATCTAGGACCATATACAACACACGAGAAGGTAATACACACATCTAGGACCATATGCAACACACGAGAAGGTAATACACACATCTAGGACCACATACAACACACGAAAAGGTAATACACACATCTTGGACCACATACAACACACGAGAAGGTAATACACACATCTAGGATCAGATACAACACACGAGAAGGTAATACACACATCTAGGACCATATACAACACACGAGAAGGTAATACACACACCTAGGACCATATACAACAGACGAGCAGGTAATACAAACATCTAGGCCCATATACAACACACGATAAGGTAATACACACATCTAAGACTACATACAACACACGAGAAGGTAATACACACATCTAGGACCATATGCAACACACGAGAAGGTAATACACACATCTAGGACCACATACAACACACGAGAAGGTAATACACACACCTAGGACCATATACAACACACGAGAAGGTAATACACACATCTAGGACCACATACAACACACGAGAAGGTAATACACACATCTAGAAACATATACAACACACGAGCAGGTAATACACACATCTAGGACCACATACAACACACGAGAAGGTAATATACACATCTAGGACCACATACAACACACGAGAAGGTAATACACACATCTAGGACCACATACAACACACGAGAAGTTAATACACACATCTAGGACCACATACAACACACGATAAGGTAATACACACATCTAAGACCATATACAACACACAAGAAGGTAATACACACATCTAGGACCACGTACAACAGACAAGCAGGTAATACACACATCTAGGACCACATACAACACACGATAAGGTAATACTCACATCTAAGAATACATACAACACACGAGAAGGTAATACACACATCTAGGACCATATACAACAGACGAGCAGGTAATACACACATCTAGGACCATATACAACACACGAGAAGGTAATACACACATCTAGGACCACATACAACACACGATAAGGTATTACACACATCTAGAACCATATACAATACACGATAAGGTAATACACACATCTAAGAATACATACAACACACGAGAAGGTAATACACACATCTAGGACCATATGCAACACACGAGAAGGTAATACACACATCAAGGACCACATACAACACACGAGAAGGTAATACACACACCTAGGACCATATACAACACTCGAGAAGGTAATACACACATCTAGGACCACATACAACACACGAGAAGGTAATACACACATCTAGCACCACATACAACACACGAGAAGGTAATACACACATCTAGGACTACAAACAACACACGATAAGGTAATACACACACCTATGGCCACATACAACACACGATAAGGTAATACACACATCTAAGACCACATACAACACACGAGAAGGTAATACACACATCTAGAACCATATACAACACACGAGAAGATAATACACACATCTAGGACCACATACAACACACGAGAATATAATACACACATCTAGGACCACATACAACACACGAGAAGATAATGCACACATCTAGGACCACATACAACCAACGAGAAGGTAATACACACATCTAAGACCATATACAACACACGAGAAGGTAATACACACATCTAGGACCATATGAAACACACGAGAAGGTAATACACACATCTAGGACCACAT
The DNA here is from genome assembly GCA_964016885.1 of Eledone cirrhosa. Lineage (NCBI taxonomy): Eukaryota > Metazoa > Mollusca > Cephalopoda > Octopoda > Eledonidae > Eledone > Eledone cirrhosa. Next base: position 46,244,795 of record OZ024740.1, read on the forward strand.
ACAACACACGAGAAGGTAATACACACACCTATGGCCACATAGAACACACGATAAGGTAATACACACATCTAAGACCACATACAACACACGAGAAGGTAATACACACATCTAAGACCATATACAACACACGAGAAGGTAATACACACATCTAGGACCATATACAACACACGATAAGGTAATACACACATCTAGGACCATATGCAACACACGAGAAGGTAATACACACATCTAGGACCGCATACAACACACGAGAAGGTAATACACACACCTATGGCCACATAGAACAGACGAGAAGGTAATACACACATCTAAGACCACATACAACACACGAGAAGGTAATACACACATCTAGAACCATATACAACACACGAGAAGATAATACACACATCTAGGACCACATACAACACACGAGAAGATAATACACACATCTAGGACCACATACGACACACGAGAAGGTAATACACACATCTAAGACCATATACAACACACGAGAAGGTAATACACACATCTAGGACCACATACAACACACGAGAAGGTAATACACACATCTAGGACCACATACAACACACGAGAAGGTAATACACACATCTAAGACCATATACAACACACGAGAAGGTAATACACACATCTAGGACCATATGAAACACACGAGAAGGTAATACACACATCTAGGACCACATACAACACACGAGAAGGTAATACACACACCTATGGCCACATAGAACACACGATAAGGTAATACACACATCTAAGACCACATACAACACACGAGAAGGTAATACACACATCTAAGACCATATACAACACACGAGAAGGTAATACACACATCTAGGACCATATACAACACACGATAAGGTAATACACACATCTAGGACCATATGCAACACACGAGAAGGTAATACACACATCTAGGACCGCATACAACACACGAGAAGGTAATACACACACCTATGGCCACATAGAACAGACGAGAAGGTAATACACACATCTAAGACCACATACAACACACGAGAAGGTAATACACACATCTAGAACCATATACAACACACGAGAAGATAATACACACATCTAGGACCACATACAACACACGAGAAGATAATACACACATCTAGGACCACATACGACACACGAGAAGGTAATACACACATCTAAGACCATATACAACACACGAGAAGGTAATACACACATCTAGGACCATATGAAACACACGAGAAGGTAATACACACATCTAGGACCACATACAACACACGAGAAGGTAATACACACACCTATGGCCACATAGAACACACGATAAGGTAATACACACATCTAAGACCACATACAACACACGAGAAGGTAATACACACATCTAAGACCATATACAACACACGAGAAGGTAATACACACATCTAGGACCATATACAACACACGATAAGGTAATACACACATCTAGGACCATATGCAACACACGAGAAGGTAATACACACATCTAGGACCGCATACAACACACGAGAAGGTAATACACACACCTATGGCCACATAGAACAGACGAGAAGGTAATACACACATCTAAGACCACATACAACACACGAGAAGGTAATACACACATCTAGAACCATATACAACACACGAGAAGATAATACACACATCTAGGACCACATACGACACACGAGAAGGTAATACACACATCTAAGACCATATACAACACACGAGAAGGTAATACACACATCTAGGACCACATACAACACACGAAAAGGTAATACACACATCTAGGACCACATACAACACACGAGAAGGTAATACACACATCTAAGACAACATACAACACACGAGAAGGTAATACACACATCTAAGACTACATACAACTCACGAGAAGGTAATACACACATCTAGGACCACATACAACACACGAGAAGTTAATACACACATCTAGGACCACATACAACACACGAGAAGGTAATACACACATCTAGGACCACATACAACACACGAGAAGGTAATACACACATCTTGGACCACATACAACACACGAGAAGGTAATACACACATCTAGGACCACATACAACACACGAGAAGGTAAAACACACATCTAGGACCATATACAACACACGAGAAGGTAATACACACACCTAGGACCATATACAACAGACGAGCAGGTAATACACACATCTAGGACCATATACAACACACGATAAGGTAATACACACATCTAAGACTACATACAACACACGAGAAGGTAATACACACATCTAGGACCATATGCAACACACGAGAAGGTAATACACACATCTAGGACCACATACAACACACGAGAAGGTAATACACACACCTAGGACCATATACAACATACGAGAAGGTAATACACACATCTAGGACCACATACAACACACGAGAAGTTAATACACACATCTAGAAACATATACAACACACGAGCAGGTAATACACACATCTAGGACCACATACAACACACGAGAAGGTAATACACACATCTAGGACCACATACAACACACGAGAAGGTAATACACACATCTAGGACCACATACAACACACGAGAAGGTAATACACACATCTAGAACCATATACAACACACGAGAAGATAATACACACATCTAGGACCACATACAACACACGAGAAGATAATACACACATCTAGAACCACATACAACACACGAGAAGGTAATACACACATCTAAGACCATATACAACACACGAGAAGGTAATACACACATCTAGGACCACATACAACACACGAGAAGGTAATACACACATCTAGGACCACATAAAACACACGAGAAGGTAATACACACATCTTGGACCACATACAACACACGAGAAGGTAATACACACATCTAGGATCACATACAACACACGAGAAGGTAATACACACATCTAGGACCATATACAACACACGAGAAGGTAATACACACATCTAAGACTACATACAACACACGAGAAGGTAATACACACATCTAGGACCATATGCAACACACGAGAAGGTAATACACACCTCTAGGACCACATACAACACACGAGAAGGTAATACACACACCTAGGACCATATACAACACACGAGAAGGTAATACACGCATCTAGGACCACATACAACACACGAGAAGGTAATACACACATCTAGAAACATATACAACACACGAGCAGGTAATACACACATCTAAGAATACATACAACACACGAGAAGATAATACACACATCTAGGACCATATACAACAGACGAGCAGGTAATACAAACATCTAGGACCATATACAACACACGAGAAGGTAATACACACATCTAGGACCATATACAACACACGAGAAGGTAATACACACATCTAGGACCATATGCAACACACGAGAAGGTAATACACACATCAAGGACCATATACAACACACGAGAAGGTAATACACACACCTAGGACCATATACAACACTCGAGAAGGTAATACACACATCTAGGACCACATACAACACACGAGAAGGTAATACACACATCTAGCACCACATACAACACACCAGAAGGTAATACACACATCTAGGACTACAAACAACACACGATAAGGTAATACACACACCTATGGCCACATACAACACACGATAAGGTAATACACACATCTAGGACCATATACAACACACGAGAAGATAATACACACATCTAGAACCACATACAACACACGAGAAGGTAATACACACATCTAAGACCATATACAACACACGAGAAGGTAATACACACATCTAGGACCACATACAACACACGAGAAGGTAATACACACATCTAGGACCACATACAACACACGAGAAGGTAATACTCACATCTAAGACCACATACAACACACGAGAAGGTAATACACACATCTAAGACTACATACAGCTTACGAGAAGGTAATACACACATCTAGGACCACATACAACACACGAGAAGGTAATACACACATCTAGGACCACATACAACACACGAGAAGGTAATACACACATCTAGGACCACATACAACACACGAGAAGGTAATACACACATCTTGGACCACATACAACACACGAGAAGGTAATACACACATCTAGGACCACATACAACACACGAGAAAGTAAAACACACATCTAGGACCATATACAACACACGAGAAGGTAATACACACACCTAGGACCATATACAACAGACGAGCAGGTAATACACACATCTAGGACCATATACAACAGACGATAAGGTAATACACACATCTAAGACTACATACAACACACGAGAATGTAATACACACATCTAAGACCGTATACAACACACGAGAAGGTAATACACACATCTAGGACCATATACAACACACGAGAAGGTAATACACACATCTAGGACCATATGCAACACACGAGAAGGTAATACACATATCTAGGACCACATACAACACACAAGAAGGTAATACACACACCTAGGACCATATACAACATACGAGAAGGTAATACACACATCTAGGACCACATACAACACACGAGAAGGTAATACACACATCTAGAAACATATACAACACACGAGCAGGTAATACACACATCTAGGACCACATACAACACACGAGAAGGTAATACACACATCTAGGACCACGTACAACACACGAGAAGGTAATACACACATCTAGAACCATATACAACACACGAGAAGATAATACACACATCTACGACCACATACAACACACGAGAAGGTAATACACCCATCTAAGACCGTATACAACACACGAGAAGGTAATACACACATCTAGGACCATATACAACACACGAGAAGGTAATACACACATCTAGGACCATATGCAACACACGAGAAGGTAATACACACATCTAGGACCACATACAACACACGAGAAGGTAATACACACACCTATGGCTACATAGAACACACGATAAGGTAATACACACATCTAAGACCACATACAACACACGAGAAGGTAATACACACACCTAGGACCATATACAACACACGAGAACGTAATACACACATCTAGGACCACATACAACACACGAGAAGGTAATACACACATCTAGAAACATATACAACACACGAGCAGGTAATACACACATCTAAGAATACATACAACACACGAGAAGATAATACACACATCTAGGACCATATACAACACACGAGAAGGTAATACACACATCTAGGACCATATACAACACACGAGAAGGTAATACACACATCTAGGACCATATGCAACACACGAGAAGGTAATACACACATCAAGGACCATATACAACACACGAGAAGGTAATACACACACCTAGGACCATATACAACACTCGAGAAGGTAATACACACATCTAGGACCACATACAACACACGAGAAGGTAATACACACATCTAGCACCACATACAACACACCAGAAGGTAATACACACATCTAGGACTACAAACAACACACGATAAGGTAATACACACACCTATGGCCACATACAACACACGATAAGGTAATACACACATCTAGGACCATATACAACACACGAGAAGATAATACACACATCTAGGACCACATACAACATAAGAGAAGATAATACACACATCTAGGACCACATACAACACACGAGAAGTTAATACACACATCTAGAACCATATACAACACACGAGAAGATAATACACACATCTAGGACCACATACAACACACGAGAAGATAATACACACATCTAGGACCACATACAACACACGAGAAGGTAATACACACATCTAAGACCATATACAACACACGAGAAGGTAATACACACATCTAGGACCACATACAACACACGAGAAGGTAATACACACATCTAGGACCACATACAACACACGAGAAGGTAATACTCACATCTAAGACCACATACAACACACGAGAAGGTAATACACACATCTAAGACTACATACAACTTACGAGAAGGTAATACACACATCTAGGACCACATACAACACACGAGAAGGTAATACACACATCTAGGACCACATACAACACACGAGAAGGTAATACACACATCTAGGACTACATACAACACACGAGAAGGTAATACACACATCTTGGACCACATACAACACACGAGAAGGTAATACACACATCTAGGACCACATACAACACACGAGAAAGTAAAACACACATCTAGGACCATATACAACACACGAGAAGGTAATACACACACCTAGGACCATATACAACAGACGAGCAGGTAATACACACATCTAGGACCATATACAACAGACGATAAGGTAATACACACATCTAAGACTACATACAACACACGAGAATGTAATACACACATCTAAGACCGTATACAACACACGAGAAGGTAATACACACATCTAGGACCATATACAACACACGAGAAGGTAATACACACATCTAGGACCATATGCAACACACGAGAAGGTAATACACATATCTAGGACCACATACAACACACAAGAAGGTAATACACACACCTAGGACCATATACAACATACGAGAAGGTAATACACACATCTAGGACCACATACAACACACGAGAAGGTAATACACACATCTAGAAACATATACAACACACGAGCAGGTAATACACACATCTAGGACCACATACAACACACGAGAAGGTAATACACACATCTAGGACCACGTACAACACACGAGAAGGTAATACACACATCTAGAACCATATACAACACACGAGAAGATAATACACACATCTACGACCACATACAACACACGAGAAGGTAATACACCCATCTAAGACCGTATACAACACACGAGAAGGTAATACACACATCTAGGACCATATACAACACACGAGAAGGTAATACACACATCTAGGACCATATGCAACACACGAGAAGGTAATACACACATCTAGGACCACATACAACACACGAGAAGGTAATACACACACCTATGGCTACATAGAACACACGATAAGGTAATACACACATCTAAGACCACATACAACACACGAGAAGGTAATACACACACCTAGGACCATATACAACACACGAGAACGTAATACACACATCTAGGACCACATACAACACACGAGAAGGTAATACACACATCTAGAAACATATACAACACACGAGCAGGTAATACACACATCTAGGACCACATACAACACACGAGAAGGTAATACACACATCTAGAACCATATACAACACACGAGAAGGTAATACACACATCTAGGACCATATGCAACACACGAGAAGGTAATACACACATCTAGGACCACATACAACACACGAGAAGGTAATACACACACCTAGGACCATATACAACACACGAGAAGGTAATACACACATCTAGGACCACATACAACACACGAGAAGGTAATACACACATCTAGAAACATATACAACACACGAGCAGGTAATACACACATCTAGGACCACATACAACACACGAGAAGGTAATACACACATCTAGGACCACATACAACACACGAGAAGGTAATACACACATCTAGGAAGACATACAACACACGAGTAGTTAATGCACACATCTAGGACCACATACAACACACGATAAGGTAATACACACATCTAGGACCATATACAACACACCAGAAGGTAATACACACATTTAGGACCACATACAACAGACGAGCAGGTAATACACACATCTAGGACCACATACAACACACGATAAGGTAATACTCACATCTAAGAATACATACAACACACGAGAAGTTAATACACACATCTAGGACCATATACAACAGACGAGCAGGAAATACACACATCTAGGACCATATACAACACACGAGAAGGTAATACACACATCTAGGACCACATACAACACACGATAAGGTAATACACACATCTAGGACCATATACAATACACGATAAGGTAATACACACATCTAAGAATACATACAACACAGGAGAAGGTAATACACACATCTAGGACCATATGCAACACACGAGAAGGTAATACACACATCAAGGACCACATACAACACACGAGAAGGTAATACACACACCTAGGACCATATACAACACTCGAGAAGGTAATACACACATCTAGGACCACATAAAACACACGAGAAGGTAATACACACATCTAGCACCACATACAACACACGAGAAGGTAATACACACATCTAGGACTACAAACAACACACGATAAGGTAATACACACACCTATGGCCACATACAACACACGATAAGGTAATACACACATCTAAGACCACATACAACACACGAGAAGGTAATACACACATCTAGAACCATATACAACACACGAGAAGATAATACACACATCTAGGACCACATACAACACACGAGAAGATAATGCACACATCTAGGACCACATACAACCAACGAGAAGGTAATACACACATCTAAGACCATATACAACACACGAGAAGGTAATACACACATCTAGGACCATATGAAACACACGAGAAGTTAATACACACATCTAGGACCACATACAACACACGAGAAGGTAATACACACACCTATGGCCACATAGAACACACGATAAGGTAATACACACATCTAAGACCACATACAACACACGAGAAGGTAATACACACATCTAGAACCATATACAACACACGAGAAGATAATACACACATCTAGGACCACATACAAAACACGAGAAGATAATACACACATCTAGGACCACATACAACACACGAGAAGGTAATACACACATCTAAGACCATATACAACACACCAGAAGGTAATACACACATCTAGGACCACATACAACACACGAAAAGGTAATACACACATCTAAGACCACATACAACACACGAGAAGGTAATACACACATCTAAGACTACATACAACTTACGAGAAGGTAATACACACATCTAGGACCACATACAACACACGAGAAGGTAATACACACATCTAGGGCCACGTACAACACACGAGAAGGTAATACACACATCTAGGACCACATACAACACACGAGAAGGTAATACACACATCTTGGACCACATACAACACACGAGAAGGTAATGCACACATCTAGGACCACATACAACACACGAGAAGGTAAAACACACATCTAGGACCATATACAACACACGAGAAGGTAATACACACACCTAGGACCATAGACAACAGATGAGCAGGTAATACACACATCTAGGACCATATACAACACACGATAAGGTAATACACACATCTAAGACTACATACAACACACGAGAAGGTAATACACACATCTAGGACCACATACAACACACGAGAAGGTAATACACACATCTAGGACCATATGCAACACACGAGAAGGTAATACACACATCTAGGACCACATACAACACACGAGAAGGTAATACACACACCTAGGACCATATACAACACACGAGAAGGTAATACACACATCTAGGACCACATACAACACACGAGAAGGTAATACACACATCTAGAAACATATACAACACACGAGCACGTAATACACACATCTAGGACCACATACAACACACGAGAAGGTAATACACACATCTAGGACCACATACAATACACGAGAAGGTAATACACACATCTAGGACCACATACAACACACGAGAAGATAATACACACATCTAGGACCACATACAACACACGACATGTTTATACACACATCTAGGACCACATACAACACACGATAAGGTAATACACACATCTAGGACCATATACAACACATAAGAAGGTAATACACACATCTAGGACCACATACAACAGACGAGCAGGTAATACACACATCTAGGACCACATACAACACACGAGAAGGTAATACACACATCTAAGACTACATGCAACACACGAGAAGGTAATACACACATCTAGGACTATATACAACACACGAGAAGGTAATACACACACCTAGGACCGCATACAACACACGAGAGGGTAATACACACATCTAGGATCACATACAACACACGAGAAGTTAATACACACATCTAGGACCATATACAACAGACGAGCAGGTAATGCACACATCTAGGACCATATACAACACACGAGAAGGTAATACACACATCTAAGACTATATACAACACACGAGACGGTAATACACACATCTAGGACCATATACAACACACGAGAAGGTAATACACACATCTAGGACCATATACAACACACGATAAAGTAATACTCACATCTAAGAATACATACAACACACGAGAAGGTAATACACACATCTAGGACCATATGCAACACACGAGAAGGTAATACACACATCTAGGACCACATACAACACACGAGAAGGTAATACACACATCTAGGACCACATACAACACACGAGAAGTTAATACACACATCTAGAACCATATACAACACACGAGAAGATAATACACACATCTAGGACCACATACAACACACGAGAAGATAATACACACATCTAGGACCACATACAACACACGAGAAGGTAATACACACATCTAGGACCATATGCAACACACGAGAAGGTAATACACACATCTAGGACCACATACAACACACGAGAAGGTAATACACACACCTATGGCTACATAGAACACACGAGAAGGTAATACACACATCTAAGACCACATACAACACACGAGAAGGTAATACACACATCGAGAACCATATACAACACACGAGAAGATAATACACGCATCTAGGACCACATACAACACACGAGAAGATAATACACACATCTAGGACCACATACAACACACGAGAAGGTAATACACACATCTAAGACCATATACAACACACGAGAAGGTAATACACACATCTAGTACCACATACAACACACGAGAAGGTAATACACACCTCTAGGATCACATACAACACACGAGAAGGTAATACACACATCTAAGACCACATACAACACACGAGAAGGTAATACACACATCTAAGACTACATACAACTCACGAGAAGGTAATACACACATCTAGGACCACATACAACACACGAGAAGGTAATACACACATCTAGGACCACATACAACACACGAGAAGGTAATACACACATCTAGGACCACATACAACACACGAGAAGGTAATACACACATCTTGGACAATATACAACACACGAGAAGGTAATACACACATCTAGGACCACATACAACACACGAGAAGGTAATACGCACATCTAGGACCATATACAACACACGAGAAGGTAATACACACACCTAGGACCATATACAACAGACGAGCAGGTAATACACACATCTAGGACCATATGCAACACACGAGAAGGTAATACACACATCTAGGACCACATACAACACACGAGAAGGTAATACACACACCTAGGACCATATACAACACACGAGAAGGTAATACACACATCTAGGACCACATACAACACACGAGAAGTTAATACACACATCTAGAAACATATACAACACACGAGCACGTAATACACACATCTAGGACCACATACAACACACGAGAAGGTAATACACACATCTAGGACCACATACAATACACGAGAAGGTAATACACACATCTAGGACCACATACAACACACGAGAAGATAATACACACATCTAGGACCACATACAACACACGAGAAGTTTATACACACATCTAGGACCACATACAACACACGATAAGGTTATACACACATCTAGGACCATATACAACACATAATAAGGTAATACACACATCTAGGACCACATACAACAGACGAGCAGGTAATACACACATCTAGGACCACATACAACACACGAGAAGGTAATACACACATCTAAGACTACATGCAACACACGAGAAGGTAATACACACATCTAGGACCATATACAACACACGAGAAGGTAATACACACACCTAGGACCGCATACAACAGACGATAAGGTAATACACACATCTAGGACCACATACAACACACGAGAAGGTAATTCACACATCTAGGACCATATACAACAGACGAGCAGGTAATACACACATCTAGGACCATATACAACACACGAGAAGGTAATACACACATCTAGGACCACATACAACACACGATAAGGTAATACACACATCTAGGACCATATGCAACACACGAGAAGGTAATACACACATCTAGGACCACATACAACACACGAGAAGGTAATTCACACATCTAGGACCATATACAACAGACGAGCAGGTAATACACACATCTAGGACCATATACAATACACGATAAGGTAATACACACATCTAAGTATACATACAACACACGAGAAGGTAATACACACATCTAGGACCATATACAACACACAAGAAGGTAATACACACACCTAGGACCGCATACAACACACGAGAAGGTAATACACACATCTAAGACCACATACAACACACGAGAAGGTAATACACACATCTAGAACCATATACAACACACGAGAAGATAATACACACATCTAGGACCACATACAACACACGAGAAGATAATACACACATCTAGGTCCACATACAACACACGATAAGGTAATACACACATTCTAGGACCACATACAACACACGAGAAGGTAATACACACATCTAGGACTACAAACAACACACGAGAATGTAATACACACACCTATGGCCACATACAACACACGAGAAGGTAATACACACATCTAGGACCACATACAACACACGAGAAGGTAATACACACATCTAGAACCATATACAACACACGAGAAGGGGGAATACACGCATCTAAGACCACATACAACACACGAGAATGTAATACACACATCTAGAACCATATACAACACACGAGAAGATAATACACACATCTTGGACCACATACAACACACGAGAAGGTAATACACACATCTAGGACCACATACAACACACGAGAAGGTAATACACACATCTAAGACGACATACAACACACGAGAAGGTAATACACACATCTAGGACCATATGCAACACACGAGAAGGTAATACACACATCTAGGACCACATACAACACACGAGAAGGTAATACACACACCTAGGACCGTATACAACACACGAGAAGGTAATACACACATCTAGGACCACATACAACACACGAGAAGGTAATACACACATCTAGAATCATATACAACACACGAGCAGGTAATACACACATCTAGGACCACATAAAACACACGAGAAGGTAATACACACATCTAGGACTACATACAACACACGAGAAGGTAATACACACATCTAGGACCACATACAACACACTAGAAGGTAATACACACATCTAAGAATACATACAACTCACGACAAGGTAATACACACATCTAGGACCATATACAACACACAAGAAGGTAATACACACACCTAGGACCGCATACAACACATGAGAAGGTAATACACACATCTAGAACCATATACAACACACGAGAAGGGAATAGACACATCTAAGACCACATACAACACACGAGAAGGTAATACACACATCTAGAACCATATACAACACACGAGAAGATAATACACGCATCTAGGACCACATACAACACACGAGAAGATAATACACACATCTAGGACCACATACAACACACGAGAAGGTAATACACACATCTAAGACCATATACAACACACGAGAAGGTAATACACACATCTAGGACCACATACAACACACGAGAAGGTAATACACACCTCTAGGATCACATACAACACACGAGAAGGTAATACACACATCTAAGACCACATACAACACACGAGAAGGTAATACACACATCTAAGACTACATACAACTCACGAGAAGGTAATACACACATCTAGGACCACATACAACACACGCGAAGGTAATACACACATCTAGGACCACATACAACACACGAGAAGGTAATACACACATCTAGGACCACATACAACACACGAGAAGGTAATACACACATCTTGGACAATATACAACACACGAGAAGGTAATACACACATCTAGGACCACATACAACACACGAGAAGGTAATACGCACATCTAGGACCATATACAACACACGAGAAGGTAATACACACACCTAGGACCATATACAACAGACGAGCAGGTAATACACACATCTAGGACCATATGCAACACACGAGAAGGTAATACACACATCTAGGACCACATACAACACACGAGAAGGTAATACACACACCTAGGACCATATACAACACACGAGAAGGTAATACACACATCTAGGACCACATACAACACACGAGAAGTTAATACACACATCTAGAAACATATACAACACACGAGCACGTAATACACACATCTAGGACCACATACAACACACGAGAAGGTAATACACACATCTAGGACCACATACAATACACGAGAAGGTAATACACACATCTAGGACCACATACAACACACGAGAAGATAATACACACATCTAGGACCACATACAACACACGAGAAGTTTATACACACATCTAGGACCACATACAACACACGATAAGGTTATACACACATCTAGGACCATATACAACACATAATAAGGTAATACACACATCTAGGACCACATACAACAGACGAGCAGGTAATACACACATCTAGGACCACATACAACACACGAGAAGGTAATACACACATCTAAGACTACATGCAACACACGAGAAGGTAATACACACATCTAGGACCATATACAACACACGAGAAGGTAATACACACACCTAGGACCGCATACAACAGACGATAAGGTAATACACACATCTAGGACCACATACAACACACGAGAAGGTAATTCACACATCTAGGACCATATACAACAGACGAGCAGGTAATACACACATCTAGGACCATATACAACACACGAGAAGGTAATACACACATCTAGGACCACATACAACACACGATAAGGTAATACACACATCTAGGACCATATGCAACACACGAGAAGGTAATACACACATCTAGGACCACATACAACACACGAGAAGGTAATTCACACATCTAGGACCATATACAACAGACGAGCAGGTAATACACACATCTAGGACCATATACAATACACGATAAGGTAATACACACATCTAAGTATACATACAACACACGAGAAGGTAATACACACATCTAGGACCATATACAACACACAAGAAGGTAATACACACACCTAGGACCGCATACAACACACGAGAAGGTAATACACACATCTAAGACCACATACAACACACGAGAAGGTAATACACACATCTAGAACCATATACAACACACGAGAAGATAATACACACATCTAGGACCACATACAACACACGAGAAGATAATACACACATCTAGGTCCACATACAACACACGATAAGGTAATACACACATTCTAGGACCACATACAACACACGAGAAGGTAATACACACATCTAGGACTACAAACAACACACGAGAATGTAATACACACACCTATGGCCACATACAACACACGAGAAGGTAATACACACATCTAGGACCACATACAACACACGAGAAGGTAATACACACATCTAGAACCATATACAACACACGAGAAGGGGGAATACACACATCTAAGACCACATACAACACACGAGAATGTAATACACACATCTAGAACCATATACAACACACGAGAAGATAATACACACATCTTGGACCACATACAACACACGAGAAGGTAATACACACATCTAGGACCACATACAACACACGAGAAGGTAATACACACATCTAAGACGACATACAACACACGAGAAGGTAATACACACATCTAGGACCATATGCAACACACGAGAAGGTAATACACACATCTAGGACCACATACAACACACGAGAAGGTAATACACACACCTAGGACCATATACAACACACGAGAAGGTAATACACACATCTAGGACCACATACAACACACGAGAAGGTAATACACACATCTAGAATCATATACAACACACGAGCAGGTAATACACACATCTAGGACCACATAAAACACACGAGAAGGTAATACACACATCTAGGACTACATACAACACACGAGAAGGTAATACACACATCTAGGACCACATACAACACACTAGAAGGTAATACACACATCTAAGAATACATACAACTCACGACAAGGTAATACACACATCTAGGACCATATACAACACACAAGAAGGTAATACACACACCTAGGACCGCATACAACACATGAGAAGGTAATACACACATCTAGAACCATATACAACACACGAGAAGGGAATAGACACATCTAAGACCACATACAACACACGAGAAGGTAATACACACATCTAGAACCATATACAACACACGAGAAGATAATACACACATCTTGGACCACATACAACATACGAGAAGGTAATACACACATCTAAGACCATATACAACACACGAGAAGGTAATACACACATCTAGGACCACATACAACACACGAGAAGGTAATACACACATCTAGGATCACATACAACACACGAGAAGGTAATACACACATCTAAGACCACATACAACACACGAGAAGGTAATACACACATCTAAGACTACATACAACTCACGAGAAGGTAATACACACATCTAGGACCACATACAACACACGAGAAGGTAATACACACATCTAGGACCACATACAACACACGAGAAGGTAATACACACATCTAGGACCAAATACAACACACGAGAAGATAATACACACATCTAGGACCACATACAACACACGAGAAGTTTATACACACATCTAGGACCACATACAACACACGATAAGGTAATACACACATCTAGGACCATATACAACACATAAGAATGTAATACACACATCTAGGACCACATACAACAGACGAGCAGGTAATACACACATCTAGGACTACATACAACACACGAGAAGGTAATACACACCTCTAAGACTACATGCAACACACGAGAAGGTAATACACACATCTAGGACCATATACAACACACGAGAAGGTAATACACACACCTAGGACCGCATACAACACACGAGAGGGTAATACACACATCTAGGACCACATACAACACACGAGAAGTTAATACACACATCTAGGACCATATACAACAGACGAGCAGGTAATACACACATCTAGGACCATATACAACACACGAGAAGGTAATACATACATCTAAGACTACATACAACACACGAGAAGGTAATACACACATCTAGGACCACATACAACACACGAGAAGATAATACACACATCTAGTACCATATACAACACACGAGAAGGTAATACACACATCTTGGACAATATACAACACACGAGAAGGTAATACACACATCTAGGACCATATGCAACACACGAGAAGGTAATACACACATCTAGGACCAGATACAACACACGAGAAGGTAATACACACATCTAGGACCATATACAACAGACGAGCAGGTAATACTCACATCTAGGACCATATACAACACACGAGAAGGTAATACACACATCTAGGACCACATACAACACACGATAAGGTAATACACACATCTAGGACCATATACAATACACGATAAGGTAATACACACATCTAAGAATACATACAACACACGAGAAGGTAATACACACATCTAGGACCATATATAACACACAAGAAGGTAATACACACATCTAGGACCGCATACAACACACGAGAAGGTAATACACACATCTAAGACCACATACAACACACGATAAGGTAATACACACATCTAGAACCATATACAACACACGAGAAGATAATACACACATCTAGGACCACATACAACACACGAGAAGATAATACACACATCTAGGACCACATACAACACACGAGAAGGTAATACACACATCTAAGACCATATACAACACACGAGAAGGTAATACACACATCTAGGACCACATACAACACACGATAAGGTAATACACACATTCTAGGACCACATACAACACACGAGAAGGTAATACACACATCTAGGACTACAAACAACACACGAGAAGGTAATACACACACCTATGGCCACATAGAACACACGAGAAGTTAATACACACATCTAGGACCACATACAACACACGGTAAGGTAATACACACATCTAGAACCATATACAACACACGAGAAGGGGGAATACACACATCTAAGACCACATACAACACACGAGAATGTAATACACACATCTAGAACCATATACAAATCACGAGAAGATA
Source organism: Eledone cirrhosa (assembly GCA_964016885.1). NCBI lineage: Eukaryota > Metazoa > Mollusca > Cephalopoda > Octopoda > Eledonidae > Eledone > Eledone cirrhosa. Next base: position 46,262,662 of record OZ024740.1, read on the forward strand.
ATACACACATCTTGGACCACATACAACACACGAGAAGGTAATACACACATCTAGGACCACATACAACACACGATAAGGTAATACACACATCTAAGACGACATACAACACACGAGAATGTAATACACACATCTAGGACCATATGCAACACACGAGAAGGTAATACACACATCTAGGACCACATACAACACACGAGAAGGTAATACACACATCTAGGACCACATACAACACACGAGAAGGTAATACACACATCTAGAATCATATACAACACACGAGCAGGTAATACACACATCTAGGACCACATACAACACACGAGAAGGTAATACACACATCTAGGACCACATACAACACACGAGAACGTAATACACACATCTAGGACCATATACAATACACGAGAAGGTAATACACACATCTAGGACCATATGCAACACACGAGAAGATAATACACACATCTAGGACCACATACAACACACGAGAAGGTAATACACACACCTATGGCCACCTAGAACACACGAGAAGGTAATACACACATCTAAGACCACATACAACACACGAGAAGGTAATACACACATCTAGGACCACATACAACACACGAGAAGGTAATACACACATCTAAGACAACATACAACACACGAGAAGGTAATACACACATCTAAGACTACATACAACTCACGAGAAGGTAATACACACATCTAGGACCATATACAACACACGAGAAGGTAATACACACACCTAGGACCGCATACAACACACGAGAGGGTAATACACACATCTAGGACCACATACAACACACGAGAAGTTAATACACACATCTAGGACCATATACAACAGACGAGCAGGTAATACACACATCTAGGACCATATACAACACACGAGAAGGTAATACATACATCTAAGACTACATACAACACACGAGAAGGTAATACACACATCTAGGACCACATACAACACACGAGAAGGTAATACACACATCTAGTACCATATACAACACACGAGAAGGTAATACACACATCTTGGACAATATACAACACACGAGAAGGTAATACACACATCTAGGACCATATGCAACACACGAGAAGGTAATACACACATCTAGGACCAGATACAACACACGAGAAGGTAATACACACATCTAGGACCATATACAACAGACGAGCAGGTAATACTCACATCTAGGACCATATACAACACACGAGAAGGTAATACACACATCTAGGACCACATACAACACACGATAAGGTAATACACACATCTAGGACCATATACAATACACGATAAGGTAATACACACATCTAAGAATACATACAACACACGAGAAGGTAATACACACATCTAGGACCATATATAACACACAAGAAGGTAATACACACATCTAGGACCGCATACAACACACGAGAAGGTAATACACACATCTAAGACCACATACAACACACGATAAGGTAATACACACATCTAGAACCATATACAACACACGAGAAGATAATACACACATCTAGGACCACATACAACACACGAGAAGATAATACACACATCTAGGACCACATACAACACACGAGAAGGTAATACACACATCTAAGACCATATACAACACACGAGAAGGTAATACACACATCTAGGACCACATACAACACACGATAAGGTAATACACACATTCTAGGACCACATACAACACACGAGAAGGTAATACACACATCTAGGACTACAAACAACACACGAGAAGGTAATACACACACCTATGGCCACATAGAACACACGAGAAGTTAATACACACATCTAGGACCACATACAACACACGGTAAGGTAATACACACATCTAGAACCATATACAACACACGAGAAGGGGGAATACACACATCTAAGACCACATACAACACACGAGAATGTAATACACACATCTAGAACCATATACAATACACGAGAAGATAATACACACATCTTGGACCACATACAACACACGAGAAGGTAATACACACATCTAGGACCACATACAACACACGATAAGGTAATACACACATCTAAGACGACATACAACACACGAGAATGTAATACACACATCTAGGACCATATGCAACACACGAGAAGGTAATACACACATCTAGGACCACATACAACACACGAGAAGGTAATACACACATCTAGGACCACATACAACACACGAGAAGGTAATACACACATCTAGAATCATATACAACACACGAGCAGGTAATACACACATCTAGAACCACATACAACACACGAGAAGGTAATACACACATCTAGGACCACATACAACACACGAGAAGGTAATACACACATCTAGGACCACATACAACACACGAGAAGGTTATACACACATCTAAAACCATATACAACACACGAGAAGATAATACACACATCTAGGACCACATACAACACACGAGCAGATAATACACACATCTAGGACCACATACAACACACGAGAAGGTAATACACACATCTAAGACCATATACAACACACGAGAACGTAATACACACATCTAGGACCATATACAATACACGAGAAGGTAATACACACATCTAGGACCATATGCAACACACGAGAAGATAATACACACATCTAGGACCACATACAACACACGAGAAGGTAATACACACACCTATGGCCACCTAGAACACACGAGAAGGTAATACACACATCTAAGACCACATACAACACACGAGAAGGTAATACACACATCTAGGACCACATACAACACACGAGAAGGTAATACACACATCTAAGACAACATACAACACACGAGAAGGTAATACACACATCTAAGACTACATACAACTCACGAGAAGGTAATACACACATCTAGGACCACATACAACACACGAGAAGGTAATACACACATCTAGGACCACATACAACACACGAGAAGGTAATACACACATCTAGGACCACATACAACACACGAGAAGGTAATACACACATCTTGGACCACATACAACACACGAGAAGGTAATACACACATCTAGGATCACATACAACACACGAGAAGGTAATACACACATCTAAGACCACATACAACACACGAGAAGGTAATACACACATCTAAGACTACATACAACTCACGAGAAGGTAATACACACATCTATGACCACATACAAAACACGAGAAGGTAATACACACATCTAGGACCACATACAACACACGAGAAGGTAATACACGCATCTAGGACCACATACAACACACGAGAAGGTAATACACACATCTTGGACGACATACAACACACGAGAAGGTAATACACACATCTAGGACCACATACAACACACGAGAAGGTAATACACACATCTAGGACCATATACAACACACGAGAAGGTAATACACACACCTAGGACCATATACAACAGACGAGCAGGTAATACACACATCTAGGACCATATACAACACTCGATAAGGTAATACACACATCTAAGACTACATACAACACACGAGAAGGTAATACACACATCTAGGACCATATGCAACACACGAGAAGGTAATACACACATCTAGGACCACATACAACACACGAGAAGGTAATACACACACCTAGGACCATATACAACACACGAGAAGGTAATACACACATCTAGGACCACATACAACACACGAGAAGGTAATACACACATCTAGGACCACATACAATACACGAGAAGGTAATACACACATCTAGTACCACATACAACACACGAGAATATAATACACACATCTAGGACCACATACAACACACGAGAAGTTAATACACACATCTAGGACCACATACAACACACGATAAGGTAATACACACATCTAGGACCATATACAACACACAAGAAGGTAATACACACATCTAGGACCACATACAACAGACGAGCAGGTAATACACACATCTAGGACCACATACAACACACGAGAAGGTAATACACACATCTAAGACTACATGCAACACACGAGAAGGTAATACACACATCTAGGACCATATACAACACACAAGAAGGTAATACACACATCTAGGACCACATACAACAGACGAGCAGGTAATACACACATCTAGGACCACATACAACACATGAGAAGGTAATACACACATCTAGGACTACAAACAACACACGAGAATGTAATACACACACCTATGGCCACATACAACACACGAGAAGGTAATACACACATCTAGGACCACATACAACACACGAGAAGGTAATACACACATCTAGAACCATATACAACACACGAGAAGGGGGAATACACACATCTAAGACCACATACAACACACGAGAATGTAATACACACATCTAGAACCATATACAACACACGAGAAGATAATACACACATCTTGGACCACATACAACACACGAGAAGGTAATACACACATCTAGGACCACATACAACACACGAGAAGGTAATACACACATCTAAGACGACATACAACACACGAGAAGGTAATACACACATCTAGGACCATATGCAACACACGAGAAGGTAATACACACATCTAGGACCACATACAACACACGAGAAGGTAATACACACACCTAGGACCATATACAACACACGAGAAGGTAATACACACATCTAGGACCACATACAACACACGAGAAGGTAATACACACATCTAGAATCATATACAACACACGAGCAGGTAATACACACATCTAGGACCACATAAAACACACGAGAAGGTAATACACACATCTAGGACTACATACAACACACGAGAAGGTAATACACACATCTAGGACCACATACAACACACGAGAAGGTAATACACACATCTAAGAATACATACAACTCACGACAAGGTAATACACACATCTAGGACCATATACAACACACAAGAAGGTAATACACACACCTAGGACCGCATACAACACATGAGAAGGTAATACACACATCTAGAACCATATACAACACACGAGAAGGGAATAGACACATCTAAGACCACATACAACACACGAGAAGGTAATACACACATCTAGGATCACATACAACACACGAGAAGGTAATACACACATCTAAGACCACATACAACACACGAGAAGGTAATACACACATCTAAGACTACATACAACTCACGAGAAGGTAATAGACACATCTAGGACCACATACAACACACGAGAACGTAATACACACATCTAGGACCACATACAACACACGAGAAGATAATACACACATCTAGGACCACATACAACACACGAGAAGTTTATACACACATCTAGGACCACATACAACACACGATAAGGTAATACACACATCTAGGACCATATACAACACATAAGAATGTAATACACACATCTAGGACCACATACAACAGACGAGCAGGTAATACACACATCTAGGACCACATACAACACACGAGAAGGTAATACACACCTCTAAGACTACATGCAACACACGAGAAGTTAATACACACATCTAGGACCACATACAACACACGAGAAGGTAATACACACATCTAGGACCATATACAACACACGATAAGGTAATACTCACATCTAAGAATACATACAACACACGAGAAGGTAATACACACATCTAGGACCATATGCAACACACGAGAAGGTAATACACACATCTAGGACCAGATACAACACACGAGAAGGTAATACACACATCTAGGACCATATACAACAGACGAGCAGGTAATACACACATCTAGGACCATATACAACACACGAGAAGGTAATACACACATCTAGGACCACATACAACACACGATAAGGTAATACACACATCTAGGACCATATACAATACATGATAAGGTAATACACACATCTAAGAATACATACAACACACGAGAAGGTAATACACACATCTAGGACCATATATAACACACAAGAAGGTAATACACACATCTAGGACCGCATACAACACACGAGAAGGTAATACACACATCTAAGACCACATACAACACACGATAAGGTAATACACACATCTAGAACCATATACAACACACGAGAAGGTAATACACACATCTAGGACCACATACAACACACGAGAAGGTAATACACACATCTAGAACCATATACAACACACGAGAAGGTAATACACACATCTAGGACCACATACAACACACGAGAAGGTAATACACACATCTAGGATCACATACAACACACGAGAAGGTAATACACACATCTAAGACCACATACAACACACGAGAAGTTAATACACACATCTAAGACCATATACAACACACGAGAAGGTAATACACACATCTAGGACCACATACAACACACGATAAGGTAATACACACATTCTAGGACCACATACAACACACGAGAAGGTAATACACACATCTAGGATCACATACAACACACGAGAAGGTAATACACACATCTAAGACCACATACAACACACGAGAAGGTAATACACACATCTAAGACCATATACAACACACGAGAAGGTAATACACACATCTAGGACCACATACAACACACGATAAGGTAATACACACATTCTAGGACCACATACAACACACGAGAAGGTAATACACACATCTAGGACTACAAACAACACACGAGAAGGTAATACACACACCTATGGCCACATAGAACACACGAGAAGGTAATACACACATCTAGGACCACATACAACACACGAGAAGGTAATACACACATCTAGAACCATATACAACACACGAGAAGGGGGAATACACACATCTAAGACCACATACAACACACGAGAATGTAATACACACATCTAGAACCATATACAATACACGAGAAGATAATACACACATCTTGGACCACATACAACACACGAGTAGGTAATACACACATCTAGGACCACATACAACACACGATAAGGTAATACACACATCTAAGACGACATACAACACATGAGAATGTAATACACACATCTAGGACCATATGCAACACACGAGAAGGTAATACACACATCTAGGACCACATACAACACACGAGAAGGTAATACACACACCTAGGACCATATACAACACACGAGAAGGTAATACACACATCTAGGACCACATACAACACACGAGAAGGTAATACACACATCTAGAATCATATACAACACACGAGCAGGTAATACACACATCTAGGACCACATACAACACACGAGAAGGTAATACACACATCTAGGACCACATACAACACACGAGAAGGTTATACACACATCTAAAACCATATACAACACACGAGAAGATAATACACACATCTAGAACCACATACAACACACGAGCAGATAATACACACATCTAGGACCACATACAACACACGAGAAGGTAATACACACATCTAAGACCATATAAAACACACGAGAAGGTAATACACACATCTAGGACCATATACAATACACGAGAAGGTAATACACACATCTAGGACCATATGCAACACACGAGAAGATAATACACACATCTAGGACCACATACAACACACAAGAAGGTAATACACACACCTATGGCCACCTAGAACACACGAGAAGGTAATACACACATCTAAGACCACATACAACACACGAGAAGGTAATACACACATCTAGGACCACATACAACACACGAGAAGGTAATACACACATCTAAGACAACATACAACACACGAGAAGGTAATACACACATCTAAGACTACATACAACTCACGAGAAGGTAATACACACATCTAGGACCACATACAACACACGAGAAGGTAATACACACATCTAGGACCACATACAACACACGAGAAGGTAATACACACATCTAGGACCACATACAACACACGAGAAGGTAATACACACATCTTGGACCACATACAACACACGAGAAGGTAATACACACATCTAGGATCACATACAACACACGAGAAGGTAATACACACATCTAAGACCACATACAACACACGAGAAGGTAATACACACATCTAAGACTACATACAACTCACGAGAAGGTAATACACACATCTAGGACCACATACAACACACGAGAAGGTAATACACACATCTAGGACCACATACAACACACGAGAAGGTAATACACACATCTAGGACCACATACAACACACGAGAAGGTAATACACACATCTTGGACGACATACAACACACGAGAAGGTAATACACACATCTAGGACCACATACAACACACGAGAAGGTAATACACACATCTAGGACCATATACAACACACGAGAAGGTAATACACACACCTAGGACCATATACAACAGACGAGCAGGTAATACACACATCTAGGACCATATACAACACACGATAAGGTAATACACACATCTAAGACTACATACAACACACGAGAAGGTAATACACACATCTAGGACCATATGCAACACACGAGAAGGTAATACACACATCTAGGACCACATACAACACACGAGAAGGTAATACACACACCTAGGACCATATACAACACACGAGAAGGTAATACACACATCTAGGACCACATACAACACACGAGAAGGTAATACACACATCTAGGACCACATACAATACACGAGAAGGTAATACACACATCTAGGACCACATACAACACACGAGAAGATAATACACACATCTAGGACCACATACAACACACGAGAAGTTAATACACACATCTAGGACCACATACAACACACGATAAGGTAATACACACATCTAGGACCATATACAACACACAAGAAGGTAATACACACATCTAGGACCACATACAACAGACGAGCAGGTAATACACACATCTAGGACCACATACAACACACGAGAAGGTAATACACACACCTAGAACCGCATACAACACACGAGAGGGTAATACACACATCTAGGACCACATACAACACACGAGAAGTTAATACACACATCTAGGACCATATACAACAGACGAGCAGGTAATACACACATCTAGGACCATATACAACACACGAGAAGGTAATACACACATCTAGGACCACATACAACACACGAGAAGGTAATACACACATCTAGGACCATATACAACACACGATAAGGTAATACTCACATCTAAGAATACATACAACACACGAGTAGGTAATACACACATCTAGGACCATATGCAACACACGAGAAGGTAATACACACAACTAGGACCACATACAACACACGAGAAGGTAATACACACATCTAGGACCATATACAACAGACGAGCAGGGAATACACACATCTAGGACCATATACAACACACGAGAAGGTAATACACACATCTAGGACCACATACAACACACGATAAGGTAATACACACATCTAGGACCATATACAATACACGATAAGGTAATACACACATCTAAGAATACATACAACACACGAGAAGGTAATACACACATCTAGGACCATATACAACACACAAGAAGGTAATACACACACCTAGGACCGCATACAACACACGAGAATGTAATACACACATCTAAGACCACATACAACACACGATAAGGTAATACACACATCTAGAACCATATACAACACACGAGAAGATAATACACACATCTAGGACCACATACAACAGACGAGAAGATAATACACACATCTAGGACCACATACAACACACGAGAAGGTAATACACACATCTAAGACCATATACAACACACGAGAAGGTAATACACACATCTAGGACCACATACAACACACGAGAAGGTAATACACACATTCTAGGACCACATACAACACACGAGAAGGTAGTACACACATCTAGGACTACAAACAACACACGAGAAGGTAATACACACACCTATGGCTACATACAACACACGAGAAGGTAATACACACATCTAGGAACACATACAACACACGAGAAGGTAATACACACATCTAGAACCATATACAACACACAAGAAGGGAATACACACATCTAAGACCACATACAACACACGAGAAGGTAATACACACATCTAGAACCATATACAACACACGAGAAGATAATACACACATCTTGGACCACATACAACACACGAGAAGGTAATACACACATCTAGGACCACATACAACACACGAGAAGGTAAAACACACATCTAGGACCATATACAACTCACGAGAAGGTAATACACACACCTAGGACCATATACGACACACGATAAGGTAATACACACATCTAGGACCATATACAACACACGATAAGGTAATACACACATCTAAGACTACATACAACACACGAAAAGGTAATACACACATCTAGGACCATATGCAACACACGAGAAGGTAATACACACATCTAGGACCACATACAACACACGAGAAGATAATACACACATCTAGGACCACATACAACACACGAGAAGGTAATACACACATCTAAGACCATATACAACACACGAGAAGGTAATACACACATCTAGGACCACATACAACACACGAGAAGGTAATACACACATTCTAGGACCACATACAACACACGAGAAGGTAATACACACATCTAGGACTACAAACAACACACGAGAAGGTAATACACACACCTATGGCCACATACAACACACGAGAAGGTAATACACACATCTAGGACCACATACAACACACGAGAAGGTAATACACACATCTAAGAATACATACAACTCACGAGAAGGTAATACACACATCTAGGACCATATACAACACACAAAAATGTAATACACACACCTAGGACCGCATACAACACACGAGAAGGTAATACACACATCTAGAACCATATACAACACACGAGAAGGGAATAGACACATCTAAGACCACATACAACACACGAGAAGGTAATACACACATCTAGAACCATATACAACACACGAGAAGATAATACACACATCTTGGACCACATACAACACACAAGAAGGTAATACACACATCTAGGACCACATACAACACACGAGAAGGTAAAACACATATCTAGGACCATATACAACACACGAGAAGGTAATACACACACCTAGGACCATATACAACAGACGAGCAGGTAATACACACATCTAGGACCATATACAACACACGATAAGGTAATACACACATCGAGGACTGCAAACAACACACGAGAAGGTAATACACACACCTATGGCCACATACAACACACGAGAAGGTAATACACACATCTAGGACCACATACAACACACGAGAAGGTAATACACGCATCTAAGAATACATACAACACACGAGAAGGTAATACACACATCTAGGACCATATACAACACACAAGAAGGTAATACACACACCTAGGACCATATACAACACACGAGAAGGTAATACACACACCTAGGACCATATACAACACACGAGAAGGTAATACACACATTCTAGGACCACATACAACACACGAGAAGGTAATACACACATCTAGGAATACAAACAACACACGAGAAGGTAATAGACACACCTATGGCCACATACAATACACGAGAAGGTTATACACACATCTAGGACCACATACAACACACGAGAAGGTAATACACACATCTAAGAATACATACAACACACGAGAAGGTAATACACACATCTAGGACCATAGACAACACACAAGAAGGTAATACACACACCTAGGACCGCATACAACACACGAGAAGGTAATACACACATCTAGAACCATATACAACACACGAGAAGGGAATACACACATCTAAGACCACATACAACACACGAGAAGGTAATACACACATCTAGAACCATATACAACACACGAGAAGATAATACACACATCTTGGACCACATACAACACACGAGAAGGTAATACACACATCTAGGACCACATACAACACACGAGAAGGTAAAACACACATCTAGGACCATATACAACACACGAGAAGGTAATACACACACCTAGGACCATATACAACAGACGAGCATGTAATACACACATCTAGGACCATATACAACACACGATAAGGTAATACACACACCTATGGCCCCACCTAGAACACACGAGAAGGTAATACACACATCTAAGACCACATACAACACACGAGAAGGTAATACACACATCTAGAACCATATACAACACACGAGAAGGTAATACACACATCTAAAACCATATACAACACACGAGAAGGTAATACACACATCTAGGACCACATACAACACACGAGAAGGTAATACACACACCTATGGCTACATAGAACACACGAGAAGGTAATACACACATCTAAGACAACATACAACACACGAGAAGGTAATACACACATCTAGAACCATATACAACACACGAGAAGATAATACACACATCTAGGACCACATACAACACACGAGAAGGTAATACACACATCTAGGACCATATACAATACACGAGAAGGTAATACACACATCTAGGACCATATGCAACACACGAGAAGATAATACACACATCTAGGACCACATACAACACACAAGAAGGTAATACACACACCTATGGCCACCTAGAACACACGAGAAGGTAATACACACATCTAAGACCACATACAACACACGACAAGGTAATACACACATCTAGGACCACATACAACACACGAGAAGGTAATACACACATCTAAGACAACATACAACACACGAGAAGGTAATACACACATCTAAGACTACATACAACTCACGAGAAGGTAATACACACATCTAGGACCACATACAACACACGAGAAGGTAATACACACATCTAGGACCACATACAACACACGAGAAGGTAATACACACATCTAGAACCATATACAACACACGAGAAGATAATACACACATCTTGGACCACATACAACACACGAGAAGGTAATACACACATCTAGGACCACATACAACACACGAGAAGGTAAAACACACATCTAGGACCATATACAACACACGAGAAGGTAATACACACACCTAGGACCATATACAACAGACGAGCATGTAATACACACATCTAGGACCATATACAACACACGATAAGGTAATACACACACCTATGGCCCCACCTAGAACACACGAGAAGGTAATACACACATCTAAGACCACATACAACACACGAGAAGGTAATACACACATCTAGAACCATATACAACACACGAGAAGGTAATACATACATCTAAAACCATATACAACACACGAGAAGGTAATACACACATCTAGGACCACATACAACACACGAGAAGGTAATACACACACCTATGGCTACATAGAACACACGAGAAGGTAATACACACATCTAAGACAACATACAACACACGAGAAGGTAATACACACATCTAGGACCACATACAACACACGAGAAGGTAATACACACATCTAGGACCACATACAACACACGAGAAGGTAATACACACATCTAGGATCACATACAACACACGAGAAGGTAATACACACATCTAAGACCACATACAACACACGAGAAGGTAATACACACATCTAAGACTACATACAACTCACGAGAAGGTAATACACACATCTAGGACCACATACAACACACGAGAAGGTAATACACACATCTAGGACCACATACAACACACGAGAAGGTAATACACACATCTAGGACCACATACAACACACGAGAAGGTAATACACACATCTTGGACGACATACAACACACGAGAAGGTAATACACACATCTAGGACCACATACAACACACGAGAAGGTAATACACACATCTAGGACCATATACAACACACGAGAAGGTAATACACACACCTAGGACCATATACAACAGACGAGCAGGTAATACACACATCTAGGACCATATACAACACACGATAAGGTAATACACACATCTAAGACTACATACAACACACGAGAAGGTAATACACACATCTAGGACCATATGCAACACACGAGAAGGTAATACACACATCTAGGACCACATACAACACACGAGAAGGTAATACACACACCTAGGACCATATACAACACACGAGAAGGTAATACACACATCTAGGACCACATACAACACACGAGAAGGTAATACACACATCTAGGACCACATACAATACACGAGAAGGTAATACACACATCTAGGACCACATACAACACACAAGAAGGTAATACACACATCTAGGACCACATACAACACACGAGAAGGTAATACACACACCTAGAACCGCATACAACACACGAGAGGGTAATACACACATCTAGGACCACATACAACACACGAGAAGTTAATACACACATCTAGGACCATATACAACAGACGAGCAGGTAATACACACATCTAGGACCATATACAACACACGAGAAGGTAATACACACATCTAGGACCACATACAACACACGAGAAGGTAATACACACATCTAGGACCATATACAACACACGATAAGGTAATACTCACATCTAAGAATACATACAACACACGAGTAGGTAATACACACATCTAGGACCATATGCAACACACGAGAAGGTAATACACACAACTAGGACCACATACAACACACGAGAAGGTAATACACACATCTAGGACCATATACAACAGACGAGCAGGGAATACACACATCTAGGACCATATACAACACACGAGAAGGTAATACACACATCTAGGACCACATACAACACACGATAAGGTAATACACACATCTAGGACCATATACAATACACGATAAGGTAATACACACATCTAAGAATACATACAACACACGAGAAGGTAATACACACATCTAGGACCATATACAACACACAAGAAGGTAATACACACACCTAGGACCGCATACAACACACGAGAATGTAATACACACATCTAAGACCACATACAACACACGATAAGGTAATACACACATCTAGAACCATATACAACACACGAGAAGATAATACACACATCTAGGACCACATACAACAGACGAGAAGATAATACACACATCTAGGACCACATACAACACACGAGAAGGTAATACACACATCTAAGACCATATACAACACACGAGAAGGTAATACACACATCTAGGACCACATACAACACACGAGAAGGTAATACATACATTCTAGGACCACATACAACACACGAGAAGGTAGTACACACATCTAGGACTACAAACAACACACGAGAAGGTAATACACACACCTATGGCTACATACAACACACGAGAAGGTAATACACACATCTAGGAACACATACAACACACGAGAAGGTAATACACACATCTAGAACCATATACAACACACAAGAAGGGAATACACACATCTAAGACCACATACAACACACGAGAAGGTAATACACACATCTAGAACCATATACAACACACGAGAAGATAATACACACATCTTGGACCACATACAACACACGAGAAGGTAATACACACATCTAGGACCACATACAACACACGAGAAGGTAAAACACACATCTAGGACCATATACAACTCACGAGAAGGTAATACACACACCTAGGACCATATACGACACACGATAAGGTAATACACACATCTAGGACCATATACAACACACGATAAGGTAATACACACATCTAAGACTACATACAACACACGAAAAGGTAATACACACATCTAGGACCATATGCAACACACGAGAAGGTAATACACACATCTAGGACCACATACAACACACGAGAAGATAATACACACATCTAGGACCACATACAACACACGAGAAGGTAATACACACATCTAAGACCATATACAACACACGAGAAGGTAATACACACATCTAGGACCACATACAACACACGAGAAGGTAATACACACATTCTAGGACCACATACAACACACGAGAAGGTAATACACACATCTAGGACTACAAACAACACACGAGAAGGTAATACACACACCTATGGCCACATACAACACACGAGAAGGTAATACACACATCTAGGACCACATACAACACACGAGAAGGTAATACACACATCTAAGAATACATACAACTCACGAGAAGGTAATACACACATCTAGGACCATATACAACACACAAGAATGTAATACACACACCTAGGACCGCATACAACACACGAGAAGGTAATACACACATCTAGAACCATATACAACACACGAGAAGGGAATAGACACATCTAAGACCACATACAACACACGAGAAGGTAATACACACATCTAGAACCATATACAACACACGAGAAGATAATACACACATCTTGGACCACATACAACACACAAGAAGGTAATACACACATCTAGGACCACATACAACACACGAGAAGGTAAAACACATATCTAGGACCATATACAACACACGAGAAGGTAATACACACACCTAGGACCATATACAACAGACGAGCAGGTAATACACACATCTAGGACCATATACAACACACGATAAGGTAATACACACATCGAGGACTGCAAACAACACACGAGAAGGTAATACACACACCTATGGCCACATACAACACACGAGAAGGTAATACACACATCTAGGACCACATACAACACACGAGAAGGTAATACACGCATCTAAGAATACATACAACACACGAGAAGGTAATACACACATCTAGGACCATATACAACACACAAGAAGGTAATACACACACCTAGGACCATATACAACACACGAGAAGGTAATACACACACCTAGGACCATATACAACACACGAGAAGGTAATACACACATTCTAGGACCACATACAACACACGAGAAGGTAATACACACATCTAGGAATACAAACAACACACGAGAAGGTAATAGACACACCTATGGCCACATACAATACACGAGAAGGTTATACACACATCTAGGACCACATACAACACACGAGAAGGTAATACACACATCTAAGAATACATACAACACACGAGAAGGTAATACACACATCTAGGACCATAGACAACACACAAGAAGGTAATACACACACCTAGGACCGCATACAACACACGAGAAGGTAATACACACATCTAGAACCATATACAACACACGAGAAGGGAATACACACATCTAAGACCACATACAACACACGAGAAGGTAATACACACATCTAGAACCATATACAACACACGAGAAGATAATACACACATCTTGGACCACATACAACACACGAGAAGGTAATACACACATCTAGGACCACATACAACACACGAGAAGGTAAAACACACATCTAGGACCATATACAACACACGAGAAGGTAATACACACACCTAGGACCATATACAACAGACGAGCATGTAATACACACATCTAGGACCATATACAACACACGATAAGGTAATACACACACCTATGGCCCCACCTAGAACACACGAGAAGGTAATACACACATCTAAGACCACATACAACACACGAGAAGGTAATACACACATCTAGAACCATATACAACACACGAGAAGGTAATACACACATCTAAAACCATATACAACACACGAGAAGGTAATACACACATCTAGGACCACATACAACACACGAGAAGGTAATACACACACCTATGGCTACATAGAACACACGAGAAGGTAATACACACATCTAAGACAACATACAACACACGAGAAGGTAATACACACATCTAGAACCATATACAACACACGAGAAGATAATACACACATCTAGGACCACATACAACACAGGAGAAGATAATACACACATCTAGGACCACATACAAGACACGAGAAGGTAATACACACATCTAAGACCATATACAACACACGAGAAGGTAATACACACATCTAGGACCACATACAACACACGAGAAGGTAATACACACATCTAGGATCACATACAACACACGAGAAGGTAATACACACATCTAAGACCACATACAACACACGAGAAGGTAATACACACATCTAAGACTACATACAACTCACGAGAAGGTAATACACACATCTAGGACCACATACAACACACGAGAAGGTAATACACACATCTAGGACCACATACAACACACTAGAAGGTAATACACACATCTTGGACCACATACAACACACGAGAAGGTAATACACACATCTAGGACCACATACAACACACGAGAAGGTAATACACACATCTAGGACCATATACAACACACGAGAAGGTAATACACACACCTAGGACCATATACAACAGACGAGCAGGTAATACACACATCTAGGACCATATACAACACACGATAAGGTAATACACACATCTAAGACTACATACAACACACGAGAAGGTAATACACACATCTAGGACCATATGCAACACACGAGAAGGTAATACACACATCTAGGACCACATACAACACACGAGAAGGTAATACACACACCTAGGCCCATATACAACACACGAGAAGGTAATACACACATCTAGGACCACATACAACACACGAGAAGGTAATACACATATCTAGAAACATATACAACACACGAGCACGTAATACACACATCTAGGACCACATACAACACACGAGAAGGTAATACACACATCTAGGACCACATACAATACACGAGAAGGTAATACACACATCTAGGACCACATACAACACACGAGAAGATAATACACACATCTAGGACCACATACAACACACGATAAGGTAATACACACATCTAGAACCATATACAACACACGAGAAGATAATACACACATCTAGGACCACATACAACAGACGAGAAGATAATACACACATCCAGGACCACATACAACACACGAGAAGGTAATACACACATCTAAGACCATATACAACACACGAGAAGGTAATACACACATCTAGGACCACATACAACACACGAGAAGGTAATACATACATTCTAGGACCACATACAACACACGAGAAGGTAGTACACACATCTAGGACTACAAACAACACACGAGAAGGTAATACACACACCTATGGCTACATACAACACACGAGAAGGTAATACACACATCTAGGAACACATACAACACACGAGAAGGTAATACACACATCTAGAACCATATACAACACACAAGAAGGGAATACACACATCTAAGACCACATACAACACACGAGAAGGTAATACACACATCTAGAACCATATACAACACACGAGAAGATAATACACACATCTTGGACCACATACAACACACGAGAAGGTAATACACACATCTAGGACCACATACAACACACGAGAAGGTAAAACACACATCTAGGACCATATACAACTCACGAGAAGGTAATACACACACCTAGGACCATATACGACACACGATAAGGTAATACACACATCTAGGACCATATACAACACACGATAAGGTAATACACACATCTAAGACTACATACAACACACGAAAAGGTAATACACACATCTAGGACCATATGCAACACACGAGAAGGTAATACACACATCTAGGACCACATACAACACACGAGAAGATAATACACACATCTAGGACCACATACAACACACGAGAAGGTAATACACACATCTAAGACCATATACAACACACGAGAAGGTAATACACACATCTAGGACCACATACAACACACGAGAAGGTAATACACACATTCTAGGACCACATACAACACACGAGAAGGTAATACACACATCTAGGACTACAAACAACACACGAGAAGGTAATACACACACCTATGGCCACATACAACACACGAGAAGGTAATACACACATCTAGGACCACATACAACACCCGAGAAGGTAATACACACATCTAAGAATACATACAACTCACGAGAAGGTAATACACACATCTAGGACCATATACAACACACAAGAATGTAATACACACACCTAGGACCGCATACAACACACGAGAAGGTAATACACACATCTAGAACCATATACAACACACGAGAAGGGAATAGACACATCTAAGACCACATACAACACACGAGAAGGTAATACACACATCTAGAACCATATACAACACACGAGAAGATAATACACAGATCTTGGACCACATACAACACACAAGAAGGTAATACACACATCTAGGACCACATACAACACACGAGAAGGTAAAACACATATCTAGGACCATATACAACACACGAGAAGGTAATACACACACCTAGGACCATATACAACAGACGAGCAGGTAATACACACATCTAGGACCATATACAACACACGATAAGGTAATACACACATCTAGGACTACAATCAACACACGAGAAGGTAATACACACACCTATGGCCACATACAACACAAGAGAAGGTAATACACACATCTAGGACCACATACAACACACGAGAATGTAATACACGCATCTAAGAATACATACAACACACGAGAAGGTAATACACACATCTAGGACCATATACAACACACAAGAAGGTAATACACAAACCTAGGACCATATACAACACACGAGAAGGTAATACACACACCTAGGACCATATACAACACACGAGAAGGTAATACACACATTCTAGGACCACATACAACACACGAGAAGGTAATACACACATCTAGGAATACAAACAACACACAAGAAGGTAATACACACATCTAGGACCAGATACAACACACGAGAAGATAATACACACATCTAGGACCACATACAACACACGAGAAGGTAATACACACATCTAAGACTACATACAACACACGAGTAGGTAATACACACATCTAGGACCACATACAACACACGATAAGGTAATACACACATCTAGGACCATATACAACTCACGAGAAGGTAATACACACATCTAGGACCATATGCAACACACGAGAAGGTAATACACACATCTAGGACCACATACAACACACGAGAAGGTAATACACACACCTATGGCCACATACAACTCACGAGAAGGTAATACACACATCTAAGACCACATACAACACACGAGAAGGTAATACACACATCTAGAACCATATATAACACACGAGAAGATAATACACACATCTAGGACCACATACAACACACGAGAAGATAATACACACATCTAGGACCACATACAACACACGAGAAGTTAATACACACATCTAGGACCATATACAACAGACGAGCAGGTAATACACACATCTAGGACCATATACAACACACGAGAAGGTAATACACACATCTAAGACTACATACAACACACGAGAAGGTAATACACACATCTAGGACCACATACAACACACGATAAGGTAATACACAGATCTAAGACCATATACAACACACGAGAAGGTAATACACACATCTAGGACCATATACAACACACGAGTAGATAATACACACATCTAGGACCACATACAACACACGATAAGGTAATACACACATCTAGGACCATATACAACACACGAGATGGTAATACACATATCTAGGACCATATACAACACACGAGAAGGTAATACACACATCTAGGACCACATACAACACACGAGAAGGTAATACACACATCTAGGACGATATACAACAGACGATAAGGTAATACACACATCTAGGACCACATACAACACACAAGAAGGTAATACACACATCTAGGACCACATACAACACACGAGAAGATAATACACACATCTAGGACCACATACAACACACGAGAAGGTAATACACACATCTAAGACTACATACAACACACGAGAAGGTAATACACACATCTAGGACCACATACAACACACGAGAAGGTAATACACATATCTAGGACCACATACAACACACGATAAGGTAATACACACATCTAGGACCATATACGACACACGATAAGGTAATACACACATCTAAGACTACATACAACACACGAGAAGGTAATACACACATCTAGGACCACATACAACACACGATAAGGTAATACACATATCTAGGACCATATACAACACACGAGAAGGTAATACACACATCTAGGACCATATGCAACACACGAGAAGGTAATACACACATCTAGGACCACATACAACACACGAGAAAGTAATACACACATCTATGGCCACATACAACATACGAGAAGGTAATACACACATCTAAGACAACATACAACACACGAGAAGGTAATACACACATCTAGAACCATATACAACACACGAGAAGATAATACACACATCTAGGACCACATACAACACACGAGAAGATAATACACACATCTAGGACCACATACAACACACGAGAATGTAATACACACATCTAAGACCATATGCAACACACGAGAAGGTAATACACACATCTAGGACCACATACAACACACGAGAAGGTAATACACACATCTAGGACCACATACAAAACACGAGAAGGTAATACACACATCTAAGACCATATACAAAACACGAGAATGTAATACACACATCTAGGACCACATACAACACATGAGAAGGTAATACACACATCTAAGAGCATATACAACACACCATAAGGTAATACACACATCTAAGACCATATACAACACACGAGATGGTAATACACACATCTAGGACCACATACGACACACGAGAAGGTAATACACACATCTAGGACCATATACAACACACGAGCCGGTAATACACACGCCTAGGACCATATACAACAGACGATCAGGTAATACACACATCTAGGACCATATACAACACACGAGAAGGTAATACACACATCTAAGACTACATACAACACAGGAGAAGGTATTACACACATCTAGGACCATATTCAACACACGAGAAGGTAATACACACATCTAGGACCACATACAACACGAGAGAAGGTAATACACACACCTAGGACCACATACAACACACGAGAAGGTAATACACACATCTAGAACCATATACAACACACGAGAAGGTAATACACACATCTAGGACCATATACAACACACGAGAAGGTAATACACACACCTAGGACCATATACAACACACGAGAAGGTAATACGCACACCTAGGACCACATACAACACACGAGAAGGTAATACACACATCTAGGACCATATACAACACACGATAAGGTAATACACACATCTAGGACCACATACAACACACGAGAAGGTAATACACACACCTACGACCACATACAACACACGAGAAGGTAATACACACATCTAAGAGCATATACAACACACGAGAAGGTAATACACACATCTAGGACCACATACAACACACGAGAAGGTAATACACACACCTATGACCACATACAACACAGGAGAAGGTAATACACACATCTAGTACCACATACGACACACGAGAAGGTAATACACAAACAACTAGGACCATATACAACACACGAGCCGGTAATACACACGCCTAGGACCACATACAACACACGAGAAGGTAATACACACATCTAGGACGATATACAACAGACGATAAGGTAATACACAAATCTAGGACCACATACAACACACAAGAAGGTAATACACACATCTAGGACCAGATACAACACACGAGAAGATAATACACACATCTAGGACCACATACAACACACGAGAAGGTAATATACACATCTAAGACTACATACAACACACGATAAGGTAATACACACATCTAGGACCATATACAACACACGATAATGTAATACACACATCTAAGACTACATACAACACACGAGTAGGTAATACACACATCTAGGACCACATACAACACACGATAAGGTAATACACACATCTAGGACCATATACAACTCACGAGAAGGTAATACACACATCTAGGACCATATGCAACACACGAGAAGGTATTACACACATCTAGGACCACATACAACACACGAGAAGGTAATACACACACCTATGGCCACATACAACTCACGAGAAGGTAATACACACATCTAAGACCACATACAACACACGAGAAGGTAATACACACATCTAGAACCATATACAACACACGAGAAGATAATACACACATCTAGGACCACATACAACACACGAGAAGTTAATACACACATCTAGGACGATATACAACAGACGAGCAGGTAATACACACATCTAGGACCACATACAACACACGATAAGGTAATACACAGATCTAAGACCATATACAACACACGAGTAGATAATACACACATCTAGGACCACATACAACACACGATAAGGTAATACACACATCTAAGACCATATACAACACACGAGAAGGTAATACACACATCTAGGACCACATACAACACACGAGAAGGTAATACACACATCTAGGACGATATACAACAGACGATAAGGTAATACACACATCTAGGACCACATACAACACACAAGAAGGTAATACACACATCTAGGACCACATACAACACACGAGAAGATAATACACACATCTAGGACCACATACAACACACGAGAAGGTAATACACACATCTAAGACTACATACAACACACGACAAGGTAATACACACATCTAAGACTACATACAACACACGAGAAGGTAATACACACATCTAGGACCACATACAACACACGAGAAGGTAATACACATATCTAGGACCACATACAACACACGATAAGGTAATACACACATCTAGGACCATATACGACACACGATAAGGTAATACACACATCTAAGACTACATACAACACACGAGAAGGTAATACACACATCTAGGACCACATACAACACACGATAAGGTAATACACATATCTAGGACCATATACAACACACGAGAAGGTAATACACACATCTAGGACCATATGCAACACACGAGAAGGTAATACACACATCTAGGACCACATACAACACACGAGAAAGTAATACACACATCTATGGCCACATACAACATACGAGAAGGTAATACACACATCTAAGACCACATACAACACACGAGAAGGTAATACACACATCTAGGACCATATGCAACACACGAGAAGGTAATACACACATCTAGGACCACATACAACACACGAGAAGGTAATACACACATCTAGGACGATATACAACAGACGATAAGGTAATACACAAATCTAGGACCACATACAACACACAAGAAGGTAACACACACATCTAGGACCACATACAACACACGAGAAGTTAATACACACATCTAGGACCACATACAACACACGAGAATGTAATACACACATCTAAGACTACATACAACACACGAGAAGGTAATACACACATCTAGGACCACATACAACACACGAGAAGGTAATACACACATCTAGGACTACATACAACACACGATAAGGTAATACACACATCTAAGACTACATACAACACACGAGTAGGTAATACACACATCTAGGACCACATACAACACACGAGAAGGTAATACACACATCTAGGACCATATACAACTCACGAGAAGGTAATACACACATCTAGGACCATATGCAACACACGAGAAGGTAATACACACATCTAGGACCACATACAACACACGAGAAGGTAATACACACACCTATGGCCACATACAACTCACGAGAAGGTAATACACACATCTAAGACCACATACAACACACGAGAAGGTAATACACACATCTAGAACCACATACAACACACGAGAAGATAATACACACATCTAGGACCACATACAACACACGAGAAGGTAATACACACATCTAAGACCATATACAACACACGAGAAGGTAATACACACATCTAGGACCACATACAACACACGAGAAGGTAATACACACTTCTAGGACCACATACAACACACGAGAAGGTAATACACACAACTAGGACCACATACAACACACGAGAAGGTACTACACACACCTATAGCCACATACAACACACGAGAAGGTAATACACACATCTAGGACCACATACAACACACGAGAAGGTAATACACACATCTAGGACCACATACAACACACGGGAAGGTAATACACACATCTAGGACCACATTCAACACACGAGAAGGTAATACACACATCTAGGACCATATACAACACACGAGAAGGTAATACACACACCTAGGACCACATACAACAGACGAGCAGGTAATACACACATCTAGGACCATATACAACACACGATAAGGTAATACACACATCTAAGACTACATACAACACAGGAGAAGGTATTACACACATCTAGGACCATATTCAACACACGAGAAGGTAATACACACATCTAGGACCACATACAACACACGAGAAGGTAATACACACACCTAGGACCACATACAACACACGAGAAGGTAATACACACATCTAGGACCATATACAACACACGAGAAGGTAATACACACATCTAGGACCATATACAACACACGAGAAGGTAATACACACACCTAGGACCATATACAACACACGAGAAGGTAATACACACACGTAGGACCACATACAACACACGAGAAGGTAATACACACATCTAGGACCATATACAACACACGATAAGGTAATACACACATCTAGGACCACATACAACACACGAGAAGGTAATACACACACCTAGGACCACATACAACACACGAGAAGGTAATACACACATCTAAGAGCATATACAACACACGAGAAGGTAATACACACATCTAGGACCACATACAACACACGAGAAGGTAATACACACACCTATGACCACATACAACACCGTAGAAGGTAATACACACATCTAGGACCACATACGACACACGAGAAGGTAATACACAAACAACTAGGACCATATACAACACACGAGCCGGTAATACACACGCCTAGGACCACATACAACACACGAGAAGGTAATACACACATCTAGGACGATATACAACAGACGATAAGGTAATACACAAATCTAGGACCACATACAACACACAAGAAGGTAATAGACACATCTAGGACCAGATACAACACACGAGAAGATAATACACACATCTAGGACCACATACAACACACGAGAAGGTAATACACACATCTAAGACTACATACAACACACGATAAGGTAATACACACATCTAGGACCATATACAACACACGATAATGTAATACACACATCTAAGACTACATACAACACACGAGTAGGTAATACACACATCTAGGACCACATACAACACACGATAAGGTAATACACACATCTAGGACCATATACAACTCACGAGAAGGTAATACACACATCTAGGACCATATGCAACACACGAGAAGGTAATACACACATCTAGGACCACATACAACACACGAGAAGGTAATACACACACCTATGGCCACATACAACTCACGAGAAGGTAATACACACATCTAGGACCACATACAACACACGAGAAGTTAATACACACATCTAGGACCATATACAACAGACGAGCAGGTAATACACACATCTAGGACCATATACAACACACGAGAAGGTAATACACACATCTAAGACTACATACAACACACGAGAAGGTAATACACACATCTAGGACCACATACAACACACGATAAGGTAATTCACAGATCTAAGACCATATACAACACACGAGAAGGTAATACACACATCTAGGACCATATACAACACACGAGTAGATAATACACACATCTAGGACCACATACAACACACGATAAGGTAATACACACATCTAAGACCATATACAACACACGAGATGGTAATACACATATCTAGGACCATATACAACACACGAGAAGGTAATACACACATCTAGGACCACATACAACCCACGAGAAGGTAATACACACATCTAGGACGATATACAACAGACGATAAGGTAATACACACATCTAGGACCACATACAACACACAAGAAGGTAATACACACATCTAGGACCACATACAACACACGAGAAGATAATACACACATCTAGGACCACATACAACACACGAGAAGATAATACACACATCTAGGACCACATACAACACACGAGAAGGTAATACACACATCTAAGACTACATACAACACACGAGAAGGTAATACACACATCTAGGACCACATACAACACACGAGAAGGTAATACACATATCTAGGACCACATACAACACACGATAAGGTAATACACACATCTAGGACCATATACGACACACGATAAGGTAATACACACATCTAAGACTACATACAACACACGAGAAGGTAATACACACATCTAGGACCACATACAACACACGATAAGGTAATACACATATCTAGGACCATATACAACACACGAGAAGGTAATACACACATCTAGGACCATATGCAACACACGAGAAGATAATACACACATCTAGGACCACATACAACACACGAGAAAGTAATACACACATCTATGGCCACATACAACATACGAGAAGGTAATACATACATCTAAGACCACATACAACACACGAGAAGGTAATACACACATCTAGAACCATATACAACACACGAGAAGATAATACACACATCTAGGACCACATACAACACACGAGAAGATAATACACACATCTAGGACCACATACAACACACGAGAATGTAATACACACATCTAAGACCATATGCAACACACGAGAAGGTAATACACACATCTAGGACCACATACAACACACGATAAGGTAATACACACATCTAGGACCACATACAACACACGAGAAGGTAATAAACACATCTAAGACCATATACAAAACACGAGAATGTAATACACACATCTAGGACCACATACAACACATGAGAAGGTAATACACACATCTAAGAGCATATACAACACACCAGAAGGTAATACACACATCTAAGACCATATACAACACACGAGATGGTAATACACACATCTAGGACCACATACGGCACACGAGAAGTTAATACACACATCTAGGACCATATACAACACACGAGCCGGTAATACACACGCCTAGGACCATATACAACAGACGATCAGGTAATACACACATCTAGGACCATATACAACACACGAGAAGGTAATACACACATCTAAGACTACATACAACACACGAGAAGGTAATACACACATCTAGGACCATATGCAACACACGAGAAGGTAATACACACATCTAGGACCACATACAACACACGAGAAGGTAATACACACACCTTGGACCACATACAACACACGAGAAGGTAATACACACATCTAAGAGCATATACAACACACGAGAAGGTAATACACACATCTAGGACCACATACAACACACGAGAAGGTAATACACACACCTATGACCACATACAACACACGAGAAGGTAATACACACATCTAGGACCACATACGACACACGAGAAGGTAATACACACATCTAGGACCATATACAACACACGAGCCGGTAGTACACACGCCTAGGACCACATACAACACACGAGAAGGTAATACACACATCTAGGACCATATACAACACACGAGAAGGTAATACACACATCTAGGACCACATACGACACACGAGAAGGTAATACACACATCTAGGACCACATACTTCACACGATAAGGTAATACACACATCTACGACCATATACAACACACGAGATGGTAATACACATATCTAGGACCATATACAACACACGAGAAGTTAATACACACATCTAGGACCACATACAACACACGAGAAGGTAATACACACATCTAGGACGATATACAACAGACGATAAGGTAATACTCAAATCTAGGACCACATACAACACACAAGAAGGTAATACACACATCTAGGACCACATACAACACACGAGAAGTTAATACACACATCTAGGACCACATACAACACACGAGAAGGTAATACACACATCTAAGACTACATACAACACACAAGAAGGTAATACACACATCTAGGACCACATACAACACACGAGAAGGTAATACACACATCTAGGACCACATACAACACACGATAAGGTAATACACACATCTAGGACGATATACAACAGACGATAAGGTAATACACAAATGTAGGACCACATACAACACACAACAAGGTAATACACACATCTAGGACCAGATACAACACACGAGAAGATAATACACACATCTAGGACCACATACAACACACGAGAAGGTAATACACACATCTAAGACTACATACAACACACGATAAGGTAATACACACATCTAGGACCATATGCAACACACGAGAAGGTAATACACACATCTAGGACCACATACAACACACGAGAAGGTAATACACACACCTATGGCCATATACAACACACGATAATGTAATACACACATCTAAGACTACATACAACACACGACTAGGTAATACACACATCTAGGACCACATACAACACACGATAAGGTAATACACACATCTAGGACCATATACAACTCACGAGAAGGTAATACACACATCTAGGACCATATGCAACACACGAGAAGGTAATACACACATCTAGGACCACATACAACACACGAGAAGGTAATACACACACCTATGGCCACATACAACTCACAAGAAGGTAATACACACATCTAAGACTACATACAACACACGAGAAGGTAATACACACATCTAGGACCACATACAACACACGATAAGGTAATACACATATCTAGGACCATATACAACACACGAGAAGGTAATACACACATCTAGGACCATATGCAACACACGAAAAGGTAATACACACATCTAGGACCACATACAACACACGAGAAAGTAATACACACATCTATGGCCACATACAACATACGAGAAGGTAATACACACATCTAAGACCACATACAACACACGAGAAGGTAATACACACATCTAGAACCATATACAACACACGAGAAGATAATACACACATCTAGGACCACATACAACACACGAGAAGATAATACACACATCTAGGACCACATACAACACACGAGAATGTAATACACACATCTAAGACCATATACAACACACGAGAAGGTAATACACACATCTAGAACCACATACAACACACGAGAAGGTAATACACACATCTAGGACCACATACAACACACGAGAAGGTAATACACACATCTAAGAAAATATACAACACACGAGAATGTAATACACACATCTAGGACCACATACAACACACGAGAAGGTAATACACACATCTAAGAGCATATACAACACACCAGAAGGTAATACACACATCTAAGACCATATACAACAGACGAGAAGGTAATACACACATCTAGGACCACATACGACACACGAGAAGGTAATACACACATCTAGGACCATATACAACACACGAGCCGGTAATACACACGCCTAGGACCATATACAACAGACGATCAGGTAATACACACATCTAGGACCATATACAACACACGAGAAGGTAATACACACATCTAAGACTACATACAACACACGAGAAGGTAATACACACATCTAGGACCATATGCAACACACGAGAAGGTAATACACACATCTAGGACCACATACAACACACGAGAAGGTAATACACACACCTTGGACCACATACAACACACGAGAAGGTAATACACACATCTAGGACCATATACAACACACGAGAAGGTAATACACACATCTAGGACCATATACAACATAGAAGGTAATACACACATCTAAGACTACATACAACACACGAGAAGGTAATACACACATCTAGGACCATATACGACACACGAGAAATGTAATACACACATCTAGGACCATATACAACACACGAGAAGGTAATACACATATCTAGGACCATATACAACACACGAGAAGTTAATACACACATCTAGGACCACATACAACACACGAGAAGGTAATACACACATCTAGGACGATATACAACAGACGATAAGGTAATACTCAAATCTAGGACCACATACAACACACAAGAAGGTAATACACACATCTAGGACCACATACAACACACGAGAGGTTAATACACACATCGAGGACCACATACAACACACGAGAAGGTAATACACACATCTAAGACTACATACAACACACGAGAAGGTAATACACACATCTAGAACCACATACAACACACGAGAAGGTAATACACACATCTAGGACCACATACAACACACGATAAGGTAATACACACATCTAGGACGATATACAACAGACGATAAGGTAATACACAAATCTAGGACCACATACAACACACAAGAAGGTAATACACACATCTAGGACCAGATACAACACACGATAAGGTAATACACACATCTAGGACCATATACAACACACGATAATGTAATACACACATCTAAGACTACATACAACACACGAGTAGGTAATACACACATCTAGGACCACATACAACACACGAGAAGTTAATACACACATCTAGGACCATATACAACAGACGAGCAGGTAATACACACATCTAGGACCATATACAACACACGAGAAGGTAATACACACATCTAGGACCACATACAACTCACGAGAAGGTAATACACACATCTAGGACCATATGCAACACACGAGAAGGTAATACACACATCTAGGACCACATACAACACACGAGAAGGTAATACACACACCTATGGCCACATACAACTCACGAGAAGGTAATACACACATCTAAGACTACATACAACACACGAGAAGGTAATACACACATCTAGGACCACATACAACACACGATAAGGTAATACACATATCTAGGACCATATACAACACACGAGAAGGTAATACACACATCTAGGACCATATGCAACACACGAAAAGGTAATACACACATCTAGGACCACATACAACACACGAGAAAGTAATACACACATCTATGGCCACATACAACATACGAGAAGGTAATACACACATCTAAGACCACATACAACACACGAGAAGGTAATACACACATCTAGAACCATATACAACACACGAGAAGATAATACACACATCTAGGACCACATACAACACACGAGAAGATAATACACACATCTAGGACCACATACAACACACGAGAATGTAATACACACATCTAAGACCATATACAACACACGAGAAGGTAATACACACATCTAGAACCACATACAACACACGAGAAGGTAATACACACATCTAGGACCACATACAACACACGAGAAGGTAATACACACATCTAAGAAAATATACAACACACGAGAATGTAATACACACATCTAGGACCACATACAACACACGAGAAGGTAATACACACATCTAAGAGCATATACAACACACCAGAAGGTAATACACACATCTAAGACCATATACAACACACGAGAAGGTAATACACACATCTAGGACCACATACGACACACGAGAAGGTAATACACACATCTAGGACCATATACAACACACGAGCCGGTAATACACACGCCTAGGACCATATACAACAGACGATCAGGTAATACACACATCTAGGACCATATACAACACACGAGAAGGTAATACACACATCTAAGACTACATACAACACACGAGAAGGTAATACACACATCTAGGACCATATGCAACACACGAGAAGGTAATACACACATCTAGGACCACATACAACACACGAGAAGGTAATACACACACCTTGGACCACATACAACACACGAGAAGGTAATACACACATCTAGGACCATATACAACACACGAGAAGGTAATACACACATCTAGGACCATATACAACATAGAAGGTAATACACACATCTAAGACTACATACAACACACGAGAAGGTAATACACACATCTAGGACCATATACGACACACGAGAAATGTAATACACACATCTAGGACCATATACAACACACGAGAAGGTAATACACATATCTAGGACCATATACAACACACGAGAAGTTAATACACACATCTAGGACCACATACAACACACGAGAAGGTAATACACACATCTAGGACGATATACAACAGACGATAAGGTAATACTCAAATCTAGGACCACATACAACACACAAGAAGGTAATACACACATCTAGGACCACATACAACACACGAGAGGTTAATACACACATCTAGGACCACATACAACACACGAGAAGGTAATACACACCTCTAAGACTACATACAACACACGAGAAGGTAATACACACATCTAGAACCACATACAACACACGAGAAGGTAATACACACATCTAGGACCACATACAACACACGATAAGGTAATACACACATCTAGGACGATATACAACAGACGATAAGGTAATACACAAATCTAGGACCACATACAACACACAAGAAGGTAATACACACATCTAGGACCAGATACAACACACGATAAGGTAATACACACATCTAGGACCATATACAACACACGATAATGTAATACACACATCTAAGACTACATACAACACACGAGTAGGTAATACACACATCTAGGACCACATACAACACACGAGAAGTTAATACACACATCTAGGACCATATACAACAGACGAGCAGGTAATACACACATCTAGGACCATATACAACACACGAGAAGGTAATACACAAATCTAAGACTACATACAACACACGAGAAGGTAATACACACATCTAGGACCACATACAACACACGATAAGGTAATACACAGATCTAAGACCACATACAACACACGAGAATGTAATACACATATCTAGGACCACATACAACACACGATAAGGTAATACACACATCTAGGACCATATACGACACACGATAAGGTAATACACACATCTAAGACTACATACAACACACGATAAGGTAATACACACATCTAGGACCACATACAACACACGATAAGGTAATACACATATCTAGGACCATATACAACACACGAGAAGGTAATACACACATCTAGGACCATATGCAACACACGAGAAGGTAATACACACATCTAGGACCACATACAACACACGAGAAGGTAATACACACATCTAAGACCATATACAACACACGAGAATGTAATACACACATCTAGGACCACATACAACACACGAGAAGGTAATACACACATCTAGGACCATATACAACACACGAGCCGGTAATACACACGCCTAGGACCATATACAACAGACGATCAGGTAATACACACATCTAGGACCATATACAACACACGAGAAGGTAATACACACATCTAAGACTACATACAACACACGAGAAGGTAATACACACATCTAGGACCATATGCAACACACGAGAAGGTAATACACACATCTAGGACCACAAGCAACAGACGAGAAGGTAATACACACACCTTGGACCACATACAACACACGAGAAGGTAATACACACATCTAGGACCATATACAACACACGAGAAGGTAATACACACATCTAGGACCATATACAACACAGGAGAAGGTAATACACACATCTAAGACTACATACAACACACGAGAAGATAATACACACATCTAGGACCATATACGACACACGAGAAATGTAATACACACATCTAGGACCATATACAACACACGAGAAGGTAATACACACATCTAAGATCATATACAACACACGAGAAGGTAATACACACATCTAGGACCACATACAACACACGAGAAGGTAATACACACACCTATGACCACATACAACACACGAGAAGGTAATACACAACATCTAGGACCACATACGACACACGAGAAGGTAATACACACATCTAGGACCATATACAACACACGAGCCGGTAATACACACGCCTAGGACCACATACTACACACGAGAAGGTAATACACACATCTAGGACCATATACAACACACGAGAAGGTAATACACACATCTAGGACCACATACGACATACGAGAAGGTAATACACACATCTAGGACCACATACTTCACACGATAAGGTAATACACACATCTAGGACCATATACAACACACGAGATGGTAATACACATATCTAGGACCATATACAACACACGAGAAGTTAATACACACATCTAGGACCACATACAACACACGAGAAGGTAATACACACATCTAGGACGATATACAACAGACGATAAGGTAATACTCAAATCTAGGACCACATAC
The DNA here is from genome assembly GCA_964016885.1 of Eledone cirrhosa. Classification (NCBI taxonomy): domain Eukaryota; kingdom Metazoa; phylum Mollusca; class Cephalopoda; order Octopoda; family Eledonidae; genus Eledone; species Eledone cirrhosa. Next base: position 46,297,832 of record OZ024740.1, read on the forward strand.
AACACACAAGAAGGTAATACACACATCTAGGACCACATACAACACACGAGAAGTTAATACACACATCTAGGACCACATACAACACACGAGAAGGTAATACACACATCTAAGACTACATACAACACACGAGAAGGTAATACACACATCTAGGACCACATACAACACACGAGAAGGTAATACACACATCTAGGACCACATACAACACACGATAAGGTAATACACACATCTAGGACGATATACAACAGACGATAAGGTAATACACAAATCTAGGACCACATACAACACACAAGAAGGTAATACACACATCTAGGACCAGATACAACACACGATAAGGTAATACACACATCTAGGACCATATACAACACACGATAATGTAATACACACATCTAAGACTACATACAACACACGAGTAGGTAATACACACATCTAGGACCACATACAACACACGATAAGGTAATACACACATCTAGGACCATATACAACTCACGAGAAGGTAATACACACATCTAGGACCATATGCAACACACGAGAAGGTAATACACACATCTAGGACCACATACAACACACGAGAAGGTAATACACACACCTATGGCCACATACAACTCACGAGAAGGTAATACACACATCTAAGACCACATACAACACACGAGAAGGTAATACACACATCTAGAACCATATACAACACACGAGAAGATAATACACACATCTAGGACCACATACAACACACGAGAAGATAATACACACATCTAGGACCCCATACAACACACGAGAAGTTAATACACACATCTAGGACCATATACAACAGACGAGCAGGTAATACACACATCTAGGACCATATACAACACACGAGAAGGTAATACACAAATCTAAGACTACATACAACACACGAGAAGGTAATACACACATCTAGGACCACATACAACACACGATAAGGTAATACACAGATCTAAGACCACATACAACACACGAGAAGGTAATACACATATCTAGGACCACATACAACACACGATAAGGTAATACACACATCTAGGACCATATACGACACACGATAAGGTAATACACACATCTAAGACTACATACAACACACGATAAGGTAATACACACATCTAGGACCACATACAACACACGATAAGGTAATACACATATCTAGGACCATATACAACACACGAGAAGGTAATACACACATCTAGGACCATATGCAACACACGAGAAGGTAATACACACATCTAGGACCACATACAACACACGAGAAGGTAATACACACATCTAAGACCATATACAACACACGAGAATGTAATACACACATCTAGGACCACATACAACACACGAGAAGGTAATACACACATCTAAGAGCATATACAACACACCAGAAGGTAATACACACATCTAAGACCATATACAACACACGAGAAAGTAATACACACATCTAGGACCACATACGACACACGAGAAGGTAATACACACATCTAGGACCATATACAACACACGAGCCGGTAATACACACGCCTAGGACCATATACAACAGACGATCAGGTAATACACACATCTAGGACCATATACAACACACGAGAAGGTAATACACACATCTAAGACTACATACAACACACGAGAAGGTAATACACACATCTAGGACCATATGCAACACACGAGAAGGTAATACACACATCTAGGACCACAAGCAACAGACGAGAAGGTAATACACACCCCTTGGACCACATACAACACACGAGAAGGTAATACACACATCTAGGACCATATACAACACACGAGAAGGTAATACACACATCTAGGACCATATACAACACAGGAGAAGGTAATACACACATCTAAGACTACATACAACACACGAGAAGGTAATACACACATCTAGGACCATATACGACACACGAGAAATGTAATACACACATCTAGGACCATATACAACACACGAGAAGGTAATACACACATCTAAGAGCATATACAACACACGAGAAGGTAATACACACATCTAGGACCACATACAACACACGAGAAGGTAATACACACACCTATGACCACATACAACACACGAGAAGGTAATACACACATCTAGGACCACATACGACACACGAGAAGGTAATACACACATCTAGGACCATATACAACACACGAGCCGGTAATACACACGCCTAGGACCACATACTACACACGAGAAGGTAATACACACATCTAGGACCATATACAACACACGAGAAGGTAATACACACATCTAGGAACACATACGACATACGAGAAGGTAATACACACATCTAGGACCACATACTTCACACGATAAGGTAATACACACATCTAGGACCATATACAACACACGAGATGGTAATACACATATCTAGGACCATATACAACACACGAGAAGTTAATACACACATCTAGGACCACATACAACACACGAGAAGGTAATACACACATCTAGGACGATATACAACAGACGATAAGGTAATACTCAAATCTAGGACCACATACAACACACAAGAAGGTAATACACACATCTAGGACCACATACAACACACGAGAAGTTAATACACACATCTAGGACCACATACAACACACGAGAAGGTAATACACACATCTAAGACTACATACAACACACGAGAAGGTAATACACACATCTAGGACCACATACAACACACGAGAAGGTAATACACACATCTAGGACCACATACAACACACGATAAGGTAATACACACATCTAGGACCATATACAACACACGATAAGGTAATACACACATCTAAGACTACATACAACACACGAGTAGGTAATACACACATCTAGGACCACATACAACACACGATAAGGTAATACACACATCTAGGACCATATACAACTCACGAGAAGGTAATACACACATCTAGGACCATATGCAACACACGAGAAGGTAATACACACATCTAGGACCACATACAACACACGAGAAGGTAATACACACACCTATGGCCACATACAACTCACGAGAAGGTAATACACACATCTAAGACCACATACAACAGACGAGAAGGTAATACACACATCTAGAACCATATACAACACACGAGAAGATAATACACACATCTAGGACCACATACAACACACGAGAAGATAATACACACATCTAGGACCACATACAACACACGAGAAGGTAATACACACATCTTAGACCATATACAACACACGAGAAGGTAATACACACATCTAGGACCACATACAACACACGAGAAGGTAATACACACATCTAGGACCACATACAACACACGAGAAGGTAATACACACATCTAGGACCACATACAACACACGAGAAGGGAATACACACATCTAGAACCATATACAACACACGAGAAGATAATACACACATCTAGGACCAGATACAACACACGATAAGGTAATACACACATCTAGGACCATATACAACACACGATAATGTAATACACACATCTAAGACTACATACAACACACGAGTAGGTAATACACACATCTAGGACCACATACAACACACGATAAGGTAATACACACATCTAGGACCATATACAACTCACGAGAAGCTAATACACACATCTAGGACCATATGCAACACACGAGAAGGTAATACACACATCTAGGACCACATACAACACACGAGAAGGTAATACACACACCTATGGCCACATACAACTCACGAGAAGATAATACACACATCTAGGACCACATACAACACACGAGAAGATAATACACACATCTAGGACCACATACAACACACGAGAATGTAATACACACATCTAAGACCATAGACAACACACGAGAAGGTAATACACACATCTAGGACCACATACAACACACGAGAAGGTAATACACACATCTAGGACCACATACAACACACGAGAAGGTAATACACACATCTAAGACCATATACAACACACGAGAATGTAATACACACATCTAGGACCACATACAACACACGAGAAGGTAATACACACATCTAAGAGCATATACAACACACCAGAAGGTAATACACACATCTAAGACCATATACAACACACGAGAAGGTAATACACACATCTAGGACCACATACGACACACGAGAAGGTAATACACACATCTAGGACCATATACAACACACGAGCCGGTAATACACACGCCTAGGACCATATACAACAGACGATCAGGTAATACACACATCTAGGACCATATACAACACACGAGAAGGTAATACACACATCTAAGACTACATACAACACACGAGAAGGTAATACACACATCTAGGACCATATGCAACACACGAGAAGGTAATACACACATCTAGGACCACAAGCAACAGACGAGAAGGTAATACACACACCTTGGACCACATACAACACACGAGAAGGTAATACACACATCTAGGACCATATACAACACACGAGAAGGTAATACACACATCTAGGACCATATACAACACAGGAGAAGGTAATACACACATCTAAGACTACATACAACACACGAGAAGGTAATACACACATCTAGGACCATATACGACACACGAGAAATGTAATACACACATCTAGGACCATATACAACACACGAGAAGGTAATACACACATCTAAGAGCATATACAACACACGAGAAGGTAATACACACATCTAGGACCACATACAACACACGAGAAGGTAATACACACACCTATGACCACATACAACACACGAGAAGGTAATACACACATCTAGGACCACATACGACACACGAGAAGGTAATACACACATCTAGGACCATATACAACACACGAGCCGGTAATACACACGCCTAGGACCACATACTACACACGAGAAGGTAATACACACATCTAGGACCATATACAACACACGAGAAGGTAATACACACATCTAGGACCACATACGACATACGAGAAGGTAATACACACATCTAGGACCACATACTTCACACGATAAGGTAATACACACATCTAGGACCATATACAACACACGAGATGGTAATACACATATCTAGGACCATATACAACACACGAGAAGTTAATACACACATCTAGGACCACATACAACACACGAGAAGGTAATACACACATCTAGGACGATATACAACAGACGATAAGGTAATACTCAAATCTAGGACCACATACAACACACAAGAAGGTAATACACACATCTAGGACCACATACAACACACGAGAAGTTAATACACACATCTAGTACCACATACAACACACGAGAAGGTAATACACACATCTAAGACTACATACAACACACGAGAAGGTAATACACACATCTAGGACCACATACAACACACGAGAAGGTAATACACACATCTAGGACCACATACAACACACGATAAGGTAATACACACATCTAGGACCATATACAACACACGATAAGGTAATACACACATCTAAGACTACATACAACACACGAGTAGGTAATACACACATCTAGGACCACATACAACACACGATAAGGTAATACACACATCTAGGACCATATACAACTCACGAGAAGGTAATACACACATCTAGGACCATATGCAACACACGAGAAGGTAATACACACATCTAGGACCACATACAACACACGAGAAGGTAATACACACACCTATGGCCACATACAACTCACGAGAAGGTAATACACACATCTAAGACCACATACAACAGACGAGAAGGTAATACACACATCTAGAACCATATACAACACACGAGAAGATAATACACACATCTAGGACCACATACAACACACGAGAAGATAATACACACATCTAGGACCACATACAACACACGAGAAGGTAATACACACATCTAGGACCATATACAACTCACGAGAAGCTAATACACACATCTAGGACCATATGCAACACACGAGAAGGTAATACACACATCTAGGACCACATACAACACACGAGAAGGTAATACACACACCTATGGCCACATACAACTCACGAGAAGATAATACACACATCTAGGACCACATACAACACACGAGAAGATAATACACACATCTAGGACCACATACAACACACGAGAATGTAATACACACATCTAAGACCATAGACAACACACGAGAAGGTAATACACACATCTAGGACCACATACAACACACGAGAAGGTAATACACACATCTAGGACCACATACAACACACGAGAAGGTAATACACACATCTAAGACCATATACAACACACGAGAATGTAATACACACATCTAGGACCACATACAACACACGAGAAGATAATACACACATCTAAGAGCATATACAACACACCAGAAGGTAATACACACATCTAAGACCATATACAACACACGAGAAGGTAATACACACATCTAGGACCACATACGACACACGAGAAGGTAATACACACATCTAGGACCATATACAACACACGAGCCGGTAATACACACGCCTAGGACCATATACAACAGACGATCAGGTAATACACACATCTAGGACCATATACAACACACGAGAAGGTAATACACACATCTAAGACTACATACAACACACGAGAAGGTAATACACACATCTAGGACCATATGCAACACACGAGAAGGTAATACACACATCTAGGACCACAAGCAACAGACGAGAAGATAATACACACACCTTGGACCACATACAACACACGAGAAGGTAATACACACATCTAGGACCATATACAACACACGAGAAGGTAATACACACATCTAGGACCATATACAACACAGGAGAAGGAAATACACACATCTAAGACTACATACAACACACGAGAAGGTAATACACACATCTAGGACCATATACGACACACGAGAAATGTAATACACACATCTAGGACCATATACAACACACGAGAAGGTAATACACACATCTAAGAGCATATACAACACACGAGAAGGTAATACACACATCTAGGACCACATACAACACACGAGAAGGTAATACACACACCTATGACCACATACAACACACGAGAAGGTAATACACACATCTAGGACCACATACGACACACGAGAAGGTAATACACACATCTAGGACCATATACAACACACGAGCCGGTAATACACACGCCTAGGACCACATACTACACACGAGAAGGTAATACACAATTCTAGGACCATATACAACACACGAGAAGGTAATACACACATCTAGGACCACATACGACATACGAGAAGGTAATACACACATCTAGGACCACATACTTCACACGATAAGGTAATACACACATCTAGGACCATATACAACACACGAGATGGTAATACACATATCTAGGACCATATACAACACACGAGAAGTTAATACACACATCTAGGACCACATACAACACACGAGAAGGTAATACACACATCTAGGACGATATACAACAGACGATAAGGTAATACTCAAATCTAGGACCACATACAACACACAAGAAGGTAATACACACATCTAGGACCACATACAACACACGAGAAGTTAATACACACATCTAGGACCACATACAACACACGAGAAGGTAATACACACATCTAAGACTACATACAACACACGAGAAGGTAATACACACATCTAGGACCACATACAACACACGAGAAGGTAATACACACATCTAGGACCACATACAACACACGATAAGGTAATACACACATCTAGGACCATATACAACACACGATAAGGTAATACACACATCTAAGACTACATACAACACACGAGTAGGTAATACACACATCTAGGACCACATACAACACACGATAAGGTAATACACACATCTAGGACCATATACAACTCACGAGAAGGTAATACACACATCTAGGACCATATGCAACACACGAGAAGGTAATACACACATCTAGGACCACATACAACACACGAGAAGGTAATACACACACCTATGGCCACATACAACTCACGAGAAGGTAATACACACATCTAAGACCACATACAACAGACGAGAAGGTAATACACACATCTAGAACCATATACAACACACGAGAAGATAATACACACATCTAGGACCACATACAACACACGAGAAGATAATACACACATCTAGGACCACATACAACACACGAGAAGGTAATACACACATCTTAGACCATATACAACACACGAGAAGGTAATACACACATCTAGGACCACATACAACACACGAGAAGGTAATACACACATCTAGGACCACATACAACACACGAGAAGGTAATACACACATCTAGGACCACATACAACACACGAGAAGGGAATACACACATCTAGAACCATATACAACACACGAGAAGATAATACACACATCTAGGACCAGATACAACACACGATAAGGTAATACACACATCTAGGACCATATACAACACACGATAATGTAATACACACATCTAAGACTACATACAACACACGAGTAGGTAATACACACATCTAGGACCACATACAACACACGATAAGGTAATACACACATCTAGGACCATATACAACTCACGAGAAGCTAATACACACATCTAGGACCATATGCAACACACGAGAAGGTAATACACACATCTAGGACCACATACAACACACGAGAAGGTAATACACACACCTATGGCCACATACAACTCACGAGAAGGTAATACACACATCTAAGACCACATACAACAGACGAGAAGGTAATACACACATCTAGAACCATATACAACACACGAGAAGATAATACACACATCTAGGACCACATACAACACACGAGAAGATAATACACACATCTAGGACCACATACAACACACGAGAAGGTAATACACACATCTAGGACCATATACAACTCACGAGAAGCTAATACACACATCTAGGACCATATGCAACACACGAGAAGGTAATACACACATCTAGGACCACATACAACACACGAGAAGGTAATACACACACCTATGGCCACATACAACTCACGAGAAGATAATACACACATCTAGGACCACATACAACACACGAGAAGATAATACACACATCTAGGACCACATACAACACACGAGAATGTAATACACACATCTAAGACCATAGACAACACACGAGAAGGTAATACACACATCTAGGACCACATACAACACACGAGAAGGTAATACACACATCTAGGACCACATACAACACACGAGAAGGTAATACACACATCTAAGACCATATACAACACACGAGAATGTAATACACACATCTAGGACCACATACAACACACGAGAAGGTAATACACACATCTAAGAGCATATACAACACACCAGAAGGTAATACACACATCTAAGACCATATACAACACACGAGAAGGTAATACACACATCTAGGACCACATACGACACACGAGAAGGTAATACACACATCTAGGACCATATACAACACACGAGCCGGTAATACACACGCCTAGGACCATATACAACAGACGATCAGGTAATACACACATCTAGGACCATATACAACACACGAGAAGGTAATACACACATCTAAGACTACATACAACACACGAGAAGGTAATACACACATCTAGGACCATATGCAACACACGAGAAGGTAATACACACATCTAGGACCACAAGCAACAGACGAGAAGATAATACACACACCTTGGACCACATACAACACACGAGAAGGTAATACACACATCTAGGACCATATACAACACACGAGAAGGTAATACACACATCTAGGACCATATACAACACAGGAGAAGGAAATACACACATCTAAGACTACATACAACACACGAGAAGGTAATACACACATCTAGGACCATATACGACACACGAGAAATGTAATACACACATCTAGGACCATATACAACACACGAGAAGGTAATACACACATCTAAGAGCATATACAACACACGAGAAGGTAATACACACATCTAGGACCACATACAACACACGAGAAGGTAATACACACACCTATGACCACATACAACACACGAGAAGGTAATACACACATCTAGGACCACATACGACACACGAGAAGGTAATACACACATCTAGGACCATATACAACACACGAGCCGGTAATACACACGCCTAGGACCACATACTACACACGAGAAGGTAATACACAATTCTAGGACCATATACAACACACGAGAAGGTAATACACACATCTAGGACCACATACGACATACGAGAAGGTAATACACACATCTAGGACCACATACTTCACAGGATAAGGTAATACACACATCTAGGACCATATACAACACACGAGATGGTAATACACATATCTAGGACCATATACAACACACGAGAAGTTAATACACACATCTAGGACCACATACAACACACGAGAAGGTAATACACACATCTAGGACGATATACAACAGACGATAAGGTAATACTCAAATCTAGGACCACATACAACACACAAGAAGGTAATACACACATCTAGGACCACATACAACACACGAGAAGTTAATACACACATCTAGGACCACATACAACACACGAGAAGGTAATACACACATCTAAGACTACATACAACACACGAGAAGGTAATACACACATCTAGGACCACATACAACACACGAGAAGGTAATACACACATCTAGGACCACATACAACACACGATAAGGTAATACACACATCTAGGACCATATACAACACACGATAAGGTAATACACACATCTAAGACTACATACAACACACGAGTAGGTAATACACACATCTAGGACCACATACAACACACGATAAGGTAATACACACATCTAGGACCATATACAACTCACGAGAAGGTAATACACACATCTAGGACCATATGCAACACACGAGAAGGTAATACACACATCTAGGACCACATACAACACACGAGAAGGTAATACACACACCTATGGCCACATACAACTCACGAGAAGGTAATACACACATCTAAGACCACATACAACAGACGAGAAGGTAATACACACATCTAGAACCATATACAACACACGAGAAGATAATACACACATCTAGGACCACATACAACACACGAGAAGATAATACACACATCTAGGACCACATACAACACACGAGAAGGTAATACACACATCTTAGACCATATACAACACACGAGAAGGTAATACACACATCTAGGACCACATACAACACACGAGAAGGTAATACACACATCTAGGACCACATACAACACACGAGAAGGTAATACACACATCTAGGACCACATACAACACACGAGAAGGGAATACACACATCTAGAACCATATACAACACACGAGAAGATAATACACACATCTAGGACCAGATACAACACACGATAAGGTAATACACACATCTAGGACCATATACAACACACGATAATGTAATACACACATCTAAGACTACATACAACACACGAGTAGGTAATACACACATCTAGGACCACATACAACACACGATAAGGTAATACACACATCTAGGACCATATACAACTCACGAGAAGCTAATACACACATCTAGGACCATATGCAACACACGAGAAGGTAATACACACATCTAGGACCACATACAACACACGAGAAGGTAATACACACACCTATGGCCACATACAACTCACACGAAGATAATACACACATCTAAGACCACATACAACACACGAGAATGTAATACATACATCTAGAACCATATACAACACACGAGAAGATAATACACACATCTAGGACCACATACAACACACGAGAAGATAATACACACATCTAGGAACACATACAACACACGAGAAGTTAATACACACATCTAGGACCATATACAACAGACGAGCAGGTAATACACACATCTAGGACCATATACAACACACGAGAAGGTAATACACACATCTAAGACTACATAAACACACGAGAAGGTAATACACACATCTAGGACCACATACAACACACGATAAGGTAATACACAGATCTAAGACCACATACAACACACGAGAAGGTAATACACATATCTAGGACCACATACAACACACGATAAGGTAATACACACATCTAGGACCATATACGACACACGATAAGGTAATACACACATCTAAGACTACATACAACACACGAGAAGGTAATACACACATCTAGGACCACATACAACACACGATAAGGTAATACACATATCTAGGACCATATACAACACACGAGAAGGTAATACACACATCTAGGACCATATGCAACACACGAGAAGGTAATACACACATCTAGGACCACATACAACACACGAGAAAGTAATACACACATCTATGGCCACATACAACATACGAGAAGGTAATACACACATCTAAGACCACATACAACACACAAGAAGGGAATACACACATCTAGAACCATATACAACACACGAGAAGATAATACACACATCTAGGACCACATACAACACACGAGAAGATAATACACACATCTAGGACCACATACAACACACGAGAATGTAATACACACATCTAAGACCATATACAACACACGAGAAGGTAATACACACATCTAGGACCACATACAACACACGAGAAGGTAATACACACATCTAGGACCACATACAACACACGAGAAGGTAATACACACATCTAAGACCATATACAACACACGAGAATGTAATACACACATCTAGGACCACATACAACACACGAGAAGGTAATACACACATCTAAGAGCATATACAACACCCCAGAAGGTAATACACACATCTAAGACCATATACAACACACGAGAAGGTAATACACACATCTAGGACCACATACGACACACGAGAAGGTAATACACACATCTAGGACCATATACAACACACGAGCCGGTAATACACACGCCTAGGACCATATACAACAGACGATCAGGTAATACACACATCTAGGACCATATACAACACACGAGAAGGTAATACACACATCTAAGACTACATACAACACACGAGAAGGTAATACACACATCTAGGACCATATGCAAAACACGAGAAGGTAATACACACATCTAGGACCACAAGCAACACACGAGAAGGTAATACACACACCTTGGACCACATACAACACACGAGAAGGTAATACACACATCTAGGACCATATACAACACACGAGAAGGTAATACACACATCTAGAACCATATACAACACACGAGAAGATAATACACACATCTAGGACCACATACAACACACGAGAAGATAATACACACATCTAGGACCACATACAACACACGAGAAGGTAATACACACATCTAAGACCATATACAACACACGAGAAGGTAATACACACATCTAGAACCACATACAACACACGAGAAGGTAATACACACATCTAGGACCACATACATCACACGAGAAGGTAATACACACATCTAGGACCACATACAACACACGAGAAGGTAATACACACACCTATGGCCACATACAACACACGAGAAGGTAATACACACATCTAGGACCACATACAACACACGAGAATGTAATACACACATCTAAGACCATATACAACACACGAGAAGGTAATACACACATCTAGGACCACATACAACACACGAGAAGGTAATACACACATCTAGGACCACATACAACACACGAGAAGGTAATACACACATCTAAGACCATATACAACACACGAGAATGTAATACACACATCTAGGACCACATACAACACACGAGAAGGTAATACACACATCTAAGAGCATATACAACACCCCAGAAGGTAATACACACATCTAAGACCATATACAACACACGAGAAGGTAATACACACATCTAGGACCACATACGACACACGAGAAGGTAATACACACATCTAGGACCATATACAACACACGAGCCGGTAATACACACGCCTAGGACCATATACAACAGACGATCAGGTAATACACACATCTAGGACCATATACAACACACGAGAAGGTAATACACACATCTAAGACTACATACAACACACGAGAAGGTAATACACACATCTAGGACCATATGCAAAACACGAGAAGGTAATACACACATCTAGGACCACAAGCAACACACGAGAAGGTAATACACACACCTTGGACCACATACAACACACGAGAAGGTAATACACACATCTAGGACCATATACAACACACGAGAAGGTAATACACACATCTAGAACCATATACAACACACGAGAAGATAATACACACATCTAGGACCACATACAACACACGAGAAGATAATACACACATCTAGGACCACATACAACACACGAGAAGGTAATACACACATCTAAGACCATATACAACACACGAGAAGGTAATACACACATCTAGAACCACATACAACACACGAGAAGGTAATACACACATCTAGGACCACATACATCACACGAGAAGGTAATACACACATCTAGGACCACATACAACACACGAGAAGGTAATACACACACCTATGGCCACATACAACACACGAGAAGGTAATACACACATCTAGGACCACATACAACACACGAGAAGGTAATACACACAACTAGGACCACATACAACACACGAGAAGGTAATACACACATCTAGGACCACATACAACACACGAGAATGTAATACACACATCTAGGACCATATACAACACACGAGAAGGTAATACACACACCTAGGACCACATACAACAGACGAGCAGGTAATACACACATCTAGGATCATATACAACACACGATAAGGTAATACACACATCTAAGACTACATACAACACACGAGAAGGTATTACACACATCTAGGTCCATATTCAACACACGAGAAGGTAATACACACATCTAGGACCACATACAACACACGAGAAGGTAATACACACACCTAGGAACACATACAACACACGAGAAGGTAATACACACATCTAGGACCATATACAACACACGAGAAGGTAATACACACATCTAGGACAATATACAACACACGAGAAGGTAATACACACACCTAGGACCATATACAACACACGAGAAGGTAATACACACACCTAGGACCACATACAACACACGAGAAGGTAATACACACATCTAGGACCATATACAACACACGAGAAGGTAATACACACATCTAGGACCATATACAACACACGATAAGGTAATACACACATCTAGGACCATATACAACACACGAAGATAATACACACATCTAAGAGCATATACAACACACGAGAAGGTAATACACACATCTAGGACCATATACAACACACGAGAAGGTAATACACACATCTAGGACCACATACAACACACGAGAAGGTAATACACACATCTAGGACCACATACAACACACGAGAAGGTAATACACACATCTAGGACCACATACAACACACGAGAAGGTAATACACACATCTAGGACCACATACAACACACGAGAAGGTAATACACATATCTAGGACTATATACAACACACGAGAAGGTAATACACACACCTAGGACCATATACAACAGACGAGCAGGTAATACACACATCTAGGACCATATACAACACACGATAAGGTAATACACACATCTAAGACTACATACAACACACGAGAAGGTAATACACACATCTAGGCCCATATGCAACAAACGAGAAGGTAATACACACATCTAGGACCACATACAACACACGAGAAGGTAATACACACATCTAGGACCATATACAACACACGAGAAGGTAATGCACACATCTAGGACCATATACAACACACGAGAAGGTAATACACACACCTAGGACCATATACAACACACGAGAAGGTAATACACACATCTAGGACCACATACAACACACGAGAAGGTAATACACACATCTAAGACCACATACAACACACGAGAAGGTAATACACACATCTAGAACCATATACAACACACGAGAAGATAATACACACATCTAGGACCACATACAACACACGAGAAGATAATACACACATCTAGGACCACATACAACACACGAGAAGTTAATACACACATCTAGGACCATATACAACAGACGAGCAGGTAATACACACATCTAGGACCATATGCAACACACGAGAAGGTAATACACACATCTAAGACTACATACAACACACGAGAAGGTAATACACACATCTAGGACCACATACAACACACGATAAGGTAATACACAGATCTAAGACCACATACAACACACGAGAAGGTAATACACATATCTAGGACCACATACAACACACGATAAGGTAATACACACATCTAGGACCATATACGACACACGATAAGGTAATACACACATCTAAGACTACATACAACACACGAGAAGGTAATACACACGTCTAGGACCACATACAACACACGATAAGGTAATACACATATCTAGGACCATATACAACACACGAGAAGGTAATACACACATCTAGGACCATATGCAACACACGAGAAGGTAATACACACATCTAGGACCACATACAACACACGAGAAAGTAATACACACATCTATGGCCACATACAACATACGAGAAGGTAATACACACATCTAAGACCACATACAACACACGAGAAGGGAATACACACATCTAGAACCATATACAACACACGAGAAGATAATACACACATCTAGGACCACATACAACACACGAGAAGATAATACACACATCTAGGACCACATACAACACACGAGAATGTAATACACACATCTAAGACCATATACAACACACGAGAAGGTAATACACACATCTAGGACCACATACAACACACGAGAAGGTAATACACACATCTAGGACCACATACAACACACGAGAAGGTAATACACACATCTAAGACCATATACAACACACGAGAATGTAATACACACATCTAGGACCACATACAACACAGAGAAGGTAATACACACATCTAAGAGCATATACAACACACCAGAAGGTAATACACACATCTAAGACCATATACAACACACGAGAAGGTAATACACACATCTAGGACCACATACGACACACGAGAAGGTAATACACACATCTAGGACCATATACAACACACGAGCCGGTAATACACACGCCTAGGACCATATACAACAGACGATCAGGTAATACACACATCTAGGACCATATACAACACACGAGAAGGTAATACACACATCTAAGACTACATACAACACACGAGAAGGTAATACACACATCTAGGACCATATGCAACACACGAGAAGGTAATACACACATCTAGGACCACAAGCAACACACGAGAAGGTAATACACACACCTTGTACCACATACAACACACGAGAAGGTAATACACACATCTAGGACCATATACAACACACGAGAAGGTAATACACACATCTAGGACCATATACAACACAGGAGAAGGTAATACACACATCTAAGACTACATACAACACACGAGAAGGTAATACACACATCTAGGACCATATACGACACACGAGAAATGTAATACACACATCTAGGACCATATACAACACACGAGAAGGTAATACACACATCTAAGAGCATATACAACACACGAGAAGGTAATACACACATCTAGGACCACATACAACACACGAGAAGGTAATACACACACCTATGACCACATACAACACACGAGAAGGTAATACACACATCTAGGACCACATACGACACACGAGAAGGTAATACACACATCTAGGACCATATACAACACACGAGCCGGTAATACACACGCCTAGGACCACATACAACACACGAGAAGGTGATACACACATCTAGGACCACATACAACACACGAGAAGGTAATACACACATCTAAGACCACATACAACACACGAGAAGGTAATACACACATCTAAGACCACATACAACACACGAGAAGGTAATACACACATCTAGAACCATATACAACACACGAGAAGATAATACACACATCTAGGACCACATACAACACACGAGAAGATAATACACACATCTAGGACCACATACAACACACGAGAAGTTAATACACACATCTAGGACCATATACAACAGACGAGCAGGTAATACACACATCTAGGACCATATGCAACACACGAGAAGGTAATACACACATCTAAGACTACATACAACACACGAGAAGGTAATACACACATCTAGGACCACATACAACACACGATAAGGTAATACACAGATCTAAGACCACATACAACACACGAGAAGGTAATACACATATCTAGGACCACATACAACACACGATAAGGTAATACACACATCTAGGACCATATACGACACACGATAAGGTAATACACACATCTAAGACTACATACAACACACGAGAAGGTAATACACACGTCTAGGACCACATACAACACACGATAAGGTAATACACATATCTAGGACCATATACAACACACGAGAAGGTAATACACACATCTAGGACCATATGCAACACACGAGAAGGTAATACACACATCTAGGACCACATACAACACACGAGAAAGTAATACACACATCTATGGCCACATACAACATACGAGAAGGTAATACACACATCTAAGACCACATACAACACACGAGAAGGGAATACACACATCTAGAACCATATACAACACACGAGAAGATAATACACACATCTAGGACCACATACAACACACGAGAAGATAATACACACATCTAGGACCACATACAACACACGAGAATGTAATACACACATCTAAGACCATATACAACACACGAGAAGGTAATACACACATCTAGGACCACATACAACACACGAGAAGGTAATACACACATCTAGGACCACATACAACACACGAGAAGGTAATACACACATCTAAGACCATATACAACACACGAGAATGTAATACACACATCTAGGACCACATACAACACAGAGAAGGTAATACACACATCTAAGAGCATATACAACACACCAGAAGGTAATACACACATCTAAGACCATATACAACACACGAGAAGGTAATACACACATCTAGGACCACATACGACACACGAGAAGGTAATACACACATCTAGGACCATATACAACACACGAGCCGGTAATACACACGCCTAGGACCATATACAACAGACGATCAGGTAATACACACATCTAGGACCATATACAACACACGAGAAGGTAATACACACATCTAAGACTACATACAACACACGAGAAGGTAATACACACATCTAGGACCATATGCAACACACGAGAAGGTAATACACACATCTAGGACCACAAGCAACACACGAGAAGGTAATACACACACCTTGGACCACATACAACACACGAGAAGGTAATACACACATCTAGGACCATATACAACACACGAGAAGGTAATACACACATCTAGGACCATATACAACACAGGAGAAGGTAATACACACATCTAAGACTACATACAACACACGAGAAGGTAATACACACATCTAGGACCATATACGACACACGAGAAATGTAATACACACATCTAGGACCATATACAACACACGAGAAGGTAATACACACATCTAAGAGCATATACAACACACGAGAAGGTAATACACACATCTAGGACCACATACAACACACGAGAAGGTAATACACACACCTATGACCACATACAACACACGAGAAGGTAATACACACATCTAGGACCACATACGACACACGAGAAGGTAATACACACATTTAGGACCATATACAACACACGAGCCGGTAATACACACGCCTAGGACCACATACAACACACGAGAAGGTGATACACACATCTAGGACCATATACAACACACGAGAAGGTAATACACACATCTAGGACCACATACGACATACGAGAAGGTAATACACACATCTAGGACCACATACTTCACACGATAAGGTAATACACACATCTAGGACCATATACAACACACGAGATGGTAATACACATATCTAGGACCATATGCAACACACGAGAAGTTAATACACACATCTAGGACCACATACAACACACGAGAAGGTAATACACACATCTAGGACGATATACAACAGACGATAAGGTAATACTCAAATCTAGGACCACATACAACACACAAGAAGGTAATACACACATCTAGGACCACATACAACACACGAGAAGTTAATACACACATCTAGGACCACATACAACACACGAGAAGGTAATACACACATCTAAGACTACATACAACACACGAGAAGGTAATACACACATCTAGGACCACATACAACACACGAGAAGGTAATACACACATCTAGGACCACATACAACACACGATAAGGTAATACACACATCTAGGACCATATACAACACACGATAAGGTAATACACACATCTAAGACTACATACAACACACGAGTAGGTAATACACACATCTAGGACCACATACAACACACGATAAGGTAATACACACATCTAGGACCATATACAACTCACGAGAAGGTAATACACACATCTAGGACCATATGCAACACACGAGAAGGTAATACACACATCTAGGACCACATACAACACACGAGAAGGTAATACACACACCTATGGCCACATACAACTCACGAGAAGGTAATACACACATCTAAGACCACATACAACACACGAGAAGGTAATACACACATCTAGAACCATATACAACACACGAGAAGATAATACACACATCTAGGACCACATACATCACACGAGAAGATAATACACACATCTAGGACCACATACAACACACGAGAAGGTAATACACACATCTAAGACTATATACAACACACGAGAAGGTAATACACACATCTAGGACCACATACAACACACGAGAAGGTAATACACACATCTAGGACCACATACAACACACGAGAAGGTAATACACACATCTAGGACCACATACAACACACGAGAAGGTAATACACACACCTATGGCCACATACAACACACGATAAGGTAATACACACATCTAGGACCACATACAACACACGAGAAGGTAATACACACATCTAGGACCATATACAACACACGAGAAGGTAATACACACACCTAGGACCACATACAACAGACGAGCAGGTAATACACACATCTAGGATCATATACAACACACGATAAGGTAATACACACATCTAAGACTACATACAACACACGAGAAGGTATTACACACATCTAGGACCATATTCAACACACGAGAAGGTAATACACACATCTAGGACCATATACAACACACGAGAAGGTAATACACACATCTAGGACCATATACAACACACGAGAATGTAATACACACACCTAGGACCATATACAACACACGAGAAGGTAATACACACACCTAGGACCACATACAACACACGAGAAGGTAATACACACATCTAGGACCATATACAACACACGAGAAGGTAATACACACATCTAGGACCACATACAACACACGAGAAGGTAATACACACACCTAGGACCACATACAACACACGAGAAAGTAATACACACATCTAGGACCATATACAACACACGAGAAGGTAATACACACATCTAGGACCATATACAACACACGAGAAGGTAATACACACATCTAGGACCATATACAACACACGAGAAGGTAATACACACATCTAAGACTACATACAACACACGAGAAGGTATTACACACATCTAGGACCATATACAACACACGATAAGGTAATACACACATCTAGGACCATATACAACACACGAAGATAATACACACATCTAAGAGCATATACAACACACGAGAAGGTAATACACACATCTAGGACCATATACAACACACGAGAAGGTAATACACACATCTAGGACCACATACAACACACGAGAAGGTAATACACACATCTAGGACCACATACAACACACGAGAAGGTAATACACACATCTAGGACCACATACAACACACGAGAAGGTAATACACACATCTAGGACCACATACAACACACGAGAAGGTAATACACATATCTAGGACCACATACAACACACGAGAAGTTAATACACACATCTAGGACCATATACAACAGACGAGCAGGTAATACACACATCTAGGACCATATGCAACACACGAGAAGGTAATACACACATCTAAGACTACATACAACACACGAGAAGGTAATACACACATCTAGGACCACATACAACACACGATAAGGTAATACACAGATCTAAGACCACATACAACACACGAGAAGGTAATACACATATCTAGGACCACATACAACACACGATAAGGTAATACACACATCTAGGACCATATACGACACACGATAAGGTAATACACACATCTAAGACTACATACAACACACGAGAAGGTAATACACACGTCTAGGACCACATACAACACACGATAAGGTAATACACATATCTAGGACCATATACAACACACGAGAAGGTAATACACACATCTAGGACCATATGCAACACACGAGAAGGTAATACACACATCTAGGACCACATACAACACACGAGAAAGTAATACACACATCTATGGCCACATACAACATACGAGAAGGTAATACACACATCTAAGGCCACATACAACACACGAGAAGGGAATACACACATCTAGAACCATATACAACACACGAGAAGATAATACACACATCTAGGACCACATACAACACACGAGAAGATAATACACACATCTAGGACCACATACAACACACGAGAATGTAATACACACATCTAAGACCATATACAACACACGAGAAGGTAATACACACATCTAGGACCACATACAACACACGAGAAGGTAATACACACATCTAGGACCACATACAACACACGAGAAGGTAATACACACATCTAAGACCATATACAACACACGAGAATGTAATACACACATCTAGGACCACATACAACACAGAGAAGGTAATACACACATCTAAGAGCATATACAACACACCAGAAGGTAATACACACATCTAAGACCATATACAACACACGAGAAGGTAATACACACATCTAGGACCACATACGACACACGAGAAGGTAATACACACATCTAGGACCATATACAACACACGAGCCGGTAATACACACGCCTAGGACCATATACAACAGACTATCAGGTAATACACACATCTAGGACCATATACAACACACGAGAAGGTAATACACACATCTAAGACTACATACAACACACGAGAAGGTAATACACACATCTAGGACCATATGCAACACACGAGAAGGTAATACACACATCTAGGACCACAAGCAACACACGAGAAGGTAATACACACACCTTGGACCACATACAACACACGAGAAGGTAATACACACATCTAGGACCATATACAACACACGAGAAGGTAATACACACATCTAGGACCATATACAACACAGGAGAAGGTAATACACACATCTAAGACTACATACAACACACGAGAAGGTAATACACACATCTAGGACCATATACGACACACGAGAAATGTAATACACACATCTAGGACCATATACAACACACGAGAATGTAATACACACATCTAAGAGCATATACAACACACGAGAAGGTAATACACACATCTAGGACCACATACAACACACGAGAAGGTAATACACACACCTATGACCACATACAACGCACGAGAAGGTAATACACACATCTAGGACCACATACGACACACGAGAAGGTAATACACACATCTAGGACCATATACAACACACGAGCCGGTAATACACACGCCTAGGACCACATACAACACACGAGAAGGTGATACACACATCTAGGACCACATACAACACACGAGAAGGTAATAGACACATCTAAGACCACATACAACACACGAGAAGGTAATACACACATCTAAGACCACATACAACACACGAGAAGGTAATACACACATCTAGAACCATATACAACACACGAGAAGATAATACACACATCTAGGACCACATACAACACACGAGAAGATAATACACACATCTAGGACCACATACAACACACGAGAAGTTAATACACACATCTAGGACCATATACAACAGACGAGCAGGTAATACACACATCTAGGACCATATGCAACACACGAGAAGGTAATACACACATCTAAGACTACATACAACACACGAGAAGGTAATACACACATCTAGGACCACATACAACACACGATAAGGTAATACACAGATCTAAGACCACATACAACACACGAGAAGGTAATACACATATCTAGGACCACATACAACACACGATAAGGTAATACACACATCTAGGACCATATACGACACACGATAAGGTAATACACACATCTAAGACTACATACAACACACGAGAAGGTAATACACACGTCTAGGACCACATACAACACACGAGAAGGTAATACACACATCTAGGACCACATACAACACACGATAAGGTAATACACACATCTAGGACCATATACAACACACGAGAAGGTAATACACACATCTAGGACCACATACGACATACGAGAAGGTAATACACACATCTAGGACCACATACTTCACACGATAAGGTAATACACACATCTAGGACCATATACAACACACGAGATGGTAATACACATATCTAGGACCATATGCAACACACGAGAAGTTAATACACACATCTAGGACCACATACAACACACGAGAAGGTAATACACACATCTAGGACGATATACAACAGACGATAAGGTAATACTCAAATCTAGGACCACATACAACACACAAGAAGGTAATACACACATCTAGGACCACATACAACACACGAGAAGTTAATACACACATCTAGGACCACATACAACACACGAGAAGGTAATACACACATCTAAGACTACATACAACACACGAGAAGGTAATACACACATCTAGGACCACATACAACACACGAGAAGGTAATACACACATCTAGGACCACATACAACACACGATAAGGTAATACACACATCTAGGACCATATACAACACACGATAAGGTAATACACACATCTAAGACTACATACAACACACGAGTAGGTAATACACACATCTAGGACCACATACAACACACGATAAGGTAATACACACATCTAGGACCATATACAACTCACGAGAAGGTAATACACACATCTAGGACCATATGCAACACACGAGAAGGTAATACACACATCTAGGACCACATACAACACACGAGAAGGTAATACACACACCTATGGCCACATACAACTCACGAGAAGGTAATACACACATCTAAGACCACATACAACACACGAGAAGGTAATACACACATCTAGAATCATATACAACACACGAGAAGATAATACACACATCTAGGACCACATACATCACACGAGAAGATAATACACACATCTAGGACCACATACAACACACGAGAAGGTAATACACACATCTAAGACTATATACAACACACGAGAAGGTAATACACACATCTAGGACCACATACAACACACGAGAAGGTAATACACACATCTAGGACCACATACAACACACGAGAAGGTAATACACACATCTAGGACCACATACAACACACGAGAAGGTAATACACACACCTATGGCCACATACAACACACGATAAGGTAATACACACATCTAGGACCACATACAACACACGAGAAGGTAATACACACATCTAGGACCATATACAACACACGAGAAGGTAATACACACACCTAGGACCACATACAACAGACGAGCAGGTAATACACACATCTAGGATCATATACAACACACGATAAGGTAATACACACATCTAAGACTACATACAACACACGAGAAGGTATTACACACATCTAGGACCATATTCAACACACGAGAAGGTAATACACACATCTAGGACCATATACAACACACGAGAAGGTAATACACACATCTAGGACCATATACAACACACGAGAATGTAATACACACACCTAGGACCATATACAACACACGAGAAGGTAATACACACACCTAGGACCACATACAACACACGAGAAGGTAATACACACATCTAGGACCATATACAACACACGAGAAGGTAATACACACATCTAGGACCACATACAACACACGAGAAGGTAATACACACACCTAGGACCACATACAACACACGAGAAAGTAATACACACATCTAGGACCATATACAACACACGAGAAGGTAATACACACATCTAGGACCATATACAACACACGAGAAGGTAATACACACATCTAGGACCATATACAACACACGAGAAGGTAATACACACATCTAAGACTACATACAACACACGAGAAGGTATTACACACATCTAGGACCATATACAACACACGATAAGGTAATACACACATCTAGGACCATATACAACACACGAAGATAAT
The DNA here is from genome assembly GCA_964016885.1 of Eledone cirrhosa. Lineage (NCBI taxonomy): Eukaryota > Metazoa > Mollusca > Cephalopoda > Octopoda > Eledonidae > Eledone > Eledone cirrhosa. The sequence goes on from OZ024740.1 coordinate 46,323,687, forward strand.
ACACACATCTAAGAGCATATACAACACACGAGAAGGTAATACACACATCTAGGACCATATACAACACACGAGAAGGTAATACACACATCTAGGACCACATACAACACACGAGAAGGTAATACACACATCTAGGACCACATACAACACACGAGAAGGTAATACACACATCTAGGACCACATACAACACACGAGAAGGTAATACACACATCTAGGACCACATACAACACACGAGAAGGTAATACACATATCTAGGACCATATACAACACACGAGAAGGTAATACACACACCTAGGACCATATACAACAGACGAGCAGGTAATACACACATCTAGGACCATATACAACACACGAGAAGGTAATACACACATCTAAGACTACATACAACACACGAGAAGGTAATACACACATCTAGGACCATATGCAACACACGAGAAGGTAATACACACATCTAGGACCACATACAACACACGAGAAGGTAATACACACACCTAGGACCACATACAACACACGAGAAGGTAATACACACATCTAGGACCATATACAACACACGAGAAGGTAATACACACATCTAGGACCATATACAACACACGAGAAGGTAATACACACACCTAGGACCATATACAACACACGAGAAGGTAATACACACACCTAGGACCACATACAACACACGAGAAGGTAATACACACATCTAGGACCATATACAACACACGCGTATGTAATACACACATCTAAGACTACATACAACACACGAGAAGGTAATACCCACATCTATGACCATATACAACACACGATAAGGTAATACACACATCTAGGACCATATACAACACACGAGAAGGTAATACACACATCTAAGAGCATATACAACACACGAGAAGGTAATACACACATCTAGGACCACATACGACACACGAGAAGGTAATACACACATCTAGGACCATATACAACACACGAGCCGGTAATACACACGCCTAGGACCACATACAACACACGAGAAGGTAATACACACATCTAGGACCATATACAACACACGAGAAGGTAATACACACATCTAGGACCACATACGACACACGAGAAGGTAATACACACATCTAGGACCATATTCAACAAAAGGCAGGCGCAAGGGGTGTACAAACGAACCCCGCCATAGCAAAAGATAACAATATTGCGAGGAACACTAGGAAACCTCTAATAATTTTTGAGGCAAACCAGCACGCTTGCAGTGTTACCTCGGGTGATGGCGGGGCTGATGCGCTGGAACAGCCAAGCGCTCTCATGAGCATCACCAGTTACCTTAAGCGAACCGCCATTGAAAACAAGAACTTCGCTGTCAGTAGCCTGACTCCCCCAAACGTGTCTAACGCTATAAGCTGGAAAATGTAGTTAGCCGATAGATCACGGTATTTCAGGATTTTGTTCCGTTCGATTGTGGAAGCTGTAGCTCTCACCCTAACCGCAGCATCCAGCATCTGGGAAGAACTAAAAGAGTCACTAACTGCGACGTCCCAGATAAGACACCTGCCTCTTAACCGGGGGCACAGGGTAAGACCATCAGGACTTTTCCCATCAATTCTGGACAACCCAGACTGTTCCAAAATTGAGGGGATCTTTTCCAGGGCCAAAGCTCTCTTGATGATGAGGTTTAGCTCAGTGTGACATTGAAGGATGTGGTTTTGCAATCCATGAATATGAAATAATGAAGTACAAGATGCACTAGGGAGATAACGATGCTGGCAAAACATCTATATGTGACAACAGTTACAGACTCTGTGGAATAACATCGATGATGTCACCCACATCATAAGAAATTGTCCAAAAATGTCATCATGATACTATCTATCTATGAAGTATGATTTAGAGGCCAAAACATTGGAATGATAGCACTAGCGTTCATTGGAATAACAGCACTGGCATTCGTTGGAATGATACCTCTAGTGTTCATTGGAAAGATAGCACTAGCGTTCATTGGAATAATAGCACTGGCATTCGTTGGAATGATACCTCTAGTGTTCATTGGAATGACAGCACTCGCGTTCATCGGAATGATAGCATTACTTATAGATATTCATAAAATTCCAGCTATGATGCAATTCTCACATCCTCGTTGGCAACGTTTATTGTGGTAAAAACTAGGTTAACAGAGCCATCTCAGAATACATAGATAACTTCTATGGAACATAAATCTCGATACAGAGAGATGATGACTAGTAAATCAGATTATAATAAGTCCACATCTTACGCGGTTCTAAACATTCTCGGTTGATATGTTTTTCCAGTCAAAGGGCTATAAAACTCAATGTGTTATACCATATTGGAACCATCTATGAATTACTAAAAGTCTGTGATTGCTTGCTTGCTTGTCTGTAATGTAATATAGCCAAAATGGCGCATAATGGGAAAATACTTTGAAAGGAAGTTGCCCCTGAAATGGGAATACAAATGGAATAAAACAAGTTTCGCGTAAATTAAAGAATGGGTTCTTGAGATGTGGGGTTTTCCGGGTACCTTCATAAACAGAGAGAGAAAGATAGAGAGAAAGAAATAGTGGTTGTGAGAGAGTAGATTGAAAGAAACACAGAGAGAGGGAGAGGAGATAGAGAAGGAGAATGCAAGAGAGAGAGGGCTGGTGGTGTTGTTGTGTATATATATATATGTGTGTGTGTGTGTCTATGACCAGTGTATATAGATCACAGACACCCACATATATATACACACATGCATACATATATATATATATATACATATATATAACGAAGGAAATGTGGTAAGGAACCAGGTGGACCATAACGCACCAAAGTACTCAATACTTGGGGTAGTAGAGTGGGTTAGCCGTCGAAACGGCTTGAGCTCAGCCGTCGGGGTCTTACTTGTTCCTATATTAACTCGAAATAATCTTTTACAATTAAATAGCTCAAAGAAGGGAATATTTCCGAGCCATGTAATACAAATGAATATATGAGAGGGATGAACACTGATACAAGTATACATGTGTTCCAATTGCAAATGACCAAGTTAACTAGGTTGAAAAATACTAATTTAAAATAATATGGTTTGCCTGTCTCTATTTAAAATAATAAATCAATAAAAATAACAAACCTATATTGGCAATTCGAACACATGTATACTTGTATCAGTGTTCATGCCTCTCATATATTCATTTGTATATATATATGTATACAAACACACACATTTATATATATACATACACACGCGCATATATATGGGCCGTCCAGTTTCATTTCACATTATATACATGTCTGTGTATATTTTAATTATTCAAAAATTATTTTTAAGTGAACATGATTTAAAAAATATATTTTGAAGTAGACGTGACCCAACGGGTCACTGGTGGTCTAGTATCACCTAAAACTAACCCTTACTGCTATCATTCTTTTTCTAAGATTTTTCAAGCTCCAGAGAACTTGATGTTATGCCCCCTCCAAATTATCAACGTACATAGGAACTTTTATATCAGGGCCCTAAACATACGCAGGAATGGGAGGAAAATACCAATTGACCGCTTAAGATGCGGATCCATTATATATAATTTTACTAATACGAGTTTTTTTTTTTATTTTTAAAATCTATACTTGCAGTTTCATTTCAATGAGCGTCATACAAGTAGTATTTTGCTGTTGTTTACCCCTTGATCAGCTTTGATCTAGTAGACATATCATCAAAGGAGTCCAACCTATGTATAACCACCATGTGTTACTCTCGATGTATTTGTCAGTAAACTATATTCTTCACATGCATTCATTTGGCAACATAATTAATTAAATAAGATATATTTTATGCCCAACAAAGAATATATTAGAATATCTTTGACAATTTTAACGTCAATATGTAACCTTAGATTTTAATTTATAAGGCCTCACTGGGAAAATATACAAGGGTAAGTATCATCATCATCATCATCATCATCATCGTTTAACGTCCATCTTCCACGCTAGCATGGGTTAGACGGGAGCTGTCCCACTTGAGGCAAGGTTGATCGGGTGACCGTCCTCGCTCATATAGGACTATCTGGCAGGTTTTCTACGGCTGGATGCCCTTCCTAACACCAACCACATTTACAGTGTGGAACTGGGAACTGTTTACCGTGTTACCTACACGGCCACATTACAGCGTGGACTGTGTGTTTTTTTGTCGTGACACCTACACGATCTCGATCTCATTATCTCATTTATTTGCACTGGATGTTGTGGTACCAACTTTACAGAGAGAGGGTTGTGTTGGTGGGAGTGGGAGGATAGGGTAGGGCTAGTGGATTGGGGTGTATATTTGGTTAAGAGGTGCCTACTGACTGTAGGTTTCGCTTTGTACATAGGCAAGGCGGGTCTTCTGTATTACTGCGTAGCGCCAAAGATCTCGGTCCAGTGACATTGTCTTGGAGAGGTGTAAGTGTGTGAGGTCGGAATTTATCAAGTCGTCCCAGGTTTTTCTGGGTCTACCTACTCCGTAACTACCATCAATTTTGATCGCCCTGCACTTTTTATGCAGCTGTCGTCTTTCATGCGCATCACGTGACCATACCAACGTAGACTTCTCTCAAGTAAACAGCATCTGATCCCTCTTATTCCTAATTTCTCACTTAGTTCATTTATGCTTTGCCGTTCACGTATATTACTATTACACATCCACGGAGCATGCATGCTTCGTTCCTTTCCAGTCTGCGCAAGTCCTCTGCCCGTAATGCCCATGTCTCACTGCCATGTAGCATAGCTGTTCGTATGCAGGCATCGTACAACCTGCCTTTCATTTTTAGAGAGAAACCTTTAGAGACCAATAGTGGTATAAGCTCTCTGAACTTTTTCCATCCCGTTCTGACTCTGGCTACTGTACTTTCAGAACACTCTCCGCCACTGCTGATTTCGTCACCCAGGTAACGGAAAGTGTCTACTATTTCTATAGAACCATCTGGGCAATAGTAGGAGCTAGTATCCTGTGGACACTTGCTACATATTGCACCTGAGCATTGGCCACATATAAAGTCTACGTTCTTAGATTGTTTACCTGTGATCCAACTACATCTTTTATGTACCAATACTTTGGGACATAAAATGGAATTTCTGCCTACTCCTTTCCTACATACTGAGCATGGCCATTTCCCTGGGGGCACCTGTGCCTTATTTTTCTTTCTACAAACTAGAACTTTAGTCTTAGACGAGTTAAGTTTAAGGCCTTTTGATTCTAGGCCATGCTTCCATGTTTGGAATTTCTTCTCTAGTTCAGCCATTGATTCAGCTATGAGCGTTAGATCATCTGCGTATAGGAATACCCATGGGCAGCCGGTCTTGAACTCCTATGTTATAGCCTGAAGGGCAATAATAAATAGGAGGGGGCTAAGGACAGAGCCTTGATGAACGCCAACTTTTACACTAAATTCTTCACAATATTCATTGTTAATTCTAACCTTACTGACTGTTTCATTATACATAGCTTGTATAGCTCTCACCAGCCATTCATCTACACCTAGTTTTCTAAGATCCCACCAGATAATAGAGCGGGGGACTCTGTCAAAGGCTTTCTCCAGGTCTACAAAAGCTAAGTAGAGGGGTTTACTTTTAGCTAGGTACTTCTCTTGTAGTTGTCGTACAAGGAAAAGAGCGTCTGTGGTACTTTTACCTGACACAAACCCAAACTGCATTTCATCTAGATCAATGCGCTCTCTGATTAGTTGTGCTATAACTCTTTCTGTGACCTTCATGACCTGGTCAACTAACTTTATGCCTCTATAGTTTCCTCTATCTAGAGCATCCCCTTTACCTTTGTAGCAGTTAATGATGATGCTGCTACGCCAGTCTTTCGGTATGACCACCCCATTCTGTATTACTTGGTTAACTATACGGGTGACCATAGTGTGTCCCACCATACCAGATGCCTTCAACATCTCAGCAACTATCTCCGAAGGCCCAGCTGCCTTGTTTGTCTTCATATCTTTGATTGCCTTACTTATTATACTACCTTTAACTTGCACCGCTGGTCCTTCTTTTGGATCGATTTGGGGCAGACAAGTATTGCTTACATTCTCAAAATCGACAGATCGCCCGTAAGATAGATTATATAGATACATTCTGTCCTTGGAAACCAGCAAGATTTATTTTATACTTGCGATCAGGTAGGGGGGGGGGTATGAGAAAAGGAGCAAAATGTTTACAAAGTTTGCGAGCGAGATGCAGGAAGGTTCTAGAATAATTAATTAATAATAATACTAGAAGGTTAGTTTTTAGGAAGGGTCCAACAGAAAGAGACATATTATTAAAAATATGTAAAATATTAATTGAAAATCCGAGAGGAAAACGGAGAATTTGACTTCTAGACTGGCATAAATAGGAGTTTAAAACACTGCTTATTGAGACGACTTTATGAGTAACTTTAGGAGAAGGTTAGTTTTTAGGAAGGGTCCAACAGAATGAGACATATTATTAAAAACATGTAAAATAATAATTGAAAATCCGAGAGGAAAACGGAGATTTTGAATTTTAGACTGGCATAAATAGGAGTTTAAAACACTGCTTATTGAGAAGACTACGGATAAAATAAAATATACATACACACATGTATACATATATATATATAATATATGTATGTAAAAGGTAAACAGAAATAACAACACAATCGGTACAGTATATGGAAGGTATATATTAGGTTAACGCGTGATATAGCAGGAAGAGGGTCTTAACGTTTCGGACGCTAGTCCTTCATCAGAAGAAAGGATGAGAAATAAAATAGATTAAGGGGAAGGGCGGGATGGGATTGAAAAAAATGTCTTTTATATATATATATATATAAATATATTTTCTAGGGCGGATAAAATTCCCGAGATCCATGGACGAGTTCTCTCCAGCGGTCTTTGTCCTTCATTATCGCTGCCATGTCCTGCGTCTCCAACAGACCAGTGTCTGACCTTAGGGTATCAACATACGTTAACCTTGGTCTTCCTCTCCCAGTGTGTCCATATATGATTTCGCTTCAAGCATAGCGTTATACAAATATGTATAGAAATTTGTGTATATATATATATATATATATATATATATATATATATATATATATATATATATATATATATATATATATATATATATATATATATAGAGAGAGAGAGAGAGAGAGAGAGAGAGAGAGAGAGAGAGAGAGAGAGATAACTTTCTTTTTATTTGCCACCAGGGCGTCAAAGAGTGGGACAAGTACAATGGGGGGAGTTTACATAAAATGGCGTCCTCAATAAGGAGGAGGCAATAACAAAATATAAAATATAAAAATATAAAATATAACAAAAATAAATTGAATAACAAAATCCTCAATAGGGAGAAGGCGCCTTAGGGGGGGGGGGGGGGTCGCACACACCCCCGAAAAAGTGTGCAACCCTTCTCCTCAGGAGCACAGAGAGAGGGTGCTCTCTTGGTCTTTTATCTTTCTCACCTACAGTCTGATGTAGAGTGAAGGCCCATTCACACGGGCCATTCTCGCCACTTTCCCCCATCTTTCATAAAAACGGCTGGGGTTCAGCACCTCTCTCTCCATTCTGATCCTTCTTCCGAAATGATATCGGAAGAAACGGACCAGTTGTTGGCCAGAGAGAAAGGTGTCTGACCTCAGTCCTTTCAGACGCGTACACCATACAACCTCTTTCACCATGGCTAGTACGCACAGAAACACCGCCTCTCCTTCGATTTTGAAGAGGGGAGGCGGCTTGATCGTTACAATAGACTCGGTGGTCAACCGGATCGGTCCCACCCGTGACAGCAGTCGTTCGACATAGCCCCACAGATCGGCAATGCCCGAGCAGTGTACCAATGCGTGCGCAACGGTTTCCTCATCGCACACGCATCTGGGACAGATCTTTTTCGAGGGGTCCCTACCCGGGCGCCCGTGTCTGTAGAGCCTTTCTCGAACGGGCAGAGCCCCTCGGTAGCACTGCCAGGCCAGGAACCTCTGGAAGTTATCCATAGGTCCCGGGCTGAATGTCCTACCGAACAGGTTCGCCAATTCGTTTTCCTCTATGTCTAGGGCTTCTCCGAGGGCGTCGTCGCACCTGCTAACCACCAGCCCTCTATAGAATGACGAGGTGGATTCTCCACTGATAGCCGGGTCAGCCTGCCAGAGAGCCGTGAGCGCCTGGGCACACTCGGTGCAGGATTACAGCTCGGTGAGCGAGACGAGTCTGGGAAAGGCTCGCCTCACAAACGGGGCCCACACCGGTTGACCGGTGAGGAATACCTGGAGGTGCCGTAGCCTTAATGCGTGTTTGCGCATCATCAGCCACGGCATCCCCAGCCCTCCTTTCGGAGGGTGTTGACAGCAGATGGATCTCCTCACCATAGGAGTCCGCTTCTTCCAAAGGAATTGGAAGAGTGCGCGCTCCATTTTGGCGAACGTTTCCCTTGGGCAAGGCACGACGGTCAGGCGGTTGTAGATGACGGACGCTATATAAGTGTTCGCCACCTCCGCCCGACCTTTCAGGGAGAGTTTGCACTCGGCCCACTTCTGCGTCAGTGCAAACATCATATTCGTTACCTCACCCCAGTTCTTCTCCACGTGGAGGTCTGGTCCGAACCAGACCCCGAGCAACTTCACCGGGCTCTCCGTCCAGCGCCCGACGACGCCATCGGAGGGCATCGATCTGTCCCTCCACGTGCCGAGTTGCAGCCGATCGACTTGTCCCGGTTCAGCTTAGCCCCTGTAAACCTTTCGTACTCCTCCAGTAAGGTGCCGATCGCCCCGGTTTCCGAGGCCGTCGACACCATTACTGTTACGTCATCGGCGTAGGCCGACACCGCTTTCCGCAATCCCGGTTCCAACGAGATTCCCTGCAACAACTCAAACTTCCGCAGCAGTGGCTCTAGAGTCATTACATACAGAAGGGAGGAGAGAGGACACCCTTGTCGGATGAACCGCGTGATTTCGAACGGCTCCGAGAGGTAGCCGTTCACCTTGACTCTAGAGAGAGCAGATGCAGCTGCTGTGCATGGCAGTGATCCAGCCCCTGAAAACGGGTCCGAAGCCTGCTGCCGCTAGCACCGCATCCAGGTAACCATGGTCGACCCTATCGAACGCCTTAGATTGATCCAAGTTGATCAGGGCCCCACCAAAGCCGGGTTCGTTCCCAACCCTCTCTAAGATGTATCGCATGAGGTGGAGGTTGTCGTGGATGGACCTGGACGGGATAGCACATGTCTGCGCATCTCCCACCAGGTTGCCCACGACAAGCGCCAACCTTTTTGCTAGCACCTTGGCCAAAATCTGTAACTCTGTATTTAGCAGAGTTATGGGCCTGAAATTAGTTATATCGTCCTCCTTGTTCTCGTCCTTCCTCACTAGCGTGACTACACCCTTGGTCACAGCACAGGGAATTCTCCCGTTCTGTTGCCAGTTGCAGTAGACCGCCTCGAGGAGATCGGGGAACAAGTCCGGCATAGCTAGATACAGTTCGTATGGAAGACCATCGAGACCCGGGGATTTGCGTTTGCCGCATTGGCTCAGCACGTCCTCTATCTCAGCGGCTGAAATCTGCTCCTCGCAGGACTTCGCCTCCCTGTCCGAGAGACGCGGCAGGCCGTCGAGGTATGGACCGAACTCCACTTCCCCAACCGGTTCCCCGCACCTTCCGAACAATCTGGCAAAGTGCTTTTGAAAAGCCTCGCACATCTGCTTAGGTTCAAGGATCACCCGTCCATCCTGGTTTCGCAAAGACCGGATAGTGGATCTACTCCCTCTTTTGGCTTCTGTCACGCGGGCCCAGCTAACAGCTTTGGTCCCCTCGTTTCCCAGAGCACGTATTTTGCTTCGGACGAGCAGCCTTCGTGTTTCGCGTCGAAGAACTGGCCCAGGGCCGTTCTCGACGCTAGCACTCTGGCCACGTCGCCGCTTCTAATTGCCTCTTCTACACTATCTACCAACTCCCTTTCCTTCCTATTTCTATTTGAGGCTAACTCCTTACTAAATTCTATAGAGACTACTCTAATCTCTCTTTTGAGAGATCCCCACCACCTGCTGTTGACGATGGCGCCCGTCAACTGCTCCTTAACTAAAGTGCTAATCCGGTCCCTGTAAGCCTTTCTTGCCGGTAAGGACAAGTTGAGCTTCCAGTAACCGGGTCCCTGTGTATGCGTTCTGTCAAGGTTGACCATGCAGGTCACTAACTTGTGGTCTGAATAGCCAACCATGAGCATTTTTGGACCACTTAAAAAGTCCTTATCCTTATTTCTAACTAAGAACCTATCTAGGTACGACCTAGATGATCCGCTACGATTTGCCCAAGTCCAGGTTGGCGCAGTCGGAAAATCTAGTCGATATCTATCGGCCAGGTCAAATCGACTGATTAACCCTTTGAGGCTGTTACACCCCTCTCTATCGGGACAGGCCCCTACGTAGTCCCAACGTGCATCTAGGATACCATTCCAGTCCCCCACTAATAGCAAGGAGCGGGACGTCCCTAGAAAAGTCTCCAGACGATGGAAGAAGTCCGGCCGCGTTGACCCGAAAGGACCGTAGACGGCTACCAGCCTAAACGCTCCGCCTTCACCACTGCCAAGGTCCAGAACCACTAGTCGACCCTCCGGGTCCAAATGTACCGTCTGTGTTGCGAGACCCAGATGTTTTTGCAGCAGAACGACAACCCCACCCCCACCTCCGGGCTGACAGAGAGATGCGTGCATCTCAAAGTCATCAAAGGTGGTGGCCAGCTGTTGCACGTTGCTGATCCGGGCCTCGCAAATAACCATCACATCTATGCGTTGTGACCTGAGGTCATTTAGAAGCATTGCTTGCTTCCAAGTTGAGCCCAGGCCACGCGCATTTAGACAGCCTACTCTTAGCATAGCCATGTTGGTGGTGAAGAGAAAAGGCACTTACCTCTCTGCGTCCCGGGTATCGGGCCGCACAATTTCCATGAGGGTGGGGGATGGGTTGTTGGGTGGGGTGGTAGTTTATGGAAGTGTAGAGGCATCAGTGTGTTGTGTGGTTAGGGTGTTTGGAGTTGTTTTTTAGTGTTTTATATGTGTCCTCTGGGACCTTAATCATTTTGAGGTGGGGGAAATCCCCTGCCTGGGTGAAGTTAGGCCCTTGGGTTTTTACTAAATTGTTGTTGTATACAATGTTTAGCAGTTTTTTTATTTCTTGTGTTTATGTATGTGTATGCATGTTTTTGTTTTTGTGTGGTGTTTTTTGTTTGCTGTTGTTGTGTGCTCTTTTGTGTTGGTGTCTGTGTTATGTTTTGGGGAGGGGTTGTCACGGCCAGAGCTCATATATATATATATATATATAAATATATAAAACATTTTCCTGGGTCCTGTATTTTCGTTGCTCTAGTGATGCGGCTGGACTGCCGACCGCTATATATGATTTGCTAAGCTGTCTGAACGTAATGTTATTACTCTGGGGTCTTTCCTCATCTGAGTGTTCAAGCTACAGACCGATTATGCATATACGCTAGCTTGGCCGTATTCTAAAGCTTCGTCAATGCTGTACTAAAATTTATATATATATATATATATATATATATATGTATGCATGTATATATGTATGTAAGTATGTATGTTTGGATATATGCATGTATGTATGTGTTTATGTGTATATGTGTGTGTATGTGCATATGAGTATATGTGTGTATATGTATGTGTACGCGTGTGGTGTGTGGTGTGTGTGTATGTATGTATGCATGTATGTATGTATATATATATGTATGTGTATGCAGATGAAAGTGCAGATCAAGGGAAAAGTGAAAGCAGCAGGGGTGTAAATGTCAAAACGTATAGATGTGTCCAAACTGCAAAGTTTAGAATGTAAGATGTTCATCATAATGCACTTGACAAAATTGTCTTTGATGGAACTTGGAAACAGTTCAAAACACAGGTTTATGATGCTGGAGTTGATGTACTTGGTTTTAAGAAGACAAAACAAAAAGACTGGTTTCATGATAATGATACTGCAATCTCCATGCTCATTGAAGAGAAGAAGAAGCTGTATGAGAAGTGCCTAGTTGCAGAAAGCCTTCAAATCAGCAAAGTCAAAGCTGCAATATAAAACTTGAAAGATGAAGAATAACTGGTGGTCAGATGTTTCAGCAAGATACATAGAACTTATAATTGCAGATACTTGAAGGTGTTATACTGCACAATAAGGCAAGTTTTTGGCTCACAGCCCTCAAAAGTGGAACCATTGAAGTCAAAAGATGGGAATGCCCTCAACAAATATGCAGCAGGAATCATGGGCCAATGGACTGAACACTTTGAAGATCTGTTTGATAATTAGTTTATGAGGAAATCATTAATGGGTGAGATAAGGTCTACTATTAAACATGAGACTGGGTAGATGCAATGTTGCTATCAATTTACAAAGGCAAGGTCTCCAAGTTTGAATGTGGTGACTATTCTGGTATAAGTTTGCTTGAATCGGTAGGAAAATCCTATTCAAGGTCCTGCTGAATCGTTTAATAAAATGGATCCATACCAGTGTCATCCCTGAGACACAGTGGGGATTCAGAGCTTATAGAAAAGTGTATGGAGCACTGAATGCCAATGTACCAAATATTTGTGGACCTCACTAAAACCTTTGATAATGTTAATCATAATGCATTGTGGGTCATATTGGGGAAACTTGGATGCTCTCTTGAATTTGTTGGAATATTCAAAAACCTCCATCAAAATATGAAGGCAAAAGTGAACTTCAATGGGACACTTTCAGAGTGGAAAATGGTGTTAAGCAGAGCAACATACCTGCCCCACTTTGTTCTCCATTTATTTTACCATGCTGCTGATATGTGCCTTCCAAGACTTTGAAATCGGTGTATACTTGTGATTTAGAACTTCTATCAAAGTCTTTAATCTAAGATGTTTTAACACCAAGTTCAAAACATTTGGCACTCTTGTCAGGGAATTCCTGTATGTTGATGGTGAAGCTTTTGTGACTCACACAGTTGAGGACATGCAGTTGACATTGGACACCTTCTCCAATGCATGCACTGCATTTGGGCTAAATATTAGCATATAAAGAGTCCATATACATTACACCAGTTGGGGAGGTGTATGTGGAGTCAGACATTTTTGTCGGAGGAAAAATACTTGAAGTATTGGATAGCTTTGTGTATCTCAGAAGTACAATTAGAACAGATGACACCCTCAATACTGAAATAAATCACAGGATTGCGAAAGTGAGTTTTGCTTTCAAGAAACTTGAGTAGTGAGTCTGGTCACATCAGAATATCATGAGAGACACAAAGCTCTCTGTATATGAGGTCTGTGTTCTTACAGCCCTGTTACACAGATGCAAAATGTGGACAACTTATGGGCATTATATCAAGCAACTGGAAAGGTTTCATCAGCATTGTATCCAATACATCCTGAACATCAAGTGGTCCTCTTACACACCTGATGATGCTGTACTTGAGAAAGCGAGCAGCATCAGTATTGAAAAGAGGATTATTATGAACCAGATGTGTTGGGCTGGTCATGTGGTCAGAATGGAAGATGGAAAGCTGCTGAAACAGTTATTTTATGGGGAGCTGACCCGAGGGAAAAGGCCACTGCATAAACCAAAGAAGTGGTTAGGGATGTCATAAAAGACAATCATAAAGCTCTGAAGATTGATATGGAGAACTGGGAGAGACAGGCTAATGTCTGTACATCATGGAGAATGATCATCAAGTATGGATGTGATGTCTTAGAGATAAAGGAAGTGTAGCATGCTGTTTTGACATATTCACCCAAGAGACCCAAGTGCAGTGCTTGCAAAATTCCAGCAGGTATTGAGGTGCAATGTGTGTGGACGATTTCTTCTATCACAAACTGGATTTGTCAACCATCTAAAGAGACACGAGCCAGGGAGAAATCAAACCACTTGTGGGATGGTTCTACCACCACGTCTCTGCAGTACATTTACAATGAGTGTGGCTTAATTTGCAAGTCAGCGGGTGGACTGACCACACATGGTAAAATGCAAGAAGACACATCCCAGCCGGTAATGTCAGGAGACAGACAGTTCAAGTGTCATATCTGTGAATGTGATTTCAAAACAAAAGCTGGTTTGAAAAGTCACCTGCGTGCACATGATCTTGCAATGTTCAATAAAGGGATGGCACTCTTCTGACAAGAAGTAGCAATCAGCATGCATATGTATGTATGTATGTATGTATGTTCTTCTGGTTTTATAATTTCACAAAGTTTTACCAATAGAGAGAGAGTTGGTTTCTAACATAGACACAAGACTCTCTCATTGGAATTTACACAACATCAACTAGGTAGATATGTATGTATGTATGCATGTGTAAATATGGATGTTATTGTATGTGTGGATGTGGATGTTTTGAGTTGTATGTGTGCATATGTATATGCTTTGTATCTGTACATGTGTATATGCAGTTATTAGATGCAAAATTTCTGGAATGTTTTACATATTTTTACTCTTCCATTAATGGATTGTACTTGTAATTTCCTAACTAGTTGTGTTCTTTCTGTTCCTGTGAAGCCTAGCTTCTCAAGATTTGTATTGAGACAGTTACTGACATACCCCAGTGCCCCAATAATCACAGGCATAAATCTGAAGGTGTAATCAGGGTGGAGTAGCTGCAGATTTCTCATCAGTTCTGCATAAATATTCTCCTTTTCACTAATCTTTGATATTATATTGGCATCTGCTGGGCAGCTAATTTCCACTACTGTGCATGCTTTCTTCTCCCTGTCCCATATCATAATATCTGGTCTGTTATGGCTGCATTTTATTGGGGTTTTTACTGGAACATTCCACCAGTATTCTTTCATATTATGTACATGGATGTCTTCCACATTGCTGTAGCTTTTAATGTGTTTATTATCGGGGCTATCTTTTTTACGAACTGCGTTGTACAGTGTTTTGGCCACTACATCATGCCTCATAGGTAAATAGTACCGCAATGACATCTTTGGACAGCTGATGATGACATGGGTGATATCCTCGATGTTAGTTCTGCAGAGTCTGCACTTGTTATCACATCTAGGTGTTTTGCCTGCATCCCTATCTCTTTTGTGAATCAGGTATTTCATGTTAATCTCCTGTTCTTGGATTGCAAAAGCGTATCCTTCAAAGTGGGAGCCAATATAGCGGTTGTTGGTCCAAGATAGACTACTTTCCTTATGTATATTACTCTCACTCTGGAGCTTCCTGGCAACATATCCATGCATGATTTTTTGCTGATAAGCATGCAGTTTTTCATCCATGGATACTGCGATACTGCTGAGCGACATCCTTGGGTGTGAGTTTTTGATTATCACACAGGGAATATCTCTCGAGGAGTTCCTTCCCAACTCTCATAATCTTATCTGTTTCATGCAGATAGACTTGCTCGAGAAACAGGCTCCTACGCTTCGAGGTTCGTAGATGTTGTCGGAGAGATATGATGCGACATTCAAATGTTGTCTGGACTGATGTTAGGGTTCTGCCTCCCTGCTTACGTTTCAAGTAAAGGCGGTCTATGTCACTGTTGATGTGGAAGTTTCCGGTGTTGTTTAATATTTTTCGAGTTCCAACATCAACTGCACGGATTTCGTATGTATGTATGTATGTATGAGAGATGACTCCTTAGCCTTTGTCAAGGCAGATTTCTAGGAGAAGGAAAACTCTGATATAACACCTGCAACCCTGATGGTATCCAATGATGTTGACTTGTTCTTCTTTTTGGTAAATATTATCTCTGTTAAGAGAGTGGGACTGGCTTTGTGCAGTGCCTTTGCTCACTATAAAAGCTTCACGGCACAGGCATTGCTTTATATCTGGAGATCTCTCTGCACTTGTCGTCACATAGTACCATGGGCCCAGCACTATGTGTCAGTAATTGTCACAAGTGTAGTGTTTGTACCAGAGTTTTCAAGTCGCTGGCTGGACTAAAAAGTCACACTCGTTCAGCACATCGCTAGGGGTTCTCCTACATGGATATAAAGTAGTGGCCGTACTCGAAAACGAGTTGGCAGCCACCATGTATGTATGCATGTATGTATGTATGTATGTATGTGTATGTATGTATGAATGAATGTATGTATATATAGGGACTATTAAATCTCTCCCAAGGTAAATCTATTAAATCTCTCCCAAGGTAACTCTCTCTTGTGTTGTTATTTTTATTTTATCCTTTATACTCTTCCCTTCTTTCTTCTACACATTTACACATCTTATACACACCACGCATCTCAACGTACACCCACTTACATCTCTCTCGCCACCACCGGATCTTGTTACCCGGAGATTTACCCATTTGCATTGTCGAGGCTTCCAAACGACTTAAAGATATTTACTTATTATTCCACAATGCTTCAAGCAAACTTCAATACTCTCGAATGTATGTATGTATATATGTGAGTATGTGTATATATATGTGTGTGTGTATGTAAGTGTGTGTATGTATGCATGTGTGTATGTATGTATTTAAGTATGTATTCATGCATGTATGTATATATCATCATCATCATCATCATCATCAACGTTTAACGTCCGTGTTCCACGCTTGCATGGGTTTGGACGGGGGCAGTCCCACTTGAGGCAAGATTGATTGTCTTGCTCGCATAGGACTGTCTGGCAGGTTTTCTACAGTTGGATGCCCTTCCTAACACCAACCACATTTACAGTGTGGGTCTGGGAGGTTTTTACCGTGTTGCCTACACGGCCACATTACAGCGTGGACTGTGTGTTTTTTGTCGTGACACCTACACGATCTCATTTGTTTCGGCCTGGATGGTGTGGCACCAACACAACTTTACATAGAACGGGGTGGCGTGGATGGGGTGGGGGTGGTGGGACGGGAGGGGGTATTTTGTTAGAGATGCCTACTGGCTGTAGTAGGTTTTACTATGTATTTAGGTAAGGCGGGTCTTCTCTGTTACTGAGTACCGCCAAAGGTCTCGGTCCAGTGACATTGTCTTGGAGAGGTGTAAGTGTGTGAGGTCGGAGTTTATCAGCTCGTCCCAGGTTTTTCTAGGTCTGCCTATTCCGTGGCTACCGTCTATCTTTATTGCCCTGCACTTTGTTATACAGCTATCGACTTTCATGCGCATCACGTGTCCATACCAACGTAGCCTTCTCTCGAGTAAACAACATCTGATCCCTCTTATTTCTAATTTTTTCCTTAGTTCGTTTATGCTTTGCCGTTCACGTATATTACTGTTACACATCCAGCGGAGCATGCAAGCTTCGTTCCTCTCTAGTCTGCGTATATCCTCTGCACACAATGCCCAGGTCTCACTGCCATGCAACATTGCTGTTCGTATGCAGGCATCGTACAACCTGCCTTTCATTTTTAGGGAGAACCCTTTAGCAGCTAATAGTGGTATAAGCTCTCTGAACTTTTTCCAACCAGTTCTGACTCTAGCTACTGTACTTTCAGAGCACCCTCCCCCACTGCTGATTTTATCACCCAGGTAACGGAAACTGTCCACTATTTCTATAGAACCCTCTGCGCAATTGAAAGAGCTAGTATTTTGTGGGCACTTGCTGCTACTTATTGCACCAGAGCACCGGCCACATGTAAAATCTATGTTCTTAGTTAGGTTACCTGTGATCCCACTACATCTTTTATGCACCCATACTTTGCATTTAGGACATAAAATGGAGTTTCTACCTACGCCTTTCCTACACACCGAGCACGACCATTTCCCAGAAGGGACCGCCGCCTTATTTTCTTTCCTACAAACTAGAACTTTAGTCTTAGCCAGGTTAATTTTAAGGCCTTTTGATTCTAGGCCGTGCTTCCATGTTTGGAATTTCTTCTCTAGCTCGGCCATTGATTCCGCTATGAGTGTCAGGTCGTCTGCGTATAGGAGTTCCCATGGGCAGCCGGTCTTGAACTCCTCTGTTATAGCCTGAAGGGCAATAATAAATAGTAGGGGGCTGAGAACAGAGCCCTGATGGACGCCAACTTTTACGCTAAACTCTTCACTATATTCGTTGTTAATTCTAACCTTGCTGACTGTTTCTTTATACATGGCTTGTATAGCTCTCACAAGCCATTCGTCAACGCCTAGTTTTCTAAGAGCCCACCAGATAATGGAGCGGGGGACTCTGTCGAAGGCTTTCTCCAAGTCGACAAAAGCTAAGTAGAGGGGTTTACCTTTAGCTAGGTACTTCTCCTGTAGTTGTCGTACAATGAAAAGAGCGTCTGTGGTACTTTTGCCTGACACAAACCCGAACTGCATTTCATCTAGGTCAATTCTCTCTCTGATTAGTTGTGCTATTACTTTTTCCGTGACCTTCATGACCTGGTCGATTAATTTAATGCCTCTATAGTTACTCCTATCTAGGGCGTCTCCTTTACCCTTATAACAGTTAACGATGATGCTGCTATGCCAGTCCTTCGGAACAACCCCATTCTGTACGACTTGGTTAATTATGCGGGTGACCATGGTGTGTCCCACCGTGCCAGATGCCTTCAGCATCTCAGCAACTATTTCCGAAGGCCCAGCCGCCTTACCCGTCTTCATATCCTTGATTGCCTTACTTATTATACTCCCCTCGACTAACACTGCTGGTCCCTCTATTGGGTCGATATGGGGGAGACTGTCTTTCTCCCATTTATTCTCCTCATTTAGTAGCCTTTCATAGTGACACTTCCAAGCTACCTTCTTATCAGCGTCGGTGATGGCAAGTGTGCCATCGTCGTTAAGTACACACTTCTCCCCGACAATATCACGGTTTTCCTTGACGCATTGCCTAGCAATCCTGAACACCTCACGTTTTTGGTCATCGCGTTGTAGAACATGCTTGAACTTTCTTTCCTCAGCTTCCCTTCTTGCTAAGTACACTTGTCTCCTAGCTTCCCTCCTGGCCACTTGATAGTCTTCTCTACTTCCCCCATCCCGCCATACTTTCCAAGCCTGCTTTTTGGCCTTAATTGACCCCTCCACCTTACTGTTCCACCACCATGTTACTCTCCTCCTGCCTACAGGCCTGCTCCAGCCACAGACTTCGTCTGTCGCCAACAGCAGGTTTGCTTTCAGAAATTCCCACTCTCCCTCTATATTGTCCGACTCTAAATGTTCTTCCTTACTGTCGAAAGCATCAAGTAATATGCTTTGAAATTTATTCCTGGCTGTGGGGTCCTTTAGCTTCCATATTTTTCTCCTGAGGATAGTCCTCTTCTGCTGTCGAGTACATCTCGTCCTGACTATGAGGTCGCTAATTATCAGTCTATGTTGGGAGGTGCATTCTTCATGGGGGAGGGATTTAGTGTTTACAACAGACACTCTGTCACGTCTTCTGGTAAGGATATAATCTACCTGGCTTGTGTGTTCCCCGGATCTATAGGTGATCAGGTGATTGTCACGTTTTTTGAAGTTAGTGTTACAGATAGTTAGGTTATTTGCATCACAGAATTCCAGGATTCTGGAGCCTTCCTCATTTCTAGTACCAAACCCATAGCCTCCATGGATTTCGTCGTAGCCGTCACAATGTTGTCCAACGTGACCATTTAGGTCGCCTGCAATAATTATATAGTCACTGTCGGATATTTGGGAGGTAGTTAGCATCAGTGTCTCATAGAATCTGTCTTTTATAGTCCGGATTGGGGTGCGTACGCAGATATTACTGTCACCGTAGTTCTATTGAGGACAAGTCGTATTTTAATTATTCTGTCGTTCACTCTATTTACGTCTATTATCTTATCTGCCCACTTTTCTGCTACCATGATTCCTACTCCACCCAGCCCATCGTCGTTTCCCACCCAGAAAAGCTTATAACATCGTTTTTTACCCTCAATGAATCTAGCAGACCCACCCCTCCACCTGATGTGTGTGTGTGTGTGAGTATGTGTATATATATATATATGTATGCATGTATGTGTATTGATATATATATGTGTGTGTATGTATGTGTATGCATATATGTGTGTGTATGTATGTGTGTATTAGCCAGCAGGACTGTTAATGTATTGAGATGTATTAAATGACTAGAAGTTTAGCTTCATTGTTGACTTAACTATAACACAATAACATAGCACTACAACATAGCACCACAACAACAACACACCACAACACAACAACACAACACCACAACAAGACAACAACAACACAGCATCACAACAACACACTACAACACAACAACACACCACAACAGCAACACACCACAACAGCAACACAACAACACACCACAACAACAAGACAACAACAACACAGCACCACAACAACACACCACAACAACAACAACACAGCACCACAACAACACACCACAACAACACACCACAACAACAACACAACACCACAACAACACACCGCAACAACAACACAGCACCACAACAACACTACACCACAACACAACACACCACAACACAACAACACACCACAACAACACAACAACACACCACAACAACACAACACCACAACAAGACAGCAACAGACAACAACAACACACCACAACAACACACCACAACAACACCCCACAACAACAACACACCACAACAACAACACACCACAACAACACACCACAACACAGCACCACAACAAGACAACAACACCACACAACAACACTAACGACACAACACCCTAACAACACAACACAACAACACTAACGACACAACACCTTAATAACACAACACAATTACTCCAGGAGTGAAGTAATCTGACTAGCTCATGACAAAAGTGCTAAGTTACAGTTAGTGGGCTGTTTACATATAATATTACTACTACTAGAAGTCTACAGTAAAAATATATAGTGCTCAAGATCATTTCATATAATAAAAGGAAACAGAGATAGCCAATATATATGTATGTGAGAGTGTGTGTGTGTGTGTATGTGTGTATGCATATGTGCATATGTGTATGTATTTATATGTATGCATGTAGTTGTGTGTGTGTGTATATATCAATAAGAATGGACCTGTTATCTTTATCTAAAGACATTTTTTCCAATTTCAACCCGCCTGTCCCCTCAATCTATCTTATTTCTCATTCTTTCTTCTGATGAAGGACTAGCGTCCGAAACGTTAAGACCCTCTTACTGCTATATCAAGTGTTAACCTAATATATCCCTTCCATATACTGTACCGATTGTGTTGTTATTTCTGTTTACCTTTTACATATATATATATATATGTGTGTGTCTGTTGTGTGTGTGTACGTGTGTGTGTGTGTGTGTGTGTAATTTCTCACCAATTTCTTTCCTTTAGTTTCTCACCACTAGAGAGAGAGAGAGAGCTGGGCTCTAACACAGTAACAAGACTCATTCATTGGAATTTAGGCAGCATCAAGTAAGGGGTAAAAACCCTCTTCGGTCACAAATGACCATGGGATTTGCACATAGAAAGTTTCCCTCCAAGTGCAAGGTTGTTTGTGGAAGACCAGCAGTTGCTCATGCATACCAGCCTCCCCTCTCCACACCACCGATGATGTCCAAGGGACAGGCAATGGCCAATACAGCTTGACACCAGTGATGACGCAACTCATTTCTACAGCTGAGTAAACTAGAGCAACGTGAAATAAAGTATCTTACTCAAGGAAACAACGCATCACCCAGTCCAAGAATCGAACTCACAACCTTACGATTGCAAGCCCAATATTATAACCACTAAGCCATGCGCAACTACATAAATATGTCTGCATGTATGTCTATGTGTGTGTGTCTGTGTGCATGTGTGCAAGCAGGTATGGATGTTATTGCATGTGAGGGTCTATATGTTTTGATTTATATATGCATATACACATGTTTCTAGATCTATATGTAAGTATATGCAGTTATTACTAAACTTTTGGAATGTTTTACATATTTTTATGGTTCCATTAATGGGCTGTACTTGTTATTTCCTAATCAGCCATGCTGTTTCTGACTGTAAAATCCCAGTTTCTTAACCCAAAAAGCATTTAAACTGGCTTTATCCAGCCAGAACTCTCTCACCTCTTTCTATTTAAACTGGCTGTAACCAGCCACTCATACCAACATCAAAATCTCGTAGATTTAATATTATGTGAAATAAAGTGTTTACTGCGAAAATATAATAGTAAATATAGAGTAATGTAAATGCAAAAGGGTTAAATTTTGTGCTTTTGCAATTAGTAAATAGCCGCATTTGTCACATGAGTTTTAACATCAATGGCTAAGATGTCATCTTTTGTCCAGATATATAGTCCAAATGTTGATATTAATAGAGGTACAGCAGACACATTATGAACCACTGATTTATTACATACTGAAGAACTATGAAGGATATATAATTGGTTCACTGGAGACCAGATACATTAACCTAAACTATAGCTTCTTTGTGGACAAATTGATAGTGTATGCCAAAAACATAGATGGTAAGAAGAAAATCAATGACCTTGTTTTGACATTCTTGAAAGATATAGGGATGGAGTTCAGCCAGGATAAATGTTCCAACATTATTGTAAAGTGTAGCAAATCTACAAGCCAGTCTGTTATTCAGAATATAGCTGTCACACTAAGGTGAAGACCTTACAACAGGCACATTCTGACATGATGTGGTGACTTGTATCGAGTATTAGGTAGAAGTCTGAACATGATGGATTCTCTCCCTTGTCTTGTCTATTTCTGAATTGATGTTGATTTTAGTGAAGATTACAGTGGAGTGAAATTGGTCAAGGTGAACTCACTGAAAATGTGAGAGAATTCTGTTCTACTGAACTTATCATCAGTAATTGTACACTAATCCAGCTCGTGTTAATGAAGCTATTAATGGTATTGATATTCCAGTGTGTGGTGTACACTAGTTAATTAGGATCAATGAAGTTATTATTCCAGTGTGTATCATGTGTAGCAGTAATTTAAACTCCTGTTCTGATGTTAGCAAAGTAGGTCAGTGTGACCACATATGCTGACCTCTGGGCAACACATTGCTTGTGTTCTTTAGTTTCAAAATTTGGTATCTCCCAGTCTGGAGAAGAGTGTCATTTGCAGTTTATCAGAGATTAACTAGCTTCTACACACATTCTGCTATTGTCTCTCAAAAAAGAGACATCACCCGGAGTTGCTCTAGCAAGTAGAGAGATGTAGCACCAACCTTCTCAATAAGGGCCTAACAACAATTCTTCCATTGACACTTCAACAACTCTCAGTCATCTGCATCTTCTCCTATACAACACAGTTTCCCTGTCACTGCACTTGTACAACACAAACTCACCATAATAGAGTTTCCCACTACCTCTGCTGGTCCATACTGTCTGACTACAACTTGTCGCTTTTTAAGGGACAAGTGCCTTATTGAACACTATATTCATTTATGAATATTACAATCAAATTTTATATTTACAATTCAAAATAGTCATATTTTTTTCCTTTTTGCTGAAGTGAAGTAAAGATGTAAATTCAACCATAATTATTGGTATTTGTCATGTTTATTATCCTCATAAACAACAAGCTAAACTTCGCTTCAGATGTATGCTAGTCAATTAGGATTAATGAAGCTATTATTGTTGTAGATATTCCAGTGTGTATGATGAACACTAGTCAAGTGTTTAGAGCTATTGAAGCTATTAATTTTGCAAGTATTCCAATGTGTATGGTGTATATATTATTTTATGTTTGCTTGGGTTGAATAAGAGCAATATGGAAAATAATGAATAAGAACTTTGAAACTCTGGGAACAGGACAGGTAAATACGATTTTGAAATGTCGACCCAAAGACTCAAGACAATAAATGTATTTCTATAAAAGGCTGTGACTATGGATTGCAAACTAATATAACAAAGATATGAGAAATATATTTAAAGAATATTCTTCCTACACTCTTAAGAAATATTGTCAAAGACATGACAACCTCCTTCCTAGTTTTATTGATCTATATGATAAATGCACACAGTACACTCTGTAAAGTAGTTAGTGGTATGAAGGTCATCCAACAGTAGAAAATCTACCAAACAAAGAGGGTTGGAAGGAGACATCAGCTGTGTTAAAGACATGACAACATCCCAAGTTGTGTTTCCACAAAGAAATGCACTTGGTAGTGCACATGTAAGTGATATGCAGACTACCCAGTCTCTTAGAACACTCAGCTGAGAGTGGAAATGTAATGTAAGTGAGATGCAGACATCCCAGTCCATCTGAAAGGCTAGGAAGTCAGTAACTCTGCTTGTGTACTGAATCAGACTTGGGAGGTTCATCCAACCCTAGCTAACAGCGAAAATAGACATTAGATAATAATGATGATGAATTGAAAAAATGGGGGGGGGGTAACAGGTAGCTAAGAGATAAGCTAGATGACAGGTATATGCAGCTCAGAGAGAGGTTGAAAAAAAAAGAAACTTTGCCAATGTCTTAAGATTTGAGGATCAAAACTAAAGTGCTAGTAAATAGGAATGAAGATAAGACCCTGATACCTTCAGGGAAATGGCCCTGCTCAATATGTAGAAAAGGAGTAGGCATAAACTTTATATGATGTATACAATGTAAACCTTGGATACACAAGAGATGTAGTGGGATAACAAGTAAACTAACAGAAAGGGAAGACATTGTATGTAGAAAATACACAGGGGTAATTGATAGGAAGAGTGTCAGTAATACAAACCTTTACCAATCACATGAAAGATCCATAGAAGTGGCTAATAGTTTCTGCTATCTAGATGACCTAATTAGCAATGGAGGAGGGTGCTCCAAGAGCATTATAGCTAGAATAAGGATAGGATAGAAGAAGTTTAGAGAGATACCCATGCTGTTGACAAAAATTTTTTTTCCCCACTCACAAGATGAATGTATGACATCTGTGTGCAAAGTACAATGCTGTATGATAGTGAAACATGGACAGTGACTGCAGAGGACATGCATAGGCAGGAGAGAAATGAAGCAACTATGCTTAGTTGGATGTGCAATATAAATGTGAGAGAAAGGCAGAGCTTGGATTATTTGAGGGAGAAACAGGGTTTAAGAGGAACCCAGAGTGGAGTGCAAGAAAGAAGACTACATTGATTTGGACATGTTATATGTATGGATGATGATTGCTGGGTGAAGAAGTGCCAGGAAATGCCAGTGGAAGGAAGCTGCAGCAGAGGTAGATGAAGGAAGTCCTGCGCAGAGGTGGTGAAAGCTGATCTCAAATTGCTTATACTCACAAAGGAAATGATGAAGAAATGTAGTGAGTGAAGAGATGCTGTGTTGAAAAGGACCCATCAAACCCATGCGAGCATGGAAAAATGGATGTTAAAATGATGAAGATGATGATAATGATCATGATCATCATCATGATCGTCATTTTACGTCTGCGTATTCCTGCTTGCAAGGGTGGGACGGGTCCTATTCAGCACACCATCTCTCTATTTGTCACGCTCCATCGTCATCTCCTTCGTGAGCTTCAGCGATCTGAGGTCTGCTCTCACCACTTCCGCCCATGTTTTTTGTGGTCTTCCTCTACTGCGTCTTCCTTCTACTGGGATTTCTTGATATATATATATATTGTTATACTTTGGGAGGGTCATGCTGCCAATGAAAAACACACACACCTGTTGGATTTCACTTTGCAGTGGAATGATAGGGACCCAGTCCTATCATCTCATTTCTACAGCTGAGTAAACTGGAGCAATGTGAAATAAAGTGTCTTGCTCAAGGAAACAACACATCACCTGGTCTGAGAATTGAACTCACAACCTTTTGATTGCAAGGCCAATACTCTCTCTCTCTCTCTATATATATATATATATATATATATATATAGCATGGAAAATGGACGTTAAACGAAGATGATGATGATGATGATATATATATATATATCCCTTGCAAGCAGGGAAGAGCGGATGTAAAATGATGATGATGATGATGATATATATATATATATATATTTGTAATTTATTAGATAATAAGAGAGGTATCATTTCAATATTCCATAGATTGAACCTGCAACAGGAGAGCCAATTAAAAGGTGTCATCAAATGATTTCTATTCTTACCAACTGATGTTAAGACCAGAACAATCAAATCAATTATACATGTATTGAGATCTATTTCATCAATACCTGGTTGATATGTATGCTAAAGATGAGAGTGAGCATCTCCTCTACATTCCTAACAACCAAAAAAAGTGAAGGGCTGAAAATTATATTCATCTCCAAGATGCTCTGAGGACAAATGGTGATATTACAAACATGGGGCAACCTCTAATCTTTCCATCATCATTTAAAGGTGGTCCTCGATACATGCACAAATGAACACAAGGTGCTATGACATATGTCAGGACATATGGAAAACCAGATCTTTTTGTCACTTTCACCTGCAATCCTAAATGGGAGGGAATAAAATCTAACCTTCTTCCAGGTCAGAACCCCGTCATCGACATGATATTACTACAAGAGTGTTTTGTCAAAAAGCTCTAGCCTCCTTCCGGCTGTAGTTATGCCACCCTCTCTAGCCTCCTTCCGGCTGTAGTTATGCCACCCTTTCTAGCCTCCCTCCGCCCGTAGTTATGCCACCCTCTCTAGCCTCCTTCCGGCTGTAGTTATGCCACCCTCTCTAGCCTCCCTCCGGCTGTAGTTATGCCACCCTCTCTAGTCTCCCTCCGGCTGTAGTTATGCCACCCTCTCTAGCCTCCTTCCGGCTGTAGTTATGCCACCCTCTCTAGCCTCCTTCCGGCTGTAGTTATGCCACCCTCTCTAGTCTCCCTCCGGCTGTAGTTATGCCACCCTCTCTAGCCTCCTTCCGGCTGTAGTTATGCCACCCTCTCTAGCCTCCTTCCGGCTGTAGTTATGCCACCCTCTCTAGCTTCCTTCCGGCTGTAGTTATGCCACCCTTTCTAGCCTCCCTCCGCCCGTAGTTATGCCACCCTCTCTAGCCTCCTTCCGGCTGTAGTTATGCCACCCTCTCTAGCCTCCCTCCGGCTGTAGTTATGCCACCCTCTCTAGCCTCCCTCCGGCTGTAGTTATGCCACCCTCTCTAGCCTCCCTCCTCCCGTACTTATGCCACCCTTTCTAGCCTCCCTCCGCCCGTAGTTATGTCACCCTCTCTAGCCTCCCTCCTCCCGTACTTATGCCACCCTCTCTAGCCTCCCGTACTTATGCCACCCTCTCTAGCCTCCCTCCTCCCGTACTTATGCCACCCTCTCTAGCCTCCCTCCTCCCGTACTTATGCCACCCTTTCAAGCTTCCCTCTGCCCGTACTTATGCCACCCTCTCTAGCCTCCCTCCTCCCGTACTTATGCCACCTTCTCTAGCCTCCCTCCTCCCGTACTTATGCCACCCTTTCAAGCTTCCCTCTGCCCATACTTATGCCACCCTCTCTAGCCTCCTTCCACCAGTCTCACCATTGCCATATTTTACCATCCTATGTTCCCAGTGCCATAATGTCCCTTAACAGAATCTTAAGATGATGAGGATGATGTTGTGGATGATGACAAATATGATGGTGATGATGATGATTTTAATGATTTTGATGACAAGCCTAGTTTTTTACACCACCCCCTTCCCCCCTTTCACACACTCATACATTCACACACACCCACATATATACTCACACAGAGCTTTGTGCAAAAGTTGAAACACTGATATTTTTTCCCCACTGTAGAATTTTCACCATCCCCCTTCCTTCATTATAACTCATTCATCTCACGGGGTGGACTGACACATGGACGGACACGATTCAACTTTTATTTATATAGATTATATTTCAGTTTTTATTACTGCCTAACAATTTTTTTTTTTTGCCAGAATTTACCATATATATTTGTCTATAAATTACCTCTTTACACAATCAGTATTTGATTTACATACAAGATTTTGTCATGCCTGTAGATAAATCACATGCTGGTTTTTACCTTGTGTGTGTGGAAAAGGTGTGACTTATATACTTTGTGTTGGTGTCATGATAAAATGCACCCAGTACACTCTGTACAGTAGTTGGTAAAGAGCACCAAATCATAGAAACCATATCAAAACTGGAACATAGTCCTCAACTCATCTAGGAAGACAGTAACTCCATTTAAGTACTGACTTGGTCTCTAACGACCTGTCTAACCCATACCAGCATGGGAAAGTGGATGTAAAATGATGTATGTATCTAGCAAATGTGGATTTTTGTTGTTATTGGTGGTGAGAATTGATATTTGTCCATTGTTCGGTGGTTTATGTTCATTGTGGCATGACAGTAGTAGTAATGTTGTTGGTTGGATGGGTGATTATATAATCACTGTGTGTAATGTTGTTGAATGAACAAATAAAACATGATCGCTACTTAAATAAATTTATTAATTTAATAACCTGCAACAAGGCTATTGCTGACAATGTAAAAAGAACAAGATTTAAGTTGTTGTGGTGTGTGCAATGATTCAAAAGATGGTATTTTCTCTACTTCTGTAATGATAGTCATTTGCCTGGCAGCGAAAAAGACTAAGAGAGACCCAAAGGGTCTGTATGAGACAGTGGACTACATCTTAACTGCTTGGAATTAACTCTGCAACTCTTTTCTTTGATTTTGGGAGCTGGCTATTAATCACTAACGCTCATTCTGACAATGGCCGTTTGCTATGTCAAAATCTCAGGCATATTGACGACTAAAAACTGATTCACTATGGAAACTTATCTATAAGACTACCAACGGTCATGTTATATGTGGTCGATTGATAGCATAAAAGAAACTCTATTGAATATAGTATCAAATTACTGCATTATATATAGCATTAATGATCTGAGTTCAAATCCCGTCGAGGTTAACTTTGCCTTTCATCCTTATGGGGTCGATAAATAAAGTACCAGTAATACACTGGGATAATTGCTGGCCTTATGCCAAAAGTAGAAACAATTATATATAGCATTAATACATCTATAAATATATAGGCATATTATACACAGGCATATTATCACCATTTCATAAATTGCGATGTTGGAAAATGTTATTTTATTTCTTAACGTAATTTATTAAATCATATAATTGTTTCTACTTTAGGCACAAGGCCAGCAATTACCCAGTGCATTACTGGTACTTTATTTTATCGACCCCGTAAGGATGAAAGGCAAAATCAACCTCGGCGGGATTTGAACTCAGATCGTAAAGGGACGTAACTATGCTGGAAAGCATGGCGTCCGACCTTCTACCGATACTGCCAATCCACCGCCTATTAAATCATATAATGTTTTTAATTTACAAAAGAAAAAAAAAAAATCAATATAAATACGTCAGAAAAAAAAAGCAGGGAATGTCTACTAAAAAATGTCATAAGCAAACCAACTAGCTAGGGCGCTGGAATAGCTAAACACCCTCCAGTAAGATGAGACTCCAACAAAGACAGGAACTTTGTAGTCGGCGGTCCAACTCACTCAAATTTCTTGAATGCCAGAAACTGAAAAATGCAATTTATCGATAAATCAAGGATATTTAGTAGGGTAGCTTTTAGTTCTAAGTTTAAATGTCCCGTGGTTTTACTGTGTTTCATCATCCCGGGGTCCGATAATGAGTTAAATAAAATGTACAGAACAGAGTTTAGGATTGGCGGTATCGGTATCGGTAGGGTGTCGGACAACATGCTTAATGACATAGAGTTACGTCCCTTCACTTTCTGAGTTCAATTCCTGCCTTTCATTCTTACAGGGTCAATAAGACAAAGTACCAGTAATGCACTTAGGTTGATTTAATCGACTTTCCCCTTCTCCAAAATAGTTGACCTTGTGCCTAAATCAGAAACTAATATAATGATTTTTTTCTCTCCCTTTAAAATTCAGGTCGCGTTGCCATACAAGCCAATATTTGTTTTCAATTTTGTGAGATTTTATATGAAAATAATAATAAAATAATTTACCAACATAAAACTAAAAGTCGCTATATTTTAATATTTTACTTTTCTGTAGAGAATATTTCCTTTATTTTTGTCTTTAATAAAGAATCAAATTTAAATGATGCTACCATGTCCTCCCACAAATTGTAGTAATAAGAATCAAAAGGCGCGCGTCCAAGTTTAAAATCACTTTTCAAAACGAGGTTCGTAATTAGTCCAGTCTGTTTGGATTGTGTCCTTACGCTGCAAATATAGTACTATAAACATCTTCTGAACACTCATACTAAATAAGGTTTTAACGATCTCTTAAGTTATCCAAGAAATATTCAAAAGATATGGTAACTAAAGAAACATAGTAAATATACGCTTAAAGGGTTGTTTTTATCAAGTATACAAGAATTTACGATTACTGCGCATTGCTTTTTTTTTGCACATCAACAACATGGCGGGAGAATTTTTATTTTAACTTTGTTGAGATCCACATACCGAGATATTTCACACAAGACAATCAGGTAAACATTAATTTTTCATTGACATTTTATGGTTGATAGTTTTTTTTTAATGCCGTGTTATTGTTTCTCGGTTAAATATCGATCCTAACGTGTTACAGTTGTTGTCGACTGATTTAGACTTCAGAGGTGACACGATTCCTTCGTACTTCGACTCATATCATTCCGTCATTTTACTACGATTGTTCTGGGATTTAACATTCACTATCTCCAAATATTTTCTCTAAAGAAATAATGGATGATTTTTATTCCGGTACTTTTGCTTTGGTATTCAAATCTGTTGATATTTTGTCATTTCCAGTCGCAATCTTCGATGATTCAATGTATTCTCCGTCGTAAAATGAAGGTGTACTGTGGCAGCACCCACATTCCCTGATCACTATTTTGTCATCATTTTATGTAAGCCATCTGTTCTTATCAGTTAAAATATAACAAAATAATATTTATTAATAATTCATAATATTCGAGTCTTGTTATTTTGGTAAATCTCATAACATCTAGGATATAAACAAACTATATTGTATATATATATGTATATAAATATATTTATATAATAGTCATAAATTTATTTAATACCGACTGTTTGTAAACATTGACTATATATCTCAAAATTGGATAGTATATTTATTTAGATATTTCCTCATTAGGCCAGTATTTAGCGACATTAAATTCATCGATCACATTTTCCCCGCTCCAGTATTCCAGATCGTTTACTTATAAAATAGGAATACTTTCCACTATTTCATATTCCGTCATCTAATTACACCATTGACAAATACCTATGTATATATACACAATATTGCGTATTGAGCTTTCAATGAACAAACCCATATCTGCTTATACCCTCTCTTTTTCTAAAATAATATATATATATATATATATATATATATATATATATATATATATATATGTATGTGTACATGATATATAAATGTTTGTGTGTGTATATATATATATCTTAATGCTGAGTGGGTGGATTCTTATATATATATATTGACATGTATTGCGACTGTTAGAATTTCGAGGTTTGTCGTTCATTCATACAAATCACTGTAACCTATGTGTTTTCGTACGTCTTCAATATTTTCCGCATTTTGTAGTTGATGTATTAAATTGCGTTGTAGAAATAAAAACGATCGGTTCTTTTGCTTCTACAATCAGTGTGTATATAGCAACTGTCACCAATGCAAACGAACGGTTATACACCCTTGCATATAAATGTGTGTGTGTATATATATATATGATGTGTGTGTATTTTGTCCCTAAAAGTTTTTAAAACCTTCAAGTTATGTTTTTAAAAAAAACAGCAGGCATTTGTTCAACTATTTATATTCGTGCCTTGTTTTAAATATTTTCATCATAAAAAAAAAAGAATTAAAAAATATATTTTGTCGACATAAGACCTTGATAAAAGGGAGGTTCCTTTCCGTTGTATTCATACCGCTTTCTTAAAACTTTAACGGTTGAAGTGAAATAAAGCTTTTTTTCTTTTCATTTTTGCTCATATTTTCATAGATTTTTTTTTTTTCAAACTAATAAATGTAGGCTTTATTAAAAGTTGCAATCACTGAAACTTCGAATTCACAGCCACTTTTATCTTCAGGAAATATATCTAACACACTGTTCACACATATTGAGTGCTCATTCAGTTAATGTTTGAAGGTTTTATTTACATGCATTCATATTTAAAACACCTACTTCAATATATTTACTTAATAGGTATTTCCATTTTGTTTTATCTCTCATTTGTTGATGTGTTTATTTATACATGTGTCTCGATAGTTGGGTACTTATAATAGCGAGCATGCTGTAAAGTATAACGTCTAGTTGACATTATATTACAACTATCGTAAACTGATAAATATAAACACTTGTTGCTGCATCATTTTATTCATTATGAACTGTTTCTATCTTACTTCGGAAACCTGGATACACACAAGTTTCCACTGTTTGGGAGAATTCGTTCAGAATTACGTATTAAAGGAGATATTATTACAGAGTGAAGTGACACGAGGGCTGACATTAGGGGTAGGGCACTCCCAGAAAATGTGAGCTGGAAGCTTTTAAATAATAAAATCCAACATCATGTAGTTTACACAACATAGGCTAACATTCAACTTAATAAAAGATTGTATTGAATTATCTGAGACTGTAATTAATTGAATCTATTAAAAAATACATATTATTTTAAAGCCACGGGATAACCCGCCAATTTGAATTTCGTTTCTTAGAATTGTCACACTTTTAAAACTCTTTTGTGACCGTATTTCTAATGAATACTCTTGTTTCCATTAATCAATGAAGAATTTTGAAGGAGTAACTAAAATAATTATTTCATTACTGGGATAGAAACTTAACATATGGTTCTTACAAATATTATGTTGGAAGATTTTAATTTAAATAAGGAAACTTAAAATGGTTTTGATTCAAAGAATAAGAACCGGTTTTGACTGGGTTGATAGGGGATTGACACTCGCCAGTGCAGAATGTGGCCGTGTTTATGTGTTTAAGCGTATCGTTACTATATTTCTAATAAAAATAATTTTTTTTTTGGGGGGGGGGGGGGTTAGTAAATTAATGAACTTACAGTGAGGTGGTGTTTTGGAACATGAGTTAATAAAATTTAAATGAAATTATGACGGAAGGTATGTAGATAAATATAACTCTTTAAAATAAACAACCTTGCATAATAGAACCAGGGGCCGTTTTATATCAAAAGGATTGAAGAAATGTTGTTAAACCTAGTACGTAATATTTGCTTTAGATTTGAATTTTAACTTATAACAGTCAGAAAATAATTTACAATGAATCACCTTTAGTGGTGAGTCATTGTCTGAGAGATGGTTCCTATCATTTCAATTAAAACCTTCGAAGAGATTTCGTCTCAATATCACCATCATTACGAGCGTTTAACGTCTATTTTCCACACTAGCATGGGTTAGACATGATGTCCCATTGTGAGGCAAGTCAGATCAGGTGACTGTGTCTTACTCATACAGAACTGTTTCTGGTTTGGTTTCTACAGCCTGATGCTCTTCCTAACACCAACAACCAAAAAATGATTTATAATGAATCACCTTTTATGGTGAATCAGTGTCTGAGGGATGGTTCCTATTATTCCAGTTAAAACATTCGAAGAGATTTCATCTATTATTAATTATTTGATTAATCAGTAAAGTTTTAAATTGCACACTGTTGCTTTTATTCCTATATACTTATATGTGGTAGTATACTCTGTAGAGTGGTAGTGCTGGTGCCATGATAAAATGCACTCTGTAAAGAGGTAGTGTTGGTGCCTTGATAAACGCACCCAGTACTCTCTGCAAAAAGGTTGGTGATAGGAAGGGCATCCAGCTGTAGAAAACCTACCAGACAACTTTCCTGGTATTGGTGCTACGATAAAATGCACTTCATTAAACATGGTAATGTATGTGAGGCTCCCGACCCACTTGGAAATCAGTGGTACCACTTAAATGCTGATTGGTCTGTGATGACACATCCAACCCATCATCATCATTTTACGTCCGCTTTTCCCTGCTTGCAAGGGTTGGACGGGTCCTATTCAGTACAGCATCTCTCCACTTGCCACGGTCCTTCGTCATCTCCTCGTTGAGTTTCAGCTAACGGAAAACAGATACTGAATGATGCTGTATTGTGTTTCACTAACATTACCTAAATGGCACACAAAAGAAACAGATTCATCTGTTTCAGTTCAGTCATGCCACTCATTTATTGTACAGACTTCAGTGTTTGCACAACTATTGCTGCTGCCCCATTAGATTCTTGACTAACTAGGATTTTCAGTTTTTAAAAAGGAAAGCAGTCAATTGTCAGATTGAATTGAAGAAGCTATGTTTTCATTGGGGTTTTTTTCCATTGCTGATACTGACTGTCAGTCACATATCCTGGTAGAAAGGGAGAGAATTTGATCACTCAGAATGTAAAGAGCTGGATCGAATACCACAAATATCCTGTTTGACTCTTTAACAATTCCACCAATGCATTATCCCTGAACTGGTACTTCATTCATCAACCCTGAAAGGATGAAATGCAAAGTTGACCATGGCAGAATATGAACTCAGAGCAGAGAGAACCAGAACAAATGCCATTTCATCCAATGTTTTAACAACCCTGCCAGTTCACCACTTTCAGCCAGTTTAAGCAGTCCTTTAATTGAACAAATGTTATGGCCAAATGTGTGACACCAGTCAAAAAGATTGAAAATAGACATTACGTTATGGTTTTCAAGCTCTTGCTAGAACAAGGCGTCATTCAAAGTATTATGACTGAGTTAACTATAATACATTCCCAGTATTTTGTACGTATCCCTAATCTATGTATGATTTGGGCTATTCATCAGTTCAAAGGGTTCCTTTAACCCTTTCATTATCATATTTCTAATGAAAGACACAGCCTATGGTTTTTCAAATAATTTTGAAAATAATCAAGACTATGGAGGGATTTTATAACTTTCTCAATATTTATCTGGTGTTTGGAACATAACTAAAGTTCTTACATAAGATTATAATAGAAGGATTTTAGATTAATATGAATGCTTTAAAATTAGTTCATATCATAGAACAAAGAGTGATTTGGTATCAAGGTGTTTAAATCTGATATTAGAATATATTTGTCACAAGATGTGACCAAGTTTTTGGTATCTACTAAAATTAGGCCACCAAATACAAGTCCTTGATTTCTTAAGTGTATGTTGTACACCCTTGTGTATATCGTAAACTTTGAAAAGAATATTTGTTTAATAGGGTTCAAGAATGAATAGCTTGATTCTTTATTTTTAATAAGATAATTCTCTACAATCAGTTTACAAAGAATCTCTGGCAAATTGTCATTCTAAGAGTTAGATTAGATCAATTATTTTCCCTAGAAATGTGATTCTTTAAGCTATTATAAATGGTACATATCATTTTACATCCAGTATCCAGATATGGATACGGCAAGTTGTTATGGACCAAATCGGCATTAAATTGGAGTTACTATCTGACTAGATAGGTTTTGGGGAAAGCTTTTCACTCAATAAATTCCATTCTTAGATGCTAACTATTTTACAGAGTGTACTGGATTCATTTGTGACACCAGCACTAGAGAGGTTGACATACCCTTCACATTACTGAAGAGCCCTCAAGATTATTTTTAGTGTCCTCAACTATCCAAGCATGGGCAAAACTTAATTTGTCATTACTTTTGTCAGAATTGAATGTAACATTTCCAAACTGATCTGGTTCCTATTTTAGTCTATTAATAGCACCAACATCTGTAAACAACACTTCCAAATTGATCTGGTTCCTATTTTAGTCTACTAATAACATCAACATCTGTAAACAACACTTCCAAACTGATCTGATTCCTATTTTAGGCTACCAAGAACCTCAACATAAATGATGGTTTTTACTAGGCATGTGAATGATCTGTTGGATCCCATAACTGTATAGATTGAAAAAATATTTAGTTTCTTTAAACTTTAACAGCTGTATGTATGTATGTATGTATATATATGTGCAAAAGGCAAACAGAAATAGAGCAAATGACACAGTACAATGAAGAAATATATTATTAGTTTTACTCTTGATAGAGTAGGAAATGAGTCTTAACGTTTTGGGTGCTAGCCGAGTGGAGTCTTAGGAATGGAAGGGAAGGAACTGCGTACACGATGATTAGACAGCCTGATTGACACCCACCCAGCACCCTTTCTGTTGAAGGATTGCTTTGTCATGCCAAAGCTCTTATATACCTTCCACAGTACCTCTACTACAGCCAAGTATCTCTTACAGATCTCGATGTCTGCATCCAACAGGCTGCTGAGGGGATATGCAACATCTGGTTTGATGGCAGCAGGCCACCTTATTCCTCAAATATAGTGGCTTTGGTCTCCTGTCTCACTGACCCTGTCTGCTTTCCTTTCGCTGGTGACCACTTGCTATGTCCTTATCAACAGGGTTCTCGCAACACAACGATACCTATGATCAAGGAACGCGAGGATGTCTACGTGACATAGAACCAGCTTGGACTCTACCCTGTGAATGTTCCTCCCCCTCTCCCCACCGTAGATATCTAGTCCCACCAACAGGAATGGGATGCTATCCTTTGCAACATGATTTCAGATGGGCTAGTGCGTTGGCTCAACCATCACCGTCTGGCATGTGTCCGCTCCGCCTCCCAACCCCACAGTAGTGCCTGGCTCAATGCAGTTCCCTCACTTGCAACTGGCACTCAGCTGGATAGTGACTGCTAGCGCATAGGTGTTTCTCTGAGGCTCAGCCATCGCATCTGAGCCTCACATGCTGCTGCAGTTCCATTGTGGATCCTTTCGGTCTCCACCCACTGTCATGCTGTTACAGTGCTGGCTACCTCCCTTGTCTTGCTGCTCTCAACAAGATCATAAAGCATGGCCGGGATGGCGCAGGCTTCCCTTCCCTACTCAAGTAGCAACCTGGTGTTATTGGCTATAAGCCTAGGCTCTGCTGCCCGCCAAGCCGAAGAGGGCAAACTATCCAGGTATCGGTCACTCTCGGATAGGTTTGTGGTAGAGTCTGTAGCAGTGGAGACTTCTGGTGTTCTTAGACTCCCGACCACATCGCTACTCACTACTATTGGTGCAAGGTGGAGTGGTTGTTCCAGTGCATCTCCCTTGCCGTCGTCCTGGCCAATGTATTCTCCATCCTGTTGGACTGGACCCAGCAGTAGAGAGTAAATTAGTAGGAAGTGGAGGATACTCATTTGGATGTCACTTTCTCTCCATTTCCCCATATCTATCTTAAAACTTCTACCATAATTTTGTGGTGCAAGAATTTATACAAACTTTAACTTTTTATTACCACTTTGTCATTTGAAACTGTTTTATTGTTTCATAGATTATTATGACTGTAAACTCAATAGAAAATACAAGGGACCTGAAGCAAATGATATGCTGCTTTATTCATGCCCTTTTACTGATCATGCATCACCATTTACTTCATATACATCATTTACTGCTCATGCAACATCATGTATTGCACGTGCATCATTTACTGCACATACAGCACCACTTACAGCTCATGCAACATTGAGTACTGCACATTCAGCATCGTTAACTGAGTTGGATCGGTTGTCACAGACCAAGTCATTACATAATTGGAGCTTCTGACTTCTCAGACAGGCCAGTGTTATGGCATTTTATTGCCGCACCAGCACTAGGGAGCTGGAGAGTCCTCCTGACCCCTTTGTTTAGCATGTTTTCTACAGCTGGATGCCCTGCATTTGCTATATCTTGAGCATTATGATATGGTGGTAACTGTGATGTTCAAGATACTCACAGCAGCTCCTATATACACCTGTATAAAGTATAGAAATGTTCTGTATATTAAGTAAGGGATGCAATTCATGTATGCTTATCAATACAGAATTCAGAGTCTAGAATTATGAGTTTCTTTACTAAGAATTTTAAAAATATAACTGCACACCAATTTTCTCTGCCACCCTTTCACCCTACCTCTGTCTCTCTACTCCCTCCCTTCCTCTTACCTTACGCCCCTCTCTGCCTCCCTCCCTCTCTTCTGCCCAGCAGTGTGGTTGTGATCAACACAACTTCGGCCACATTATTGTATGTTATATCTTTATATAATGTCTCTAATACCTGGACTTGACTGGCTGCTTCCTTTTTGTGCCAGTCATGGTCAAGACATCCAGTTTCCTCTGTTCCCAAACTGCTATTTTCCTTTGCAAAATTGGTAGGAGTGTATCCCATCCGAGGATGAGCCCTATGCAGTGCGAGTTGTTGGCTGTTCTCTGTGGTGGCAATACCTTTGCCATTTTCTCAGCGGGACACAACTGAGAAATACCACCTTGATTGGGGTCTAGTTTGCTGCTCCCTCTCTTTCTTTCGCAATTTAATTTTTCTCTTTTGGTGTGTTTTTTTTTTTCTGCAAACATTATTTATATAATTCAGTTGAACATTGTAAGTCCTCTCCATAACATGTATCTGTCTGTAAGCTCTCTGTATAACATGTGTCTGTCTCTAAGCTCTTTTTATATTGTTCTATTTATTTATTTCAGTATTTTCTGATATTTTTGCTGTCCACCATGTCCAGCAATGGTTGTTGCTATCTGGATACCTGCAGTGATGCAGCTAATGAAGAGTTTAACTCTAACAGAGATACATTAAATGTGTCGCTATCTCCTCCTGTTGTCTCTTTTACTAACATGTCTGATGTTGGGGCCACTGAAATTGTTGCTAAACAACTGTATAATGGAGAAACTGGCCTGGGCCTGGACGAAAAGACTCATGATGACATTGATAGTGACATCACTATGGAGTATCATTTTAAGACAATCGACAGCAACAACTATACCAACAACCTTGGCAGTAACACGCCAGTGTCTAGTGCAGTCATTACACCAAGCACATCTGACACAGATACCATTACAAACAGTAGTATGAGCAGTGGTAGCAACAGTCCTGTAAACTTTAAGTCAGCTGATGATGACAACAACAAGAATTGTAACAATAAAAGGAAATTGATGTTTTCTGTAGGTCAAGATGTTTTGGCCAGATGGAATGATGGACTCTTCTATTTAGGCAATATTTTAAAGGTATGATATTTTCATTGTAAATAAAACAAAATAACTGTTGTATATATATATTTTTTAACCCTTTCGTTATCGTATTTCTTATAAAATACACTTCATATTATTTATAATTCATTTTTATAGGATTTTGTAGAATGTTTTTCATTTTTAATCTTTTTTTTTTTAACCCTTTAGCATTTAAACCGGCCATAATTCTCTTACCTTTTTCTGTTCAAACCGGCTATAACTGGCCACTCATACTGATGTTAAGGTATTGTTCTCAAAATAAATAATATCAAAATCTCATAGATTTGATATTATGTGAGATAAAGCCTTTACTATGAAAATACAATAATATATAGAGAGTAATGTAAATGCTAAAGGGTTAAACAACTTAACCCTTTCATTATCGTATTTGTTATGAAAGACTTTATAATTTTCAAATAATTTTGAAAATAATTGGAAATTTTGAGGTATTTTGGAAAAACCTTTTTGATTATTAAGCTGGTGTTTAGAGCATAACTTATCAAGGGTTCTAATGGAAAGTTTTTAGATAAATGTAAACAGCTTAGTAGCTGTTTATATTTATTTGGTAATGTATCAAAAAGGTTAAGACAGTTCATTTTATAAACATAATTAAATAAGCAAATAATGGAGTAGAATAAAATTAATGAAGTGAAAAGACATCTAGAGAACCTCAGGTCATGTCTTGTTCAAATTATTTTGATAAAAATATATAAAACTGTGAGTGATAATTAACTTAACAACTTTTAATGCAATGTTGATTTTGCCTTTCCTTTCACTGTTCCAGTGTTGATGAAATAAGTGACAAATTTGTACTGAGTAGTAGGGTTTGTCTAATTTTGTTAAATTTATTCTTAATATTTGAGATTTCATGTAACAGCAACTATTTTAAAACCAATGACAGGCTTTATCATGTGGTTCTTTGTTAAGCAATGTTTTATAGCCGGATACCCTTCCTGGTGCCAACCATTTTAGTTGCGTCTTATGATACAACGATAGAATGTACCTGTTCTAAACGAGATATACACAGTAGATATAAGACCTTGTGTGTGTGTATAAATTAATATTACTACTTAGTGAAATGATAGCATGCCAGGTGAATATTTGGTTTCAATATATTATCTCCTGAATTCACAGTCACCAGGTTAATTTTGTTTTGTACCTGGGCTCTACAGGTGTTGTTTCAATGTGCAGTCTTTGTGGTTAAAAAGTCCACTTTAGAATTATATGGTTTTGAATTTGATGCCGCATTGGCAAGTTCTATTTACCATAGCCTCAGGACAACCAAGCCTTACAAGTGGAATTTGGGAGATGGTAGACTCAGATGTTACTGTCTTTTGGTGGTAGACTTAATCCATCATCCAGTTTAACACCACCACTTGTTCCTTAGAGGGACTGTTACTGTCTTTTGGTTGTAAACTTAATCCATCATCCAGTTTAATACCACTGTCTTCCCCTAGGATGTCTCAGGTTTTGAAAAGAGACAGGT
The DNA here is from genome assembly GCA_964016885.1 of Eledone cirrhosa. Classification (NCBI taxonomy): domain Eukaryota; kingdom Metazoa; phylum Mollusca; class Cephalopoda; order Octopoda; family Eledonidae; genus Eledone; species Eledone cirrhosa. Next base: position 46,363,920 of record OZ024740.1, read on the forward strand.
ATGTTACCTTTTTTTTTATATCACTTATACACCAATAAGCATTTTAAGGCAATTTTTTTCTGCCAAAGAAAGGACTAGTTTTGTGAGCCCCTTAATAGACTTCTTATTGATCTTGGCAGTCCTTTTTGAGGCAGTGATTTACAGCTAGATTCCCTTACTGTCACCCATTAGTCAATTCTTACAACACTTGAAGATATAGTGTATCTATTCTAAACCTGGTACAAACGACATCACTGGTACACCTTTCATACTAATTTGTGACCTTGTACTATAGTAAAAATATGTTACTAAAACAAAATCAATGAAATTACTGTATTTTACTGTGAAAAAGCCTCTAAATTTTATTCCATTCCAGGTAGATGACAAAGCCTGTAAATGTTTTATCCGTTTTGAGGATGATTCTGAATTTTTGGTTATGTTTAAAGATATTCAAAGAGGTTAGTGCTTTTTGCATATATATATATATTATTAATATTCTACCTAATTAAGGTAGGACTTAGAACTCAATGTAGTGTGGATATGAATATCTCATTGAAGCAAAGTGAAATCTATTAGTGGGAAAAATGATATCTTATATGATATTTAGTATTCAAATAACTACAGTCAGATATATAAGGTTGAACAATGATTACAAAAAGATGAGTTTTGAGGATAAACAGTGAGATGGGGGTGTTTTGTCAATGGTAATACTATGGAGTTACATAGTTACTAACTATTAGTCATCATCATAATCATCATTGTTTTTACGTCCATTTTTCCACACTTGCATGGGTTGGACGGGTTTTTTCAGCACAAAATCTCTTGTCGCATTCGTTTGTCATCTCTTCTGTGAGTCTTAGCAATTTGAGATCAGCTGTCACCACCCTCACTCAGGTCTTCCTTGGTCTTCCTCTACTGCAGTTTCCTTCCACTGTGATTTCCTGGCATTTCTTCACTGGGCAATCATCATCCATATGCATCACATGTCCATACCAATGCACACCACTTCAGATTCCATTGTTGGAATTTATTCTCTAGATTTTTTATGGATTCAGTTATAAGGACCAGATCATCCACATAGAGAAGTTCCCATGGATAGCCAGTCTTAAATTCCTCTGTTATAGTCTGGAGGACTATAATGAACAGAAGTGGGTTGAGGATCGAACCCTGATGAACTCCTACCTGTACCTTGAATTCCTCACTAAACATTCTCTCACTTTACTAACAGCTCCTCCTCATTGACTATGTGGATTACTTGTTCAGATCCTACTTCTCCAGATACTTTTAACATCTCATTGATTGTTTCTTTGACCCTATAACTGTCAATTTCCATAGCTGGTTTCTCAGTTGGGTAAGTTGGCGGTAGTCTAGTCTCTCCTCCTCCCATTCATCAGTCTCTCATAGTTACATTTCCAGACCTCTTTCTTTTGAGCATCAGTGGTGCTAAGTGCACCAGTGTCATTTCTAGTACACTTTTCCACAACATTCTAATTCACACTGACCCACTACCTATTTATTGATAATATCATGGTTCATTTTGTCCTTTGATATAATCCTAAAACAATGGATTAATTAAGCATTGAACCTTGTCTGTTTGTTTTCATTGTTCAACCTATATATATATTATAAACATTTTGATATGTTTACATTGTAAGTGATGTACAGTCAGATCCTTCCTGGGGTTTTTTTAGTTCATTCATTAAAGAGAAAATATTTGATTATGTTTATTTTATTTTTGAACAAATTGTTGTCTGTTGTGTAATTAAATTGAGGCCTTTTCTTTTGGTATTTTCATTAACCTTTGTGTTACCATATTTCTAATGCTTATGGTTTTTAATTCATTTTGAAAATAAACAAGAATGTGGAGGGATTTAGTAATAGAGCTAACTTTCTTATGATTAACTTGGTGTTTGGAATATAACTTAACAAAGGTACCTAAATAAAAATTATTTGGAAATATTTCTAAGTAAATATAAACACTTTAAAACCACAACTTTGTGTCATAGAATCAGGGATGTTTCAGCAGTTTATTATCAATAGGATTAACCTAAGAGATAGAAACATTCGAATTTGCCTTCAGAACTAGTTAGATATGGCTATATAGCATGTGCATTGATCCTGAAAAGATGAGTGTTTGAACTATTATAACCAAAATTGTGAGCCCAAATTACTAATAACAGTTGTAAAATGATTTTTGTTTCATTGTTTTTAAATAGATTTTTCATTTGCTTTATTGTTTTACCTGTACTTTCCATAGTATTAGCATGATTTTACTGGCTAGGCTGCTTAATCCTTTCATTACTATATTTCTAACGAAAGATGCTATCTCATCATCATTTCATTTCATTTTTACGTCCGCTTTTTCCCTGCTTGCAAGGGTGGGACAGGAACTGATGCTGGCTTGATTTCTACAGCTGGATGCCCTTCCTAACACCAACCTCATTTACAGTGAGTGCTGGGTGCTTTTTTGCCGTGGCACCTCCACGACCACTTTACAGTGGAATGATAGGGACCTCAGTCCCTATCATCTCATTTCTACAGCTGAGTAAACTGGAGCAATGTGAAATAAAGTGTCTTGCTCAAGGAAACAACACATCACCCAGTCTGCGAATTGAACTCACAACCTTTCGATTGCAAGGCCAATGCTCTAACCACTAAGCCATGTGCCTCCATTTTTTAAATAATGAAAAATTTTGAAGTGTTTAGTAGTATAACTAACTCATTATTAAGCAGTTGTTGGGAACATAACAAAGGTTCTAAAGTAAAATTATATTAGGTGTTGAATAAATATATAACACTTCAAAATAAAAGTTTTGTGGTTGGCAGCCACTACGGAGAATTCGACTCAATCTTTTGAATTCCAGCCATGTACTGCCAAATGGCAGCTGACAATAGTTTCTGTCCAAATTAGGACCTATATAGGGCTAGAATTCAAGAGAATTCAAGTTCGAATCTCTGTAGTTGCCACTGGCCACTTATTTTCTGTCCCTGAGGGTATTTTACCTGATTTCTAATGCTGACAATGTCTTTTGGGATATCAGCATTTCTAATTTCATCTAAACACTTTGATAAATTGTAAGATTTATTTAAGTTTGGTCCTAGCTGCTAAAGCTATTGTATACAGTTCCTAATTTGTACAGAAAGTGTTGTCAGCTGCCATTTGTTCAATAATAATGAACATATTGTGTACAGTGCTCAGGTGCACTACAACTCATCAAAAAGTGTATGTATAGTACATAGGGTAATGTACAAACGTCAGGAAAATGAACAGCACATGAGTCATGATATACACATGTGTGCATGTGTATGGAAGGAGTACATCAGGTGTAGTTTTGGCGAATTTTGGGAAGCATGAGGGTTTTAAAGGTTGCAGTGTCTCGGCAGCTAACAACTGACGCAGGCAGTTTGTTCCATGCTTCAGTAACTCTAAGCGTGAAAAAATGTTTCCGAAAGTCATGGGAGCTGTGCTGTTTTCTGATTTTGTAGGCATGTCCACGTGTGTTAGACACATGGAGATCAAAAAGGTGCTCAGGGTTGTTGTTGGCGAGATGGTTAATAACTTTGTGGGTGTTTACCATTTGGTGTAAATGTTAACATATTTGGCCAGAATTCAATAGATACTGAGTTAGATTCTCAGTAGTGTCTGCTGGCCACTTATTTTCTGTCCCTGGAGGTATTTCACCTGGTTCTCTAACACTATTTATCAGTGTAGTAACTGCGTTTGGGTATCAACATTTCAAGTTTAAAATAATTCAAATGCCTCAATAAATTGTAAAAAAAAAGGGTTTTGTATTGTTTTGTATAACCAGGGAAGGTTTCAGATGGTTGAAACAAATATTTGTATTTTTTATACCATCCAACTGTTACTAGTATAGAAAATATCTGGGTTTTTAATAAGAAACTAAATTTGTTATTAAAATAATGAGTGTTTTTGTACATTAATTTTAGGAGCTAAAGAAGGAGAAATAATGTGTTGTTCCTGTCTAGGTGAATCTTCAGATGCTCCAGATGAAATAGTTCTCTGTGATAATTGTGGATTAGGTAAGAAGGTTTTGGGAATTACCAATTTTAGTATTTTTTTTAATGTTCTATTTCATAAATTTGTTTAATTTTCGTTAATGGAAAATAAAACTAATTGACAGTAATGCTACTACTAAATCTTTTAAAACTCATTTTGTCCACCAACCTTGGTCCACTCACAACCATACTCCCTCTTATTTTCATAAATTTTCCATATTATATTATACATTGAATTCATATTTATTGTCTCATTCTCTTTAATGCCAATCTATGTATAAATCAATTTATGAAAGTAGTTGGTGATGGGGGAGTTTCTATGTGCTGGGTGATATTTTTCTAATGAAGTGTTTCTTTAGACCAATATTGACTGGAGTGTAGGAATAATTTAGGTAAGTTTAACCCAATTTCTGTGAAGAACTAACTCAGTAGGAAACTTCTCAGTATGAACAGTTAGTTTAGGGTGGTTGGGGTCATTAACCAATCATTAATATATTTCTTTAAAAAACACTGCTTGTGATTATCCAAAAATTTTGAAAATAATGAAAGGATTTAGTGACATAATTTACTTTCTCATTATTTATCTTGTGTTTGAAATAGCTTAATAAAGGTTCTTGCATGAAAGGTTTTTAAAAATAAATATAAACACTTTGAAACAAGCATCTTTGTATTGTAGAACCATGGGTAGTTTCAAGTGGTTTGGTGCAGCAAATACTTATTTAGAGTAATTTGGATTTACTATGTCACTTTATACTACATTTTTTATAGCTTAGTCTTCTCACACTCTCCTACACCAACACACCGGCTTCTCACACACTCCTACACCAACACACCGGCTTCTCACACTCTCCTACACCAGCACACCGGCTTCTCACACTCCCCTACACCAACACACTGGCTTCTCACACTCTCCTACACCAGCACACCGGCTTCTCACACTCCCCTACACCAACACACCAGCTTCTCACACACTCCTACACCAACACACAGGCTTCTCACACACTCCTACACCAACACACCGGCTTCTCACACTCCCCTACACCAACACACAGGCTTCTCACACACTCCTACACCAACACACCAGCTTCTCACACACTCCTACACCAACACACCGGCTTCTCACACTCTCCTACACAAACACACCGGCTTCTCACACTCTCCTACACCAACACACCGGCTTCTCACACTCCCCTACACCAACACACCGGCTTCTCACACTCCCCTACACCAACACACAGGCTTCTCACACTCTCCTACACCAACACACCGGCTTCTCACACTCTCCTACACCAACACACAGGCTTCTCACACACTCCTACACCAACACACAGGCTTCTCACACTCTCCTACACCAACACACCGGCTTCTCACACTCTCCTACACCAACACACAGGCTTCTCACACTCTCCTACACCAACACACAGGCTTCTCACACACTCCTACACCAACACACAGGCTTCTCACACTCTCCTACACCAACACACCGGCTTCTCACACTCTCCTACACCAACACACAGGCTTCTCACACTCTCCTACACCAACACACCGGCTTCTCACACTCTCCTACACCAACACACAGGCTTCTCACACTCTCCTACACCAACACACCGGCTTCTCACACTCCCCTACACCAACACACCGGCTTCTCACACTCCCCTACACCAACACACAGGCTTCTCTCACTCCCCTACACCAACACACCGGCTTCTCACACTCTCCTACACCAACACACAGGCTTCTCACACTCTCCTACACCAACACACCGGCTTCTCACACTCCCCTACACCAACACACTGGCTTCTCACACTCCCCTACACCAACACACCGGCTTCTCACACTCCCCTACACCAACACACCGGCTTCTCACACTCCCCTACACCAACACACAGGCTTCTCACACTCTCCTACACCAACACACAGGCTTCTCACACTCTCCTACACCAACACACAGGCTTCTCACACTCTCCTACACCAACACACAGGCTTCTCACACTCTCCTACACCAACACACCAGCTTCTCACACTCTCCTACACCAACACACAGGCTTCTCACACTCTCCTACACCAACACACAGGCTTCTCACACTCTCCTACACCAACACACAGGCTTCTCACACTCTCCTACACCAACACACCGGCTTCTCACACTCTCCTACACCAACACACAGGCTTCTCACACTCTCCTACACCAACACACAGGCTTCTCACACTCTCCTACACCAACACACAGGCTTCTCACACTCTCCTACACCAACACACCGGCTTCTCACACTCTCCTACACCAACACACAGGCTTCTCACACTCTCCTACACCAACACACAGGCTTCTCACACTCCCCTACACCAACACACAGGCTTCTCACACTCCGCTACACCAACACACAGGCTTCTCACACTCCCCTACACCAACACACAGGCTTCTCACACTCTCCTACACCAACACACCGGCTTCTCACACTCCCCTACACCAACACACAGGCTTCTCACACTCTCCTACACCAACACACCGGCTTCTCACACACTCCTACACCAACACACCGGCTTCTCACACTCTCCTACACCAACACACAGGCTTCTCACACTCCCCTACACCAACACACCGGCTTCTCACACTCCCCTACACCAACACACAGGCTTCTCACACTCCTACACCAACACACCGGCTTCTCACACTCTCCTACACCAACACACCGGCTTCTCACACTCTCCTACACCAACACACCGGCTTCTCACACTCTCCTACACCAACACACCGGCTTCTCACACTCTCCTACACCAACACACCGGCTTCTCACACTCCTACACCAACACACCGGCTTCTCACACTCTCCTACACCAACACACCGGCTTCTCACACTCTCCTACACCAACACACCGGCTTCTCACACTCTCCTACACCAACACACCGGCTTCTCACACTCTCCTACACCAACACACAGGCTTCTCACACTCCCCTACACCAACACAACGGCTTCTCACACTCCCCTACACCAACACACAGGCTTCTCACACACTCCTACACCAACACACCGGCTTCTCACACTCCCCTACACCAACACACAGGCTTCTCACACACTCCTACACCAACACACAGGCTTCTCACACTCTCCTACACCAACACACCGGCTTCTCACACTCTCCTACACCAACACACCGGCTTCTCACACTCTCCTACACCAACACAAAGGCTTCTCACACTCCCCTACACCAACACAACGGCTTCTCACACTCCCCTACACCAACACACAGGCTTCTCACACACTCCTACACCAACACACCGGCTTCTCACACTCCCCTACACCAACACACAGGCTTCTCACACACTCCTACACCAACACACCGGCTTCTCACACACTCCTACACCAACACACCGGCTTCTCACACTCCCTTACACCAACACACCGGCTTCTCACACTCTCCTACACCAACACACAGGCTTCTTACACACTCCTACACCAACACACAGGCTTCTCACACTCCCCTACACCAACACACTGGCTTCTCACACTCCCCTACACCAACACACAGGCTTCTCACACACTCCTACACCAACACACCGGCTTCTCACACACTCCTACACCAACACACAGGCTTCTCACACTCCCCTACACCAACACACCGGCTTCTCACACTCTCCTACACCAACACACAGGCTTCTCACACTCCCCTACACCAACACACAGGCTTCTCACACTCCCCTACACCAACACACAGGCTTCTTACACTCTCCTACACCAACACACCGGCTTCTCACACTCTCCTACACCAACACACAGGCTTCTCACACTCCCCTACACCAACACACCGGCTTCTCACACTCTCCTACACCAACACACAGGCTTCTCACACTCCCCTACACCAACACACAGGCTTCTCACACTCCTACACCAACACACCGGCTTCTCACACTCTCCTACACCAACACACCGGCTTCTCACACTCCTACACCAACACACCGGCTTCTCACACTCTCCTACACCAACACACAGGCTTCTCACACTCCCCTACACCAACACACAGGCTTCTCACACTCCCCTACACCAACACACAGGCTTCTCACACTCCCCTACACCAACACACAGGCTTCTTACACTCTCCTACACCAACACACCGGCTTCTCACACTCTCCTACACCAACACACAGGCTTCTCACACTCCCCTACACCAACACACCGGCTTCTCACACTCTCCTACACCAACACACAGGCTTCTCACACTCCCCTACACCAACACACAGACTTCTCACACTCCTACACCAACACACCGGCTTCTCACACTCTCCTACACCAACACACCGGCTTCTCACACTCCTACACCAACACACCGGCTTCTCACACTCTCCTACACCAACACACCGGCTTCTCACACTCTCCTACACCAACACACCGGCTTCTCACACTCTCCTACACCAACACACCGGCTTCTCACACTCTCCTACACCAACACACCGGCTTCTCACACTCCTACACCAACACACCGGCTTCTCACACTCTCCTACACCAACACACCGGCTTCTCACACTCTCCTACACCAACACACCGGCTTCTCACACTCTCCTACACCAACACACCGGCTTCTCACACTCTCCTACACCAACACACCGGCTTCTCACACACTCCTACACCAACACACCAGCTTCTCACACTCCCCTACACCAACACACCGGCTTCTCACACTCTCCTACACCAACACACCGGCTTCTCACACTCTCCTACACCAACACACAGGCTTCTCACACTCCCCTACACCAACACACAGGCTTCTCACACTCTCCTACACCAACACACAGGCTTCTCACACTCTCCTACACCAACACACAGGCTTCTAACACACTCCTACACCAACACACCGGCTTCTCACACTCTCCTACACCAACACACAGGCTTCTCACACTCCCCTACACCAACACACCGGCTTCTCACACTCCCCTACACCAACACACGGGCTTCTCACACTCCTACATCAACACACCGGCTTCTCACACTCTCCTACATCAACACACCGGCTTCTCACACTCTCCTACACCAACACACCGGCTTCTCACACTCTCCTACACCAACACACCGGCTTCTCACACTCTCCTACACCAACACACCGGCTTCTCACACTCTCCTACACCAACACACCGGCTTCTCACACTCCTACACCAACACACCGGCTTCTCACACTCCCCTACACCAACACAACGGCTTCTCACACTCCCCTACACCAACACACAGGCTTCTCACACACTCCTACACCAACACACCGGCTTCTCACACTCCCCTACACCAACACACAGGCTTCTCACACACTCCTACACCAACACACCGGCTTCTCACACACTCCTACACCAACACACCGGCTTCTCACACTCCCCTACACCAACACACCGGCTTCTCACACTCTCCTACACCAACACACAGGCTTCTCACACACTCCTACACCAACACACCGGCTTCTCACACTCCCCTACACCAACACACCGGCTTCTCACACTCCCCTACACCAACACACAGGCTTCTCACACACTCCTACACCAACACACCGGCTTCTCACACACTCCTACACCAACACACAGGCTTCTCACACTCCCCTACACCAACACACCGGCTTCTCACACTCCCCTACACCAACACACCGGCTTCTCACACTCTCCTACACCAACACACAGGCTTCTCACACTCTCCTACACCAACACACAGGCTCCTCACACTCCCCTACACCAACACACAGGCTTCTCACACTCCCCTACACCAACACACAGGCTTCTCACACTCCCCTACACCAACACACAGGCTTCTCACACTCTCCTACACCAACACACCGGCTTCTCACACTCTCCTACACCAACACACAGGCTTCTCACACTCTCCTACACCAACACACCGGCTTCTCACACTCCCCTACACCAACACACAGGCTTCTCACAGGCTTCTCACACTCTCCTACACCAACACACAGGCTTCTCACACTCCCCTACACCAACACACAGGCTTCTCACACTCCCCTACACCAACACACAGGCTTCTTACACTCTCCTACACCAACACACCGACTTCTCACACTCTCCTACACCAACACACAGGCTTCTCACACTCCCCTACACCAACACACCGGCTTCTCACACTCTCCTACACCAACACGCAGGCTTCTCACACTCTCCTACACCAACACACAGGCTTCTCACACTCCCCTACACCAACACACAGGCTTCTCACACTCTCCTACACCAACACACAGGCTTCTCACACTCTCCTACACCAACACACAGGCTTCTCACACTCCCCTACACCAACACACCGGCTTCTCACACTCTCCTACACCAACACACAGGCTTCTCACACTCTCCTACACCAACACACAGGCTTCTCACACTCCCCTACACCAACACACAGGCTTCTCACACTCCCCTACACCAACACACCGGCTTCTCACACTCTCCTACACCAACACACAGGCTTCTCACACTCTCCTACACCAACACACAGGCTTCTCACACTCTCCTACACCAACACACAGGCTTCTCACACTCCCCTACACCAACACACAGGCTTCTCACACTCTCCTACACCAACACACAGGCTTCTCACACTCCCCTACACCAACACACAGGCTTCTCACACTCTCCTACACCAACACACAGGCTTCTCACACTCTCCTACACCAACACACAGGCTTCTCACACTCCCCTACACCAACACACAGGCTTCTCACACTCCCCTACACCAACACACCGGCTTCTCACACTCTCCTACACCAACACACAGGCTTCTCACACTCCCCTACACCAACACACAGGCTTCTCACACTCTCCTACACCAACACACAGGCTTCTCACACTCCCCTACACCAACACACAGGCTTCTCACACTCTCCCTACACCAACACACCGGCTTCTCACACTCTCCTACACCAACACACAGGCTTCTCACACTCTCCTACACCAACACACAGGCTTCTCACACTCTCCCTACACCAACACACAGGCTTCTCACACTCTCCTACACCAACACACAGGCTTCTCACACTCCCCTACACCAACACACAGGCTTCTCACACTCCCCTACACCAACACACAGGCTTCTCACACTCCCCTACACCAACACACAGGCTTCTCACACTCTCCTACACCAACACACAGGCTTCTCACACTCTCCTACACCAACACACAGGCTTCTCACACTCCCCTACACCAACACACAGGCTTCTCACACTCCCCTACACCAACACACAGGCTTCTCACACTCTCCTACACCAACACACAGGCTTCTCACACTCCCTACACCAACACACAGGCTTCTCACTCTCCTACACCAACACACAGGCTTCTCACACTCTCCTACACCAACACACAGGCTTCTCACACTCCCCTACACCAACACACAGGCTTCTCACACTCTCCTACACCAACACACAGGCTTCTCACACTCTCCTACACCAACACACAGGCTTCTCACACTCCCCTACACCAACACACAGGCTTCTCACACTCCCCTACACCAACACACAGGCTTCTCACACTCTCCTACACCAACACACAGGCTTCTCACACTCTCCTACACCAACACACAGGCTTCTCACACTCCCCTACACCAACACACAGGCTTCTCACACTCCCTACACCAACACACAGGCTTCTCACACTCTCCTACACCAACACACAGGCTTCTCACACTCCCCTACACCAACACACAGGCTTCTCACACTCTCCTACACCAACACACAGGCTTCTCACACTCTCCTACACCAACACACAGGCTTCTCACACTCTCCTACACCAACACACAGGCTTCTCACACTCCCTACACCAACACACAGGCTTCTCACACTCTCCTACACAACACACAGGCTTCTCACACTCTCCTACACCAACACACAGGCTTCTCACACTCCCCTACACCAACACACAGGCTTCTCACACTCTCCCTACACCAACACACAGGCTTCTCACACTCCTCCTACACCAACACACAGGCTTCTCACACTCCCCTACACCAACACACAGGCTTCTCACACTCCCCTACACCAACACACAGGCTTCTCACACTCTCCTACACCAACACACAGGCTTCTCACACTCTCCTACACCAACACACAGGCTTCTCACACTCTCCTACACCAACACACAGGCTTCTCACACTCCCTACACCAACCACACAGGCTTCTCACACTCTCCTACACCAACACACAGGCTTCTCACACTCCCTACACCAACACACAGGCTTCTCACACTCTCCTACACCAACACACAGGCTTCTCACACTCTCCTACACCAACACACAGGCTTCTCACACTCTCCTACACCAACACACAGGCTTCTCACACTCTCCCTACACCAACACACAGGCTTCTCACACTCCCCTACACCAACACACAGGCTTCTCACACTCCCCTACACCAACACACAGGCTTCTCACACTCTCCTACACCAACACACAGGCTTCTCACACTCCCCTTACACCAACACACCGGCTTCTCACACTCCCTACTCCAACACACAGGCTTTCTCACACTCTCCTACACCAACACACAGGTTCTCACACTCCCCTACACCAAACACACGGCTTCTCAACACTCTCCTACACCAACAAACAGGCTTCTCACACTCTCCTACACCAACACACAGGCTTCTCACACTCTCCTACACCAACACACAGGCTTCTCCACACTCTCCCTACACCAAACACACCGG
>OZ024740.1:46379289-46794289 GCA_964016885.1 Eledone cirrhosa
CAGTAATACAGAGTACCCGACCTCCCATGGGTACAAGCTGAAGCATATAGACAATATGCCCTCACACCCTCCCACTGCAAGGTGGTCGTGGAGGTGCCACTGCAAAAAAGCACCCAGCCCACACTGTAAATGAGGTTGGTGTTAGGAAGGGCATCCAGCTGTAAAAATCAGTTCCTGTATGAGTAAGGCATGGTCAGCCAACCAGACACTGCCCACAACAGGACAACCCGTCTAACCCATGCTAGCGTGGAAGAACGGACGTAAAACGGTGATGATGATGATGATGATGATGATAACAGCAAACGTTTTAAAGCCAATTTCCTTGTAAATCATGCAGGCCCCATGATACACTTTTCTATTTTCCACTATCGTCGGCAACCTCCTCAAACCAACCCCTTAGTTTTCATTTAATCCTCCGACATCCTTAGCCATGTTTTTCTTGGTCTTCCCTTTCCTCTACTTCCTTCCATGTTCATTTCTATCACTCCTCTCACCCAGCCACTTTCATCCTTCCTCAAGACATGACCCAGCCATCTCACTTCATTTCTCTTCACAACATTCATTACTGGCTCTATTCCTCGCACCCAGTCTCATTTATCCTTCTACAAGACATGACCCAACTATTCCACTCTATTTCTCTTCACAACATTCATCATTGGTTCTATTCCTCTCATCCAGTCATTTTCATCTTTCTTCAACACATGTCCCAATAATTTCATTCCATTTTGCTTATCAACACTCACCACTGGTTCTATTCCCACCACCCTCTGCAATTCAATGGTTGTTTCCCTCTCTCTCAGCCATACTCCACTCATTCATTAGACCGGTCTTGTTCCTGTTCTTTCCAGCATTCTATGCTGTTCCATGTATAAATTTTGTGCTACAATAAAGTGCACTCAGCCCACTCTGTAAAGTGATAATACTGGTGCCACAATAAAAAGCACCCAGTCAGTACTGTAAGGTGGTAATGTTTGTGCTATGACAAAAAGTGCCAAATCTGCTCTGTAAGGCAGTAGTGCTGGTACTAGGATAAAAAAACACCCAATCCTTCCTGTTAGGTGGTAGTGCTGGAGTTACAATAAAATGCTTCCAGTACATGCTGTAAAGTAGTTGGCATTAGGAAGGATATCCACTCATAGAAACCAAAGCAAAAACCGAGTATACAAGCAAGACAATCAAACCCCAGAGAGTGATAACCTGTATAACCTATGCAAGCATGGAAAATAGATGTTTAATGGTGGTGGTGGTGATATGAAACTATTTTCTTCTTTGACCTAACAATTGAAATAATAAAAGTTTTATTTACAAAAGGTAACATTTATCATTTATCATTTTTCATCCGCTTTTCCCTGCTTGCAAGGGTGGGACATATCCATTAACTTACCTCTCCTCTGATTGGATCTATACACCTGACTGCTGCTGATTCCAAAACTGCTGAGTGTTCTATAAGGGCACTTTCAACTTCAAATGGACCGATGCGATAGCTGAAAGACATAAGGGGTGGAATAAGGTTTTGAAATAAATAATTTCAAACTTCCATATATTACATTGTGCACAGTCATGGCTGTATGGTTAAGAAGTTTGCTTCAGAACCATGTGGTTTCAGATTCCATCCCACTACATGGTACTATAGGTACATTTTTTTTCTAGGTCTGAAAATTGCGTTGTGAGTAAATTTGGTAGGCGGAAATTGTAAAAGAAGCCTGTTATATATATATATATACATATATGATGATGGCTGCAACTCAATTTTGAGTAATGCCATCACTTGATACTTAAGCATGAATGTCACAGACATGGCTTTTTAGTTATGCTAGGCCACAATGCCATGCATCGCAAACAAATGTCACATATCAAGTAATGCCTGTGCTTGAAGCTTTTTGAAGTGAAGAAAGGCTTTGCATGGAGCCAATCCCACTCTCTGAACATCAAATGTATTTGCCCCAAAAGAACAACTGGTCTACATCATTGGATGCAAATGAAGTCGCAGGTTTTATATCAGAGTGACCTCCTAGATGTCATAATGAAGACTAGAGTCTCTCGCTCCATAAAAAAAAAAAATGTTATTGGATGGCTGTTGACTCTCCTGCGTTCCTCTGTTCTTTGACAGGTCGCTCTTCAGCATTACTGGTTACATATAACCCAGTACAACCTGTGCATGGTTAGGTCGTCAGCAACTAAATTGGCAACTTCAATTAAAACATTGCATCATAATTTTACTCATGAAAAAGTTATTTAAATTAAATTCCTCTAATTTGTTTTTATTTTAAATATTCTTTGAAACATAGACAATGTATTCGGAAATAACAAAAGGTTTTAAATGTTTAGTCATAGTTCATATAATTTGTTACTATTACAATTTTTTTATTTTGTGCTGTATAAAAAAAATGCAATATACTATTATATTTATATAATACATTACTAACCCAGATGAAATGATTATATCATCATTTCGGCCTATGAACCATAAATAGCCGTCTTCATCTATTTGGGATTTATCACCTGTCAGATAATAATCACCCTTAAAAACAGAGTTTGTTAATTCTGGATGCCCCTGAAAACAAAAAATAGTAGCAATTGAAGAGGAAACAAACGTGTATATTAGTTTCAAATTAAACACAAGGCCAGCAATTTTGGAAAATGAACAAGTTGATTAAACTGATTCCAATACTTGATTGGTACAACTAAAATCATTCAAAAATATCAAATTTATGCCAAACATCTGTCTGTTATTTGTTTGTTATAGCTATTACATATTGGTTTCAATAGAGTATTTACAAGTATGATATAATGATTTCTGATTAGGTACAAGGCCAGCAATTTTTGGGGAAGGGAAATTCAATTAAATCAACCCTAGTGTGTTACAGGTGCTTTATTTTATTGATTCTGTAAAGATGAAAGGCAAAGCTAACCTCGGTAGGATGTGAACTTAGAATGTAAAGAGTCTTAATAAATGCCAATGTTCTAACGATTCTGCCAATGCACCACCCTTATGTAAAATTATGGAAAGATTTTAGATAAATATAAATGCTTTCAAACAAATAGTATTATATCATTGAACCAGAGGTGGTTTGGTATTTGTTACTATCTAAACATTTTCATGTTTTAAAACTTTAATTATCATTTCATAAACGTGGTTGGTGTTAGGAAGGGCATCCAGCCATAGAAAACCTGCCAGACAGTCCCATACAAGCGACACGACCAATCTTGCCTCAAGTGGGACAATTCCCGTCTAGACCCATGCTAGCATGGAAGATAAACGTTAAACGATGATGATGATAATGATGAATAATTAGTTCAGTCATGGGCAAACTACAGCCTGGAAGCTACATGCAGCCTGTTTGGCTTTCTCAATGTCACCCCTAATTTCCAAATTGCCTTGAATTTTTTAGTAAAGCGGCCCATCTTATGATGAGCGACATCCACTGCTTCAAAAAGGTTGCCCATGGCTGGGTTAGATGAAATTTCTCACTTTGCAATGTTTCTTTCATATTCTGGCAACTCCCTACCGCACACCTCTCTTAAATTCTTTTATTCAGTGAAGCAATAATAGACCCAAGCATACCAAAAATCCAGTTTTCATTGTTTTTTAAGTACTTTTTTTTAGCTGGAATATTAACCTTTTTGATACAAAACCACATGAAGCTACCCTTAGTTCTATCATATTAAGCTGTTTGTTTTAAAGTGTTTATATTTAGCTAAAACCTTCCTTTATAATTATATGCAAGAACCTTTTTTTAAGTGATGTTTCAAATACCAGCTTTATAATAAGAAAATAAGATTTATTTCCAGATCCTTGCAAATTCTTGATTATTTTCCCAAAACCATATTCAGTGTCTTAATTAGAAATGTAATAATGAAAGGGTTAAAACATTGCATATGAGATAGGAAATACTGTAAGCTTAGAGCAATTTAAAATGGTTTTTTAGACCTGTGGACTTATACAAGAGTAGAAAATGAAAAGCAGTATTTGGTGAGAGGAAGTGCAGAAATTGAATAGTTACAAATACTTGTGTAACCTTAGCATACTTACAACATATCTACTGAACAGTCCAACTGGTTTATGTGGTTTGCAACAAACAGCTAAATTACCAATTGTTCCTGGAGGCTGAACAACTCCCTCGTCATCTACAATCTATTATATTAAAGATACAATAAAAATTGTCATATCATTCATTAAAAAACTGATATAAACTGAAGCTTGTTTAATATATTTGAAAATGAAAATTTTATTTTTCCCTCTTCTCTTCTTCATCCACTTATTTCTGAGAGGATTGTGGGGACAGAGTCTTCAAACACTCCTTCCAACATGTCCTGCAAAAGCAATTGTCTTCAGCTGATCCAGCTGAATTCCCAAAGCGAGATCATCCAAGCTCATCGATGTTATCCAACCATCTTGCTCAGGGTCTATCCCTGGATCTCCTGCTGATTCGTTTTGTAAATAAAATCTATCCAGCAAAAATGTTATTTAAATTATAAAATGAAATGCAATATATACTGTATTTATTTGTATATAATTTACATCCTACATTTTGCATAGAGAAGTTGACACAAAACACAAATATGACGTTAAAACATGTTCTTTCATGAAATGATCTTCCTATGATAAGTTTTTCTTCGATGTTCATTGTATGATTTCAATCAGAGATTTTGTCAATATTTCCAGTCTGTCCAAGTCAAATATCATGTTGCCTTTTGACTTCAAAGTGAAGATGTAAAACAAATTTATGTTACCTTCTAAGTCATGTGATAGTTTCTGGGATATCTCAGTTTACGGTTGTAGATATAAAATGTTGGGTCCATCCATGAGAAATTTTAAACGATGGATTAAGAGATATCTCAGTAACTTTCAATCTTATTTGAAGCTTAATTACATTACTATAGTCACAACCTAGCCTAACAGAATTACAATGTAACCTCTACTATAGCCACAACCCAGTCTAACAGAATTACAATGCAACCTCTACTATAGTCACAACCCAGTCTAACAGAATTACAATGCAACCTCTACTATAGTCACAACCTAGTCTAACAGAATTACAATGTAACCTCTACTATAGTCACAACCTAGCCTAACAGAATTACAATGTAACCTCTACTATAGCCACAACCTAGCCTAACAGAATTACAATGCAACCTCTACTATAGTCACAACCTAGTCTAACAGAATTACAATGTAACCTCTACTATAGTCACAACCTATCCTAACAGAATTACAATGTAACCTCTACTATAGCCACAACCTAGCCTAACAGAATTACAATGTAACCTCTACTATATCCACAACCCAGCCTGACAGAATTACAATGTAACCTCTACTATAGCCACAACCCAGCCTAACAGAATTACAATGCAACCTCTACTATAGTCACAACCCAGTCTAACAGAATTACAATGTAACCTATACTATAGTCACAACCCAGCCTAACAGAATTACAATGTAACCTCTACTATAGCCACAACCCAGTCTAGCAGAATTACAATGTAACCTCTACTATAGCCACAACCCAGCCTAACAGAATTACAATGTAACCTCTACTATAGCCACAACCTAGTCTAACAGAATTACAATGTAACCTCTACTATAGCCACAACCCAGCCTAACAGAATTACAATGTAACCTCTACTATAGCCACAACCTAGCCTAACAGAATTACAATCTAACCTCTACTATAGCCACAACCTAGTCTAACAGAATTACAATGTAACCTCTACTATAGCCACAACCTAGCCTAACAGAATTACAATGTAACCGCTACTATAGCCACAACCCATTCTAACAGAATTACAATGTAACCTCTACTATAGTCACAACCCAGCCTAACAGAATTACAATGTAACCTCTACTATAGCCACAACCCAGTCTAACAGAATTACAATGTAACCTCTACTATAGCCACAACCCAGTCTAACAGAATTACAATGTAACCTCTACTATAGCCACAACCCAGTCTAACAGAATTACAATGTAACCTCTACTATAGCCACAACCCAGTCTAACAGAATTACAATGTAACCTCTACTATAGCCACAACCTAGCCTAACAGAATTACAATGTAACCTCTACTATAGCCACAACCTAGCCTAACAGAATTACAATGTAACCTCTACTATAGTCACAACCCAGTCTAACAGAATTACAATGTAACCTCTACTATAGCCACAACCTAGCCTAACAGAATTACAATGTAACCTCTACTATAGCCACAACCTAGCCTAACAGAATTACAATGTAACCTCTACTATAGTCACAACCCAGCCTAACAGAATTACAATGTAACCTCTACTATAGCCACAACCCAGTCTAACAGAATTACAATGTAACCTCTACTATAGCCACTACCCAGTCTAACAGAATTACAATGTAACCTCTACTATAGCCACAACCTAGCCTAACAGAATTACAATGTAACCTCTACTATAGCCACAACCTAGCCTAACAGAATTACAATGTAACCTCTACTATAGCCACAACCCAGTCTAACAGAATTACAATGTAACCTCTACTATAGCCACAACCCAGTCTAACAGAATTACAATGTAACCTCTACTATAGCCACAACCCAACCTAACAGAATTACAATGTAACCTCTACTATAGCCACAACCCAGTCTAACAGAATTACAATGTAACCTCTACTATAGCCACAACCTAGCCTAACAGTATAACAATGTAACCTCTACTATAGCCACAACCTAGCTTAACAGAATTACAATGTAACCTCTACTATAGCCACAACCTAGCCTAACAGAATTACAATGTAACCTCTACTATAGCCACAACCTAGCCTAACAGAATTACAATGTAACCTCTACTATAGCCACAACCTAGCCTAACAGAATTACAATGTAACCTCTACTATAGCCACAATCTAGCTTAACAGAATTACAATGTAACCTCTACTATAGCCACAACCTAGCCTAACAGAATTACAATGTAACCTCTACTATAGCCACAACCCAGCCTAACAGAATTACAATGTAACCTCTACTATAGCCACAACCTAGCCTAACAAAATTACAATGTAACCTCTACTATAGCCACAACCTAGCCTAACAGAATTACAATGTAACCTCTACTATAGCCACAACCTAGTCTAACAGAATTACAATGTAACCTCTACTATAGCCACAACCCAGCCTAACAGAATTACAATGTAACCTCTACTATAGCCACAACCCAGCCTAACAGAATTACAATGTAACCTCTACTATAGCCACAACCTAGTCTAGCAGAATTACAATGTAAACTCTACTATAGCCACAACCTAGTCTAACAGAATTACAATGTAACCTCTACTATAGCCACAACCTAGCCTAACAGAATTACAATGTAACCTCTACTATAGCCACAACCTAGCCTAACAGAATTACAATGTAACCTCTACTATAGCCACAACCTAGCCTAACAGAATTACAATGTAACCTCTACTATAGCCACAACCCAGTCTAACAGAATTACAATGTAACCTCTACTATAGTCACAACCCAGCCTAACAGAATTACAATGTAACCTCTACTATAGCCACGACCCAGCCTAACAGAATTACAATGTAACGTCTACTATAGCCACAACCTAGCCTAACAGAATTACAATGTAACCTCTACTATAGCCACAACCTAGCCTAACAGAAAAACAATGTAACCGCTACTATAGCCACAACCCATTCTAACAGAATTACAATGTAACCTCTACTATAGTCACAACCCAGCCTAACAGAATTACAATGTAACCTCTACTATAGCCACAACCCAGTCTAACAGAATTACAATGTAACCTCTACTATAGCCACAACCCAGTCTAACAGAATTACAATGTAACCTCTACTATAGCCACAACCCAGTCTAACAGAATTACAATGTAACCTCTACTATAGCCACAACCCAGCCTAACAGAATTACAATGTAACCTCTACTATAGCCACAACCCAGTCTAACAAAATTACAATGTAACCTCTACTATAGCCACAACCCAGTCTAACAGAATTACAATGTAACCTCTACTATAGCCACAACCCAGTCTAACAGAATTACAATGTAACCTCTACTATAGCCACAACCCAGTCTAACAGAATTACAATGTAACCTCTACTATAGCCACAACCCATTCTAACAGAATTACAATGTAACCTCTACTATAGTCACAACCCAGCCTAACAGAATTACAATGTAACCTCTACTATAGCCACAACCCAGTCTAACAGAATTACAATGTAACCTCTACTATAGCCACAACCCAGTCTAACAGAATTACAATGTAACCTCTACTATAGCCACAACCTAGCCTAACAGAATTACAATGTAACCTCTACTATAGCCACAACCTAGCCTAACAGAATTACAATGTAACCTCTACTATAGTCACAACCCAGCCTAACAGAATTACAATGTAACCTCTACTATAGCCACAACCCAGTCTAACAGAATTACAATGTAAACTCTACTATAGCCACAACCCAGTCTAACAGAATTACAATGTAACCTCTACTACAGCCACAACCTAGCCTATCAGAATTACAATGTAACCTCTACTATAGCCACAACCTAGCCTAACAGAATTACAATGTAACCTCTACTATAGCCACAACCCAGCCTAACAGAATTACAATGTAACCTCTACTATAGTCACAACCCAGCCTAACAGAATTACAATGTAACCTCTACTATAGCCACAACCTAGCCTAACAGAATTACAATGTAACCTCTACTATAGCCACAACCCAGCCTAACAGAATTACAATGTAACCTCTACTATAGCCACAACCTAGCCTAACAGAATTACAATGTAACCTCTACTATAGCCACAACCTAGCCTAACAGAATTACAATGTAACCTCTACTATAGCCACAACCTAGCCTAACAGAATTACAATGTAACCTCTACTATAGCCACAACCTAGCCTAACAGAATTACAATGTAACCTCTACTATAGCCACAACCTAGCCTAACAGAATTACAATGTAACCTCTACTATAGCCACAACCTAGCCTAACAGAATTACAATGTAACCTCTACTATAGCCACAACCTAGCCTAACAGAATTACAATGTAACCTCTACTATAGCCACAACCTAGCCTAACAGAATTACAATGTAACCTCTACTATAGCCACAACACAGCCTAACAGAATTACAATGTAACCTCTACTATAGCCACAACCCAGCCTAACAGAATTACAATGTAACCTCTACTATAGCCACAACCCAGCCTAACAGAATTACAATGTAACCTCTACTATAGCCACAACCCAGTCTAACAGAATTACAATGTAACCTCTACTATAGCCACAACCCAGCCTAACAGAATTACAATGTAACCTCTACTATAGCCACAACCCTGCCTAACAGAATTACAATGTAACCCCTACTATAGCCACAACCCAGTCTAACAGAATTACAATGTAACCTCTACTATAGCCACAACCCAGTCTAACAGAATTACAATGTAACCTCTACTATAGCCACAACCCAACCTAACAGCAGAATTACAATGTAACCTCTACTATAGCCACAACCCAGCCTAACAGAATTACAATGTAACCTCTACTATAGCCACAACCCAGTCTAACAGAATTACAATGTAACCTCTACTATAGCCACAACCCAGTCTAACAGAATTACAATGTAACCTCTACTATAGCCACAACCCAGTCTAAAAGAATTACAATGTAACCTCTACTATAGCCACAACCCAGTCTAACAGAATTACAATGTAACCTCTACTATAGCCACAACCCAGTCTAACAGAATTACAATGTAACCTCTACTATAGCCACAACCCAGCCTAACAGAATTACAATGTAACCTCTACTATAGCCACAACCCAGTCTAACAGAATTACAATGTAACCTCTACTATAGCCACAACCCAGTCTAACAGAATTACAATGTAACCTCTACTATAGCCACAACCCAGTCTAACAGAATTACAATGTAACCTCTACTATAGCCACAACCCAGTCTAACAGAATTACAATGTAACCTCTACTATAGCCACAACCCAACCTAACAGCAGAATTACAATGTAACCTCTACTATAGCCACAACCCAGTCTAACAGAATTACAATGTAACCTCTACTATAGCCACAACCCAACCTAACAGCAGAATTACAACGTAACCTCTACTATAGCCACAACCCAGCCTAACAGAATTACAATGTAACCTCTACTATAGCCACAACCCTGCCTAACAGAATTACAATGTAACCCCTACTATAGCCACAACCCTGCCTAACAGAATTACAATGTAACCCCTACTATAGCCACAACCCAGTCTAACAGAATTACAATGTAACCTCTACTATAGCCACAACCCAGTCTAACAGAATTACAATGTAACCTCTACTATAGCCACAACCCAACCTAACAGCAGAATTACAATGTAACCTCTACTATAGACACAACCCAGCCTAACAGAATTACAATGTAACCTCTACTATAGCCACAACCCAGTCTAACAGAATTACAATGTAACCTCTACTATAGCCACAACCCAGTCTAACAGAATTACAATCTAACCTCTACTATAGCCACAACCCAGTCTAACAGAATTACACTGTAACCTCTACTATAGCCACAACCCAGTCTAACAGAATTACAATGTAACCTCTACTATAGCCACAACAGAGTCTAACAGAATTACAATGTAACCTCTACTATAGCCACAACCCAGCCTAACAGAATTACAATGCAACCTCTACTATAGTCACAACCCAGTCTAACAGAATTACAATGTAACCTCTACTATAGTCACAACCCAGCCTAACAGAATTACAATGTAACCTCTACTATAGCCACAACCCAGTCTAGCAGAATTACAATGTAACCTCTACTATAGCCACAACCCAGCCTAACAGAATTACAATGTAACCTCTACTATAGCCACAACCTAGTCTAACAGAATTACAATGTAACCTCTACTATAGCCACAACCCAGTCTAACAGAATTACAATGTAACCTCTACTATAGCCACAACCCAGTCTAACAGAATTACAATGTAACCTCTACTATAGCCACAACCCAGCCTAACAGAATTACAATGTAACCTCTACTATAGCCACAACCCAGTCTAACAGAATTACAATGTAACCTCTACTATAGCCACAACCCAGTCTAACAGAATTACAATGTAACCTCTACTATAGCCACAACCCAGTCTAACAGAATTACAATGTAACCTCTACTATAGCCACAACCCAGTCTAACAGAATTACAATGTAACCTCTACTATAGCCACAACCCAACCTAACAGCAGAATTACAATGTAACCTCTACTATAGCCACAACCCAGTCTAACAGAATTACAATGTAACCTCTACTATAGCCACAACCCAACCTAACAGCAGAATTACAACGTAACCTCTACTATAGCCACAACCCAGCCTAACAGAATTACAATGTAACCTCTACTATAGCCACAACCCTGCCTAACAGAATTACAATGTAACCCCTACTATAGCCACAACCCTGCCTAACAGAATTACAATGTAACCCCTACTATAGCCACAACCCAGTCTAACAGAATTACAATGTAACCTCTACTATAGCCACAACCCAGTCTAACAGAATTACAATGTAACCTCTACTATAGCCACAACCCAACCTAACAGCAGAATTACAATGTAACCTCTACTATAGACACAACCCAGCCTAACAGAATTACAATGTAACCTCTACTATAGCCACAACCCAGTCTAACAGAATTACAATGTAACCTCTACTATAGCCACAACCCAGTCTAACAGAATTACAATCTAACCTCTACTATAGCCACAACCCAGTCTAACAGAATTACACTGTAACCTCTACTATAGCCACAACCCAGTCTAACAGAATTACAATGTAACCTCTACTATAGCCACAACAGAGTCTAACAGAATTACAATGTAACCTCTACTATAGCCACAACCCAGCCTAACAGAATTACAATGCAACCTCTACTATAGTCACAACCCAGTCTAACAGAATTACAATGTAACCTCTACTATAGTCACAACCCAGCCTAACAGAATTACAATGTAACCTCTACTATAGCCACAACCCAGTCTAGCAGAATTACAATGTAACCTCTACTATAGCCACAACCCAGCCTAACAGAATTACAATGTAACCTCTACTATAGCCACAACCTAGTCTAACAGAATTACAATGTAACCTCTACTATAGCCACAACCCAGCCTAACAGAATTACAATGTAACCTCTCCTATAGCCACAACCTAGCCTAACAGAATTACAATGTAACCTCTACTATAGCCACAACCTAGTCTAACAGAATTACAATGTAACCTCTACTATAGCCACAACCTAGCCTAACAGAATTACAATGTAACCGCTACTATAGCCACAACACATTCTAACAGAATTACAATGTAACCTCTACTATAGTCACAACCCAGCCTAACAGAATTACAATGTAACCTCTACTATAGCCACAACCCAGTCTAACAGAATTACAATGTAACCTCTACTATAGCCACAACCCAGTCTAACAGAATTACAATGTAACCTCTACTATAGCCACAACCCAGTCTAACAGAATTACAATGTAACCTCTACTATAGCCACAACCCAGTCTAACAGAATTACAATGTAACCTCTACTATAGCCACAACCTAGCCTAACAGAATTACAATGTAACCTCTACTATAGCCACAACCTAGCCTAACAGAATTACAATGTAACCTCTACTATAGTCACAACCCAGTCTAACAGAATTACAATGTAACCTCTACTATAGCCACAACCTAGCCTAACAGAATTACAATGTAACCTCTACTATAGCCACAACCTAGCCTAACAGAATTACAATGTAACCTCTACTATAGTCACAACCCAGCCTAACAGAATTACAATGTAACCTCTACTATAGCCACAACCCAGTCTAACAGAATTACAATGTAACCTCTACTATAGCCACAACCCAGTCTAACAGAATTACAATGTAACCTCTAGTATAGCCACAACCTAGCCTAACAGAATTACAATGTAACCTCTACTATAGCCACAACCTAGCCTAACAGAATTACAATGTAACCTCTACTATAGCCACAACCCAGACTAACAGAATTACAATGTAACCTCTACTATAGCCACAACCCAGTCTAACAGAATTACAATGTAACCTCTACTATAGCCACAACCCAACCTAACAGCAGAATTACAATGTAACCTCTACTATAGCCACAACCCAGTCTAACAGAATTACAATGTAACCTCTACTATAGCCACAACCCAGTCTAACAGAATTACAATGTAACCTCTACTATAGCCACAACCCAACCTAACAGCAGAATTACAACGTAACCTCTACTATAGCCACAACCCAGCCTAACAGAATTACAATGTAACCTCTACTATAGCCACAACCCTGCCTAACAGAATTACAATGTAACCCCTACTATAGCCACAACCCAGTCTAACAGAATTACAATGTAACCTCTACTATAGCCACAACCCAGTCTAACAGAATTACAATGTAACCTCTACTATAGCCACAACCTAGCCTAACAGAATTACAATGTAACCTCTACTATAGCCACAACCTAGCTTAACAGAATTACAATGTAACCTCTACTATAGCCACAACCTAGCCTAACAGAATTACAATGTAACCTCTACTATAGCCACAACCTAGCCTAACAGAATTACAATGTAACCTCTACTATAGCCACAATCTAGCTTAACAGAATTACAATGTAACCTCTACTATAGCCACAACCTAGCCTAACAGAATTACAATGTAACCTCTACTACAGCCACAACCCAGCCTAACAGAATTACAATGTAACCTCTACTATAACCACAACCTAGCCTAACAGAATTACAATGTAACCTCTACTATAGCCACAACCTAGCCTAACAGAATTACAATGTAACCTCTACTATAGCCACAACCTAGCTTAACGGAATTACAATGTAACCTCTACTATAGCCACAACCCAGCCTAACAGAATTACAATGTAACCTCTACTATAGCCACAACCCAGTCTAACAGAATTACAATGTAACCTCTACTATAGCCACAACCCAGTCTAACAGAATTACAATGTAACCTCTACTATAGCCACAACCTAGCCTAACAGAATTACAATGTAACCTCTACTATAGCCACAACCTAGCCTAACAGAATTACAATGTAACCTCTACTATAGTCACAACCCAGTCTAACAGAATTACAATGTAACCTCTACTATAGCCACAACCTAGCCTAACAGAATTACAATGTAACCTCTACTATAGCCACAACCTAGCCTAACAGAATTACAATGTAACCTCTACTATAGTCACAACCCAGCCTAACAGAATTACAATGTAACCTCTACTATAGCCACAACCCAGTCTAACAGAATTACAATGTAACCTCTACTATAGCCACAACCCAGTCTAACAGAATTACAATGTAACCTCTAGTATAGCCACAACCTAGCCTAACAGAATTACAATGTAACCTCTACTATAGCCACAACCTAGCCTAACAGAATTACAATGTAACCTCTACTATAGCCACAACCCAGACTAACAGAATTACAATGTAACCTCTACTATAGCCACAACCCAGTCTAACAGAATTACAATGTAACCTCTACTATAGCCACAACCCAACCTAACAGCAGAATTACAATGTAACCTCTACTATAGCCACAACCCAGTCTAACAGAATTACAATGTAACCTCTACTATAGCCACAACCCAGTCTAACAGAATTACAATGTAACCTCTACTATAGCCACAACCCAACCTAACAGCAGAATTACAACGTAACCTCTACTATAGCCACAACCCAGCCTAACAGAATTACAATGTAACCTCTACTATAGCCACAACCCTGCCTAACAGAATTACAATGTAACCCCTACTATAGCCACAACCCAGTCTAACAGAATTACAATGTAACCTCTACTATAGCCACAACCCAGTCTAACAGAATTACAATGTAACCTCTACTATAGCCACAACCTAGCCTAACAGAATTACAATGTAACCTCTACTATAGCCACAACCTAGCTTAACAGAATTACAATGTAACCTCTACTATAGCCACAACCTAGCCTAACAGAATTACAATGTAACCTCTACTATAGCCACAACCTAGCCTAACAGAATTACAATGTAACCTCTACTATAGCCACAATCTAGCTTAACAGAATTACAATGTAACCTCTACTATAGCCACAACCTAGCCTAACAGAATTACAATGTAACCTCTACTACAGCCACAACCCAGCCTAACAGAATTACAATGTAACCTCTACTATAACCACAACCTAGCCTAACAGAATTACAATGTAACCTCTACTATAGCCACAACCTAGCCTAACAGAATTACAATGTAACCTCTACTATAGCCACAACCTAGCTTAACGGAATTACAATGTAACCTCTACTATAGCCACAACCCAGCCTAACAGAATTACAATGTAACCTCTACTATAGCCACAACCCAGTCTAACAGAATTACAATGTAACCTCTACTATAGCCACAACCCAGTCTAACAGAATTACAATGTAACCTCTACTATAGCCACAACCAAGCCTAACAGAATTACAATGTAACCTCTACTATAGCCACAACCTAGCCTAACAGAATTACAATGTAACCTCTACTATAGCCACAACCTAGCCTAACAGAATTACAATGTAACCTCTACTATAGCCACAGCCTAGCCTAACAGAATTACAATGTAACCTCTACTATAGCCACAACCCAGTCTAACAGAATTACAATGTAACCTCTACTATAGCCACAACCCAGCCTAACAGAATTACAATGTAACCTCTACTATAGCCACAACCTAGTCTAACAGAATTACAATGTAACCTCTACTATAGCCACAACCCAGCCTAACAGAATTACAATGTAACCTCTACTATAGCCACAACCTAGTCTAGCAGAATTACAATGTAACCTCTACTATAGCCACAACCCAGTCTAACAGAATTACAATGTAACCTCTACTATAGCCACAACCTAGTCTAACAGAATTACAATGTAACCTCTACTATAGCCACAACCTAGCCTAACAGAATTACAATGTAACCTCTACTATAGCCACAACCTAGCCTAACAGAATTACAATGTAACCTCTACTATAGTCACAACCCAGCCTAACAGAATTACAATGTAACCTCTACTATAGCCACAACCCAGTCTAACAGAATTACAATGTAACCTCTACTACAGCCACAACCCAGTCTAACAGAATTACAATGTAACCTCTACTATAGCCACAACCTAGCCTATCAGAATTACAATGTAACCTCTACTATACCCACAACCCATTCTAACAGAATTACAATGTAACCTCTACTATAGTCACAACCCAGCCTAACAGAATTACAATGTAACCTCTACTATAGTCACAACCCAGCCTAACAGAATTACAATGTAACCTCTACTATAGCCACAACCTAGCCTAACAGAATTACAATGTAACCTCTACTATAGCCACAACCTAGCCTAACAGAATTACAATGTAACCTCTACTATAGCCACAACCTAGCCTAACAGAATTACAATGTAACCTCTACTATAGTCACAACCCAGCCTAACAGAATTACAATGTAACCTCTACTATAGCCACAACCCAGTCTAACAGAATTACAATGTAACCTCTACTATAGCCACAACCCAGTCTAACAGAATTACAATGTAACCTCTACTATAGCCACAACCTAGCCTATCAGAATTACAATGTAACCTCTACTATAGCCACAACCCATTCTAACAGAATTACAATGTAACCTCTACTATAGTCACAACCCAGCCTAACAGAATTACAATGTAACCTCTACTATAGCCACAACCCAGTCTAACAGAATTACAATGTAACCTCTACTATAGCCACAACCCAGTCTAACAGAATTACAATGTAACCTCTACTATAGCCACAACCTAGCCTAACAGAATTACAATGTAACCTCTACTATAGCCACAACCTAGCCTAACAGAATTACAATGTAACCTCTACTATAGTCACAACCCAGCCTAACAGAATTACAATGTAACCTCTACTATAGCCACAACCCAGTCTAACAGAATTACAATGTAAACTCTACTATAGCCACAACCCAGTCTAACAGAATTACAATGTAACCTCTACTATAGCCACAACCTAGCCTATCAGAATTACAATGTAACCTCTACTATAGCCACAACCTAGCCTAACAGAATTACAATGTAACCTCTACTATAGTCACAACCCAGCCTAACAGAATTACAATGTAACCTCTACTATAGTCACAACCCAGCCTAACAGAATTACAATGTAACCTCTACTATAGCCACAACCTAGCCTAACAGAATTACAATGTAACCTCTACTATAGCCAAAACCCAGCCTAACAGAATTACAATGTAACCTCTACTATAGCCACAACCTAGCCTAACAGAATTACAATGTAACCTCTACTATAGCCTCCAACCTAGCCTAACAGAATTACAATGTAACCTCTACTATAGCCACAACCTAGCCTAACAGAATTACAATGTAACCTCTACTATAGCCACAACCTAGCCTAACAGAATTACAATGTAACCTCTACTATAGCCACAACCTAGCCTAACAGAATTACAATGTAAC
Source organism: Eledone cirrhosa (assembly GCA_964016885.1). NCBI lineage: Eukaryota > Metazoa > Mollusca > Cephalopoda > Octopoda > Eledonidae > Eledone > Eledone cirrhosa. Next base: position 46,396,869 of record OZ024740.1, read on the forward strand.
CTCTACTATAGCCACAACCTAGCCTAACAGAATTACAATGTAACCTCTACTATAGCCACAACCTAGCCTAACAGAATTACAATGTAACCTCTACTATAGCCACAACCTAGCCTAACAGAATTACAATGTAACCTCTACAATAGCCACAACACAGCCTAACAGAATTACAATGTAACCTCTACTATAGCCACAACCCAGCCTAACAGAATTACAATGTAACCTCTACTATAGCCACAACCCAGCCTAACAGAATTACAATGTAACCTCTACTATAGCCACAACCCAGCCTAACAGAATTACAATGTAACCTCTACTATAGCCACAACCCTGCCTAACAGAATTACAATGTAACCCCTACTATAGCCACAACCCAGTCTAACAGAATTACAATGTAACCTCTACTATAGCCACAACCCAATCTAACAGAATTACAATGTAACCTCTACTATAGCCACAACCCAACCTAACAGCAGAATTACAATGTAACCTCTACTATAGCCACAACCCAGCCTAACAGAATTACAATGTAACCTCTACTATAGCCACAACCCAGTCTAACAGAATTACAATGTAACCTCTACTATAGCCACAACCCAGTCTAACAGAATTACAATGTAAGCTCTACTATAGCCACAACCCAGTCTAAAAGAATTACAATGTAACCTCTACTATAGCCACAACCCAGTCTAACAGAATTACAATGTAACCTCTATATAGCCACAACCCAGTCTAACAGAATTACAATGTAACCTCTACTATAGCCACAACCCAGCCTAACAGAATTACAATGTAACCTCTACTATAGCCACAACCCAGTCTAACAGAATTACAATGTAACCTCTACTATAGCCACAACCCAGTCTAACAGAATTACAATGTAACCTCTACTATAGCCACAACCCAGTCTAACAGAATTACAATGTAACCTCTACTATAGCCACAACCCAGTCTAACAGAATTACAATGTAACCTCTACTATAGCCACAACCCAACCTAACAGCAGAATTACAATGTAACCTCTACTATAGCCACAACCCAGTCTAACAGAATTACAATGTAACCTCTACTATAGCCACAACCCAGTCTAACAGAATTACAATGTAACCTCTACTATAGCCACAACCCAACCTAACAGCAGAATTACAACGTAACCTCTACTATAGCCACAACCCAGCCTAACAGAATTACAATGTAACCTCTACTATAGCCACAACCCTGCCTAACAGAATTACAATGTAACCCCTACTATAGCCACAACCCAGTCTAACAGAATTACAATGTAACCTCTACTATAGCCACAACCTAGTCTAACAGAATTACAATGTAACCTCTACTATAGCCACAACCTAGCCTAACAGAATTACAATGTAACCTCTACTATAGCCACAACCTAGCCTAACAGAATTACAATGTAACCTCTACTATAGTCACAACCCAGCCTAACAGAATTACAATGTAACCTCTACTATAGCCACAACCCAGTCTAACAGAATTACAATGTAACCTCTACTATAGCCACAACCCAGTCTAACAGAATTACAATGTAACCTCTACTATAGCCACAACCTAGCCTATCAGAATTACAATGTAACCTCTACTATAGCCACAACCCATTCTAACAGAATTACAATGTAACCTCTACTATAGTCACAACCCAGCCTAACAGAATTACAATGTAACCTCTACTATAGTCACAACCCAGCCTAACAGAATTACAATGTAACCTCTACTATAGCCACAACCTAGCCTAACAGAATTACAATGTAACCTCTACTATAGCCACAACCTAGCCTAACAGAATTACAATGTAACCTCTACTATAGCCACAACCTAGCCTAACAGAATTACAATGTAACCTCTACTATAGCCACAACCCAGTCTAACAGAATTAGAATGTAACCTCTACTATAGCCACAACCCAGTCTAACAGAATTACAATGTAACCTCTACTATAGCCACAACCTAGCCTATCAGAATTACAATGTAACCTCTACTATAGCCACAACCCATTCTAACAGAATTACAATGTAACCTCTACTATAGTCACAACCCAGCCTAACAGAATTACAATGTAACCTCTACTATAGCCACAACCCAGTCTAACAGAATTACAATGTAACCTCTACTATAGCCACAACCCAGTCTAACAGAATTACAATGTAACCTCTACTATAGCCACAACCTAGCCTAACAGAATTACAATGTAACCTCTACTATAGCCACAACCTAGCCTAACAGAATTACAATGTAACCTCTACTATAGTCACAACCCAGCCTAACAGAATTACAATGTAACCTCTACTATAGCCACAACCCAGTCTAACAGAATTACAATGTAAACTCTACTATAGCCACAACCCAGTCTAACAGAATTACAATGTAACCTCTACTATAGCCACAACCTAGCCTATCAGAATTACAATGTAACCTCTACTATAGCCACAACCTAGCCTAACAGAATTACAATGTAACCTCTACTATAGTCACAACCCAGCCTAACAGAATTACAATGTAACCTCTACTATAGTCACAACCCAGCCTAACAGAATTACAATGTAACCTCTACTATAGCCACAACCTAGCCTAACAGAATTACAATGTAACCTCTACTATAGCCACAACCTAGCCTAACAGAATTACAATGTAACCTCTACTATAGCCACAACCTAGCCTAACAGAATTACAATGTAACCTCTACTATAGCCACAACCTAGCCTAACAGAATTACAATGTAACCTCTACTATAGCCACAACCTAGCCTAACAGAATTACAATGTAACCTCTACTATAGCCACAACCTAGCCTAACAGAATTACAATGTAACCTCTACTATAGCCACAACACAGCCTAACAGAATTACAATGTAACCTCTACTATAGCCACTACCCAGCCTAACAGAATTACAATGTAACCTCTACTATAGCCACAACCCAGCCTAACAGAATTACAATGTAACCTCTACTATAGCCACAACCCAGCCTAACAGAATTACAATGTAACCTCTACTATAGCCACAACCCTGCCTAACAGAATTACAATGTAACCCCTACTATAGCCACAACCCAGTCTAACAGAATTACAATGTAACCTCTACTATAGCCACAACCCAATCTAACAGAATTACAATGTAACCTCTACTATAGCCACAACCCAACCTAACAGCAGAATTACAATGTAACCTCTACTATAGCCACAACCCAGCCTAACAGAATTACAATGTAACCTCTACTATAGCCACAACCCAGTCTAACAGAATTACAATGTAACCTCTACTATAGCCACAACCCAGTCTAACAGAATTACAATGTAACCTCTACTATAGCCACAACCCAGTCTAAAAGAATTACAATGTAACCTCTACTATAGCCACAACCCAGTCTAACAGAATTACAATGTAACCTCTACTATAGCCACAACCCAGTCTAACAGAATTACAATGTAACCTCTACTATAGCCACAACCCAGCCTAACAGAATTACAATGTAACCTCTACTATAGCCACAACCCAGTCTAACAGAATTACAATGTAACCTCTACTATAGCCACAACCCAGTCTAACAGAATTACAATGTAACCTCTACTATAGCCACAACCCAGTCTAACAGAATTACAATGTAACCTCTACTATAGCCACAACCCAGTCTAACAGAATTACAATGTAACCTCTACTATAGCCACAACCCAACCTAACAGCAGAATTACAATGTAACCTCTACTATAGCCACAACCCAGTCTAACAGAATTACAATGTAACCTCTACTATAGCCACAACCCAGTCTAACAGAATTACAATGTAACCTCTACTATAGCCACAACCCAGTCTAACAGAATTACAATGTAACCTCTACTATAGCCACAACCCAACCTAACAGCAGAATTACAATGTAACCTCTACTATAGCCACAACCCAGTCTAACAGAATTACAATGTAACCTCTACTATAGCCACAACCCAGTCTAACAGAATTACAATGTAACCTCTACTATAGCCACAACCCAACCTAACAGCAGAATTACAACGTAACCTCTACTATAGCCACAACCCAGCCTAACAGAATTACAATGTAACCTCTACTATAGCCACAACCCTGCCTAACAGAATTACAATGTAACCCCTACTATAGCCACAACCCAGTCTAACAGAATTACAATGTAACCTCTACTATAGCCACAACCCAGTCTAACAGAATTACAATGTAACCTCTACTATAGCCACAACCCAGTCTAACAGAATTACAATGTAACCTCTACTATAGCCACAACCCAGTCTAACAGAATTACAATGTAACCTCTACTATAGCCACAACCCAGTCTAACAGAATTACAATGTAACCTCTACTATAGCCACAACCCAGCCTAACAGAATTACAATGTAACCTCTACTATAGCCACAACCCAGTCTAACAGAATTACAATGTAACCTCTACTATAGCCACAACCCAGTCTAACAGAATTACAATGTAACCTCTACTATAGCCACAACCCAGTCTAACAGAATTACAATGTAACCTCTACTATAGCCACAACCCAGTCTAACAGAATTACAATGTAACCTCTACTATAGCCACAACCCAGTCTAACAGAATTACAATGTAACCTCTACTATAGCCACAACCCAGTCTAACAGAATTACAATGTAACCTCTACTATAGCCACAACCCAGTCTAACAGAATTACAATGTAACCTCTACTATAGCCACAACCCAGCCTAACAGAATTACAATGTAACCTCTACTATAGCCACAACCCAGTCTAACAGAATTACAATGTAACCTCTACTATAGCCACAACCCAGTCTAACAGAATTACAATGTAACCTCTACTATAGCCACAACCCAACCTAACAGCAGAATTACAACGTAACCTCTACTATCGCCACAACCCAGCCTAACAGAATTACAATGTAACCTCTACTATAGCCACAACCCTGCCTAACAGAATTACAATGTAACCCCTACTATAGCCACAACCCAGTCTAACAGAATTACAATGTAACCTCTACTATAGCCACAACCCAGTCTAACAGAATTACAATGTAACCTCTACTATAGCCACAACCCAACCTAACAGCAGAATTACAATGTAACCTCTACTATAGCCACAACCCAGTCTAACAGAATTACAATGTAACCTCTACTATAGCCACAACCCAGTCTAACAGAATTACAATGTAACCTCTACTATAGCCACAACCCAGTCTAACAGAATTACAATGTAACCACTACTATAGCCACAACCCAGTCTAACAGAATTACAATGTAACCTCTACTATAGCCACAACCCAGCCTAACAGAATTACAATGCAACCTCTACTATAGTCACAACCCAGTCTAACAGAATTACAATGTAACCTCTACTATAGTCACAACCCAGCCTAACAGAATTACAATGTAACCTCTACTAAAGCCACAACCCAGTCTAGCAGAATTACAATGTAACCTCTACTATAGCCACAACCCAGCCTAACAGAATTACAATGTAACCTCTACTATAGCCACAACCTAGTCTAACAGAATTACAATGTAACCTCTACTATAGCCACAACCCAGCCTAACAGAATTACAATGTAACCTCTACTATAGCCACAACCTAGCCTAACAGAATTACAATGTAACCTCTACTATAGCCACAACCTAGTCTAACAGAATTACAATGTAACCTCTACTATAGCCACAACCTAGCCTAACAGAATTACAATGTAACCGCTACTATAGCCACAACCCATTCTAACAGAATTACAATGTAACCTCTACTATAGACACAACCCAGCCTAACAGAATTACAATGTAACCTCTACTATAGCCACAACCCAGTCTAACAGAATTACAATGTAACCTCTACTATAGCCACAACCCAGTCTAACAGAATTACAATGTAACCTCTACTATAGCCACAACCGAGTCTAACAGAATTACAATGTAACCTCTACTATAGCCACAACCCAGTCTAACAGAATTACAATGTAACCTCTACTATAGCCACAACCTAGCCTAACAGAATTACAATGTAACCTCTACTATAGCCACAACCTAGCCTAACAGAATTACAATGTAACCTCTACTATAGTCACAACCCAGTCTAACAGAATTACAATGTAACCTCTACTATAGCCACAACCTAGCCTAACAGAATTACAATGTAACCTCTACTATAGCCACAACCTAGCCTAACAGAATTACAATGTAACCTCTACTATAGTCACAACCCAGCCTAACAGAATTACAATGTAACCTCTACTATAGCCACAACCCAGTCTAACAGAATTACAATGTAACCTCTACTATAGCCACAACCCAGTCTAACAGAATTACAATGTAACCTCTACTATAGCCACAACCTAGCCTAACAGAATTACAATGTAACCTCTACTATAGCCACAACCTAGCCTAACAGAATTACAATGTAACCTCTACTATAGCCACAACCCAGTCTAACAGAATTACAATGTAACCTCTACTATAGCCACAACCCAGTCTAACAGAATTACAATGTAACCTCTACTATAGCCACAACCCAACCTAACAGAATTACAATGTAACCTCTACTATAGCCACAACCCAGTCTAACAGAATTACAATGTAACCTCTACTATAGCCACAACCTAGCCTAACAGAATTACAATGTAACCTCTACTATAGCCACAACCTAGCTTAACAGAATTACAATGTAACCTCTACTATAGCCACAACCTAGCCTAACAGAATTACAATGTAACCTCTACTATAGCCACAACCTAGCCTAACAGAATTACAATGTAACCTCTACTATAGCCACAATCTAGCTTAACAGAATTACAATGTAACCTCTACTATAGCCACAACCTAGCCTAACAGAATTACAATGTAACCTCTACTATAGCCACAACCCAGCCTAACAGAATTACAATGTAACCTCTACTATAGCCACAACCTAGCCTAACAGAATTACAATGTAACCTCTACTATAGCCACAACCTAGCCTAACAGAATTACAATGTAACCTCTACTATAGCCACAACCTAGCTTAACAGAATTACAATGTAACCTCTACTATAGCCACAACCCAGCCTAACAGAATTACAATGTAACCTCTACTATAGCCACAACCCAGTCTAACAGAATTACAATGTAACCTCTACTATAGCCACAACCCAGTCTAACAGAATTACAATGTAACCTCTACTATAGCCACAACCAAGCCTAACAGAATTACAATGTAACCTCTACTATAGCCACAACCTAGCCTAACAGAATTACAATGTAACCTCTACTATAGCCACAACCTAGCCTAACAGAATTACAATGTAACCTCTACTATAGCCACAGCCTAGCCTAACAGAATTACAATGTAACCTCTACTATAGCCACAACCCAGTCTAACAGAATTACAATGTAACCTCTACTATAGCCACAACCCAGCCTAACAGAATTACAATGTAACCTCTACTATAGCCACAACCTAGTCTAACAGAATTACAATGTAACCTCTACTATAGCCACAACCCAGCCTAACAGAATTACAATGTAACCTCTACTATAGCCACAGCCTAGCCTAACAGAATTACAATGTAACCTCTACTATAGCCACAACCCAGTCTAACAGAATTACAATGTAACCTCTACTATAGCCACAACCCAGCCTAACAGAATTACAATGTAACCTCTACTATAGCCACAACCTAGTCTAACAGAATTACAATGTAACCTCTACTATAGCCACAACCCAGCCTAACAGAATTACAATGTAACCTCTACTATAGCCACAGCCTAGCCTAACAGAATTACAATGTAACCTCTGCTATAGCCACAACCCAGTCTAACAGAATTACAATGTAACCTCTACTATAGCCACAACCTAGCCTAACAGAATTACAATGTAACCTCTACTATAGCCACAACCCAGCCTAACAGAATTACAATGTAACCTCTACTATAGCCACAACCTCGTCTAGCAGAATTACAATGTAAACTCTACTATAGCCACAACCTAGTCTAACAGAATTACAATGTAACCTCTACTATAGCCACAACCTAGCCTAACAGAATTACAATGTAACCTCTACTATAGCCACAACCTAGCCTAACAGAATTACAATGTAACCTCTACTATAGCCACAACCTCGTCTAGCAGAATTACAATGTAAACTCTACTATAGCCACAACCTAGCCTAACAGAATTACAATGTAACCTCTACTATAGCCACAACCTAGCCTAACAGAATTACAATGTAACCTCTACTATAGTCACAACCTAGCCTAACAGAATTACAATGTAACCTCTACTATAGCCACAACCTAGTCTAACAGAATTACAATGTAACCTCTACTATAGCCACAACCTAGCCTAACAGAATTACAATGTAACCTCTACTATAGTCACAACCTAGCCTAACAGAATTACAATGTAACCTCTACTATAGCCACAACCTAGCCTAACAGAATTACAATGTAACCTCTACTATAGCCACAACCTAGCCTAACAGAATTACAATGTAACCTCTACTATAGCCACAACCCAGTCTAACAGAATTACAATGTAACCTCTACTATAGTCACAACCCAGCCTAACAGAATTACAATGTAACCTCTACTATAGCCACGACCCAGCCTAACAGAATTACAATGTAACCTCTACTATAGCCACAACCCATTCTAACAGAATTACAATGTAACCTCTACTATAGCCACAACCTAGTCTAACAGAATTACAATGTAACCTCTACTATAGCCACAACCTAGCCTAACAGAATTACAATGTAACCTCTACTATAGCCACAACGCAGTCTAACAGAATTACAATGTAACCTCTACTATAGTCACAACCCAGCCTAACAGAATTACAATGTAACCTCTACTATAGCCACAACCCAGTCTAACAGAATTACAATGTAACCTCTACTATAGCCACAACCCAGTCTAACAGAATTACAATGTAACCTCTACTATAGCCACAACCTAGCCTATCAGAATTACAATGTAAACTCTACTATAGCCACAACCCAGTCTAACAGAATTACAATGTAACCTCTACTATAGCCACAACCTAGCCTATCAGAATTACAATGTAACCTCTACTATAGCCACAACCTAGCCTAACAGCAGAATTACAATGTAACCTCTACTATAGCCACAACCTAGCCTAACAGAATTACAATGTAACCTCTACTATAGTCACAACCTAGCCTAACAGAATTACAATGTAACCTCTACTATAGCCACAACCTAGCCTATCAGAATTACAATGTAAACTCTACTATAGCCACAACCCAGTCTAACAGAATTACAATGTAACCTCTACTATAGTCACAACCCAGCCTAACAGAATTACAATGTAACCTCTACTATAGTCACAACCCAGCCTAACAGCAGAATTACAATGTAACCTCTACTATAGCCACAACCCAGTCTAACAGAATTACAATGTAACCTCTACTATAGCCACAACCCAGTCTAACAGAATTACAATGTAACCTCTACTATAGCCACAACCCAACCTAACAGCAGAATTACAACGTAACCTCTACTATAGCCACAACCCAGCCTAACAGAATTACAATGTAACCTCTACTATAGCCACAACCCTGCCTAACAGAATTACAATGTAACCCCTACTATAGCCACAACCCAGTCTAACAGAATTACAATGTAACCTCTACTATAGCCACAACCCAGTCTAACAGAATTACAATGTAACCTCTACTATAGCCACAACCTAGCCTAACAGAATTACAATGTAACCTCTACTATAGCCACAACCTAGCTTAACAGAATTACAATGTAACCTCTACTATAGCCACAACCTAGCCTAACAGAATTACAATGTAACCTCTACTATAGCCACAACCTAGCCTAACAGAATTACAATGTAACCTCTACTATAGCCACAATCTAGCTTAACAGAATTACAATGTAACCTCTACTATAGCCACAACCTAGCCTAACAGAATTACAATGTAACCTCTACTACAGCCACAACCCAGCCTAACAGAATTACAATGTAACCTCTACTATAACCACAACCTAGCCTAACAGAATTACAATGTAACCTCTACTATAGCCACAACCTAGCCTAACAGAATTACAATGTAACCTCTACTATAGCCACAACCTAGCTTAACGGAATTACAATGTAACCTCTACTATAGCCACAACCCAGCCTAACAGAATTACAATGTAACCTCTACTATAGCCACAACCCAGTCTAACAGAATTACAATGTAACCTCTACTATAGCCACAACCCAGTCTAACAGAATTACAATGTAACCTCTACTATAGCCACAACCAAGCCTAACAGAATTACAATGTAACCTCTACTATAGCCACAACCTAGCCTAACAGAATTACAATGTAACCTCTACTATAGCCACAACCTAGCCTAACAGAATTACAATGTAACCTCTACTATAGCCACAGCCTAGCCTAACAGAATTACAATGTAACCTCTACTATAGCCACAACCCAGTCTAACAGAATTACAATGTAACCTCTACTATAGCCACAACCCAGCCTAACAGAATTACAATGTAACCTCTACTATAGCCACAACCTAGTCTAACAGAATTACAATGTAACCTCTACTATAGCCACAACCTAGTCTAACAGAATTACAATGTAACCTCTACTATAGCCACAACCTAGCCTAACAGAATTACAATGTAACCTCTACTATAGCCACAACCTAGCCTAACAGAATTACAATGTAACCTCTACTATAGTCACAACCCAGCCTAACAGAATTACAATGTAACCTCTACTATAGCCACAACCCAGTCTAACAGAATTACAATGTAACCTCTACTACAGCCACAACCCAGTCTAACAGAATTACAATGTAACCTCTACTATAGCCACAACCTAGCCTATCAGAATTACAATGTAACCTCTACTATACCCACAACCCATTCTAACAGAATTACAATGTAACCTCTACTATAGTCACAACCCAGCCTAACAGAATTACAATGTAACCTCTACTATAGTCACAACCCAGCCTAACAGAATTACAATGTAACCTCTACTATAGCCACAACCTAGCCTAACAGAATTACAATGTAACCTCTACTATAGCCACAACCTAGCCTAACAGAATTACAATGTAACCTCTACTATAGCCACAACCTAGCCTAACAGAATTACAATGTAACCTCTACTATAGTCACAACCCAGCCTAACAGAATTACAATGTAACCTCTACTATAGCCACAACCCAGTCTAACAGAATTACAATGTAACCTCTACTATAGCCACAACCCAGTCTAACAGAATTACAATGTAACCTCTACTATAGCCACAACCTAGCCTATCAGAATTACAATGTAACCTCTACTATAGCCACAACCCATTCTAACAGAATTACAATGTAACCTCTACTATAGTCACAACCCAGCCTAACAGAATTACAATGTAACCTCTACTATAGCCACAACCCAGTCTAACAGAATTACAATGTAACCTCTACTATAGCCACAACCCAGTCTAACAGAATTACAATGTAACCTCTACTATAGCCACAACCTAGCCTAACAGAATTACAATGTAACCTCTACTATAGCCACAACCTAGCCTAACAGAATTACAATGTAACCTCTACTATAGTCACAACCCAGCCTAACAGAATTACAATGTAACCTCTACTATAGCCACAACCCAGTCTAACAGAATTACAATGTAAACTCTACTATAGCCACAACCCAGTCTAACAGAATTACAATGTAACCTCTACTATAGCCACAACCTAGCCTATCAGAATTACAATGTAACCTCTACTATAGCCACAACCTAGCCTAACAGAATTACAATGTAACCTCTACTATAGTCACAACCCAGCCTAACAGAATTACAATGTAACCTCTACTATAGTCACAACCCAGCCTAACAGAATTACAATGTAACCTCTACTATAGCCACAACCTAGCCTAACAGAATTACAATGTAACCTCTACTATAGCCACAACCCAGCCTAACAGAATTACAATGTAACCTCTACTATAGCCACAACCTAGCCTAACAGAATTACAATGTAACCTCTACTATAGCCTCCAACCTAGCCTAACAGAATTACAATGTAACCTCTACTATAGCCACAACCTAGCCTAACAGAATTACAATGTAACCTCTACTATAGCCACAACCTAGCCTAACAGAATTACAATGTAACCTCTACTATAGCCACAACCTAGCCTAACAGAATTACAATGTAACCTCTACTATAGCCACAACCTAGCCTAACAGAATTACAATGTAACCTCTACTATAGCCACAACCTAGCCTAACAGAATTACAATGTAACCTCTACTATAGCCACAACCTTGCCTAACAGAATTACAATGTAACCTCTACAATAGCCACAACACAGCCTAACAGAATTACAATGTAACCTCTACTATAGCCACAACCCAGCCTAACAGAATTACAATGTAACCTCTACTATAGCCACAACCCAGCCTAACAGAATTACAATGTAACCTCTACTATAGCCACAACCCAGCCTAACAGAATTACAATGTAACCTCTACTATAGCCACAACCCTGCCTAACAGAATTACAATGTAACCCCTACTATAGCCACAACCCAGTCTAACAGAATTACAATGTAACCTCTACTATAGCCACAACCCAATCTAACAGAATTACAATGTAACCTCTACTATAGCCACAACCCAACCTAACAGCAGAATTACAATGTAACCTCTACTATAGCCACAACCCAGCCTAACAGAATTACAATGTAACCTCTACTATAGCCACAACCCAGTCTAACAGAATTACAATGTAACCTCTACTATAGCCACAACCCAGTCTAACAGAATTACAATGTAACCTCTACTATAGCCACAACCCAGTCTAAAAGAATTACAATGTAACCTCTACTATAGCCACAACCCAGTCTAACAGAATTACAATGTAACCTCTACTATAGCCACAACCCAGTCTAACAGAATTACAATGTAACCTCTACTATAGCCACAACCCAGCCTAACAGAATTACAATGTAACCTCTACTATAGCCACAACCCAGTCTAACAGAATTACAATGTAACCTCTACTATAGCCACAACCCAGTCTAACAGAATTACAATGTAACCTCTACTATAGCCACAACCCAGTCTAACAGAATTACAATGTAACCTCTACTATAGCCACAACCCAGTCTAACAGAATTACAATGTAACCTCTACTATAGCCACAACCCAACCTACCAGCAGAATTACAATGTAACCTCTACTATAGCCACAACCCAGTCTAACAGAATTACAATGTAACCTCTACTATAGCCACAACCCAGTCTAACAGAATTACAATGTAACCTCTACTATAGCCACAACCCAACCTAACAGCAGAATTACAACGTAACCTCTACTATAGCCACAACCCAGCCTAACAGAATTACAATGTAACCTCTACTATAGCCACAACCCTGCCTAACAGAATTACAATGTAACCCCTACTATAGCCACAACCCAGTCTAACAGAATTACAATGTAACCTCTACTATAGCCACAACCTAGTCTAACAGAATTACAATGTAACCTCTACTATAGCCACAACCTAGCCTAACAGAATTACAATGTAACCTCTACTATAGCCACAACCTAGCCTAACAGAATTACAATGTAACCTCTACTATAGTCACAACCCAGCCTAACAGAATTACAATGTAACCTCTACTATAGCCACAACCCAGTCTAACAGAATTACAATGTAACCTCTACTATAGCCACAACCCAGTCTAACAGAATTACAATGTAACCTCTACTATAGCCACAACCTAGCCTATCAGAATTACAATGTAACCTCTACTATAGCCACAACCCATTCTAACAGAATTACAATGTAACCTCTACTATAGTCACAACCCAGCCTAACAGAATTACAATGTAACCTCTACTATAGTCACAACCCAGCCTAACAGAATTACAATGTAACCTCTACTATAGCCACAACCTAGCCTAACAGAATTACAATGTAACCTCTACTATAGCCACAACCTAGCCTAACAGAATTACAATGTAACCTCTACTATAGCCACAACCTAGCCTAACAGAATTACAATGTAACCTCTACTATAGTCACAACCCAGCCTAACAGAATTACAATGTAACCTCTACTATAGCCACAACCCAGTCTAACAGAATTAGAATGTAACCTCTACTATAGCCACAACCCAGTCTAACAGAATTACAATGTAACCTCTACTATAGCCACAACCTAGCCTATCAGAATTACAATGTAACCTCTACTATAGCCACAACCCATTCTAACAGAATTACAATGTAACCTCTACTATAGTCACAACCCAGCCTAACAGAATTACAATGTAACCTCTACTATAGCCACAACCCAGTCTAACAGAATTACAATGTAACCTCTACTATAGCCACAACCCAGTCTAACAGAATTACAATGTAACCTCTCCTATAGCCACAACCTAGCCTAACAGAATTACAATGTAACCTCTACTATAGCCACAACCTAGCCTAACAGAATTACAATGTAACCTCTACTATAGTCACAACCCAGCCTAACAGAATTACAATGTAACCTCTACTATAGCCACAACCCAGTCTAACAGAATTACAATGTAAACTCTACTATAGCCACAACCCAGTCTAACAGAATTACAATGTAACCTCTACTATAGCCACAACCTAGCCTATCAGAATTACAATGTAACCTCTACTATAGCCACAACCTAGCCTAACAGAATTACAATGTAACCTCTACTATAGTCACAACCCAGCCTAACAGAATTACAATGTAACCTCTACTATAGTCACAACCCAGCCTAACAGAATTACAATGTGACCTCTACTATAGCCACAACCTAGCCTAACAGAATTACAATGTAACCTCTACTATAGCCACAACCCAGCCTAACAGAATTACAATGTAACCTCTACTATAGCCACAACCTAGCCTAACAGAATTACAATGTAACCTCTACTATAGCCACAACCTAGCCTAACAGAATTACAATGTAACCTCTACTATAGCCACAACCTAGCCTAACAGAATTACAATGTAACCTCTACTATAGCCACAACCTAGCCTAACAGAATTACAATGTAACCTCTACTATAGCCACAACCTAGCCTAACAGAATTACAATGTAACCTCTACTATAGCCACAACCTAGCCTAACAGAATTACAATGTAACCTCTACTATAGCCACAACCTAGCCTAACAGAATTACAATGTAACCTCTACTATAGCCACAACCTAGCCTAACAGAATTACAATGTAACCTCTACTATAGCCACAACACAGCCTAACAGAATTACAATGTAACCTCTACTATAGCCACTACCCAGCCTAACAGAATTACAATGTAACCTCTACTATAGCCACAACCCAGCCTAACAGAATTACAATGTAACCTCTACTATAGCCACAACCCAGCCTAACAGAATTACAATGTAACCTCTACTATAGCCACAACCCTGCCTAACAGAATTACAATGTAACCCCTACTATAGCCACAACCCAGTCTAACAGAATTACAATGTAACCTCTACTATAGCCACAACCCAATCTAACAGAATTACAATGTAACCTCTACTATAGCCACAACCCAACCTAACAGCAGAATTACAATGTAACCTCTACTATAGCCACAACCCAGCCTAACAGAATTACAATGTAACCTCTACTATAGCCACAACCCAGTCTAACAGAATTACAATGTAACCTCTACTATAGCCACAACCCAGTCTAACAGAATTACAATGTAACCTCTACTATAGCCACAACCCAGTCTAAAAGAATTACAATGTAACCTCTACTATAGCCACAACCCAGTCTAACAGAATTACAATGTAACCTCTACTATAGCCACAACCCAGTCTAACAGAATTACAATGTAACCTCTACTATAGCCACAACCCAGCCTAACAGAATTACAATGTAACCTCTACTATAGCCACAACCCAGTCTAACAGAATTACAATGTAACCTCTACTATAGCCACAACCCAGTCTAACAGAATTACAATGTAACCTCTACTATAGCCACAACCCAGTCTAACAGAATTACAATGTAACCTCTACTATAGCCACAACCCAGTCTAACAGAATTACAATGTAACCTCTACTATAGCCACAACCCAACCTAACAGCAGAATTACAATGTAACCTCTACTATAGCCACAACCCAGTCTAACAGAATTACAATGTAACCTCTACTATAGCCACAACCCAGTCTAACAGAATTACAATGTAACCTCTACTATAGCCACAACCCAGTCTAACAGAATTACAATGTAACCTCTACTATAGCCACAACCCAACCTAACAGCAGAATTACAATGTAACCTCTACTATAGCCACAACCTAGCCTAACAGAATTACAATGTAACCTCTACTATAGTCACAACCCAGCCTAACAGAATTACAATGTAACCTCTACTATAGCCACAACCCAGTCTAACAGAATTACAATGTAACCTCTACTATAGCCACAACCCAGTCTAACAGAATTACAATGTAACCTCTACTATAGCCACAACCTAGCCTATCAGAATTACAATGTAACCTCTACTATAGCCACAACCCATTCTAACAGAATTACAATGTAACCTCTACTATAGTCACAACCCAGCCTAACAGAATTACAATGTAACCTCTACTATAGTCACAACCCAGCCTAACAGAATTACAATGTAACCTCTACTATAGCCACAACCTAGCCTAACAGAATTACAATGTAACCTCTACTATAGCCACAACCTAGCCTAACAGAATTACAATGTAACCTCTACTATAGCCACAACCTAGCCTAACAGAATTACAATGTAACCTCTACTATAGTCACAACCCAGCCTAACAGAATTACAATGTAACCTCTACTATAGCCACAACCCAGTCTAACAGAATTAGAATGTAACCTCTACTATAGCCACAACCCAGTCTAACAGAATTACAATGTAACCTCTACTATAGCCACAACCTAGCCTATCAGAATTACAATGTAACCTCTACTATAGCCACAACCCATTCTAACAGAATTACAATGTAACCTCTACTATAGTCACAACCCAGCCTAACAGAATTACAATGTAACCTCTACTATAGCCACAACCCAGTCTAACAGAATTACAATGTAACCTCTACTATAGCCACAACCCAGTCTAACAGAATTACAATGTAACCTCTACTATAGCCACAACCTAGCCTAACAGAATTACAATGTAACCTCTACTATAGCCACAACCTAGCCTAACAGAATTACAATGTAACCTCTACTATAGTCACAACCCAGCCTAACAGAATTACAATGTAACCTCTACTATAGCCACAACCCAGTCTAACAGAATTACAATGTAAACTCTACTATAGCCACAACCCAGTCTAACAGAATTACAATGTAACCTCTACTATAGCCACAACCTAGCCTATCAGAATTACAATGTAACCTCTACTATAGCCACAACCTAGCCTAACAGAATTACAATGTAACCTCTACTATAGTCACAACCCAGCCTAACAGAATTACAATGTAACCTCTACTATAGTCACAACCCAGCCTAACAGAATTACAATGTGACCTCTACTATAGCCACAACCTAGCCTAACAGAATTACAATGTAACCTCTACTATAGCCACAACCCAGCCTAACAGAATTACAATGTAACCTCTACTATAGCCACAACCTAGCCTAACAGAATTACAATGTAACCTCTACTATAGCCACAACCTAGCCTAACAGAATTACAATGTAACCTCTACTATAGCCACAACCTAGCCTAACAGAATTACAATGTAACCTCTACTATAGCCACAACCTAGCCTAACAGAATTACAATGTAACCTCTACTATAGCCACAACCTAGCCTAACAGAATTACAATGTAACCTCTACTATAGCCACAACCTAGCCTAACAGAATTACAATGTAACCTCTACTATAGCCACAACCTAGCCTAACAGAATTACAATGTAACCTCTACTATAGCCACAACCTAGCCTAACAGAATTACAATGTAACCTCTACTATAGCCACAACACAGCCTAACAGAATTACAATGTAACCTCTACTATAGCCACTACCCAGCCTAACAGAATTACAATGTAACCTCTACTATAGCCACAACCCAGCCTAACAGAATTACAATGTAACCTCTACTATAGCCACAACCCAGCCTAACAGAATTACAATGTAACCTCTACTATAGCCACAACCCTGCCTAACAGAATTACAATGTAACCCCTACTATAGCCACAACCCAGTCTAACAGAATTACAATGTAACCTCTACTATAGCCACAACCCAATCTAACAGAATTACAATGTAACCTCTACTATAGCCACAACCCAACCTAACAGCAGAATTACAATGTAACCTCTACTATAGCCACAACCCAGCCTAACAGAATTACAATGTAACCTCTACTATAGCCACAACCCAGTCTAACAGAATTACAATGTAACCTCTACTATAGCCACAACCCAGTCTAACAGAATTACAATGTAACCTCTACTATAGCCACAACCCAGTCTAAAAGAATTACAATGTAACCTCTACTATAGCCACAACCCAGTCTAACAGAATTACAATGTAACCTCTACTATAGCCACAACCCAGTCTAACAGAATTACAATGTAACCTCTACTATAGCCACAACCCAGCCTAACAGAATTACAATGTAACCTCTACTATAGCCACAACCCAGTCTAACAGAATTACAATGTAACCTCTACTATAGCCACAACCCAGTCTAACAGAATTACAATGTAACCTCTACTATAGCCACAACCCAGTCTAACAGAATTACAATGTAACCTCTACTATAGCCACAACCCAGTCTAACAGAATTACAATGTAACCTCTACTATAGCCACAACCCAACCTAACAGCAGAATTACAATGTAACCTCTACTATAGCCACAACCCAGTCTAACAGAATTACAATGTAACCTCTACTATAGCCACAACCCAGTCTAACAGAATTACAATGTAACCTCTACTATAGCCACAACCCAGTCTAACAGAATTACAATGTAACCTCTACTATAGCCACAACCCAACCTAACAGCAGAATTACAATGTAACCTCTACTATAGCCACAACCTAGCCTAACAGAATTACAATGTAACCTCTACTATAGTCACAACCCAGCCTAACAGAATTACAATGTAACCTCTACTATAGCCACAACCCAGTCTAACAGAATTACAATGTAACCTCTACTATAGCCACAACCCAGTCTAACAGAATTACAATGTAACCTCTACTATAGCCACAACCTAGCCTATCAGAATTACAATGTAACCTCTACTATAGCCACAACCCATTCTAACAGAATTACAATGTAACCTCTACTATAGTCACAACCCAGCCTAACAGAATTACAATGTAACCTCTACTATAGTCACAACCCAGCCTAACAGAATTACAATGTAACCTCTACTATAGCCACAACCTAGCCTAACAGAATTACAATGTAACCTCTACTATAGCCACAACCTAGCCTAACAGAATTACAATGTAACCTCTACTATAGCCACAACCTAGCCTAACAGAATTACAATGTAACCTCTACTATAGTCACAACCCAGCCTAACAGAATTACAATGTAACCTCTACTATAGCCACAACCCAGTCTAACAGAATTAGAATGTAACCTCTACTATAGCCACAACCCAGTCTAACAGAATTACAATGTAACCTCTACTATAGCCACAACCTAGCCTATCAGAATTACAATGTAACCTCTACTATAGCCACAACCCATTCTAACAGAATTACAATGTAACCTCTACTATAGTCACAACCCAGCCTAACAGAATTACAATGTAACCTCTACTATAGCCACAACCCAGTCTAACAGAATTACAATGTAACCTCTACTATAGCCACAACCCAGTCTAACAGAATTACAATGTAACCTCTACTATAGCCACAACCTAGCCTAACAGAATTACAATGTAACCTCTACTATAGCCACAACCTAGCCTAACAGAATTACAATGTAACCTCTACTATAGTCACAACCCAGCCTAACAGAATTACAATGTAACCTCTACTATAGCCACAACCCAGTCTAACAGAATTACAATGTAAACTCTACTATAGCCACAACCCAGTCTAACAGAATTACAATGTAACCTCTACTATAGCCACAACCTAGCCTATCAGAATTACAATGTAACCTCTACTATAGCCACAACCTAGCCTAACAGAATTACAATGTAACCTCTACTATAGTCACAACCCAGCCTAACAGAATTACAATGTAACCTCTACTATAGTCACAACCCAGCCTAACAGAATTACAATGTGACCTCTACTATAGCCACAACCTAGCCTAACAGAATTACAATGTAACCTCTACTATAGCCACAACCCAGCCTAACAGAATTACAATGTAACCTCTACTATAGCCACAACCTAGCCTAACAGAATTACAATGTAACCTCTACTATAGCCACAACCTAGCCTAACAGAATTACAATGTAACCTCTACTATAGCCACAACCTAGCCTAACAGAATTACAATGTAACCTCTACTATAGCCACAACCTAGCCTAACAGAATTACAATGTAACCTCTACTATAGCCACAACCTAGCCTAACAGAATTACAATGTAACCTCTACTATAGCCACAACCTAGCCTAACAGAATTACAATGTAACCTCTACTATAGCCACAACCTAGCCTAACAGAATTACAATGTAACCTCTACTATAGCCACAACCTAGCCTAACAGAATTACAATGTAACCTCTACTATAGCCACAACACAGCCTAACAGAATTACAATGTAACCTCTACTATAGCCACTACCCAGCCTAACAGAATTACAATGTAACCTCTACTATAGCCACAACCCAGCCTAACAGAATTACAATGTAACCTCTACTATAGCCACAACCCAGCCTAACAGAATTACAATGTAACCTCTACTATAGCCACAACCCTGCCTAACAGAATTACAATGTAACCCCTACTATAGCCACAACCCAGTCTAACAGAATTACAATGTAACCTCTACTATAGCCACAACCCAATCTAACAGAATTACAATGTAACCTCTACTATAGCCACAACCCAACCTAACAGCAGAATTACAATGTAACCTCTACTATAGCCACAACCCAGCCTAACAGAATTACAATGTAACCTCTACTATAGCCACAACCCAGTCTAACAGAATTACAATGTAACCTCTACTATAGCCACAACCCAGTCTAACAGAATTACAATGTAACCTCTACTATAGCCACAACCCAGTCTAAAAGAATTACAATGTAACCTCTACTATAGCCACAACCCAGTCTAACAGAATTACAATGTAACCTCTACTATAGCCACAACCCAGTCTAACAGAATTACAATGTAACCTCTACTATAGCCACAACCCAGCCTAACAGAATTACAATGTAACCTCTACTATAGCCACAACCCAGTCTAACAGAATTACAATGTAACCTCTACTATAGCCACAACCCAGTCTAACAGAATTACAATGTAACCTCTACTATAGCCACAACCCAGTCTAACAGAATTACAATGTAACCTCTACTATAGCCACAACCCAGTCTAACAGAATTACAATGTAACCTCTACTATAGCCACAACCCAACCTAACAGCAGAATTACAATGTAACCTCTACTATAGCCACAACCCAGTCTAACAGAATTACAATGTAACCTCTACTATAGCCACAACCCAGTCTAACAGAATTACAATGTAACCTCTACTATAGCCACAACCCAGTCTAACAGAATTACAATGTAACCTCTACTATAGCCACAACCCAACCTAACAGCAGAATTACAATGTAACCTCTACTATAGCCACAACCCAGTCTAACAGAATTACAATGTAACCTCTACTATAGCCACAACCCAGTCTAACAGAATTACAATGTAACCTCTACTATAGCCACAACCCAACCTAACAGCAGAATTACAACGTAACCTCTACTATAGCCACAACCCAGCCTAACAGAATTACAATGTAACCTCTACTATAGCCACAACCCAGTCTAACAGAATTACAATGTAACCTCTACTATAGCCACAACCCAGCCTAACAGAATTACAATGTAACCTCTACTATAGCCACAACCCAGTCTAACAGAATTACAATGTAACCTCTACTATAGCCACAACCCAGTCTAACAGAATTACAATGTAACCTCTACTATAGCCACAACCCAGTCTAACAGAATTACAATGTAACCTCTACTATAGCCACAACCCAGTCTAACAGAATTACAATGTAACCTCTACTATAGCCACAACCCAGTCTAACAGAATTACAATGTAACCTCTACTATAGCCACAACCCAGTCTAACAGAATTACAATGTAACCTCTACTATAGCCACAACCCAGTCTAACAGAATTACAATGTAACCTCTACTATAGCCACAACCCAGCCTAACAGAATTACAATGTAACCTCTACTATAGCCACAACCCAGTCTAACAGAATTACAATGTAACCTCTACTATAGCCACAACCCAGTCTAACAGAATTACAATGTAACCTCTACTATAGCCACAACCTAGCCTAACAGCAGAATTACAATGTAACCTCTACTATAGCCACAACCTAGCCTAACAGAATTACAATGTAACCTCTACTATAGTCACAACCTAGCCTAACAGAATTACAATGTAACCTCTACTATAGCCACAACCTAGCCTATCAGAATTACAATGTAAACTCTACTATAGCCACAACCCAGTCTAACAGAATTACAATGTAACCTCTACTATAGTCACAACCCAGCCTAACAGAATTACAATGTAACCTCTACTATAGTCACAACCCAGCCTAACAGCAGAATTACAATGTAACCTCTACTATAGCCACAACCCAGTCTAACAGAATTACAATGTAACCTCTACTATAGCCACAACCCAGTCTAACAGAAATACAATGTAACCTCTACTATAGCCACAACCCAACCTAACAGCAGAATTACAACGTAACCTCTACTATAGCCACAACCCAGCCTAACAGAATTACAATGTAACCTCTACTATAGCCACAACCCTGCCTAACAGAATTACAATGTAACCCCTACTATAGCCACAACCCAGTCTAACAGAATTACAATGTAACCTCTACTATAGCCACAACCCAGTCTAACAGAATTACAATGTAACCTCTACTATAGCCACAACCTAGCCTAACAGAATTACAATGTAACCTCTACTATAGCCACAACCTAGCTTAACAGAATTACAATGTAACCTCTACTATAGCCACAACCTAGCCTAACAGAATTACAATGTAACCTCTACTATAGCCACAACCTAGCCTAACAGAATTACAATGTAACCTCTACTATAGCCACAATCTAGCTTAACAGAATTACAATGTAACCTCTACTATAGCCACAACCTAGCCTAACAGAATTACAATGTAACCTCTACTACAGCCACAACCCAGCCTAACAGAATTACAATGTAACCTCTACTATAACCACAACCTAGCCTAACAGAATTACAATGTAACCTCTACTATAGCCACAACCTAGCCTAACAGAATTACAATGTAACCTCTACTATAGCCACAACCTAGCTTAACGGAATTACAATGTAACCTCTACTATAGCCACAACCCAGCCTAACAGAATTACAATGTAACCTCTACTATAGCCACAACCCAGTCTAACAGAATTACAATGTAACCTCTACTATAGCCACAACCCAGTCTAACAGAATTACAATGTAACCTCTACTATAGCCACAACCAAGCCTAACAGAATTACAATGTAACCTCTACTATAGCCACAACCTAGCCTAACAGAATTACAATGTAACCTCTACTATAGCCACAACCTAGCCTAACAGAATTACAATGTAACCTCTACTATAGCCACAGCCTAGCCTAACAGAATTACAATGTAACCTCTACTATAGCCACAACCCAGTCTAACAGAATTACAATGTAACCTCTACTATAGCCACAACCCAGCCTAACAGAATTACAATGTAACCTCTACTATAGCCACAACCTAGTCTAACAGAATTACAATGTAACCTCTACTATAGCCACAACCCAGCCTAACAGAATTACAATGTAACCTCTACTATAGCCACAACCTAGTCTAGCAGAATTACAATGTAACCTCTACTATAGCCACAACCCAGTCTAACAGAATTACAATGTAACCTCTACTATAGCCACAACCTAGTCTAACAGAATTACAATGTAACCTCTACTATAGCCACAACCTAGCCTAACAGAATTACAATGTAACCTCTACTATAGCCACAACCTAGCCTAACAGAATTACAATGTAACCTCTACTATAGTCACAACCCAGCCTAACAGAATTACAATGTAACCTCTACTATAGCCACAACCCAGTCTAACAGAATTACAATGTAACCTCTACTACAGCCACAACCCAGTCTAACAGAATTACAATGTAACCTCTACTATAGCCACAACCTAGCCTATCAGAATTACAATGTAACCTCTACTATACCCACAACCCATTCTAACAGAATTACAATGTAACCTCTACTATAGTCACAACCCAGCCTAACAGAATTACAATGTAACCTCTACTATAGTCACAACCCAGCCTAACAGAATTACAATGTAACCTCTACTATAGCCACAACCTAGCCTAACAGAATTACAATGTAACCTCTACTATAGCCACAACCTAGCCTAACAGAATTACAATGTAACCTCTACTATAGCCACAACCTAGCCTAACAGAATTACAATGTAACCTCTACTATAGTCACAACCCAGCCTAACAGAATTACAATGTAACCTCTACTATAGCCACAACCCAGTCTAACAGAATTACAATGTAACCTCTACTATAGCCACAACCCAGTCTAACAGAATTACAATGTAACCTCTACTATAGCCACAACCTAGCCTATCAGAATTACAATGTAACCTCTACTATAGCCACAACCCATTCTAACAGAATTACAATGTAACCTCTACTATAGTCACAACCCAGCCTAACAGAATTACAATGTAACCTCTACTATAGCCACAACCCAGTCTAACAGAATTACAATGTAACCTCTACTATAGCCACAACCCAGTCTAACAGAATTACAATGTAACCTCTACTATAGCCACAACCTAGCCTAACAGAATTACAATGTAACCTCTACTATAGCCACAACCTAGCCTAACAGAATTACAATGTAACCTCTACTATAGTCACAACCCAGCCTAACAGAATTACAATGTAACCTCTACTATAGCCACAACCCAGTCTAACAGAATTACAATGTAAACTCTACTATAGCCACAACCCAGTCTAACAGAATTACAATGTAACCTCTACTATAGCCACAACCTAGCCTAACAGAATTACAATGTAACCTCTACTATAGTCACAACCCAGCCTAACAGAATTACAATGTAACCTCTACTATAGTCACAACCCAGCCTAACAGAATTACAATGTAACCTCTACTATAGCCACAACCTAGCCTAACAGAATTACAATGTAACCTCTACTATAGCCACAACCCAGCCTAACAGAATTACAATGTAACCTCTACTATAGCCACAACCTAGCCTAACAGAATTACAATGTAACCTCTACTATAGCCTCCAACCTAGCCTAACAGAATTACAATGTAACCTCTACTATAGCCACAACCTAGCCTAACAGAATTACAATGTAACCTCTACTATAGCCACAACCTAGCCTAACAGAATTACAATGTAACCTCTACTATAGCCACAACCTAGCCTAACAGAATTACAATGTAACCTCTACTATAGCCACAACCTAGCCTAACAGAATTACAATGTAACCTCTACTATAGCCACAACCTAGCCTAACAGAATTACAATGTAACCTCTACTATAGCCACAACCTAGCCTAACAGAATTACAATGTAACCTCTACAATAGCCACAACACAGCCTAACAGAATTACAATGTAACCTCTACTATAGCCACAACCCAGCCTAACAGAATTACAATGTAACCTCTACTATAGCCACAACCCAGCCTAACAGAATTACAATGTAACCTCTACTATAGCCACAACCCAGCCTAACAGAATTACAATGTAACCTCTACTATAGCCACAACCCTGCCTAACAGAATTACAATGTAACCCCTACTATAGCCACAACCCAGTCTAACAGAATTACAATGTAACCTCTACTATAGCCACAACCCAATCTAACAGAATTACAATGTAACCTCTACTATAGCCACAACCCAACCTAACAGCAGAATTACAATGTAACCTCTACTATAGCCACAACCCAGCCTAACAGAATTACAATGTAACCTCTACTATAGCCACAACCCAGTCTAACAGAATTACAATGTAACCTCTACTATAGCCACAACCCAGTCTAACAGAATTACAATGTAACCTCTACTATAGCCACAACCCAGTCTAAAAGAATTACAATGTAACCTCTACTATAGCCACAACCCAGTCTAACAGAATTACAATGTAACCTCTACTATAGCCACAACCCAGTCTAACAGAATTACAATGTAACCTCTACTATAGCCACAACCCAGCCTAACAGAATTACAATGTAACCTCTACTATAGCCACAACCCAGTCTAACAGAATTACAATGTAACCTCTACTATAGCCACAACCCAGTCTAACAGAATTACAATGTAACCTCTACTATAGCCACAACCCAGTCTAACAGAATTACAATGTAACCTCTACTATAGCCACAACCCAGTCTAACAGAATTACAATGTAACCTCTACTATAGCCACAACCCAACCTAACAGCAGAATTACAATGTAACCTCTACTATAGCCACAACCCAGTCTAACAGAATTACAATGTAACCTCTACTATAGCCACAACCCAGTCTAACAGAATTACAATGTAACCTCTACTATAGCCACAACCCAACCTAACAGCAGAATTACAACGTAACCTCTACTATAGCCACAACCCAGCCTAACAGAATTACAATGTAACCTCTACTATAGCCACAACCCTGCCTAACAGAATTACAATGTAACCCCTACTATAGCCACAACCCAGTCTAACAGAATTACAATGTAACCTCTACTATAGCCACAACCTAGTCTAACAGAATTACAATGTAACCTCTACTATAGCCACAACCTAGCCTAACAGAATTACAATGTAACCTCTACTATAGCCACAACCTAGCCTAACAGAATTACAATGTAACCTCTACTATAGTCACAACCCAGCCTAACAGAATTACAATGTAACCTCTACTATAGCCACAACCCAGTCTAACAGAATTACAATGTAACCTCTACTATAGCCACAACCCAGTCTAACAGAATTACAATGTAACCTCTACTATAGCCACAACCTAGCCTATCAGAATTACAATGTAACCTCTACTATAGCCACAACCCATTCTAACAGAATTACAATGTAACCTCTACTATAGTCACAACCCAGCCTAACAGAATTACAATGTAACCTCTACTATAGTCACAACCCAGCCTAACAGAATTACAATGTAACCTCTACTATAGCCACAACCTAGCCTAACAGAATTACAATGTAACCTCTACTATAGCCACAACCTAGCCTAACAGAATTACAATGTAACCTCTACTATAGCCACAACCTAGCCTAACAGAATTACAATGTAACCTCTACTATAGTCACAACCCAGCCTAACAGAATTACAATGTAACCTCTACTATAGCCACAACCCAGTCTAACAGAATTAGAATGTAACCTCTACTATAGCCACAACCCAGTCTAACAGAATTACAATGTAACCTCTACTATAGCCACAACCTAGCCTATCAGAATTACAATGTAACCTCTACTATAGCCACAACCCATTCTAACAGAATTACAATGTAACCTCTACTATAGTCACAACCCAGCCTAACAGAATTACAATGTAACCTCTACTATAGCCACAACCCAGTCTAACAGAATTACAATGTAACCTCTACTATAGCCACAACCCAGTCTAACAGAATTACAATGTAACCTCTACTATAGCCACAACCTAGCCTAACAGAATTACAATGTAACCTCTACTATAGCCACAACCTAGCCTAACAGAATTACAATGTAACCTCTACTATAGTCACAACCCAGCCTAACAGAATTACAATGTAACCTCTACTATAGCCACAACCCAGTCTAACAGAATTACAATGTAAACTCTACTATAGCCACAACCCAGTCTAACAGAATTACAATGTAACCTCTACTATAGCCACAACCTAGCCTATCAGAATTACAATGTAACCTCTACTATAGCCACAACCTAGCCTAACAGAATTACAATGTAACCTCTACTATAGTCACAACCCAGCCTAACAGAATTACAATGTAACCTCTACTATAGTCACAACCCAGCCTAACAGAATTACAATGTAACCTCTACTATAGCCACAACCTAGCCTAACAGAATTACAATGTAACCTCTACTATAGCCACAACCCAGCCTAACAGAATTACAATGTAACCTCTACTATAGCCACAACCTAGCCTAACAGAATTACAATGTAACCTCTACTATAGCCACAACCTAGCCTAACAGAATTACAATGTAACCTCTACTATAGCCACAACCTAGCCTAACAGAATTACAATGTAACCTCTACTATAGCCACAACCTAGCCTAACAGAATTACAATGTAACCTCTACTATAGCCACAACTTAGCCTAACAGAATTACAATGTAACCTCTACTATAGCCACAACCTAGCCTAACAGAATTACAATGTAACCTCTACTATAGCCACAACCTAGCCTAACAGAATTACAATGTAACCTCTACTATAGCCACAACCTAGCCTAACAGAATTACAATGTAACCTCTACTATAGCCACAACACAGCCTAACAGAATTACAATGTAACCTCTACTATAGCCACTACCCAGCCTAACAGAATTACAATGTAACCTCTACTATAGCCACAACCCAGCCTAACAGAATTACAATGTAACCTCTACTATAGCCACAACCCAGCCTAACAGAATTACAATGTAACCTCTACTATAGCCACAACCCTGCCTAACAGAATTACAATGTAACCCCTACTATAGCCACAACCCAGTCTAACAGAATTACAATGTAACCTCTACTATAGCCACAACCCAATCTAACAGAATTACAATGTAACCTCTACTATAGCCACAACCCAACCTAACAGCAGAATTACAATGTAACCTCTACTATAGCCACAACCCAGCCTAACAGAATTACAATGTAACCTCTACTATAGCCACAACCCAGTCTAACAGAATTACAATGTAACCTCTACTATAGCCACAACCCAGTCTAACAGAATTACAATGTAACCTCTACTATAGCCACAACCCAGTCTAAAAGAATTACAATGTAACCTCTACTATAGCCACAACCCAGTCTAACAGAATTACAATGTAACCTCTACTATAGCCACAACCCAGTCTAACAGAATTACAATGTAACCTCTACTATAGCCACAACCCAGCCTAACAGAATTACAATGTAACCTCTACTATAGCCACAACCCAGTCTAACAGAATTACAATGTAACCTCTACTATAGCCACAACCCAGTCTAACAGAATTACAATGTAACCTCTACTATAGCCACAACCCAGTCTAACAGAATTACAATGTAACCTCTACTATAGCCACAACCCAGTCTAACAGAATTACAATGTAACCTCTACTATAGCCACAACCCAACCTAACAGCAGAATTACAATGTAACCTCTACTATAGCCACAACCCAGTCTAACAGAATTACAATGTAACCTCTACTATAGCCACAACCCAGTCTAACAGAATTACAATGTAACCTCTACTATAGCCACAACCCAGTCTAACAGAATTACAATGTAACCTCTACTATAGCCACAACCCAACCTAACAGCAGAATTACAATGTAACCTCTACTATAGCCACAACCCAGTCTAACAGAATTACAATGTAACCTCTACTATAGCCACAACCCAGTCTAACAGAATTACAATGTAACCTCTACTATAGCCACAACCCAACCTAACAGCAGAATTACAACGTAACCTCTACTATAGCCACAACCCAGCCTAACAGAATTACAATGTAACCTCTACTATAGCCACAACCCAGTCTAACAGAATTACAATGTAACCTCTACTATAGCCACAACCCAGCCTAACAGAATTACAATGTAACCTCTACTATAGCCACAACCCAGTCTAACAGAATTACAATGTAACCTCTACTATAGCCACAACCCAGTCTAACAGAATTACAATGTAACCTCTACTATAGCCACAACCCAGTCTAACAGAATTACAATGTAACCTCTACTATAGCCACAACCCAGTCTAACAGAATTACAATGTAACCTCTACTATAGCCACAACCCAGTCTAACAGAATTACAATGTAACCTCTACTATAGCCACAACCCAGTCTAACAGAATTACAATGTAACCTCTACTATAGCCACAACCCAGTCTAACAGAATTACAATGTAACCTCTACTATAGCCACAACCCAGCCTAACAGAATTACAATGTAACCTCTACTATAGCCACAACCCAGTCTAACAGAATTACAATGTAACCTCTACTATAGCCACAACCCAGTCTAACAGAATTACAATGTAACCTCTACTATAGCCACAACCCAACCTAACAGCAGAATTACAACGTAACCT
The DNA here is from genome assembly GCA_964016885.1 of Eledone cirrhosa. Lineage (NCBI taxonomy): Eukaryota > Metazoa > Mollusca > Cephalopoda > Octopoda > Eledonidae > Eledone > Eledone cirrhosa. Next base: position 46,427,428 of record OZ024740.1, read on the forward strand.
CTACTATCGCCACAACCCAGCCTAACAGAATTACAATGTAACCTCTACTATAGCCACAACCCTGCCTAACAGAATTACAATGTAACCCCTACTATAGCCACAACCCAGTCTAACAGAATTACAATGTAACCTCTACTATAGCCACAACCCAGTCTAACAGAATTACAATGTAACCTCTACTATAGCCACAACCCAACCTAACAGCAGAATTACAATGTAACCTCTACTATAGCCACAACCCAGCCTAACAGAATTACAATGTAACCTCTACTATAGCCACAACCCAGTCTAACAGAATTACAATGTAACCTCTACTATAGCCACAACCCAGTCTAACAGAATTACAATGTAACCTCTACTATAGCCACAACCCAGTCTAACAGAATTACAATGTAACCACTACTATAGCCACAACCCAGTCTAACAGAATTACAATGTAACCTCTACTATAGCCACAACCCAGCCTAACAGAATTACAATGCAACCTCTACTATAGTCACAACCCAGTCTAACAGAATTACAATGTAACCTCTACTATAGTCACAACCCAGCCTAACAGAATTACAATGTAACCTCTACTAAAGCCACAACCCAGTCTAGCAGAATTACAATGTAACCTCTACTATAGCCACAACCCAGCCTAACAGAATTACAATGTAACCTCTACTATAGCCACAACCTAGTCTAACAGAATTACAATGTAACCTCTACTATAGCCACAACCCAGCCTAACAGAATTACAATGTAACCTCTACTATAGCCACAACCTAGCCTAACAGAATTACAATGTAACCTCTACTATAGCCACAACCTAGTCTAACAGAATTACAATGTAACCTCTACTATAGCCACAACCTAGCCTAACAGAATTACAATGTAACCGCTACTATAGCCACAACCCATTCTAACAGAATTACAATGTAACCTCTACTATAGACACAACCCAGCCTAACAGAATTACAATGTAACCTCTACTATAGCCACAACCCAGTCTAACAGAATTACAATGTAACCTCTACTATAGCCACAACCCAGTCTAACAGAATTACAATGTAACCTCTACTATAGCCACAACCCAGTCTAACAGAATTACAATGTAACCTCTACTATAGCCACAACCTAGCCTAACAGAATTACAATGTAACCTCTACTATAGCCACAACCTAGCCTAACAGAATTACAATGTAACCTCTACTATAGTCACAACCCAGTCTAACAGAATTACAATGTAACCTCTACTATAGCCACAACCTAGCCTAACAGAATTACAATGTAACCTCTACTATAGCCACAACCTAGCCTAACAGAATTACAATGTAACCTCTACTATAGTCACAACCCAGCCTAACAGAATTACAATGTAACCTCTACTATAGCCACAACCCAGTCTAACAGAATTACAATGTAACCTCTACTATAGCCACAACCCAGTCTAACAGAATTACAATGTAACCTCTACTATAGCCACAACCTAGCCTAACAGAATTACAACGTAACCTCTACTATAGCCACAACCTAGCCTAACAGAATTACAATGTAACCTCTACTATAGCCACAACCCAGTCTAACAGAATTACAATGTAACCTCTACTATAGCCACAACCCAGTCTAACAGAATTACAATGTAACCTCTACTATAGCCACAACCCAACCTAACAGAATTACAATGTAACCTCTACTATAGCCACAACCCAGTCTAACAGAATTACAATGTAACCTCTACTATAGCCACAACCTAGCCTAACAGAATTACAATGTAACCTCTACTATAGCCACAACCTAGCTTAACAGAATTACAATGTAACCTCTACTATAGCCACAACCTAGCCTAACAGAATTACAATGTAACCTCTACTATAGCCACAACCTAGCCTAACAGAATTACAATGTAACCTCTACTATAGCCACAATCTAGCTTAACAGAATTACAATGTAACCTCTACTATAGCCACAACCTAGCCTAACAGAATTACAATGTAACCTCTACTATAGCCACAACCCAGCCTAACAGAATTACAATGTAACCTCTACTATAGCCACAACCTAGCCTAACAGAATTACAATGTAACCTCTACTATAGCCACAACCTAGCCTAACAGAATTACAATGTAACCTCTACTATAGCCACAACCTAGCTTAACAGAATTACAATGTAACCTCTACTATAGCCACAACCCAGCCTAACAGAATTACAATGTAACCTCTACTATAGCCACAACCCAGTCTAACAGAATTACAATGTAACCTCTACTATAGCCACAACCCAGTCTAACAGAATTACAATGTAACCTCTACTATAGCCACAACCAAGCCTAACAGAATTACAATGTAACCTCTACTATAGCCACAACCTAGCCTAACAGAATTACAATGTAACCTCTACTATAGCCACAACCTAGCCTAACAGAATTACAATGTAACCTCTACTATAGCCACAGCCTAGCCTAACAGAATTACAATGTAACCTCTACTATAGCCACAACCCAGTCTAACAGAATTACAATGTAACCTCTACTATAGCCACAACCCAGCCTAACAGAATTACAATGTAACCTCTACTATAGCCACAACCTAGTCTAACAGAATTACAATGTAACCTCTACTATAGCCACAACCGAGCCTAACAGAATTACAATGTAACCTCTACTATAGCCACAGCCTAGCCTAACAGAATTACAATGTAACCTCTACTATAGCCACAACCCAGTCTAACAGAATTACAATGTAACCTCTACTATAGCCACAACCCAGCCTAACAGAATTACAATGTAACCTCTACTATAGCCACAACCTAGTCTAACAGAATTACAATGTAACCTCTACTATAGCCACAACCCAGCCTAACAGAATTACAATGTAACCTCTACTATAGCCACAGCCTAGCCTAACAGAATTACAATGTAACCTCTACTATAGCCACAACCCAGTCTAACAGAATTACAATGTAACCTCTACTATAGCCACAACCTAGCCTAACAGAATTACAATGTAACCTCTACTATAGCCACAACCCAGCCTAACAGAATTACAATGTAACCTCTACTATAGCCACAACCTCGTCTAGCAGAATTACAATGTAAACTCTACTATAGCCACAACCTAGTCTAACAGAATTACAATGTAACCTCTACTATAGCCACAACCTAGCCTAACAGAATTACAATGTAACCTCTACTATAGCCACAACCTAGCCTAACAGAATTACAATGTAACCTCTACTATAGCCACAACCTCGTCTAGCAGAATTACAATGTAAACTCTACTATAGCCACAACCTAGCCTAACAGAATTACAATGTAACCTCTACTATAGCCACAACCTAGCCTAACAGAATTACAACGTAACCTCTACTATAGTCACAACCTAGCCTAACAGAATTACAATGTAACCTCTACTATAGCCACAACCTAGTCTAACAGAATTACAATGTAACCTCTACTATAGCCACAACCTAGCCTAACAGAATTACAATGTAACCTCTACTATAGTCACAACCTAGCCTAACAGAATTACAATGTAACCTCTACTATAGCCACAACCTAGCCTAACAGAATTACAATGTAACCTCTACTATAGCCACAACCTAGCCTAACAGAATTACAATGTAACCTCTACTATAGCCACAACCCAGTCTAACAGAATTACAATGTAACCTCTACTATAGTCACAACCCAGCCTAACAGAATTACAATGTAACCTCTACTATAGCCACGACCCAGCCTAACAGAATTACAATGTAACCTCTACTATAGCCACAACCCATTCTAACAGAATTACAATGTAACCTCTACTATAGCCACAACCTAGCCTAACAGAATTACAATGTAACCTCTACTATAGCCACAACGCAGTCTAACAGAATTACAATGTAACCTCTACTATAGTCACAACCCAGCCTAACAGAATTACAATGTAACCTCTACTATAGCCACAACCCAGTCTAACAGAATTACAATGTAACCTCTACTATAGCCACAACCCAGTCTAACAGAATTACAATGTAACCTCTACTATAGCCACAACCTAGCCTATCAGAATTACAATGTAAACTCTACTATAGCCACAACCCAGTCTAACAGAATTACAATGTAACCTCTACTATAGCCACAACCTAGCCTATCAGAATTACAATGTAACCTCTACTATAGCCACAACCTAGCCTAACAGAATTACAATGTAACCTCTACTATAGTCACAACCCAGCCTAACAGAATTACAATGTAACCTCTACTATAGTCACAACCCAGCCTAACAGAATTACAATGTAACCTCTACTATAGCCACAACCTAGCCTAACAGAATTACAATGTAACCTCTACTATAGCCACAACCCAGCCTAACAGAATTACAATGTAACCTCTACTATAGCCACAACCTAGCCTAACAGAATTACAATGTAACCTCTACTATAGCCACAACCTAGCCTAACAGAATTACAATGTAACCTCTACTATAGCCACAACCTAGCCTAACAGAATTACAATGTAACCTCTACTATAGCCACAACCTAGCCTAACAGAATTACAATGTAACCTCTACTATAGCCACAACCTAGCCTAACAGAATTACAATGTAACCTCTACTATAGCCACAACCTAGCCTAACAGAATTACAATGTAACCTCTACTATAGCCACAACCTAGCCTAACAGAATTACAATGTAACCTCTACTATAGTCACAACCCAGCCTAACAGAATTACAATGTAACCTCTACTATAGCCACAACCCAGTCTAACAGAATTACAATGTAACCTCTACTATAGCCACAACCCAGTCTAACAGAATTACAATGTAACCTCTACTATAGCCACAACCTAGCCTATCAGAATTACAATGTAACCTCTACTATAGCCACAACCCATTCTAACAGAATTACAATGTAACCTCTACTATAGTCACAACCCAGCCTAACAGAATTACAATGTAACCTCTACTATAGCCACAACCCAGTCTAACAGAATTACAATGTAACCTCTACTATAGCCACAACCCAGTCTAACAGAATTACAATGTAACCTCTACTATAGCCACAACCTAGCCTAACAGAATTACAATGTAACCTCTACTATAGCCACAACCTAGCCTAACAGAATTACAATGTAACCTCTACTATAGTCACAACCCAGCCTAACAGAATTACAATGTAACCTCTACTATAGCCACAACCGAGTCTAACAGAATTACAATGTAAACTCTACTATAGCCACAACCCAGTCTAACAGAATTACAATGTAACCTCTACTATAGCCACAACCTAGCCTATCAGAATTACAATGTAACCTCTACTATAGCCACAACCTAGCCTAACAGAATTACAATGTAACCTCTACTATAGTCACAACCCAGCCTAACAGAATTACAATGTAACCTCTACTATAGTCACAACCCAGCCTAACAGAATTACAATGTAACCTCTACTATAGCCACAACCTAGCCTAACAGAATTACAATGTAACCTCTACTATAGCCACAACCCAGCCTAACAGAATTACAATGTAACCTCTACTATAGCCACAACCTAGCCTAACAGAATTACAATGTAACCTCTACTATAGCCACAACCTAGCCTAACAGAATTACAATGTAACCTCTACTATAGCCACAACCTAGCCTAACAGAATTACAATGTAACCTCTACTATAGCCACAACCTAGCCTAACAGAATTACAATGTAACCTCTACTATAGCCACAACCTAGCCTAACAGAATTACAATGTAACCTCTACTATAGCCACAACCTAGCCTAACAGAATTACAATGTAACCTCTACTATAGCCACAACCTAGCCTAACAGAATTACAATGTAACCTCTACTATAGCCACAACACAGCCTAACAGAATTACAATGTAACCTCTACTATAGCCACAACCCAGTCTAACAGAATTACAATGTAACCTCTACTATAGCCACAACCCAGTCTAACAGAATTACAATGTAACCTCTACTATAGCCACAACCCAGTCTAAAAGAATTACAATGTAACCTCTACTATAGCCACAACCCAGTCTAACAGAATTACAATGTAACCTCTACTATAGCCACAACCCAGTCTAACAGAATTACAATGTAACATCTACTATAGCCACAACCCAGCCTAACAGAATTACAATGTAACCTCTACTATCGCCACAACCCAGTCTAACAGAATTACAATGTAACCTCTACTATAGCCACAACCCAGTCTAACAGAATTACAATGTAACCTCTACTATAGCCACAACCCAGTCTAACAGAATTACAATGTAACCTCTACTATAGCCACAACCCAACCTAACAGCAGAATTACAATGTAACCTCTACTATAGCCACAACCCAGTCTAACAGAATTACAATGTAACCTCTACTATAGCCACAACCCAGTCTAACAGAATTACAATGTAACCTCTACTATAGCCACAACCCAACCTAACAGCAGAATTACAACGTAACCTCTACTATAGCCACAACCCAGCCTAACAGAATTACAATGTAACCTCTACTATAGCCACAACCCTGCCTAACAGAATTACAATGTAACCCCTACTATAGCCACAACCCAGTCTAACAGAATTACAATGTAACCTCTACTATAGGCACAACCCAGTCTAACAGAATTACAATGTAACCTCTACTATAGCCACAACCCAACCTAACAGCAGAATTACAATGTAACCTCTACTATAGCCACAACCCAGCCTAACAGAATTACAATGTAACCTCTACTATAGCCACAACCCAGTCTAACAGAATTACAATGTAACCTCTACTATAGCCACAACCCAGTCTAACAGAATTACAATGTAACCTCTACTATAGCCACAACCCAGCCTAACAGAATTACAATGTAACCTCTACTATAGCCACAACCCAGTCTAACAGAATTACAATGTAACCTCTACTATAGCCACAACCCAGTCTAACAGAATTACAATGTAACCTCTACTATAGCCACAACCCAGTCTAACAGAATTACAATGTAACCTCTACTATAGCCACAACCCAGTCTAACAGAATTACAATGTAACCTCTACTATAGCCACAACCCAGTCTAACAGAATTACAATGTAACCTCTACTATAGCCACAACCCAGTCTAACAGAATTACAATGTAACCTCTACTATAGCCACAACCCAGCCTAACAGAATTACAATGTAACCTCTACTATAGCCACAACCCAGTCTAACAGAATTACAATGTAACCTCTACTATAGCCACAACCCAGTCTAACAGAATTACAATGTAACCTCTACTATAGCCACAACCCAGTTTAACAGAATTACAATGTAACCTCTACTATAGCCACAACCCAGTCTAACAGAATTACAATGTAACCTCTACTATAGCCACAACCTAGCCTATCAGAATTACAATGTAACCTCTACTATAGCCAAAATCTAGCCTAACAGAATTACAATGTAACCTCTACTATAGTCACAACCCAGCCTAACAGAATTACAATGTAACCTCTACTATAGTCACAACCCAGCCTAACAGAATTACAATGTAACCTCTACTATAGCCACAACCCAGTCTAACAGAATTACAATGTAACCTCTACTATAGCCACAACCTAGCCTAACAGAATTACAATGTAACCTCTACTATAGCCACAACCCAGCCTAACAGAATTACAATGTAACCTCTACTATAGCCACAACCTAGCCTAACAGAATTACAATGTAACCTCTACTATAGCCACAACCTAGCCTAACAGAATTACAATGTAACCTCTACTATAGCCACAACCTAGCCTAACAGAATTACAATGTAACCTCTACTATAGCCACAACCTAGCCTAACAGAATTACAATGTAACCTCTACTATAGCCACAACCTAGCCTAACAGAATTACAATGTAACCTCTACTATAGCCACAACCTAGCCTAACAGAATTACAATGTAATCTCTACTATAGTCACAACCTAGCCTAACAGAATTACAATGTAACCTCTACTATAGCCACAACCTAGCCTAACAGAATTACAATGTAAACTCTACTATAGCCACAACCCAGTCTAACAGAATTACAATGTAACCTCTACTATAGCCACAACCCAGTCTAACAGAATTACAATGTAACCTCTACTATAGCCACAACCCAGCCTAACAGAATTACAATGTAACCTCTACTATAGCCACAACCCAGTCTAACAGAATTACAATGTAACCTCTACTATAGCCACAACCCAGTCTAACAGAATTACAATGTAACCTCTACTATAGCCACAACCCAACCTAACAGCAGAATTACAACGTAACCTCTACTATAGCCACAACCCAGCCTAACAGAATTACAATGTAACCTCTACTATAGCCACAACCCTGCCTAACAGAATTACAATGTAACCCCTACTATAGCCACAACCCAGTCTAACAGAATTACAATGTAACCTCTACTATAGCCACAACCCAGTCTAACAGAATTACAATGTAACCTCTACTATAGCCACAACCCAACCTAACAGCAGAATTACAATGTAACCTCTACTATAGCCACAACCCAGCCTAACAGAATTACAATGTAACCTCTACTATAGCCACAACCCAGTCTAACAGAATTACAATGTAACCTCTACTATAGCCACAACCCAGTCTAACAGAATTACAATGTAACCTCTACTATAGCCACAACCCAGTCTAACAGAATTACAATGTAACCTCTACTATAGCCACAACCCAGTCTAACAGAATTACAATGTAACCACTACTATAGCCACAACCCAGTTTAACAGAATTACAATGTAACCTCTACTATAGCCACAACCCAGCCTAACAGAATTACAATGCAACCTCTACTATAGTCACAACCCAGTCTAACAGAATTACAATGTAACCTCTACTATAGTCACAACCCAGCCTAACAGAATTACAATGTAACCTCTACTAAAGCCACAACCCAGTCTAGCAGAATTACAATGTAACCTCTACTATAGCCACAACCCAGCCTAACAGAATTACAATGTAACCTCTACTATAGCCACAACCTAGCCTAACAGAATTACAATGTAACCTCTACTATAGCCACAACCTAGTCTAACAGAATTACAATGTAACCTCTACTATAGCCACAACCTAGCCTAACAGAATTACAATGTAACCGCTACTATAGCCACAACCCATTCTAACAGAATTACAATGTAACCTCTACTATAGTCACAACCCAGCCTAACAGAATTACAATGTAACCTCTACTATAGCCACAACCCAGTCTAACAGAATTACAATGTAACCTCTACTATAGCCACAACCCAGTCTAACAGAATTACAATGTAACCTCTACTATAGCCACAACCGAGTCTAACAGAATTACAATGTAACCTCTACTATAGCCACAACCCAGTCTAACAGAATTACAATGTAACCTCTACTATAGCCACAATCTAGCTTAACAGAATTACAATGTAACCTCTACTATAGCCACAACCTAGCCTAACAGAATTACAATGTAACCTCTACTATAGCCACAACCCAGCCTAACAGAATTACAATGCAACCTCTACTATAGTCACAACCCAGTCTAACAGAATTACAATGTAACCTCTACTATAGTCACAACCCAGCCTAACAGAATTACAATGTAACCTCTACTAAAGCCACAACCCAGTCTAGCAGAATTACAATGTAACCTCTACTATAGCCACAACCTAGCCTAACAGAATTACAATGTAACCTCTATTATAGCCACAACCTAGCCTAACAGAATTACAATGTAACCTCTACTATAGCCACAACCTAGCCTAACAGAATTACAATGTAACCTCTACTATAGCCACAACCTAGCCTAACAGAATTACAATGTAACCTCTACTATAGTCACAACCCAGCCTAACAGAATTACAATGTAACCTCTACTATAGCCACAACCCAGTCTAACAGAATTACAATGTAACCTCTACTATAGCCACAACCCAGTCTAACAGAATTACAATGTAACCTCTACTATAGCCACAACCTAGCCTATCAGAATTACAATGTAACCTCTACTATAGCCACAACCCATTCTAACAGAATTACAATGTAACCTCTACTATAGTCACAACCCAGCCTAACAGAATTACAATGTAACCTCTACTATAGCCACAACCCAGTCTAACAGAATTACAATGTAACCTCTACTATAGCCACAACCCAGTCTAACAGAATTACAATGTAACCTCTACTATAGCCACAACCTAGCCTAACAGAATTACAATGTAACCTCTACTATAGCCACAACCTAGCCTAACAGAATTACAATGTAACCTCTACTATAGTCACAACCCAGCCTAACAGAATTACAATGTAACCTCTACTATAGCCACAACCCAGTCTAACAGAATTACAATGTAAACTCTACTATAGCCACAACCCAGTCTAACAGAATTACAATGTAACCTCTACTATAGCCACAACCTAGCCTATCAGAATTACAATGTAACCTCTACTATAGCCGCAACCTAGCCTAACAGAATTACAATGTAACCTCTACTATAGTCACAACCCAGCCTAACAGAATTACAATGTAACCTCTACTATAGTCACAACCCAGCCTAACAGAATTACAATGTAACCTCTACTATAGCCACAACCTAGCCTAACAGAATTACAATGTAACCTCTACTATAGCCACAACCCAGCCTAACAGAATTACAATGTAACCTCTACTATAGCCACAACCTAGCCTAACAGAATTACAATGTAACCTCTACTATAGCCACAACCTAGCCTAACAGAATTACAATGTAACCTCTACTATAGCCACAACCTAGCCTAACAGAATTACAATGTAACCTCTACTATAGCCACAACCTAGCCTAACAGAATTACAATGTAACCTCTACTATAGCCACAACCTAGCCTAACAGAATTACAATGTAACCTCTACTATAGCCACAACCTAGCCTAACAGAATTACAATGTAACCTCTACTATAGCCACAACCTAGCCTAACAGAATTACAATGTAACCTCTACTATAGCCACAACACAGCCTAACAGAATTACAATGTAACCTCTACTATAGCCACAACCCAGTCTAACAGAATTACAATGTAACCTCTACTATAGCCACAACCCAGTCTAACAGAATTACAATGTAACCTCTACTATAGCCACAACCCAGTCTAAAAGAATTACAATGTAACCTCTACTATAGCCACAACCCAGTCTAACAGAATTACAATGTAACCTCTACTATAGCCACAACCCAGTCTAACAGAATTACAATGTAACATCTACTATAGCCACAACCCAGCCTAACAGAATTACAATGTAACCTCTACTATCGCCACAACCCAGTCTAACAGAATTACAATGTAACCTCTACTATAGCCACAACCCAGTCTAACAGAATTACAATGTAACCTCTACTATAGCCACAACCCAGTCTAACAGAATTACAATGTAACATCTACTATAGCCACAACCCAACCTAACAGCAGAATTACAATGTAACCTCTACTATAGCCACAACCCAGTCTAACAGAATTACAATGTAACCTCTACTATAGCCACAACCCAGTCTAACAGAATTACAATGTAACCTCTACTATAGCCACAACCCAACCTAACAGCAGAATTACAACGTAACCTCTACTATAGCCACAACCCAGCCTAACAGAATTACAATGTAACCTCTACTATAGCCACAACCCTGCCTAACAGAATTACAATGTAACCCCTACTATAGCCACAACCCAGTCTAACAGAATTACAATGTAACCTCTACTATAGCCACAACCCAGTCTAACAGAATTACAATGTAACCTCTACTATAGCCACAACCCAACCTAACAGCAGAATTACAATGTAACCTCTACTATAGCCACAACCCAGCCTAACAGAATTACAATGTAACCTCTACTATAGCCACAACCCAGTCTAACAGAATTACAATGTAACCTCTACTATAGCCACAACCCAGTCTAACAGAATTACAATGTAACCTCTACTATAGCCACAACCCAGTCTAACAGAATTACAATGTAACCTCTACTATAGCCACAACCCAGTCTAACAGAATTACAATGTAACCTCTACTATAGCCACAACCCAGTCTAACAGAATTACAATGTAACCTCTACTATAGCCACAACCCAGACTAACAGAATTACAATGTAACCTCTACTATAGCCACAACCCAGTCTAACAGAATTACAATGTAACCTCTACTATAGCCACAACCCAGTCTAACAGAATTACAATGTAACCTCTACTATAGCCACAACCCAGTCTAACAGAATTACAATGTAACCTCTACTATAGCCACAACCCAGTCTAACAGAATTACAATGTAACCTCTACTATAGCCACAACCCAGTCTAACAGAATTACAATGTAACCTCTACTATAGCCACAACCCAGTCTAACAGAATTACAATGTAACCTCTACTATAGCCACAACCCAGTCTAACAGAATTACAATGTAACCTCTACTATAGCCACAACCCAGCCTAACAGAATTACAATGTAACCTCTATAATAGCCACAACCCATTCTAACAGAATTACAATGTAACCTCTACTATAGCCACAACCCAGTCTAACAGAATTACAATGTAACCTCTACTATAGCCACAACCCAGTCTAACAGAATTACAATGTAACCTCTACTATAGCCACAACCCAGTCTAACAGAATTACAATGTAACCTCTACTATAGCCACAACCCAGTCTAACAGAATTACAATGTAACCTCTACTATAGCCACAACCCAGCCTAACAGAATTACAATGTAACCTCTACTATAGCCACAACCCAGTCTAACAGAATTACAATGTAACCTCTACTATAGCCACAACCCAGTCTAACAGAATTACAATGTAACCTCTACTATAGCCACAACCCAGTCTAACAGAATTACAATGTAACCTCTACTATAGCCACAACCCAGTCTAACAGAATTACAATGTAACCTCTACTATAGCCACAACCTAGCCTATCAGAATTACAATGTAACCTCTACTATAGCCACAATCTAGCCTAACAGAATTACAATGTAACCTCTACTATAGTCACAACCCAGCCTAACAGAATTACAATGTAACCTCTACTATAGTCACAACCCAGCCTAACAGAATTACAATGTAACCTCTACTATAGCCACAACCCAGTCTAACAGAATTACAATGTAACCTCTACTATAGCCACAACCTAGCCTAACAGAATTACAATGTAACCTCTACTATAGCCACAACCCAGCCTAACAGAATTACAATGTAACCTCTACTATAGCCACAACCTAGCCTAACAGAATTACAATGTAACCTCTACTATAGCCACAACCTAGCCTAACAGAATTACAATGTAACCTCTACTATAGCCACAACCTAGCCTAACAGAATTACAATGTAACCTCTACTATAGCCACAACCTAGCCTAACAGAATTACAATGTAACCTCTACTATAGCCACAACCTAGCCTAACAGAATTACAATGTAACCTCTACTATAGCCACAACCTAGCCTAACAGAATTACAATGTAACCTCTACTATAGTCACAACCTAGCCTAACAGAATTACAATGTAACCTCTACTATAGCCACAACCTAGCCTAACAGAATTACAATGTAAACTCTACTATAGCCACAACACAGCCTAACAGAATTACAATGTAACCTCTACTATAGCCACAACCCAGCCTAACAGAATTACAATGTAACCTCTACTATAGCCACAACCCAGCCTAACAGAATTACAATGTAACCTCTACTATAGCCACAACCCAGTCTAACAGAATTACAATGTAACCTCTACTATAGCCACAACCCAGCCTAACAGAATTACAATGTAACCTCTACTATAGCCACAACCCAGCCTAACAGAATTACAATGTAACCCCTACTATAGCCACAACCCAGTCTAACAGAATTACAATGTAACCTCTACTATAGCCACAACCCAGTCTAACAGAATTACAATGTAACCTCTACTATAGCCACAACCCAACCTAACAGCAGAATTACAATGTAACCTCTACTATAGCCACAACCCAGCCTAACAGAATTACAATGTAACCTCTACTATAGCCACAACCCAGTCTAACAGAATTACAATGTAACCTCTACTATAGCCACAACCCAGTCTAACAGAATTACAATGTAACCTCTACTATAGCCACAACCCAGTCTAACAGAATTACAATGTAACTTCTACTATAGCCACAACCCAGTCTAACAGAATTACAATGTAACCTCTACTATAGCCACAACCCAGTCTAACAGAATTACAATGTAACCTCTACTATAGCCACAACCCAGCCTAACAGAATTACAATGTAACCTCTACTATAGCCACAACCCAGTCTAACAGAATTACAATGTAACCTCTACTATAGCCACAACCCAGTCTAACAGAATTACAATGTAACCTCTACTATAGCCACAACCCAGTCTAACAGCAGAATTACAATGTAACCTCTACTATAGCCACAACCCAGCCTAACAGAATTACAATGTAACCTCTACTATAGCCACAACCCAGTCTAACAGAATTACAATGTAACCTCTACTATAGCCACAACCCAGTCTAACAGAATTACAATGTAACCTCTACTATAGCCACAACCCAGTCTAACAGAATTACAATGTAACCTCTACTATAGCCACAACCCAGTCTAACAGAATTACAATGTAACCTCTACTATAGCCACAACCCAGTCTAACAGAATTACAATGTAACCTCTACTATAGCCACAACCCAGCCTAACAGAATTACAATGTAACCTCTACTATAGCCACAACCCAGTCTAACAGAATTACAATGTAACCTCTACTATAGCCACAACCCAGTCTAACAGAATTACAATGTAACCTCTACTATAGCCACAACCCAGCCTAACAGAATTACAATGTAACCTCTACTATAGCCACAACCCAGTCTAACAGAATTACAATGTAAACTCTACTATAGCCACAACCCAGTCTAACAGAATTACAATGTAACCTCTACTATAGCCACAACCTAGCCTATCAGAATTACAATGTAACCTCTACTATAGCCGCAACCTAGCCTAACAGAATTACAATGTAACCTCTACTATAGTCACAACCCAGCCTAACAGAATTACAATGTAACCTCTACTATAGCCACAACCTAGCCTAACAGAATTACAATGTAACCTCTACTATAGCCACAACCCAGCCTAACAGAATTACAATGTAACCTCTACTATAGCCACAACCTAGCCTAACAGAATTACAATGTAACCTCTACTATAGCCACAACCTAGCCTAACAGAATTACAATGTAACCTCTACTATAGCCACAACCTAGCCTAACAGAATTACAATGTAACCTCTACTATAGCCACAACCTAGCCTAACAGAATTACAATGTAACCTCTACTATAGCCACAACCTAGCCTAACAGAATTACAATGTAACCTCTACTATAGCCACAACCTAGCCTAACAGAATTACAATGTAACCTCTACTATAGCCACAACCTAGCCTAACAGAATTACAATGTAACCTCTACTATAGCCACAACACAGCCTAACAGAATTACAATGTAACCTCTACTATAGCCACAACCCAGTCTAACAGAATTACAATGTAACCTCTACTATAGCCACAACCCAGTCTAACAGAATTACAATGTAACCTCTACTATAGCCACAACCCAGTCTAAAAGAATTACAATGTAACCTCTACTATAGCCACAACCCAGTCTAACAGAATTACAATGTAACCTCTACTATAGCCACAACCCAGTCTAACAGAATTACAATGTAACATCTACTATAGCCACAACCCAGCCTAACAGAATTACAATGTAACCTCTACTATCGCCACAACCCAGTCTAACAGAATTACAATGTAACCTCTACTATAGCCACAACCCAGTCTAACAGAATTACAATGTAACCTCTACTATAGCCACAACCCAGTCTAACAGAATTACAATGTAACCTCTACTATAGCCACAACCCAACCTAACAGCAGAATTACAATGTAACCTCTACTATAGCCACAACCCAGTCTAACAGAATTACAATGTAACCTCTACTATAGCCACAACCCAGTCTAACAGAATTACAATGTAACCTCTACTATAGCCACAACCCAACCTAACAGCAGAATTACAACGTAACCTCTACTATAGCCACAACCCAGCCTAACAGAATTACAATGTAACCTCTACTATAGCCACAACCCTGCCTAACAGAATTACAATGTAACCCCTACTATAGCCACAACCCAGTCTAACAGAATTACAATGTAACCTCTACTATAGCCACAACCCAGTCTAACAGAATTACAATGTAACCTCTACTATAGCCACAACCCAGTCTAACAGAATTACAATGTAACTTCTACTATAGCCACAACCCAGTCTAACAGAATTACAATGTAACCTCTACTATAGCCACAACCCAGTCTAACAGAATTACAATGTAACCTCTACTATAGCCACAACCCAGCCTAACAGAATTACAATGTAACCTCTACTATAGCCACAACCCAGTCTAACAGAATTACAATGTAACCTCTACTATAGCCACAACCCAGTCTAACAGAATTACAATGTAACCTCTACTATAGCCACAACCCAGTCTAACAGCAGAATTACAATGTAACCTCTACTATAGCCACAACCCAGCCTAACAGAATTACAATGTAACCTCTACTATAGCCACAACCCAGTCTAACAGAATTACAATGTAACCTCTACTATAGCCACAACCCAGTCTAACAGAATTACAATGTAACCTCTACTATAGCCACAACCCAGTCTAACAGAATTACAATGTAACCTCTACTATAGCCACAACCCAGTCTAACAGAATTACAATGTAACCTCTACTATAGCCACAACCCAGTCTAACAGAATTACAATGTAACCTCTACTATAGCCACAACCCAGCCTAACAGAATTACAATGTAACCTCTACTATAGCCACAACCCAGTCTAACAGAATTACAATGTAACCTCTACTATAGCCACAACCCAGTCTAACAGAATTACAATGTAACCTCTACTATAGCCACAACCCAGCCTAACAGAATTACAATGTAACCTCTACTATAGCCACAACCCAGTCTAACAGAATTACAATGTAAACTCTACTATAGCCACAACCCAGTCTAACAGAATTACAATGTAACCTCTACTATAGCCACAACCTAGCCTATCAGAATTACAATGTAACCTCTACTATAGCCGCAACCTAGCCTAACAGAATTACAATGTAACCTCTACTATAGTCACAACCCAGCCTAACAGAATTACAATGTAACCTCTACTATAGTCACAACCCAGCCTAACAGAATTACAATGTAACCTCTACTATAGCCACAACCTAGCCTAACAGAATTACAATGTAACCTCTACTATAGCCACAACCCAGCCTAACAGAATTACAATGTAACCTCTACTATAGCCACAACCTAGCCTAACAGAATTACAATGTAACCTCTACTATAGCCACAACCTAGCCTAACAGAATTACAATGTAACCTCTACTATAGCCACAACCTAGCCTAACAGAATTACAATGTAACCTCTACTATAGCCACAACCTAGCCTAACAGAATTACAATGTAACCTCTACTATAGCCACAACCTAGCCTAACAGAATTACAATGTAACCTCTACTATAGCCACAACCTAGCCTAACAGAATTACAATGTAACCTCTACTATAGCCACAACCTAGCCTAACAGAATTACAATGTAACCTCTACTATAGCCACAACACAGCCTAACAGAATTACAATGTAACCTCTACTATAGCCACAACCCAGTCTAACAGAATTACAATGTAACCTCTACTATAGCCACAACCCAGTCTAACAGAATTACAATGTAACCTCTACTATAGCCACAACCCAGTCTAAAAGAATTACAATGTAACCTCTACTATAGCCACAACCCAGTCTAACAGAATTACAATGTAACCTCTACTATAGCCACAACCCAGTCTAACAGAATTACAATGTAACATCTACTATAGCCACAACCCAGCCTAACAGAATTACAATGTAACCTCTACTATCGCCACAACCCAGTCTAACAGAATTACAATGTAACCTCTACTATAGCCACAACCCAGTCTAACAGAATTACAATGTAACCTCTACTATAGCCACAACCCAGTCTAACAGAATTACAATGTAACCTCTACTATAGCCACAACCCAACCTAACAGCAGAATTACAATGTAACCTCTACTATAGCCACAACCCAGTCTAACAGAATTACAATGTAACCTCTACTATAGCCACAACCCAGTCTAACAGAATTACAATGTAACCTCTACTATAGCCACAACCCAACCTAACAGCAGAATTACAACGTAACCTCTACTATAGCCACAACCCAGCCTAACAGAATTACAATGTAACCTCTACTATAGCCACAACCCTGCCTAACAGAATTACAATGTAACCCCTACTATAGCCACAACCCAGTCTAACAGAATTACAATGTAACCTCTACTATAGCCACAACCCAGTCTAACAGAATTACAATGTAACCTCTACTATAGCCACAACCCAACCTAACAGCAGAATTACAATGTAACCTCTACTATAGCCACAACCCAGCCTAACAGAATTACAATGTAACCTCTACTATAGCCACAACCCAGTCTAACAGAATTACAATGTAACCTCTACTATAGCCACAACCCAGTCTAACAGAATTACAATGTAACCTCTACTATAACCACAACCCAGTCTAACAGAATTACAATGTAACCTCTACTATAGCCACAACCCAGTCTAACAGAATTACAATGTAACCTCTACTATAGCCACAACCCAGTCTAACAGAATTACAATGTAACCTCTACTATAGCCACAACCCAGCCTAACAGAATTACAATGTAACCTCTACTATAGCCACAACCCAGTCTAACAGAATTACAATGTAACCTCTACTATAGCCACAACCCAGTCTAACAGAATTACAATGTAACCTCTACTATAGCCACAACCCAGTCTAACAGAATTACAATGTAACTTCTACTATAGCCACAACCCAGTCTAACAGAATTACAATGTAACCTCTACTATAGCCACAACCCAGTCTAACAGAATTACAATGTAACCTCTACTATAGCCACAACCCAGCCTAACAGAATTACAATGTAACCTCTACTATAGCCACAACCCAGTCTAACAGAATTACAATGTAACCTCTACTATAGCCACAACCCAGTCTAACAGAATTACAATGTAACCTCTACTATAGCCACAACCCAGTCTAACAGAATTACAATGTAACCTCTACTATAGCCACAACCCAGTCTAACAGAATTACAATGTAACCTCTACTATAGTCACAACCCAGTCTAACAGAATTACAATGTAACCTCTACTATAGCCACAACCCAGTCTAACAGAATTACAATGTAACCTCTACTATAGCCACAACCCAGTCTAACAGAATTACAATGTAACCTCTACTATAGCCACAACCCAGCCTAACAGAATTACAAT
This sequence comes from Eledone cirrhosa, assembly GCA_964016885.1. Lineage (NCBI taxonomy): Eukaryota > Metazoa > Mollusca > Cephalopoda > Octopoda > Eledonidae > Eledone > Eledone cirrhosa. The sequence continues at coordinate 46,446,832 of OZ024740.1, forward strand.
GTAACCTCTACTATAGCCACAACCCAGTCTAACAGAATTACAATGTAACCTCTACTATAGCCACAACCCAGTCTAACAGAATTACAATGTAACCTCTACTATAGCCACAACCCAGTCTAACAGAATTACAATGTAACCTCTACTATAGCCACAACCCAGTCTAACAGAATTACAATGTAACCTCTACTATAGCCACAACCTAGCCTATCAGAATTACAATGTAACCTCTACTATAGCCACAACCTAGCCTAACAGAATTACAATGTAACCTCTACTATAGTCACAACCCAGCCTAACAGAATTACAATGTAACCTCTACTATAGTCACAACCCAGCCTAACAGAATTACAATGTAACCTCTACTATAGCCACAACCCAGTCTAACAGAATTACAATGTAACCTCTACTATAGCCACAACCTAGCCTAACAGAATTACAATGTAACCTCTACTATAGCCACAACCCAGCCTAACAGAATTACAATGTAACCTCTACTATAGCCACAACCTAGCCTAACAGAATTACAATGTAACCTCTACTATAGCCACAACCTAGCCTAACAGAATTACAATGTAACCTCTACTATAGCCACAACCTAGCCTAACAGAATTACAATGTAACCTCTACTATAGCCACAACCTAGCCTAACAGAATTACAATGTAACCTCTACTATAGCCACAACCCAGTCTAACAGAATTACAATGTAACTTCTACTATAGCCACAACCCAGTCTAACAGAATTACAATGTAACCTCTACTATAGCCACAACCCAACCTAACAGCAGAATTACAATGTAACCTCTACTATAGCCACAACCTAGCCTAACAGAATTACAATGTAACCTCTACTATAGCCACAACCTAGCCTAACAGAATTACAATGTAACCTCTACTATAGCCACAACCCAGTCTAACAGAATTACAATGTAACCTCTACTATAGCCACAACCCAGTCTAACAGAATTACAATGTAACTTCTACTATACCCACAACCCAGTCTAACAGAATTACAATGTAACCTCTACTATAGCCACAACCCAACCTAACAGCAGAATTACAATGTAACCTCTACTATAGCCACAACCAAGCCTAACAGAATTACAATGTAACCTCTACTATAGCCACAACGCAGTCTAACAGAATTACAATGTAACCTCTACTATAGCCACAACCCAGTCTAACAGAATTACAATGTAACCTCTACTATAGCCACAACCCAACCTAACAGCAGAATTACAATGTAACCTCTACTATAGCCACAACCCAGCCTAACAGAATTACAATGTAACCTCTACTATAGCCACAACCCAGTCTAACAGAATTACAATGTAACCTCTACTATAGCCACAACCCAGTCTAACAGAATTACAATGTAACCTCTACTATAGCCACAACCCAGCCTAACAGAATTACAATGTAACCTCTACTATAGCCACAACCCAGTCTAACAGAATTACAATGTAACCTCTACTATAGCCACAACCCAGTCTAACAGAATTACAATGTAACCTCTACTATAGCCACAACCCAGCCTAACAGAATTACAATGTAACCTCTACTATAGCCACAACCTAGCCTAACAGAATTACAATGTAACCTCTACAATAGCCACAACCCAGTCTAACAGAATTACAATGTAACCTTTACTATAGCCACAACCCAGCCTAACAGAATTACAATGTAACCTCTACTATAGTCACAACCCAGCCTAACAGAATTACAATGTAACCTCTACTATAGCCACAACCCAGTCTAACAGAATTACAATGTAACCTCTACTATAGCCACAACCCAGTCTAACAGAATTACAATGTAACCTCTACTATAGCCACAACCTAGCCTATCAGAATTACAATGTAACCTCTACTATAGCCACAACCCATTCTAACAGAATTACAATGTAACCTCTACTATAGTCACAACCCAGCCTAACAGAATTACAATGTAACCTCTACTATAGCCACAACCCAGTCTAACAGAATTACAATGTAACCTCTACTATAGCCACAACCCAGTCTAACAGAATTACAATGTAACCTCTACTATAGCCACAACCTAGCCTAACAGAATTACAATGTAACCTCTACTATAGCCACAACCTAGCCTAACAGAATTACAATGTAACCTCTACTATAGTCACAACCCAGCCTAACAGAATTACAATGTAACCTCTACTATAGCCACAACCCAGTCTAACAGAATTACAATGTAAACTCTACTATAGCCACAACCCAGTCTAACAGAATTACAATGTAACCTCTACTATAGCCACAACCTAGCCTATCAGAATTACAATGTAACCTCTACTATAGCCACAACCTAGCCTAACAGAATTACAATGTAACCTCTACTATAGTCACAACCCAGCCTAACAGAATTACAATGTAACCTCTACTATAGTCACAACCCAGCCTAACAGAATTACAATGTAACCTCTACTATAGCCACAACCTAGCCTAACAGAATTACAATGTAACCTCTACTATAGCCACAACCCAGCCTAACAGAATTACAATGTAACCTCTACTATAGCCACAACCTAGCCTAACAGAATTACAATGTAACCTCTACTATAGCCACAACCTAGCCTAACAGAATTACAATGTAACCTCTACTATAGCCACAACCTAGCCTAACAGAATTACAATGTAACCTCTACTATAGCCACAACCTAGCCTAACAGAATTACAATGTAACCTCTACTATAGCCACAACCTAGCCTAACAGAATTACAATGTAACCTCTACTATAGCCACAACCTAGCCTAACAGAATTACAATGTAACCTCTACTATAGCCACAACCTAGCCTAACAGAATTACAATGTAACCTCTACTATAGCCACAACCTAGCCTAACAGAATTACAATGTAACCTCTACTATAGCCACAACACAGCCTAACAGAATTACAATGTAACCTCTACTATAGCCACAACCCAGCCTAACAGAACTACAATGTAACCTCTACTATAGCCACAACCCAGCCTAACAGAATTACAATGTAACCTCTACTATAGCCACAACCCAGTCTAACAGAATTACAATGTAACCTCTACTATAGCCACAACCCAGCCTAACAGAATTACAATGTAACCTCTACTATAGCCACAACCCTGCCTAACAGAATTACAATGTAACCCCTACTATAGCCACAACCCAGTCTAACAGAATTACAATGTAACTTCTACTATAGCCACAACCCAGTCTAACAGAATTACAATGTAACCTCTACTATAGCCACAACCCAACCTAACAGCAGAATTACAATGTAACCTCTACTATAGCCACAACCCAGCGTAACAGAATTACAATGTAACCTCTACTATAGCCACAACCCAGTCTAACAGAATTACAATGTAACCTCTACTATAGCCACAACCCAGTCTAACAGAATTACAATGTAACCTCTACTATAGCCACAACCCAGTCTAAAAGAATTACAATGTAACCTCTACTATAGCCACAACCCAGTCTAACAGAATTACAATGTAACCTCTACTATAGCCACAACCCAGTCTAACAGAATTACAATGTAACCTCTACTATAGCCACAACCCAGCCTAACAGAATTACAATGTAACCTCTACTATAGCCACAACCCAGTCTAACAGAATTACAATGTAACCTCTACTATAGCCACAACCCAGTCTAACAGAATTACAATGTAACCTCTACTATAGCCACAACCCAGTCTAACAGAATTACAATGTAACCTCTACTATAGCCACAACCCAACCTAACAGCAGAATTACAATGTAACCTCTACTATAGCCACAACCCAGTCTAACAGAATTACAATGTAACCTCTACTATAGCCACAACCCAGTCTAACAGAATTACAATGTAACCTCTACTATAGCCACAACCCAACCTAACAGCAGAATTACAACGTAACCTCTACTATAGCCACAACCCAGCCTAACAGAATTACAATGTAACCTCTACTATAGCCACAACCCTGCCTAACAGAATTACAATGTAACCCCTACTATAGCCACAACCCAGTCTAACAGAATTACAATGTAACCTCTACTATAGCCACAACCCAGTCTAACAGAATTACAATGTAACCTCTACTATAGCCACAACCCAACCTAACAGCAGAATTACAATGTAACTTCTACTATAGCCACAACCCAGCCTAACAGAATTACAATGTAACCTCTACTATAGCCACAACCCAGTCTAACAGAATTACAATGTAACCTCTACTATAGCCACAACCCAGTCTAACAGAATTACAATGTAACCTCTACTATAGCCACAACCCAGTCTAACAGAATTACAATGTAACCTCTACTATAGCCACAACCCAGTCTAACAGAATTACAATGTAACCTCTACTATAGCCACAACCCAGTCTAACAGAATTACAATGTAACCTCTACTATAGCCACAACCCAGTCTAACAGAATTACAATGTAACCTCTACTATAGCCACAACCCAGTCTAACAGAATTACAATGTAACCTCTACTATAGCCACAACCCAGCCTAACAGAATTACAATGTAACCTCTACTATAGCCACAACCCATTCTAACAGAATTACAATGTAACCTCTACTATAGCCACAACCCAGTCTAACAGAATTACAATGTAACCTCTACTATAGCCACAACCCAGTCTAACAGAATTACATTGTAACCTCTACTATAGCCACAACCCAGTCTAACAGAATTACAATGTAACCTCTACTATAGCCACAACCCAGTCTAACAGAATTACAATGTAACCTCTACTATAGCCACAACCCAGTCTAACAGAATTACAATGTAACCTCTACTATAGCCACAACCCAGCCTAACAGAATTACAATGTAACCTCTACTATAGCCACAACCCAGTCTAACAGAATTACAATGTAACCTCTACTATAGCCACAACCCAGTCTAACAGAATTACAATGTAACCTCTACTATAGCCACAACCTAGCCTATCAGAATTACAATGTAACCTCTACTATAGCCACAACCCATTCTAACAGAATTACAATGTAACCTCTACTATAGTCACAACCCAGCCTAACAGAATTACAATGTAACCTCTACTATAGCCACAACCCAGTCTAACAGAATTACAATGTAACCTCTACTATAGCCACAACCCAGTCTAACAGAATTACAATGTAACCTCTACTATAGCCACAACCTAGCCTAACAGAATTACAATGTAACCTCTACTATAGCCACAACACAGCCTAACAGAATTACAATGTAACCTCTACTATAGCCACAACCCAGCCTAACAGAATTACAATGTAAACTCTACTATAGCCACAACCCAGTCTAACAGAATTACAATGTAACCTCTACTATAGCCACAACCTAGCCTATCAGAATTACAATGTAACCTCTACTATAGCCACAACCTAGCCTAACAGAATTACAATGTAACCTCTACTATAGTCACAACCCAGCCTAACAGAATTACAATGTAACCTCTACTATAGTCACAACCCAGCCTAACAGAATTACAATGTAACCTCTACTATAGCCACAACCTAGCCTAACAGAATTACAATGTAACCTCTACTATAGCCACAACCCAGCCTAACAGAATTACAATGTAACCTCTACTATAGCCACAACCTAGCCTAACAGAATTACAATGTAACCTCTACTATAGCCACAACCTAGCCTAACAGAATTACAATGTAACCTCTACTATAGCCACAACCTAGCCTAACAGAATTACAATGTAACCTCTACTATAGCCACAACCTAGCCTAACAGAATTACAATGTAACCTCTACTATAGCCACAACCTAGCCTAACAGAATTACAATGTAACCTCTACTATAGCCACAACCTAGCCTAACAGAATTACAATGTAACCTCTACTATAGCCACAACCTAGCCTAACAGAATTACAATGTAACCTCTACTATAGCCACAACCTAGCCTAACAGAATTACAATGTAACCTCTACTATAGCCACAACACAGCCTAACAGAATTACAATGTAACCTCTACTATAGCCACAACCCTGCCTAACAGAATTACAATGTAACCCCTACTATAGCCACAACCCAGTCTAACAGAATTACAATGTAACTTCTACTATAGCCACAACCCAGTCTAACAGAATTACAATGTAACCTCTACTATAGCCACAACCCAACCTAACAGCAGAATTACAATGTAACCTCTACTATAGCCACAACCCAGCGTAACAGAATTACAATGTAACCTCTACTATAGCCACAACCCAGTCTAACAGAATTACAATGTAACCTCTACTATAGCCACAACCCAGTCTAACAGAATTACAATGTAACCTCTACTATAGCCACAACCCAGTCTAAAAGAATTACAATGTAACCTCTACTATAGCCACAACCCAGTCTAACAGAATTACAATGTAACCTCTACTATAGCCACAACCCAGTCTAACAGAATTACAATGTAACCTCTACTATAGCCACAACCCAGCCTAACAGAATTACAATGTAACCTCTACTATAGCCACAACCCAGTCTAACAGAATTACAATGTAACCTCTACTATAGCCACAACCCAGTCTAACAGAATTACAATGTAACCTCTACTATAGCCACAACCCAGTCTAACAGAATTACAATGTAACCTCTACTATAGCCACAACCCAACCTAACAGCAGAATTACAATGTAACCTCTACTATAGCCACAACCCAGTCTAACAGAATTACAATGTAACCTCTACTATAGCCACAACCCAGTCTAACAGAATTACAATGTAACCTCTACTATAGCCACAACCCAACCTAACAGCAGAATTACAACGTAACCTCTACTATAGCCACAACCCAGCCTAACAGAATTACAATGTAACCTCTACTATAGCCACAACCCTGCCTAACAGAATTACAATGTAACCCCTACTATAGCCACAACCCAGTCTAACAGAATTACAATGTAACCTCTACTATAGCCACAACCCAGTCTAACAGAATTACAATGTAACCTCTACTATAGCCACAACCCAACCTAACAGCAGAATTACAATGTAACTTCTACTATAGCCACAACCCAGCCTAACAGAATTACAATGTAACCTCTACTATAGCCACAACCCAGTCTAACAGAATTACAATGTAACCTCTACTATAGCCACAACCCAGTCTAACAGAATTACAATGTAACCTCTACTATAGCCACAACCCAGTCTAACAGAATTACAATGTAACCTCTACTATAGCCACAACCCAGTCTAACAGAATTACAATGTAACCTCTACTATAGCCACAACCCAGTCTAACAGAATTACAATGTAACCTCTACTATAGCCACAACCCAGTCTAACAGAATTACAATGTAACCTCTACTATAGCCACAACCCAGTCTAACAGAATTACAATGTAACCTCTACTATAGCCACAACCCAGCCTAACAGAATTACAATGTAACCTCTACTATAGCCACAACCCATTCTAACAGAATTACAATGTAACCTCTACTATAGCCACAACCCAGTCTAACAGAATTACAATGTAACCTCTACTATAGCCACAACCCAGTCTAACAGAATTACATTGTAACCTCTACTATAGCCACAACCCAGTCTAACAGAATTACAATGTAACCTCTACTATAGCCACAACCCAGTCTAACAGAATTACAATGTAACCTCTACTATAGCCACAACCCAGTCTAACAGAATTACAATGTAACCTCTACTATAGCCACAACCCAGCCTAACAGAATTACAATGTAACCTCTACTATAGCCACAACCCAGTCTAACAGAATTACAATGTAACCTCTACTATAGCCACAACCCAGTCTAACAGAATTACAATGTAACCTCTACTATAGCCACAACCTAGCCTATCAGAATTACAATGTAACCTCTACTATAGCCACAACCCATTCTAACAGAATTACAATGTAACCTCTACTATAGTCACAACCCAGCCTAACAGAATTACAATGTAACCTCTACTATAGCCACAACCCAGTCTAACAGAATTACAATGTAACCTCTACTATAGCCACAACCCAGTCTAACAGAATTACAATGTAACCTCTACTATAGCCACAACCTAGCCTAACAGAATTACAATGTAACCTCTACTATAGCCACAACACAGCCTAACAGAATTACAATGTAACCTCTACTATAGCCACAACCCAGCCTAACAGAATTACAATGTAAACTCTACTATAGCCACAACCCAGTCTAACAGAATTACAATGTAACCTCTACTATAGCCACAACCTAGCCTATCAGAATTACAATGTAACCTCTACTATAGCCACAACCTAGCCTAACAGAATTACAATGTAACCTCTACTATAGTCACAACCCAGCCTAACAGAATTACAATGTAACCTCTACTATAGTCACAACCCAGCCTAACAGAATTACAATGTAACCTCTACTATAGCCACAACCTAGCCTAACAGAATTACAATGTAACCTCTACTATAGCCACAACCCAGCCTAACAGAATTACAATGTAACCTCTACTATAGCCACAACCTAGCCTAACAGAATTACAATGTAACCTCTACTATAGCCACAACCTAGCCTAACAGAATTACAATGTAACCTCTACTATAGCCACAACCTAGCCTAACAGAATTACAATGTAACCTCTACTATAGCCACAACCTAGCCTAACAGAATTACAATGTAACCTCTACTATAGCCACAACCTAGCCTAACAGAATTACAATGTAACCTCTACTATAGCCACAACCTAGCCTAACAGAATTACAATGTAACCTCTACTATAGCCACAACCTAGCCTAACAGAATTACAATGTAACCTCTACTATAGCCACAACCTAGCCTAACAGAATTACAATGTAACCTCTACTATAGCCACAACACAGCCTAACAGAATTACAATGTAACCTCTACTATAGCCACAACCCTGCCTAACAGAATTACAATGTAACCCCTACTATAGCCACAACCCAGTCTAACAGAATTACAATGTAACTTCTACTATAGCCACAACCCAGTCTAACAGAATTACAATGTAACCTCTACTATAGCCACAACCCAACCTAACAGCAGAATTACAATGTAACCTCTACTATAGCCACAACCCAGCGTAACAGAATTACAATGTAACCTCTACTATAGCCACAACCCAGTCTAACAGAATTACAATGTAACCTCTACTATAGCCACAACCCAGTCTAACAGAATTACAATGTAACCTCTACTATAGCCACAACCCAGTCTAAAAGAATTACAATGTAACCTCTACTATAGCCACAACCCAGTCTAACAGAATTACAATGTAACCTCTACTATAGCCACAACCCAGTCTAACAGAATTACAATGTAACCTCTACTATAGCCACAACCCAGCCTAACAGAATTACAATGTAACCTCTACTATAGCCACAACCCAGTCTAACAGAATTACAATGTAACCTCTACTATAGCCACAACCCAGTCTAACAGAATTACAATGTAACCTCTACTATAGCCACAACCCAGTCTAACAGAATTACAATGTAACCTCTACTATAGCCACAACCCAACCTAACAGCAGAATTACAATGTAACCTCTACTATAGCCACAACCCAGTCTAACAGAATTACAATGTAACCTCTACTATAGCCACAACCCAGTCTAACAGAATTACAATGTAACCTCTACTATAGCCACAACCCAACCTAACAGCAGAATTACAACGTAACCTCTACTATAGCCACAACCCAGCCTAACAGAATTACAATGTAACCTCTACTATAGCCACAACCCTGCCTAACAGAATTACAATGTAACCCCTACTATAGCCACAACCCAGTCTAACAGAATTACAATGTAACCTCTACTATAGCCACAACCCAGTCTAACAGAATTACAATGTAACCTCTACTATAGCCACAACCCAACCTAACAGCAGAATTACAATGTAACCTCTACTATAGCCACAACCCAGCCTAACAGAATTACAATGTAACCTCTACTATAGCCACAACCCAGTCTAACAGAATTACAATGTAACCTCTACTATAGCCACAACCCAGTCTAACAGAATTACAATGTAACCTCTACTATAGCCACAACCCAGTCTAACAGAATTACAATGTAACCTCTACTATAGCCACAACCCAGTCTAACAGAATTACAATGTAACCTCTACTATAGCCACAACCCAGTCTAACAGAATTACAATGTAACCTCTACTATAGCCACAACCCAGCCTAACAGAATTACAATGTAACCTCTACTATAGCCACAACCCATTCTAACAGAATTACAATGTAACCTCTACTATAGCCACAACCCAGTCTAACAGAATTACAATGTAACCTCTACTATAGCCACAACCCAGTCTAACAGAATTACATTGTAACCTCTACTATAGCCACAACCCAGTCTAACAGAATTACAATGTAACCTCTACTATAGCCACAACCCAGTCTAACAGAATTACAATGTAACCTCTACTATAGCCACAACCCAGTCTAACAGAATTACAATGTAACCTCTACTATAGCCACAACCCAGCCTAACAGAATTACAATGTAACCTCTACTATAGCCACAACCCAGTCTAACAGAATTACAATGTAACCTCTACTATAGCCACAACCCAGTCTAACAGAATTACAATGTAACCTCTACTATAGCCACAACCCAGTCTAACAGAATTACAATGTAACCTCTACTATAGCCACAACCCAGTCTAACAGAATTACAATGTAACCTCTACTATAGCCACAACCTAGCCTATCAGAATTACAATGTAACCTCTACTATAGCCACAACCTAGCCTAACAGAATTACAATGTAACCTCTACTATAGTCACAACCCAGCCTAACAGAATTACAATGTAACCTCTACTATAGTCACAACCCAGCCTAACAGAATTACAATGTAACCTCTACTATAGCCACAACCCAGTCTAACAGAATTACAATGTAACCTCTACTATAGCCACAACCTAGCCTAACAGAATTACAATGTAACCTCTACTATAGCCACAACCCAGCCTAACAGAATTACAATGTAACCTCTACTATAGCCACAACCTAGCCTAACAGAATTACAATGTAACCTCTACTATAGCCACAACCTAGCCTAACAGAATTACAATGTAACCTCTACTATAGCCACAACCTAGCCTAACAGAATTACAATGTAACCTCTACTATAGCCACAACCTAGCCTAACAGAATTACAATGTAACCTCTACTATAGCCACAACCCAGTCTAACAGAATTACAATGTAACTTCTACTATAGCCACAACCCAGTCTAACAGAATTACAATGTAACCTCTACTATAGCCACAACCCAACCTAACAGCAGAATTACAATGTAACGTCTACTATAGCCACAACCTAGCCTAACAGAATTACAATGTAACCTCTACTATAGCCACAACCTAGCCTAACAGAATTACAATGTAACCTCTACTATAGCCACAACCCAGTCTAACAGAATTACAATGTAACCTCTACTATAGCCACAACCCAGTCTAACAGAATTACAATGTAACTTCTACTATAGCCACAACCCAGTCTAACAGAATTACAATGTAACCTCTACTATAGCCACAACCCAACCTAACAGCAGAATTACAATGTAACCTCTACTATAGCCACAACCCAGCCTAACAGAATTACAATGTAACCTCTACTATAGCCACAACCCAGTCTAACAGAATTACAATGTAACCTCTACTATAGCCACAACCCAGTCTAACAGAATTACAATGTAACCTCTACTATAGCCACAACCCAGTCTAACAGAATTACAATGTAACCTCTACTATAGCCACAACCCAGTCTAACAGAATTACAATGTAACCTCTACTATAGCCACAACCCAGCCTAACAGAATTACAATGTAACCTCTACTATAGCCACAACCCAGTCTAACATAATTACAATGTAACCTCTACTATAGCCACAACCCAGTCTAACAGAATTACAATGTAACCTCTACTATAGCCACAACCCAGTCTAACAGAATTACAATGTAACCTCTACTATAGCCACAACCCAGTCTAACAGAATTACAATGTAACCTCTACTATAGCCACAACCCAACCTAACAGCAGAATTACAATGTAACCTCTACTATAGCCACAACCCAGCCTAACAGAATTACAATGTAACCTCTACTATAGCCACAACCCAGTCTAACAGAATTACAATGTAACCTCTACTATAGCCACAACCCAGTCTAACAGAATTACAATGTAACCTCTACTATAGCCACAACCCAGCCTAACAGAATTACAATGTAACCTCTACTATAGCCACAACCCAGTCTAACAGAATTACAATGTAACCTCTACTATAGCCACAACCCAGTCTAACAGAATTACAATGTAACCTCTACTATAGCCACAACCTAGCCTAACAGAATTACAATGTAACCTCTACAATAGCCACAACCCAGTCTAACAGAATTACAATGTAACCTTTACTATAGCCACAACCCAGCCTAACAGAATTACAATGTAACCTCTACTATAGTCACAACCCAGCCTAACAGAATTACAATGTAACCTCTACTATAGCCACAACCCAGTCTAACAGAATTACAATGTAACCTCTACTATAGCCACAACCCAGCCTAACAGAATTACAATGTAACCTCTACTATAGCCACAACCCAGCCTAACAGAATTACAATGTAACCTCTACTATAGCCACAACCCAGTCTATCAGAATTACAATGTAACCTCTACTATAGCCACAACCCAGCCTAACAGAATTACAATGTAACCTCTACTATAGCCACAACCTAGCCTAACAGAATTACAATGTAACCTCTACTATAGCCACAACCCAGTCTAACATAATTACAATGTAACCTCTACTATAGCCACAACCTAGCCTAACAGAATTACAATGTAACCTCTACTATAGCCACAACCCAGTCTAGCAGAATTTCAATGTAACCTCTACTATAGCAACAACCTAGTCTAACAGAATTACAATGTAACCTCTACTATAGTCACAACCCATGTGTAACAGAATTACAATGTAACCTCTACTATAGCCACAAACCAGTCTATCAGAATTACAATGTAACCTCTACGATAGCCACAACCCAGCCTAACAGAATTACAATGTAACCTCTACTATAGCCACAACCTAGCCTAACAGAATTACAATGTAACCTCTACTATAGCCACAACCCAGCCTAACAGAATTACAATGTAACCTCTACTATAGCCACAACCCAGTCTATCAGAATTACGATGTAACCTCTACTATAGCCACAACCCAGTATAGCAGAATTACAATGTAACCTCTACTATAGCCACAACCCAGCCTAACAGAATTACAATGTAACCTCTACTATAGCCACAACCCAGCCTAACAGAATTACAATGTAACCTCTACTATAGTCACAACCCAGCCTAACAGAATTACAATGTAACCTCTACTATAGACACAACCCAGTCTAACAGAATTACAATGTAACCTCTACTATAGCCACAACCCAGTCTAACAGAATTACAATGTAACCTCTACTATAGCCACAAACCAGCCTAACAGAATTACAATGTAACCTCTACTATAGCCACAACCTAGCCTAACAGAATTACAATGTAACCTCTACAATAGCCACAACCCAGTCTAACAGAATTACAATGTAACCTTTACTATAGCCACAACCCAGCCTAACAGAATTACAATGTAACCTCTACTATAGTCACAACCCAGCCTAACAGAATTACAATGTAACCTCTACTATAGCCACAACCCAGTCTAACAGAATTACAATGTAACCTCTACTATAGCCACAACCCAGCCTAACAGAATTACAATGTAACCTCTACTATAGCCACAACCCAGCCTAACAGAATTACAATGTAACCTCTACTATAGCCACAACCCAGTCTATCAGAATTACAATGTAACCTCTACTATAGCCACAACCCAGCCTAACAGAATTACAATGTAACCTCTACTATAGCCACAACCTAGCCTAACAGAATTACAATGTAACCTCTACTATAGCCACAACCCAGTCTAACATAATTACAATGTAACCTCTACTATAGCCACAACCTAGCCTAACAGAATTACAATGTAACCTCTACTATAGCCACAACCCAGTCTAGCAGAATTACAATGTAACCTCTACTATAGCCACAACCTAGTCTAACAGAATTACAATGTAACCTCTACTATAGTCACAACCCATGTGTAACAGAATTACAATGTAACCTCTACTATAGCCACAAACCAGTCTATCAGAATTACAATGTAACCTCTACTATAGCCACAACCCAGCCTAACAGAATTACAATGTAACCTCTACTATAGCCACAACCTAGCCTAACAGAATTACAATGTAACCTCTACTATAGCCACAACCCAGCCTAACAGAATTACAATGTAACCTCTACTATAGCCACAACCCAGTCTATCAGAATTACAATGTAACCTCTACTATAGCCACAACCCAGTATAGCAGAATTACAATGTAACCTGTACTATAGCCACAACCCAGTCTAACAGAATTACAATGTAACCTCTACTATAGCCACAACCCAGCCTAACAGAATTACAATGTAACCTCTACTATAGTCACAACCCAGCCTAACAGAATTACAATGTAACCTCTACTATAGCCACAACCCAGTCTAGCAGAATTACAATGTAACCTCTACTATAGCCACAACCTAGCCTAACAGAATTACAATGTAACCTCTACTATAGCCACAACCTAGCCTAACAGAATTACAATGTAACCTCTACTATAGTCACAACCTAGCCTAACAGAATTACAATGTAACCTCTACTATAGCCACAACCTAGCCTAACAGAATTACAATGTAACCTCTACTATAGCCACAACACAGCCTAACAGAATTACAATGTAACCTCTACTATAGCCACAACCCAGCCTAACAGAATTACAATGTAACCTCTACTATAGCCACAACCCAGCCTAACAGAATTACAATGTAACCTCTACTATAGCCACAACCCAGTCTAACAGAATTACAATGTAACCTCTACTATAGCAACAACCCAGCCTAACAGAATTACAATGTAACCTCTACTATAGCCACAACCCAGCCTAACAGAATTACAATGTAACCCCTACTATAGCCACAACCCAGTCTAACAGAATTACAATGTAACCTCTACTATAGCCACAACCCAGTCTAACAGAATTACAATGTAACCTCTACTATAGCCACAACCCAACCTAACAGCAGAATTACAATGTAACCTCTACTATAGCCACAACCCAGCCTAACAGAATTACAATGTAACCTCTACTATAGCCACAACCCAGTCTAACAGAATTACAATGTAACCTCTACTATAGCCACAACCTAGCCTAACAGAATTACAATGTAACCTCTACTATAGCCACAACCCAGTCTAACAGAATTACAATGTAACCTCTACTATAGCCACAACCCAGTCTAACAGAATTACAATGTAACTTCTACTATAGCCACAACCCAGTCTAACAGAATTACAATGTAACCTCTACTATAGCCACAACCCAACCTAACAGCAGAATTACAATGTAACCTCTACTATAGCCACAACCCAGCCTAACAGAATTACAATGTAACCTCTACTATAGCCACAACCCAGTCTAACAGAATTACAATGTAACCTCTACTATAGCCACAACCCAGTCTAACAGAATTACAATGTAACCTCTACTATAGCCACAACCCAGTCTAACAGAATTACAATGTAACCTCTACTATAGCCACAACCCAGTCTAACAGAATTACAATGTAACCTCTACTATAGCCACAACCCAGCCTAACAGAATTACAATGTAACCTCTACTATAGCCACAACCCAGTCTAACATAATTACAATGTAACCTCTACTATAGCCACAACCCAGTCTAACAGAATTACAATGTAACCTCTACTATAGCCACAACCCAGTCTAACAGAATTACAATGTAACCTCTACTATAGCCACAACCCAGTCTAACAGAATTACAATGTAACCTCTACTATAGCCACAACCCAACCTAACAGCAGAATTACAATGTAACCTCTACTATAGCCACAACCCAGCCTAACAGAATTACAATGTAACCTCTACTATAGCCACAACCCAGTCTAACAGAATTACAATGTAACCTCTACTATAGCCACAACCCAGTCTAACAGAATTACAATGTAACCTCTACTATAGCCACAACCCAGCCTAACAGAATTACAATGTAACCTCTACTATAGCCACAACCCAGTCTAACAGAATTACAATGTAACCTCTACTATAGCCACAACCCAGTCTAACAGAATTACAATGTAACCTCTACTATAGCCACAACCCAGCCTAACAGAATTACAATGTAACCTCTACTATAGCCACAACCTAGCCTAACAGAATTACAATGTAACCTCTACAATAGCCACAACCCAGTCTAACAGAATTACAATGTAACCTTTACTATAGCCACAACCCAGCCTAACAGAATTACAATGTAACCTCTACTATAGTCACAACCCAGCCTAACAGAATTACAATGTAACCTCTACTATAGCCACAACCCAGTCTAACAGAATTACAATGTAACCTCTACTATAGCCACAACCCAGCCTAACAGAATTACAATGTAACCTCTACTATAGCCACAACCCAGCCTAACAGAATTACAATGTAACCTCTACTATAGCCACAACCCAGTCTATCAGAATTACAATGTAACCTCTACTATAGCCACAACCCAGCCTAACAGAATTACAATGTAACCTCTACTATAGCCACAACCTAGCCTAACAGAATTACAATGTAACCTCTACTATAGCCACAACCCAGTCTAACATAATTACAATGTAACCTCTACTATAGCCACAACCTAGCCTAACAGAATTACAATGTAACCTCTACTATAGCCACAACCCAGTCTAGCAGAATTTCAATGTAACCTCTACTATAGCAACAACCTAGTCTAACAGAATTACAATGTAACCTCTACTATAGTCACAACCCATGTGTAACAGAATTACAATGTAACCTCTACTATAGCCACAAACCAGTCTATCAGAATTACAATGTAACCTCTACGATAGCCACAACCCAGCCTAACAGAATTACAATGTAACCTCTACTATAGCCACAACCTAGCCTAACAGAATTACAATGTAACCTCTACTATAGCCACAACCCAGCCTAACAGAATTACAATGTAACCTCTACTATAGCCACAACCCAGTCTATCAGAATTACGATGTAACCTCTACTATAGCCACAACCCAGTATAGCAGAATTACAATGTAACCTCTACTATAGCCACAACCCAGCCTAACAGAATTACAATGTAACCTCTACTATAGCCACAACCCAGCCTAACAGAATTACAATGTAACCTCTACTATAGTCACAACCCAGCCTAACAGAATTACAATGTAACCTCTACTATAGACACAACCCAGTCTAACAGAATTACAATGTAACCTCTACTATAGCCACAACCCAGTCTAACAGAATTACAATGTAACCTCTACTATAGCCACAAACCAGCCTAACAGAATTACAATGTAACCTCTACTATAGCCACAACCTAGCCTAACAGAATTACAATGTAACCTCTACAATAGCCACAACCCAGTCTAACAGAATTACAATGTAACCTTTACTATAGCCACAACCCAGCCTAACAGAATTACAATGTAACCTCTACTATAGTCACAACCCAGCCTAACAGAATTACAATGTAACCTCTACTATAGCCACAACCCAGTCTAACAGAATTACAATGTAACCTCTACTATAGCCACAACCCAGCCTAACAGAATTACAATGTAACCTCTACTATAGCCACAACCCAGCCTAACAGAATTACAATGTAACCTCTACTATAGCCACAACCCAGTCTATCAGAATTACAATGTAACCTCTACTATAGCCACAACCCAGCCTAACAGAATTACAATGTAACCTCTACTATAGCCACAACCTAGCCTAACAGAATTACAATGTAACCTCTACTATAGCCACAACCCAGTCTAACATAATTACAATGTAACCTCTACTATAGCCACAACCTAGCCTAACAGAATTACAATGTAACCTCTACTATAGCCACAACCCAGTCTAGCAGAATTACAATGTAACCTCTACTATAGCCACAACCTAGTCTAACAGAATTACAATGTAACCTCTACTATAGTCACAACCCATGTGTAACAGAATTACAATGTAACCTCTACTATAGCCACAAACCAGTCTATCAGAATTACAATGTAACCTCTACTATAGCCACAACCCAGCCTAACAGAATTACAATGTAACCTCTACTATAGCCACAACCTAGCCTAACAGAATTACAATGTAACCTCTACTATAGCCACAACCCAGCCTAACAGAATTACAATGTAACCTCTACTATAGCCACAACCCAGTCTATCAGAATTACAATGTAACCTCTACTATAGCCACAACCCAGTATAGCAGAATTACAATGTAACCTGTACTATAGCCACAACCCAGTCTAACAGAATTACAATGTAACCTCTACTATAGCCACAACCCAGCCTAACAGAATTACAATGTAACCTCTACTATAGTCACAACCCAGCCTAACAGAATTACAATGTAACCTCTACTATAGCCACAACCCAGTCTAGCAGAATTACAATGTAACCTCTACTATAGCCACAACCTAGCCTAACAGAATTACAATGTAACCTCTACTATAGCCACAACCTAGCCTAACAGAATTACAATGTAACCTCTACTATAGTCACAACCTAGCCTAACAGAATTACAATGTAACCTCTACTATAGCCACAACCTAGCCTAACAGAATTACAATGTAACCTCTACTATAGCCACAACACAGCCTAACAGAATTACAATGTAACCTCTACTATAGCCACAACCCAGCCTAACAGAATTACAATGTAACCTCTACTATAGCCACAACCCAGCCTAACAGAATTACAATGTAACCTCTACTATAGCCACAACCCAGTCTAACAGAATTACAATGTAACCTCTACTATAGCAACAACCCAGCCTAACAGAATTACAATGTAACCTCTACTATAGCCACAACCCAGCCTAACAGAATTACAATGTAACGCCTACTATAGCCACAACCCAGTCTAACAGAATTACAATGTAACCTCTACTATAGCCACAACCCAGTCTAACAGAATTACAATGTAACCTCTACTATAGCCACAACCCAACCTAACAGCAGAATTACAATGTAACCTCTACTATAGCCACAACCCAGCCTAACAGAATTACAATGTAACCTCTACTATAGCCACAACCCAGTCTAACAGAATTACAATGTAACCTCTACTATAGCCACAACCCAGTCTAACAGAATTACAATGTAACCTCTACTATAGCCACAACCCAGTCTAACAGAATTACAATGTAACTTCTACTATAGCCACAACCCAGTCTAACAGAATTACAATGTAACCTCTACTATAGCCACAACCCAACCTAACAGCAGAATTACAATGTAACCTCTACTATAGCCACAACCCAGCCTAACAGAATTACAATGTAACCTCTACTATAGCCACAACCCAGTCTAACAGAATTACAATGTAACCTCTACTATAGCCACAACCCAGTCTAACAGAATTACAATGTAACCTCTACTATAGCCACAACCCAGTCTAACAGAATTACAATGTAACCTCTACTATAGCCACAACCCAACCTAACAGCAGAATTACAATGTAACCTCTACTATAGCCACAACCCAGCCTAACAGAATTACAATGTAACCTCTACTATAGCCACAACCCAGTCTAACAGAATTACAATGTAACCTCTACTATAGCCACAATCCAGTCTAACAGAATTACAATGTAACCTCTACTATAGTCACAACCCAGTCTAACAGAATTACAATGTAACCTCTACTATAGCCACAACCCAGTCTAACAGAATTACAATGTAACCTCTACTATAGCCACAACCCAGCCTAACAGAATTACAATGTAACCTCTACTATAGCCACAACCCAGTCTAACAGAATTACAATGTAACCTCTACTATAGCCACAACCCAGTCTAACAGAATTACAATGTAACCTCTACTATAGCCACAACCCAGTCTAACAGAATTACAATGTAACCTCTACTATAGCCACAACCCAGCCTAACAGAATTACAATGTAACCTCTACTATAGCCACAACCCAGTCTAACAGAATTACAATGTAACCTCTACTATAGCCACAACCCAGTCTAACAGAATTACAATGTAACCTCTACTATAGCCACAACCCAGTCTAACAGAATTACAATGTAACCTCTACTATAGCCACAACCCAGTCTAACAGAATTACAATGTAACCTCTACTATAGCCACAACCCAACCTAACAGCAGAATTACAATGTAACCTCTACTATAGCCACAACCCAGCCTAACAGAATTACAATGTAACCTCTACTATAGCCACAACCCAGTCTAACAGAATTACAATGTAACCTCTACTATAGCCACAACCCAGTCTAACAGAATTACAATGTAACCTCTACTATAGCCACAACCCAGCCTAACAGAATTACAATGTAACCTCTACTATAGCCACAACCCAGTCTAACAGAATTACAATGTAACCTCTACTATAGCCACAACCCAGTCTAACAGAATTACAATGTAACCTCTACTATAGGCACAACCCAGCCTAACAGAATTACAATGTAACCTCTACTATAGCCACAACCTAGCCTAACAGAATTACAATGTAACCTCTACAATAGCCACAACCCAGTCTAACAGAATTACAATGTAACCTTTACTATAGCCACAACCCAGCCTAACAGAATTACAATGTAACCTCTACTATAGTCACAACCCAGCCTAACAGAATTACAATGTAACCTCTACTATAGCCACAACCCAGTCTAACAGAATTACAATGTAACCTCTACTATAGCCACAACCCAGCCTAACAGAATTACAATGTAACCTCTACTATAGCCACAACCCAGCCTAACAGAATTACAATGTAACCTCTACTATAGCCACAACCCAGTCTATCAGAATTACAATGTAACCTCTACTATAGCCACAACCCAGCCTAACAGAATTACAATGTAACCTCTACTATAGCCACAACCTAGCCTAACAGAATTACAATGTAACCTCTACTATAGCCACAACCCAGTCTAACATAATTACAATGTAACCTCTACTATAGCCACAACCTAGCCTAACAGAATTACAATGTAACCTCTACTATAGCCACAACCCAGTCTAGCAGAATTACAATGTAACCTCTACTATAGCCACAACCTAGTCTAACAGAATTACAATGTAACCTCTACTATAGTCACAACCCATGTGTAACAGAATTACAATGTAACCTCTACTATAGCCACAAACCAGTCTATCAGAATTACAATGTAACCTCTACGATAGCCACAACCCAGCCTAACAGAATTACAATGTAACCTCTACTATAGCCACAACCTAGCCTAACAGAATTACAATGTAACCTCTACTACAGCCCCAACCCAGCCTAACAGAATTACAATGTAACCTCTACTATAGCCACAACCCAGTCTAACAGAATTACAATGTAACCTCTACTATAGCCACAACCCAGTCTAACAGAATTACAATGTAACCTCTACTATAGCCACAACCCAGCCTAACAGAATTACAATGTAACCTCTACTATAGCCACAACCCAGTCTAACAGAATTACAATGTAACCTCTACTATAGCCACAACCTAGTCTAACAGAATTACAATGTAACCTCTACTATAGCCACAACCCAGTCTAACAGAATTACAATGTAACCTCTACTATAGCCACAACCCAGCCTAACAGAATTACAATGTAACCTCTACTATAGCCACAACCCAGTCTAACAGAATTACAATGTAACCTCTACTATAGCCACAACCCAGTCTAACAGAATTACAATGTAACCTCTACTATAGCCACAACCCAGTCTAACAGAATTACAATGTAACCTCTACTATAGCCACAACCCAGCCTAACAGAATTACAATGTAACCTCTACTATAGCCACAACCCAGTCTAACAGAATTACAATGTAACCTCTACTATAGCCACAACCCAGTCTAACAGAATTACAATGTAACCTCTACTATAGCCACAACCCAGCCTAACAGAATTACAATGTAACCTCTACTATAGCCACAACCTAGCCTAACAGAATTACAATGTAACCTCTACAATAGCCACAACCCAGTCTAACAGAATTACAATGTAACCTTTACTATAGCCACAACCCAGCCTAACAGAATTACAATGTAACCTCTACTATAGTCACAACCCAGCCTAACAGAATTACAATGTAACCTCTACTATAGCCACAACCCAGTCTAACAGAATTACAATGTAACCTCTACTATAGCCACAACCCAGCCTAACAGAATTACAATGTAACCTCTACTATAGCCACAACCCAGCCTAACAGAATTACAATGTAACCTCTACTATAGCCACAACCCAGACTATCAGAATTACAATGTAACCTCTACTATAGCCACAACCCAGCCTAACAGAATTACAATGTAACCTCTACTATAGCCACAACCTAGCCTAACAGAATTACAATGTAACCTCTACTATAGCCACAACCCAGTCTAACATAATTACAATGTAACCTCTACTATAGCCACAACCTAGCCTAACAGAATTACAATGTAACCTCTACTATAGCCACAACCCAGTCTAGCAGAAATACAATGTAACCTCTACTATAGCCACAACCTAGTCTAACAGAATTACAATGTAACCTCTACTATAGTCACAACCCATGTGTAACAGAATTACAATGTAACCTCTACTATAGCCACAAACCAGTCTATCAGAATTAAAATGTAAACTCTACGATAGCCACAACCCAGCCTAACAGAATTACAATGTAACCTCTACTATAGCCACAACCTAGCCTAACAGAATTACAATGTAACCTCTACTATAGCCCCAACCCAGCCTAACAGAATTACAATGTAACCTCTACTATAGCCACAACCCAGTCTATCAGAATTACAATGTAACCTCTACTATAGCCACAACCCAGTCTAACAGAATTACAATGTAACCTCTACTATAGCCACAACCCAGCCTAACAGAATTACAATGTAACCTCTACTATAGCCACAACCCAGTCTAACAGAATTACAATGTAACCTCTACTATAGCCACAACCCAGCCTAACAGAATTACAATGTAACCTCTACTATAGCCACAACCCAGTCTAACAGAATTACAATGTAACCTCTACTATAGCCACAACCCAGTCTAACAGAATTACAATGTAACCTCTACTATAGCCACAACCCAGCCTAACAGAATTACAATGTAACCTCTACTATAGCCACAACCTAGCCTAACAGAATTACAATGTAACCTCTACAATAGCCACAGCCCAGTCTAACAGAATTACAATGTAACCTTTACTATAGCCACAACCCAGCCTAACAGAATTACAATGTAACCTCTACTATAGTCACAACCCAGCCTAACAGAATTACAATGTAACCTCTACTATAGCCACAACCCAGTCTAACATAATTACAATGTAACCTCTACTATAGCCACAACCTAGCCTAACAGAATTACAATGTAACCTCTACTATAGCCACAACCCAGTCGAGCAGAATTACAATGTAACCTCTACTATAGCCACAACCTAGCCTAACAGAATTACAATGTAACCTCTACTATAGCCACAACCCAGTCTAGCAGAATTACAATGTAACCTCTACTATAGCCACAACCTAGTCTAACAGAATTACAATGTAACCTCTACTATAGTCACAACCCATGTGTAACAGAATTACAATGTAACCTCTACGATAGCCACAACCCAGCCTAACAGAATTACAATGTAACCTCTACTATAGCCACAACCTAGCCTAACAGAATTACAATGTAACCTCTACTACAGCCCCAACCCAGCCTAACAGAATTACAATGTAACCTCTACTATAGCCACAACCCAGTCTAACAGAATTACAATGTAACCTCTACTATAGCCACAACCCAGTCTAACAGAATTACAATGTAACCTCTACTATAGCCACAACCCAGCCTAACAGAATTACAATGTAACCTCTACTATAGCCACAACCCAGTCTAACAGAATTACAATGTAACCTCTACTATAGCCACAACCTAGTCTAACAGAATTACAATGTAACCTCTACTATAGCCACAACCCAGTCTAACAGAATTACAATGTAACCTCTACTATAGCCACAACCCAGCCTAACAGAATTATAATGTAACCTCTACTATAGCCACAACCCAGTCTAACAGAATTACAATGTAACCTCTACTATAGCCACAACCCAGTCTAACAGAATTACAATGTAACCTCTACTATAGCCACAACCCAGTCTAACAGAATTACAATGTAACCTCTACTATAGCCACAACCCAGCCTAACAGAATTACAATGTAACCTCTACTATAGCCACAACCCAGTCTAACAGAATTACAATGTAACCTCTACTATAGCCACAACCCAGTCTAACAGAATTACAATGTAACCTCTACTATAGCCACAACCCAGCCTAACAGAATTACAATGTAACCTCTACTATAGCCACAACCTAGCCTAACAGAATTACAATGTAACCTCTACAATAGCCACAACCCAGTCTAACAGAATTACAATGTAACCTTTACTATAGCCACAACCCAGCCTAACAGAATTACAATGTAACCTCTACTATAGTCACAACCCAGCCTAACAGAATTACAATGTAACCTCTACTATAGCCACAACCCAGTCTAACAGAATTACAATGTAACCTCTACTATAGCCACAACCCAGCCTAACAGAATTACAATGTAACCTCTACTATAGCCACAACCCAGCCTAACAGAATTACAATGTAACCTCTACTATAGCCACAACCCAGACTATCAGAATTACAATGTAACCTCTACTATAGCCACAACCCAGCCTAACAGAATTACAATGTAACCTCTACTATAGCCACAACCTAGCCTAACAGAATTACAATGTAACCTCTACTATAGCCACAACCCAGTCTAACATAATTACAATGTAACCTCTACTATAGCCACAACCTAGCCTAACAGAATTACAATGTAACCTCTACTATAGCCACAACCCAGTCTAGCAGAAATACAATGTAACCTCTACTATAGCCACAACCTAGTCTAACAGAATTACAATGTAACCTCTACTATAGTCACAACCCATGTGTAACAGAATTACAATGTAACCTCTACTATAGCCACAAACCAGTCTATCAGAATTACAATGTAAACTCTACGATAGCCACAACCCAGCCTAACAGAATTACAATGTAACCTCTACTATAGCCACAACCTAGCCTAACAGAATTACAATGTAACCTCTACTATAGCCCCAACCCAGCCTAACAGAATTACAATGTAACCTCTACTATAGCCACAACCCAGTCTATCAGAATTACAATGTAACCTCTACTATAGCCACAACCCAGTCTAACAGAATTACAATGTAACCTCTACTATAGCCACAACCCAGCCTAACAGAATTACAATGTAACCTCTACTATAGCCACAACCCAGTCTAACAGAATTACAATGTAACCTCTACTATAGCCACAACCCAGCCTAACAGAATTACAATGTAACCTCTACTATAGCCACAACCCAGTCTAACAGAATTACAATGTAACCTCTACTATAGCCACAACCCAGTCTAACAGAATTACAATGTAACCTCTACTATAGCCACAACCCAGCCTAACAGAATTACAATGTAACCTCTACTATAGCCACAACCTAGCCTAACAGAATTACAATGTAACCTCTACAATAGCCACAGCCCAGTCTAACAGAATTACAATGTAACCTTTACTATAGCCACAACCCAGCCTAACAGAATTACAATGTAACCTCTACTATAGTCACAACCCAGCCTAACAGAATTACAATGTAACCTCTACTATAGCCACAACCCAGTCTAACATAATTACAATGTAACCTCTACTATAGCCACAACCTAGCCTAACAGAATTACAATGTAACCTCTACTATAGCCACAACCCAGTCGAGCAGAATTACAATGTAACCTCTACTATAGCCACAACCTAGCCTAACAGAATTACAATGTAACCTCTACTATAGCCACAACCCAGTCTAGCAGAATTACAATGTAACCTCTACTATAGCCACAACCTAGTCTAACAGAATTACAATGTAACCTCTACTATAGTCACAACCCATGTGTAACAGAATTACAATGTAACCTCTACGATAGCCACAACCCAGCCTAACAGAATTACAATGTAACCTCTACTATAGCCACAACCTAGCCTAACAGAATTACAATGTAACCTCTACTACAGCCCCAACCCAGCCTAACAGAATTACAATGTAACCTCTACTATAGCCACAACCCAGTCTAACAGAATTACAATGTAACCTCTACTATAGCCACAACCCAACCTAACAGCAGAATTACAATGTAACCTCTACTATAGCCACAACCCAGCCTAACAGAATTACAATGTAACCTCTACTATAGCCACAACCCAGTCTAACAGAATTACAATGTAACCTCTACTATAGCCACAACCTAGTCTAACAGAATTACAATGTAACCTCTACTATAGCCACAACCCAGTCTAACAGAATTACAATGTAACCTCTACTATAGCCACAACCCAGCCTAACAGAATTACAATGTAACCTCTACTATAGCCACAACCCAGTCTAACAGAATTACAATGTAACCTCTACTATAGCCACAACCCAGTCTAACAGAATTACAATGTAACCTCTACTATAGCCACAACCCAGCCTAACAGAATTACAATGTAACCTCTACTATAGCCACAACCCAGTCTAACAGAATTACAATGTAACCTCTACTATAGCCACAACCCAGCCTAACAGAATTACAATGTAACCTCTACTATAGCCACAACCCAGTCTAACAGAATTACAATGTAACCTCTACTATAGCCACAACCCAGTCTAACAGAATTACGATGTAACCTCTACTATAGCCACAACCCAGCCTAACAGAATTACAATGTAACCTCTACTATAGTCACAACCTAGCCTAACAGAATTACAATGTAACCTCTACAATAGCCACAACCCAGTCTAACAGAATTACAATGTAACCTTTACTATAGCCACAACCCAGCCTAACAGAATTACAATGTAACCTCTACTATAGTCACAACCCAGCCTAACAGAATTACAATGTAACCTCTACTATAGCCACAACCCAGTCTAACAGAATTACAATGTAACCTCTACTATAGCCACAACCCAGCCTAACAGAATTACAATGTAACCTCTACTATAGCCACAACCCAGCCTAACAGAATTACAATGTAACCTCTACTATAGCCACAACCCAGTCTATCAGAATTACAATGTAACCTCTACTATAGCCACAACCCAGCCTAACAGAATTACAATGTAACCTCTACTATAGCCACAACCTAGCCTAACAGAATTACAATGTAACCTCTACTATAGCCACAACCCAGTCTAACATAATTACAATGTAACCTCTACTATAGCCACAACCTAGCCTAACAGAATTACAATGTAACCTCTACTATAGCCACAACCCAGTCTAGCAGAATTACAATGTAACCTCTACTATAGCCACAACCTAGCCTAACAGAATTACAATGTAACCTCTACTATAGCCACAACCCAGTCTAGCAGAATTACAATGTAACCTCTACTATAGCCACAACCTAGTCTAACAGAATTACAATGTAACCTCTACTATAGTCACAACCCATGTGTAACAGAATTACAATGTAACCTCTACGATAGCCACAACCCAGCCTAACAGAATTACAATGTAACCTCTACTATAGCCACAACCTAGCCTAACAGAATTACAATGTAACCTCTACTACAGCCCCAACCCAGCCTAACAGAATTACAATGTAACCTCTACTATAGCCACAACCCAGTCTAACAGAATTACAATGTAACCTCTACTATAGCCACAACCCAACCTAACAGCAGAATTACAATGTAACCTCTACTATAGCCACAACCCAGCCTAACAGAATTACAATGTAACCTCTACTATAGCCACAACCCAGTCTAACAGAATTACAATGTAACCTCTACTATAGCCACAACCTAGTCTAACAGAATTACAATGTAACCTCTACTATAGCCACAACCCAGTCTAACAGAATTACAATGTAACCTCTACTATAGCCACAACCCAGCCTAACAGAATTACAATGTAACCTCTACTATAGCCACAACCCAGTCTAACAGAATTACAATGTAACCTCTACTATAGCCACAACCCAGTCTAACAGAATTACAATGTAACCTCTACTATAGCCACAACCCAGTCTAACAGAATTACAATGTAACCTCTACTATAGCCACAACCCAGCCTAACAGAATTACAATGTAACCTCTACTATAGCCACAACCCAGTCTAACAGAATTACAATGTAACCTCTACTATAGCCACAACCCAGTCTAACAGAATTACAATGTAACCTCTACTATAGCCACAACCCAGTCTAACAGAATTACAATGTAACCTCTACTATAGCCACAACCCAACCTAACAGCAGAATTACAATGTAACCTCTACTATAGCCACAACCCAGCCTAACAGAATTACAATGTAACCTCTACTATAGCCACAACCCAGTCTAACAGAATTACAATGTAACCTCTACTATAGCCACAACCCAGTCTAACAGAATTACAATGTAACCTCTACTATAGCCACAACCCAGCCTAACAGAATTACAATGTAACCTCTACTATAGTCACAACCCAGTCTAACAGAATTACAATGTAACCTCTACTATAGCCACAACCCAGTCTAACAGAATTACAATGTAACCTCTACTATAGCCACAACCCAGCCTAACAGAATTACAATGTAACCTCTACTATAGCCACAACCTAGCCTAACAGAATGACAATGTAACCTCTAGAATAGCCACAACCCAGTCTAACAGAATTACAATGTAACCTTTACTATAGCCACAACCCAGCCTAACAGAATTACAATGTAACCTCTACTATAGTCACAACCCAGCCTAACAGAATTACAATGTAACCTCTACTATAGCCACAACCCAGTCTAACAGAATTACAATGTAACCTCTACTATAGCCACAACCCAGCCTAACAGAATTACAATGTAACCTCTACTATAGCCACAACCCAGTCTAACAGAATTACAATGTAACCTTTACTATAGCCACAACCCAGCCTAACAGAATTACAATGTAACCTCTACTATAGTCACAACCCAGCCTAACAGAATTACAATGTAACCTCTACTATAGCCACAACCCAGTCTAACAGAATTACAATGTAACCTCTACTATAGCCACAACCCAGCCTAACAGAATTACAATGTAACCTCTACTATAGCCACAACCCAGCCTAACAGAATTACAATGTAACCTCTACTATAGCCACAACCCAGTCTATCAGAATTACAATGTAACCTCTACTATAGCCACAACCCAGCCTAACAGAATTACAATGTAACCTCTACTATAGCCACAACCTAGCCTAACAGAATTACAATGTAACCTCTACTATAGCCACAACCCAGTCTAACATAATTACAATGTAACCTCTACTATAGCCACAACCTAGCCTAACAGAATTACAATGTAACCTCTACTATAGCCACAACCCAGTCTAGCAGAATTACAATGTAACCTCTACTATAGCCACAACCTAGCCTAACAGAATTACAATGTAACCTCTACTATAGCCACAACCCAGTCTAGCAGAATTACAATGTAACCTCTACTATAGCCACAACCTAGTCTAACAGAATTACAATGTAACCTCTACTATAGTCACAACCCATGTGTAACAGAATTACAATGTAACCTCTACGATAGCCACAACCCAGCCTAACAGAATTACAATGTAACCTCTACTATAGCCACAACCTAGCCTAACAGAATTACAATGTAACCTCTACTACAGCCCCAACCCAGCCTAACAGAATTACAATGTAACCTCTACTATAGCCACAACCCAGTCTAACAGAATTACAATGTAACCTCTACTATAGCCACAACCCAACCTAACAGCAGAATTACAATGTAACCTCTACTATAGCCACAACCCAGCCTAACAGAATTACAATGTAACCTCTACTATAGCCACAACCCAGTCTAACAGAATTACAATGTAACCTCTACTATAGCCACAACCTAGTCTAACAGAATTACAATGTAACCTCTACTATAGCCACAACCCAGTCTAACAGAATTACAATGTAACCTCTACTATAGCCACAACCCAGCCTAACAGAATTACAATGTAACCTCTACTATAGCCACAACCCAGTCTAACAGAATTACAATGTAACCTCTACTATAGCCACAACCCAGTCTAACAGAATTACAATGTAACCTCTACTATAGCCACAACCCAGTCTAACAGAATTACAATGTAACCTCTACTATAGCCACAACCCAGCCTAACAGAATTACAATGTAACCTCTACTATAGCCACAACCCAGTCTAACAGAATTACAATGTAACCTCTACTATAGCCACAACCCAGTCTAACAGAATTACAATGTAACCTCTACTATAGCCACAACCCAGTCTAACAGAATTACAATGTAACCTCTACTATAGCCACAACCCAACCTAACAGCAGAATTACAATGTAACCTCTACTATAGCCACAACCCAGCCTAACAGAATTACAATGTAACCTCTACTATAGCCACAACCCAGTCTAACAGAATTACAATGTAACCTCTACTATAGCCACAACCCAGTCTAACAGAATTACAATGTAACCTCTACTATAGCCACAACCCAGCCTAACAGAATTACAATGTAACCTCTACTATAGTCACAACCCAGTCTAACAGAATTACAATGTAACCTCTACTATAGCCACAACCCAGTCTAACAGAATTACAATGTAACCTCTACTATAGCCACAACCCAGCCTAACAGAATTACAATGTAACCTCTACTATAGCCACAACCTAGCCTAACAGAATGACAATGTAACCTCTACAATAGCCACAACCCAGTCTAACAGAATTACAATGTAACCTTTACTATAGCCACAACCCAGCCTAACAGAATTACAATGTAACCTCTACTATAGTCACAACCCAGCCTAACAGAATTACAATGTAACCTCTACTATAGCCACAACCCAGTCTAACAGAATTACAATGTAACCTCTACTATAGCCACAACCCAGCCTAACAGAATTACAATGTAACCTCTACTATAGCCACAACCCAGCCTAACAGAATTACAATGTAACCTCTACTATAGCCACAACCCAGACTATCAGAATTACAATGTAACCTCTACTATAGCCACAACCCAGCCTAACAGAATTACAATGTAACCTCTACTATAGCCACAACCTAGCCTAACAGAATTACAATGTAACCTCTACTATAGCCACAACCCAGTCTAACATAATTACAATGTAACCTCTACTATAGCCACAACCTAGCCTAACAGAATTACAATGTAACCTCTACTATAGCCACAACCCAGTCTAGCAGAATTACAATGTAACCTCTACTATAGCCACAACCTAGTCTAACAGAATTACAATGTAACCTCTACTATAGTCACAACCCATGTGTAACAGAATTACAATGTAACCTCTACTATAGCCACAAACCAGTCTATCAGAATTACAATGTAACCTCTACGATAGCCACAACCCAGCCTAACAGAATTACAATGTAACCTCTACTATAGCCACAACCTAGCCTAACAGAATTACAATGTAACCTCTACTATAGCCCCAACCCAGCCTAACAGAATTACAATGTAACCTCTACTATAGCCACAACCCAGTCTATCAGAATTACAATGTAACCTCTACTATAGCCACAACCCAGTCTAACAGAATTACAATGTAACCTCTACTATAGCCACAACCCAGCCTAACAGAATTACAATGTAACCTCTACTATAGTCACAACCCAGCCTAACAGAATTACAATGTAACCTCTACTATAGACACAACCCAGTCTAACAGAATTACAATGTAACCTCTACTATAGCCACAACCCAGTCTAACAGAATTACAATGTAACCTCTACTATAGCCACAAACCAGCCTAACAGAATTACAATGTAACCTCTACTATAGCCACAACCTAGCCTAACAGAATTACAATGTAACCTCTACAATAGCCACAACCCAGTCTAACAGAATTACAATGTAACCTTTACTATAGCCACAACCCAGCCTAACAGAATTACAATGTAACCTCTACTATAGTCACAACCCAGCCTAACAGAATTACAATGTAACCTCTACTATAGCCACAACCCAGTCTAACAGAATTACAATGTAACCTCTACTATAGCCACAACCCAGCCTAACAGAATTACAATGTAACCTCTACTATAGCCACAACCCAGCCTAACAGAATTACAATGTAACCTCTACTATAGCCACAACCCAGTCTATCAGAATTACAATGTAACCTCTACTATAGCCACAACCCAGCCTAACAGAATTACAATGTAACCTCTACTATAGCGACAACCTAGCCTAACAGAATTACAATGTAACCTCTACTATAGCCACAACCCAGTCTAACATAATTACAATGTAACCTCTACTATAGCCACAACCTAGCCTAACAGAATTACAATGTAACCTCTACTATAGCCACAACCCAGTCTAGCAGAATTACAATGTAACCTCTACTATGGCCACAACCTAGTCTAACAGAATTACAATGTAACCTCTACTATAGTCACAACCCATGTGTAACAGAATTACAATGTAACCTCTACTATAGCCACAAACCAGTCTATCAGAATTACAATGTAACCTCTACTATAGCCACAACCCAGCCTAACAGAATTACAATGTAACCTCTACTATAGCCACAACCTAGCCTAACAGAATTACAATGTAACCTCTACTATAGCCACAACCCAGCCTAACAGAATTACAATGTAACCTCTACTATAGTCACAACCCAGCCTAACAGAATTACAATGTAACCTCTACTATAGCCACAACCCAGTCTAACAGAATTACAATGTAACCTCTACTATAGCCACAACCCAGCCTAACAGAATTACAATGTAACCTCTACTATAGCCACAACCCAGCCTAACAGAATTACAATGTAACCTCTACTATAGCCACAACCCAGACTATCAGAATTACAATGTAACCTCTACTATAGCCACAACCCAGCCTAACAGAATTACAATGTAACCTCTACTATAGCCACAACCTAGCCTAACAGAATTACAATGTAACCTCTACTATAGCCACAACCCAGTCTAACATAATTACAATGTAACCTCTACTATAGCCACAACCTAGCCTAACAGAATTACAATGTAACCTCTACTATAGCCACAACCCAGTCTAGCAGAATTACAATGTAACCTCTACTATAGCCACAACCTAGTCTAACAGAATTACAATGTAACCTCTACTATAGTCACAACCCATGTGTAACAGAATTACAATGTAACCTCTACTATAGCCACAAACCAGTCTATCAGAATTACAATGTAACCTCTACGATAGCCACAACCCAGCCTAACAGAATTACAATGTAACCTCTACTATAGCCACAACCTAGCCTAACAGAATTACAATGTAACCTCTACTATAGCCCCAACCCAGCCTAACAGAATTACAATGTAACCTCTACTATAGCCACAACCCAGTCTATCAGAATTACAATGTAACCTCTACTATAGCCACAACCCAGTCTAACAGAATTACAATGTAACCTCTACTATAGCCACAACCCAGCCTAACAGAATTACAATGTAACCTCTACTATAGTCACAACCCAGCCTAACAGAATTACAATGTAACCTCTACTATAGACACAACCCAGTCTAACAGAATTACAATGTAACCTCTACTATAGCCACAACCCAGCCTAACAGAATTACAATGTAACCTCTACTATAGCCACAACCCAGCCTAACAGAATTACAATGTAACCTCTACTATAGCCACAACCCAGCCTAACAGAATTACAATGTAACCTCTACTATAGCCACAACCCAGCCTAACAGAATTACAATGTAACCTCTACTATAGCCACAACCCAGCCTAACAGAATTACAATGTAACCTCTACTATAGCCACAACCCAGCCTAACAGAATTACAATGTAACCTCTACTATAGCCACAACCCAGTCTAACAGAATTACAATGTAACCTCTACTATAGCCACAACCCAGTCTAACAGAATTACAATGTAACCTCTACTATAGCCACAACCTAGTCTAACAGAATTACAATGTAACCTCTACTATAGCCACAACCTAGCCTAACAGAATTACAATGTAACCTCTACTATAGCCACAACCTAGCCTAACAGAATTACAATGTAAACTCTACTATAGTCACAACCCAGTCTAACAGAATTACAATGTAACCTCTACTATAGTCACAACCCAGCCTAACAGAATTACAATGTAACCTCTACTATAGCCACAACCTAGCCTAACAGAATTACAATGTAACCTCTACTATAGCCACAACCTAGCCTAACAGAATTACAATGTAACCTCTACTATAGTCACAACCTAGCCTAACAGAATTACAATGTAACCTCTACTATAGCCACAACCTAGCCTAACAGAATTACAATGTAACCTCTACTATAGCCACAACACAGCCTAACAGAATTACAATGTAACCTCTACTATAGCCACAACCCAGCCTAACAGAATTACAATGTAACCTCTACTATAGCCACAACCCAGCCTAACAGAATTACAATGTAACCTCTACTATAGCCACAACCCAGCCTAACAGAATTACAATGTAACCTCTACTATAGCCACAACCCAGCCTAACAGAATTACAATGTAACCCCTACTATAGCCACAACCCAGTCTAACAGAATTACAATGTAACCTCTACTATAGCCACAACCCAGTCTAACAGAATTACAATGTAACCTCTACTATAGCCACAACCCAACCTAACAGCAGAATTACAATGTAACCTCTACTATAGCCACAACCCAGCCTAACAGAATTACAATGTAACCTCTACTATAGCCACAACCCAGTCTAACAGAATTACAATGTAACCTCTACTATAGCCGTAACCCAGTCTAACAGAATTACAATGTAACCTCTACTATAGCCACAACCCAGTCTAACAGAATTACAATGTAACCTCTACTATAGCCACAACCCAGTCTAACAGAATTACAATGTAACCTCTACTATAGCCACAACCCAGTCTAACAGAATTACAATGTAACCTCTACTATAGCCACAACCCAGCCTAACAGAATTACAATGTAACCTCTACTATAGCCACAACCCAGTCTAACAGAATTACAATGTAACCTCTACTATAGCCACAACCCAGTCTAACAGAAGTACAATGTAACCTCTACTATAGCCACAACCCAGTCTAACAGAATTACAATGTAACCTCTACTATAGCCACAACCCAACCTAACAGCAGAATTACAATGTAACCTCTACTATAGCCACAACCCAGTCTAACAGAATTACAATGTAACCTCTACTATAGCCACAACCCAGTCTAACAGAATTACAATGTAACCTCTACTATAGCCACAACCCAACCTAACAGCAGAATTACAATGTAACCTCTACTATAGCCACAACCCAGCCTAACAGAATTACAATGTAACCTCTACTATAGCCACAACCCAGTCTAACAGAATTACAATGTAACCTCTACTATAGCCACAACCCAGTCTAACAGAATTACAATGTAACCTCTACTATAGCCACAACCTAGTCTAACAGAATTACAATGTAACCTCTACTATAGCCACAACCCAGTCTAGCAGAATTACAATGTAACCTCTACTATAGCCACAACACAGCCTAACAGAATTACAATGTAACCTCTACTATAGCCACAACCCAGCCTAACAGAATTACAATGTAACCTCTACTATAGCCACAACCCAGCCTAACAGAATTACAATGTAACCTCTACTATAGCCACAACCCAGCCTAACAGAATTACAATGTAACCTCTACTATAGCCACAACCCAGCCTAACAGAATTACAATGTAACCCCTACTATAGCCACAACCCAGTCTAACAGAATTACAATGTAACCTCTACTATAGCCACAACCCAGTCTAACAGAATTACAATGTAACCTCTACTATAGCTACAACCCAACCTAACAGCAGAATTACAATGTAACCTCTACTATAGCCACAACCCAGCCTAACAGAATTACAATGTAACCTCTACTATAGCCACAACCCAGCCTAACAGAATTACAATGTAACCTCTACTATAGCCACAACCCAGTCTAACAGAATTACAATGTAACCTCTACTATAGCCACAACCCAGTCTAACAGAATTACAATGTAACCTCTACTATAGCCACAACCCAGTCTAACAGAATTACAATGTAACCTCTACTATAGCCACAACCCAGTCTAACAGAATTACAATGTAACCTCTACTATAGCCACAACCCAACCTAACAGCAGAATTACAATGTAACCTCTACTATAGCCACAACCCAGCCTAACAGAATTACAATGTAACCTCTACTATAGCCACAACCCAGTCTAACAGAATTACAATGTAACCTCTACTATAGACACAACCCAGTCTAACAGAATTACAATGTAACCTCTACTATAGCCACAACCCAGTCTAACAGAATTACAATGTAACCTCTACTATAGCCACAACCCAGTCTAACAGAATTACAATGTAACCTCTACTATAGCCACAACCCAGTCTAACAGAATTACAATGTAACCTCTACTATAGCCACAACCCAGTCTAACAGAATTACAATGTAACCTCTACTATAGCCACAACCCAGCCTAACAGAATTACAATGTAACCTCTACTATAGCCACAACCCAGTCTAACAGAATTACAATGTAACCTCTACTATAGCCACAACCCAGTCTAACAGAATTACAATGTAACCTCTACTATAGCCACAACCCAGTCTAACAGAATTACAATGTAACCTCTACTATAGCCACAACCCAGCCTAACAGAATTACAATTGAACCTCTACTATAGTCACAACCCAGCCTAACAGAATTACAATGTAACCTCTACTATAGCCACAACCCAGTCTAACAGAATTACAATGTAACCTCTACTATAGCCACAACCCAGCCTAACAGAATTACAATGTAACCTCTACTATAGCCACAACCCAGCCTAACAGAATTACAATGTAACCTCTACTATAGCCACAACACAGTCTATCAGAATTACAATGTAACCTCTACTATAGCCACAACCCAGCCTAACAGAATTACAATGTAACCTCTACTATAGCCACAACCTAGCCTAACAGAATTACAATGTAACCTCTACTATAGCCACAACCCAGTCTAGCAGAATTACAATGTAACCTCTACTATAGCCACAACCTAGTCTAACAGAATTACAATGTAACCTCTACTATAGTCACAACCCATGTGTAACAGAATTACAATGTAACCTCTACTATAGCCACAAACCAGTCTATCAGAATTACAATGTAACCTCTACTATAGCCACAACCCAGCCTAACAGAATTACAATGTAACCTCTACTATAGCCACAACCCAGCCTAACAGAATTACAATGTAACCTCTACTATAGCCACAACCCAGTCTATCAGAATTACAATGTAACCTCTACTATAGCCACAACCCAGTATAGCAGAATTACAATGTAACCTCTACTATAGCCACAACCCAGTCTAACAGAATTACAATGTAACCTCTACTATAGCCACAACCCAGCCTAACAGAATTACAATGTAACCTCTACTATAGTCACAACCCAGCCTAACAGAATTACAATGTAACCTCTACTATAGCCACAACCCAGTCTAGCAGAATTACAATGTAACCTCTACTATAGCTACAACATAGTCTAACAGAATTACAATGTAAACTCTACTATAGCCACAACCTAGCCTAACAGAATTACAATGTTTAACTCTACTATAGTCACAACCCGGTCTAACAGAATTACAATGTAACCTCTACTATAGCCACAACCCAGCCTAACAGAATTACAATGTAACCTCTACTATAGCCACAACCTAGCCTAACAGAATTACAATGTAACCTCTACTATAGCCACAACCTAGCCTAACAGAATTACAATGTAACCTCTACTATAGCCACAACCTAGCCTAACAGAATTACAATGTAACCTCTACTATAGCCACAACCTAGCCTAACAGAATTACAATGTAACCTCTACTATAGCCACAACCTAGCCTAACAGAATTACAATGTAACCTCTACTATAGCCACAACCTAGCCTAACAGAATTACAATGTAACCTCTACTATAGCCACAACCTAGCCTAACAGAATTACAATGTAACCTCTACTATAGCCACAACCTAGTCTAACAGAATTACAATGTAACCTCTACTATAGTCACAACCCATGTGTAACAGAATTACAATGTAACCTCTACTATAGCCACAAACCAGTCTATCAGAATTACAATGTAACCTCTACTATAGCCACAACCCAGCCTAACAGAATTACAATGTAACCTCTACTATAGCCACAACCTAGCCTAACAGAATTACAATGTAACCTCTACTATAGCCACAACCCAGCCTAACAGAATTACAATGTAACCTCTACTATAGCCACAACCTAGCCTAACAGAATTACAATGTAACCTCTACTATAGCCACAACACAGCCTAACAGAATTACAATGTAACCTCTACTATAGCCACAACCCAGCCTAACAGAATTACAATGTAACCTCTACTATAGCCACAACCCAGCCTAACAGAATTACAATGTAACCTCTACTATAGCCACAACCCAGTCTAACAGAATTACAATGTAACCTCTACTATAGCCACAACCCAGCCTAACAGAATTACAATGTAACCTCTACTATAGCCACAACCCAGCCTAAAAGAATTACAATGTAACCCCTACTATAGCCACAACCTAGTCTAACAGAATTACAATGTAACCTCTACTATAGCCACAACCCAGTCTAACAGAATTACAATGTAACCTCTACTATAGCCACAACCCAACCTAACAGCAGAATTACAATGTAACCTCTACTATAGCCACAACCCAGCCTAACAGAATTACAATGTAACCTCTACTATAGACACAACCCAGTCTAACAGAATTACAATGTAACCTCTACTATAGCCACAACCCAGTCTAACAGAATTACAATGTAACCTCTACTATAGCCACAACCCAGTCTAACAGAATTACAATGTAACCTCTACTATAGCCACAACCCAGTCTAACAGAATTACAATGTAACCTCTACTATAGCCACAACCCAGTCTAACAGAATTACAATGTAACCTCTACTATAGCCACAACCCAGCCTAACAGAATTACAATGTAACCTCTACTATAGCCACAACCCAGTCTAACAGAATTACAATGTAACCTCTACTATAGCCACAACCCAGTCTAACAGAATTACAATGTAACCTCTACTATAGCCACAACCCAGTCTAACAGAATTACAATGTAACCTCTACTATAGCCACAACCCAGTCTAACAGAATTACAATTTAACCTCTACTAT
Source organism: Eledone cirrhosa (assembly GCA_964016885.1). Classification (NCBI taxonomy): domain Eukaryota; kingdom Metazoa; phylum Mollusca; class Cephalopoda; order Octopoda; family Eledonidae; genus Eledone; species Eledone cirrhosa. The sequence goes on from OZ024740.1 coordinate 46,486,263, forward strand.
AGCCACAACCCAGCCTAACAGAATTACAATGTAACCTCTACTATAGCCACAACCTAGCCTAACAGAATTACAATGTAACCTCTACTATAGTCACAACCCAGTCTAACAGAATTACAATGTAACCTCTACTATAGCCACAACCCAGTCTAACAGAATTACAATGTAACCTCTACTATAGCCACAACCCAACCTAACAGCAGAATTACAATGTAACCTCTACTATAGCCACAACCCAGCCTAACAGAATTACAATGTAACCTCTACTATAGCCACAACCTAGCCTAACAGAATTACAATGTAACCTCTACTATAGCCACAACCCAGTCTAACAGAATTACAACGTAACCTTTACTATAGCCACAACCCAGCCTAACAGAATTACAATGTAACCTCTACTATAGTCACAACCCAGCCTAACAGAATTACAATGTAACCTCTACTATAGCCACAACCCAGTCTAACAGAATTACAATGTAAACTCTACTATAGCCACAACCCAGCCTAACAGAATTACAATGTAACCTCTACTATAGCCACAACCCAGCCTAACAGAATTACAATGTAACCTCTACTATAGCCACAACCCAGTCTATCAGAATTACAATGTAACCTCTACTATAGCCACAACCCAGCCTAACAGAATTACAATGTAACCTCTACTATAGCCACAACCTAGCCTAACAGAATTACAATGTAACCTCTACTATAGCCACAACCCAGTCTAACATAATTACAATGTAACCTCTACTATAGCCACAACCTAGCCTAACAGAATTACAATGTAACCTCTACTATAGCCACAACCCAGTCTAGCAGAATTACAATGTAACCTCTACTATAGCCACAACCTAGTCTAACAGAATTACAATGTAACCTCTACTATAGTCACAACCCATGTGTAACAGAATTACAATGTAACCTCTACTATAGCCACAAACCAGTCTATCAGAATTACAATGTAACCTCTACTATAGCCACAACCTAGCCTAACAGAATTACAATGTCACCTCTACTATAGCCACAACCCAGCCTAACAGAATTACAATGTAACCTCTACTATAGCCACAACCCAGTCTATCAGAATTACAATGTAACCTCTACTATAGCCACAACCCAGTATAGCAGAATTACAATGTAACCTCTACTATAGCCACAACCCAGTCTAACAGAATTACAATGTAACCTCTACTATAGCCACAACCCAGCCTAACAGAATTACAATGTAACCTCTACTATAGTCACAACCCAGCCTAACAGAATTACAATGTAACCTCTACTATAGCCACAACCCAGTCTAGCAGAATTACAATGTAACCTCTACTATAGCCACAACCTAGTCTAACAGAATTACAATGTAAACTCTACTATAGCCACAACCTAGCCTAACAGAATTACAATGTTTAACTCTACTATAGTCACAACCCGGTCTAACAGAATTACAATGTAACCTCTACTATAGTCACAACCCAGCCTAACAGAATTACAATGTAACCTCTATTATAGTCACAACCCAGTCTAACAGAATTACAATGTAACCTCTACTATAGTCACAACCCAGCCTAACAGAATTACAATGTATCCTCTACTATAGCCACAACCTAGCCTAACAGAATTACAATGTAACCTCTACTATAGCCACAACCTAGCCTAACAGAATTACAATGTAACCTCTACTATAGCCACAACCCAGCCTAACAGAATTACAATGTAACCTCTACTATAGCCACAACCCAGCCTAAAAGAATTACAATGTAACCCCTACTATAGCCACAACCCAGTCTAACAGAATTACAATGTAACCTCTACTATAGCCACAACCCAGTCTAACAGAATTACAATGTAACCTCTACTATAGCCACAACCCAACCTAACAGCAGAATTACAATGTAACCTCTACTATAGCCACAACCCAGCCTAACAGAATTACAATGTAAACTCTACTATAGACACAACCCAGTCTAACAGAATTACAATGTAACCTCTACTATAGCCACAACCCAGTCTAACAGAATTACAATGTAACCTCTACTATAGCCACAACCCAGTCTAACAGAATTACAATGTAACCTCTACTATAGCCACAACCCAGTCTAACAGAATTACAATGTAACCTCTACTATAGCCACAACCCAGTCTAACAGAATTACAATGTAACCTCTACTATAGCCACAACCCAGCCTAACAGAATTACAATGTAACCTCTACTATAGCCACAACCCAGTCTAACAGAATTACAATGTAACCTCTACTATAGCCACAACCCAGTCTAACAGAATTACAATGTAACCTCTACTATAGCCACAACCCAGTCTAACAGAATTACAATTTAACCTCTACTATAGCCACAACCCAGCCTAACAGAATTACAATGTAACCTCTACTATAGCCACAACCTAGCCTAACAGAATTACAATGTAACCTCTACTATAGTCACAACCCAGTCTAACAGAATTACAATGTAACCTCTACTATAGTCACAACCCAGCCTAACAGAATTACAATGTAACCTCTACTATAGCCACAACCCAGTCTAACAGAATTACAATGTAACCTCTACTATAGCCACAACCCAGTCTAACAGAATTACAATGTAACCTCTACTATAGCCACAACCCAGTCTATCAGAATTACAATGTAACCTCTACTATAGCCACAACCCAGCCTAACAGAATTACAATGTAACCTCTACTATAGCCACAACCTAGCCTAACAGAATTACAATGTAACCTCTACTATAGCCACAACCCAGTCTAACATAATTACAATGTAACCTCTACTATAGCCACAACCTAGCCTAACAGAATTACAATGTAACCTCTACTATAGCCACAACCCAGTCTAGCAGAATTACAATGTAACCTCTACTATAGCCACAACCTAGTCTAACAGAATTACAATGTAACCTCTACTATAGTCACAACCCATGTGTAACAGAATTACAATGTAACCTCTACTATAGCCACAAACCAGTCTATCAGAATTACAATGTAACCTCTACTATAGCCACAACCTAGCCTAACAGAATTACAATGTCACCTCTACTATAGCCACAACCCAGCCTAACAGAATTACAATGTAACCTCTACTATAGCCACAACCCAGTCTATCAGAATTACAATGTAACCTCTACTATAGCCACAACCCAGTATAGCAGAATTACAATGTAACCTCTACTATAGCCACAACCCAGTCTAACAGAATTACAATGTAACCTCTACTATAGCCACAACCCAGCCTAACAGAATTACAATGTAACCTCTACTATAGTCACAACCCAGCCTAACAGAATTACAATGTAACCTCTACTATAGCCACAACCCAGTCTAGCAGAATTACAATGTAACCTCTACTATAGCCACAACCTAGTCTAACAGAATTACAATGTAAACTCTACTATAGCCACAACCTAGCCTAACAGAATTACAATGTTTAACTCTACTATAGTCACAACCCGGTCTAACAGAATTACAATGTAACCTCTACTATAGTCACAACCCAGCCTAACAGAATTACAATGTAACCTCTATTATAGTCACAACCCAGTCTAACAGAATTACAATGTAACCTCTACTATAGTCACAACCCAGCCTAACAGAATTACAATGTATCCTCTACTATAGCCACAACCTAGCCTAACAGAATTACAATGTAACCTCTACTATAGCCACAACCTAGCCTAACAGAATTACAATGTAACCTCTACTATAGCCACAACCCAGCCTAACAGAATTACAATGTAACCTCTACTATAGCCACAACCCAGCCTAAAAGAATTACAATGTAACCCCTACTATAGCCACAACCCAGTCTAACAGAATTACAATGTAACCTCTACTATAGCCACAACCCAGTCTAACAGAATTACAATGTAACCTCTACTATAGCCACAACCCAACCTAACAGCAGAATTACAATGTAACCTCTACTATAGCCACAACCCAGCCTAACAGAATTACAATGTAAACTCTACTATAGACACAACCCAGTCTAACAGAATTACAATGTAACCTCTACTATAGCCACAACCCAGTCTAACAGAATTACAATGTAACCTCTACTATAGCCACAACCCAGTCTAACAGAATTACAATGTAACCTCTACTATAGCCACAACCCAGTCTAACAGAATTACAATGTAACCTCTACTATAGCCACAACCCAGTCTAACAGAATTACAATGTAACCTCTACTATAGCCACAACCCAGCCTAACAGAATTACAATGTAACCTCTACTATAGCCACAACCCAGTCTAACAGAATTACAATGTAACCTCTACTATAGCCACAACCCAGTCTAACAGAATTACAATGTAACCTCTACTATAGCCACAACCCAGTCTAACAGAATTACAATTTAACCTCTACTATAGCCACAACCCAGCCTAACAGAATTACAATGTAACCTCTACTATAGCCACAACCTAGCCTAACAGAATTACAATGTAACCTCTACTATAGTCACAACCCAGTCTAACAGAATTACAATGTAACCTCTACTATAGTCACAACCCAGCCTAACAGAATTACAATGTAACCTCTACTATAGCCACAACCCAGTCTAACAGAATTACAATGTAACCTCTACTATAGCCACAACCCAGTCTAACAGAATTACAATGTAACCTCTACTATAGCCACAACCCAGCCTAACAGAATTACAATGTAACCTCTACTATAGCCACAACCTAGCCTAACAGAATTACAATGTAACCTCTACTATAGCCACAACCCAGTCTAACAGAATTACAATGTAACCTTTACTATAGCCACAACCCAGCCTAACAGAATTACAATGTAACCTCTACTATAGTCACAACCCAGCCTAACAGAATTACAATGTAACCTCTACTATAGCCACAACCCAGTCTAACAGAATTACAATGTAACCTCTACTATAGCCACAACCCAGCCTAACAGAATTACAATGTAACCTCTACTATAGCCACAACCCAGCCTAACAGAATTACAATGTAACCTCTACTATAGCCACAACCCAGTCTATCAGAATTACAATGTAACCTCTACTATAGCCACAACCCAGCCTAACAGAATTATAATGTAACCTCTACTATAGCCACAACCTAGCCTAACAGAATTACAATGTAACCTCTACTATAGCCACAACCCAGTCTAACATAATTACAATGTAACCTCTACTATAGCCACAACCTAGCCTAACAGAATTACAATGTAACCTCTACTATAGCCACAACCCAGTCTAGCAGAATTACAATGTAACCTCTACTATAGCCACAACCTAGTCTAACAGAATTACAATGTAACCTCTACTATAGTCACAACCCATGTGTAACAGAATTACAATGTAACCTCTACTATAGCCACAAACCAGTCTATCAGAATTACAATGTAACCTCTACTATAGCCACAACCCAGCCTAACAGAATTACAATGTAACCTCTACTATAGCCACAACCTAGCCTAACAGAATTACAATGTAACCTCTACTATAGCCACAACCCAGCCTAACAGAATTACAATGTAACCTCTACTATAGCCACAACCCAGTCTATCAGAATTACAATGTAACCTCTACTATAGCCACAACCCAGTATAGCAGAATTACAATGTAACCTCTACTATAGCCACAATCCAGTCTAACAGAATTACAATGTAACCTCTACTATAGCCACAACCCAGCCTAACAGAATTACAATGTAACCTCTACTATAGTCACAACCCAGCCTAACAGAATTACAATGTAACCTCTACTATAGCCACAACCCAATCTAGCAGAATTACAATGTAACCTCTACTATAGCCACAACCTAGTCTAACAGAATTACAATGTAAACTCTACTATAGCCACAACCTAGCCTAACAGAATTACAATGTTTAACTCTACTATAGTCACAACCCGGTCTAACAGAATTACAATGTAACCTCTACTATAGTCACAACCCAGCCTAACAGAATTACAATGTAACCTCTACTATAGCCACAACCTAGCCTAACAGAATTACAATGTAACCTCTACTATAGCCACAACCTAGCCTAACAGAATTACAATGTAACCTCTACTATAGCCACAACCTAGCCTAACAGAATTACAATGTAACCTCTACTATAGCCACAACCTAGCCTAACAGAATTTCAATGTAACCTCTACTATAGCCACAACCTAGCCTAACAGAATTACAATGTAACCTCTACTATAGCCACAACCTAGCCTAACAGAATTACAATGTAACCTCTACTATAGCCACAACCTAGCCTAACAGAATTACAATGTAACCTCTACTATAGCCACAACCTAGCCTAACAGAATTACAATGTAAACTCTACTATAGTCACAACCCAGTCTAACAGAATTACAATGTAACCTCTACTATAGTCACAACCCAGCCTAACAGAATTACAATGTAACCTCTACTATAGCCACAACCTAGCCTAACAGAATTACAATGTAACCTCTACTATAGCCACAACCTAGCCTAACAGAATTACAATGTAACCTCTACTATAGCCACAACCCAGTCTAGCAGAATTACAATGTAACCTCTACTATAGCCACAACCTAGTCTAACAGAATTACAATGTAACCTCTACTATAGTCACAACCCATGTGTAACAGAATTACAATGTAACCTCTACTATAGCCACAAACCAGTCTATCAGAATTACAATGTAACCTCTACTATAGCCACAACCCAGCCTAACAGAATTACAATGTAATCTCTACTATAGCCACAACCTAGCCTAACAGAATTACAATGTAACCTCTACTATAGCCACAACACAGCCTAACAGAATTACAATGTAACCTCTACTATAGCCACAACCCAGTCTATCAGAATTACAATGTAACCTCTACTATAGCCACAACCCAGTCTAGCAGAATTACAATGTAACCTCTACTATAGCCACAACCCAGTCTAACAGAATTACAATGTAACCTCTACTATAGCCACAACCCAGCCTAACAGAATTACAATGTAACCTCTACTATAGTCACAACCCAGCCTAACAGAATTACAATGTAACCTCTACTATAGCCACAACCCAGTCTAGCAGAATTACAATGTAACCTCTACTATAGCCACAACCTAGTCTAACAGAATTACAATGTAAACTCTACTATAGCCACAACCTAGCCTAACAGAATTACAATGTAAACTCTACTATAGTCACAACCCAGTCTAACAGAATTACAATGTAACCTCTACTATAGTCACAACCCAGCCTAACAGAATTACAATGTAACCTCTACTATAGCCACAACCTAGCCTAACAGAATTACAATGTAACCTCTACTATAGCCACAACCTAGCCTAACAGAATTACAATGTAACCTCTACTATAGCCACAACCTAGCCTAACAGAATTACAATGTAACCTCTACTATAGCCACAACCTAGCCTAACAGAATTACAATGTAACCTCTACTATAGCCACAACCCAGTCTAACAGAATTACAATGTAACCTCTACTATGGCCACAACCCAGCCTAACAGAATTACAATGTAACTTCTACTATAGCCACAACCCAGCCTAAAAGAATTACAATGTAACCCCTACTATAGCCACAACCCAGTCTAACAGAATTACAATGTAACCTCTACTATAGCCACAACCCAGTCTAACAGAATTACAATGTAACCTCTACTATAGCCACAACCCAACCTAACAGCAGAATTACAATGTAACCTCTACTATAGCCACAACCCAGCCTAACAGAATTACAATGTAACCTCTACTATAGCCACAACCCAGTCTAACAGAATTACAATGTAACCTCTACTATAGCCACAACCCAGTCTAACAGAATTACAATGTAACCTCTACTATAGCCACAACCCAGTCTAACAGAATTACAATGTAACCTCTACTATAGCCACAACCCATTCTAACAGAATTACAATGTAACCTCTACTATAGCCACAACCCAGTCTAGCAGAATTACAATGTAACCTCTACTAGAGCCACAACCCAGTCTAGCAGAATTACAATGTAACCTCTACTATAGCCACAACCTAGCCTAACAGAATTACAATGTAACCTCTACTATAGCCACAACCTAGCCTAACAGAATTACAATGTAACCTCTACTATAGCCACAACCTAGCCTAACAGAATTACAATGTAACCTCTACTATAGCCACAACCTAGCCTAACAGAATTACAATGTAAACTCTACTATAGTCACAACCCAGTCTAACAGAATTACAATGTAACCTCTACTATAGCCACAACCCAGTCTAACAGAATTACAATGTAACCTCTACTATAGCCACAACCTAGCCTAACAGAATTACAATGTAACCTCTACTATAGCCACAACCTAGCCTAACAGAATTACAATGTAACCTCTACTATAGCCACAACCTAGCCTAACAGAATTACAATGTAACCTCTACTATAGCCACAACCTAGCCTAACAGAATTACAATGTAACCTCTACTATAGCCACAACCTAGCCTAACAGAATTACAATGTAAACTCTACTATAGTCACAACCCAGCCTAACAGAATTACAATATAACCTCTACTATAGCCACAACCCAGTCTAACAGAATTACGATGTAACCTCTACTATAGCCACAACCTAGCCTAACAGAATTACAATGTAACCTCTACTATAGCCACAACCTAGCCTACCAGAATTACAATGTAACCTCTACTATAGCCACAACCTAGCCGAACAGAATTACAATGTAAACTCTACTATAGTCACAACCCAGTCTAACAGAATTACAATGTAACCTCTACTATAGTCACAACCCAGCCTAACAGAATTACAATGTAACCTCTACTATAGCCACAACCTAGCCTAACAGAATTACAATGTAACCTCTACTATAGCCACAACCTAGCCTAACAGAATTACAATGTAACCTCTACTATAGCCACAACCTAGCCTAACAGAATTACAATGTAACCTCTACTATAGCCACAACCTAGCCTAACAGAATTACAATGTAACCTCTACTATAGCCACAACCTAGCCTAACAGAATTACAATGTAACCTCTACTATAGCCACAACCTAGCCTAACAGAATTACAATGTAACCTCTACTATAGCCACAACCTAGCCTAACAGAATTACAATGTAACCTCTACTATAGCCACAACCTAGCCTAACAGAATTACAATGTAACCTCTACTATAGCCACAACCTAGCCTAACAGAATTACAATGTAACCTCTACTATAGCCACAACCTAGCCTAACAGAATTACAATGTAACCTCTACTATAGCCACAACCTAGCCTAACAGAATTACAATGTAACCTCTACTATAGCCACAACACAGCCTAACAGAATTACAATGTAACCTCTACTATAGCCACAACCCAGCCTAACAGAATTACAATGTAACCTCTACTATAGCCACAACCCAGCCTAACAGAATTACAATGTAACCTCTACTATAGCCACAACCCAGTCTAACAGAATTACAATGTAACCTCTACTATGGCCACAACCCAGCCTAACACAATTACAATGTAACCTCTACTATAGCCACAACCCAGCCTAAAAGAATTACAATGTAACCCCTACTATAGCCACAACCCAGTCTAACAGAATTACAATGTAACCTCTACTATAGCCACAACCCAGTCTAACAGAATTACAATGTAACCTCTACTATAGCCACAACCCAACCTAACAGCAGAATTACAATGTAACCTCTACTATAGCCACAACCCAGCCTAACAGAATTACAATGTAACCTCTACTATAGCCACAACCCAGTCTAACAGAATTACAATGTAACCTCTACTATAGCCACAACCCAGTCTAACAGAATTACAATGTAACCTCTACTATAGCCACAACCCAGTCTAACAGAATTACAATGTAACCTCTACTATAGCCACAACCCATTCTAACAGAATTACAATGTAACCTCTACTATAGCCACAACCCAGTCTAGCAGAATTACAATGTAACCTCTACTAGAGCCACAACCCAGTCTAGCAGAATTACAATGTAACCTCTACTATAGCCACAACCTAGCCTAACAGAATTACAATGTAACCTCTACTATAGCCACAACCTAGCCTAACAGAATTACAATGTAACCTCTACTATAGCCACAACCTAGCCTAACAGAATTACAATGTAACCTCTACTATAGCCACAACCTAGCCTAACAGAATTACAATGTAAACTCTACTATAGTCACAACCCAGTCTAACAGAATTACAATGTAACCTCTACTATAGCCACAACCCAGTCTAACAGAATTACAATGTAACCTCTACTATAGCCACAACCTAGCCTAACAGAATTACAATGTAACCTCTACTATAGCCACAACCTAGCCTAACAGAATTACAATGTAACCTCTACTATAGCCACAACCTAGCCTAACAGAATTACAATGTAACCTCTACTATAGCCACAACCTAGCCTAACAGAATTACAATGTAACCTCTACTATAGCCACAACCTAGCCTAACAGAATTACAATGTAAACTCTACTATAGTCACAACCCAGCCTAACAGAATTACAATGTAACCTCTACTATAGCCACAACCCAGTCTAACAGAATTACAATGTAACCTCTATTATAGCCACAACCTAGCCTAACAGAATTACAATGTAACCTCTACTATAGCCACAACCTAGCCTACCAGAATTACAATGTAACCTCTACTATAGCCACAACCTAGCCGAACAGAATTACAATGTAAACTCTACTATAGTCACAACCCAGTCTAACAGAATTACAATGTAACCTCTACTATAGTCACAACCCAGCCTAACAGAATTACAATGTAACCTCTACTATAGCCACAACCTAGCCTAACAGAATTACAATGTAACCTCTACTATAGCCACAACCTAGCCTAACAGAATTACAATGTAACCTCTACTATAGCCACAACCCAGTCTAGCAGAATTACAATGTAACCTCTACTATAGCCACAACCTAGTCTAACAGAATTACAATGTAACCTCTACTATAGTCACAACCCATGTGTAACAGAATTACAATGTAACCTCTACTATAGCCACAAACCAGTCTATCAGAATTACAATGTAACCTCTACTATAGCCACAACCCAGCCTAACAGAATTACAATGTAACCTCTACTATAGCCACAACCTAGCCTAACAGAATTACAATGTAACCTCTACTATAGCCACAACCCAGCCTAACAGAATTACAATGTAACCTCTACTATAGCCACAACCTAGCCTAACAGAATTACAATGTAACCTCTACTATAGCCACAAACCAGTCTATCAGAATTACAATGTAACCTCTACTATAGCCACAACCCAGCCTAACAGAATTACAATGTAACCTCTACTATAGCCACAACCTAGCCTAACAGAATTACAATGTAACCTCTACTATAGCCACAACCCAGCCTAACAGAATTACAATGTAACCTCTACTATAGCCACAACCCAGTCTATCAGAATTACAATGTAACCTCTACTATAGCCACAACCCAGTATAGCAGAATTACAATGTAACCTCTACTATAGCCACAACCCAGTCTAACAGAATTACAATGTAACCTCTACTATAGCCACAACCCAGCCTAACAGAATTACAATGTAACCTCTACTATAGTCACAACCCAGCCTAACAGAATTACAATGTAACCTCTACTATAGCCACAACCCAGTCTAGCAGAATTACAACGTAACCTCTACTATAGCCACAACCTAGTCTAACAGAATTACAATGTAAACTCTACTATAGCCACAACCTAGCCTAACAGAATTACAATGTTTAACTCTACTATAGTCACAACCCGGTCTAACAGAATTACAATGTAACCTCTACTATAGTCACAACCCAGCCTAACAGAATTACAATGTAACCTCTACTATAGCCACAACCTAGCCTAACAGAATTACAATGTAACCTCTACTATAGCCACAACCTAGCCTAACAGAATTACAATGTAACCTCTACTATAGCCACAACCTAGCCTAACAGAATTACAATGTAACCTCTACTATAGCCACAACCTAGCCTAACAGAATTACAACGTAACCTCTACAATAGCCACAACCTAGCCTAACAGAATTACAATGTAACCTCTACTATAGCCACAACCTAGCCTAACAGAATTACAATGTAACCTCTACTATAGCCACAACCTAGCCTAACAGAATTACAATGTAACCTCTACTATAGCCACAACCTAGCCTAACAGAATTACAATGTAAACTCTACTATAGTCACAACCCAGTCTAACAGAATTACAATGTAACCTCTACTATAGTCACAACCCAGCCTAACAGAATTACAATGTAACCTCTACTATAGCCACAACCCAGTCTATCAGAATTACAATGTAACCTCTACTATAGCCACAACCCAGTATAGCAGAATTACAATGTAACCTCTACTATAGCCACAACCCAGTCTAACAGAATTACAATGTAACCTCTACTATAGCCACAACCCAGCCTAACAGAATTACAATGTAACCTCTACTATAGTCACAACCCAGCCTAACAGAATTACAATGTAACCTCTACTATAGCCACAACCCAGTCTAGCAGAATTACAATGTAACCTCTACTATAGCCACAACCTAGTCTAACAGAATTACAATGTAATCTCTACTATAGCCACAACCTAGCCTAACAGAATTACAATGTTTAACTCTACTATAGTCACAACCCGGTCTAACAGAATTACAATGTAACCTCTACTATAGTCACAACCCAGCCTAACAGAATTACAATGTAACCTCTACTATAGCCACAACCTAGCCTAACAGAATTACAATGTAACCTCTACTATAGCCACAACCTAGCCTAACAGAATTACAATGTAACCTCTACTATAGCCACAACCTAGCCTAACAGAATTACAATGTAACCTCTACTATAGCCACAACCTAGCCTAACAGAATTACAATGTAACCTCTACTATAGCCACAACCTAGCCTAACAGAATTACAATGTAACCTCTACTATAGCCACAACCTAGCCTAACAGAATTACAATGTAACCTCTACTATAGCCACAACCTAGCCTAACAGAATTACAATGTAACCTCTACTATAGCCACAACCTAGCCTAACAGAATTACAATGTAAACTCTACTATAGTCACAACCCAGTCTAACAGAATTACAATGTAACCTCTACTATAGTCACAACCCAGCCTAACAGAATTACAATGTAACCTCTACTATAGCCACAACCTAGCCTAACAGAATTACAATGTAACCTCTACTATAGCCACAACCTAGCCTAACAGAATTACAATGTAACCTCTACTATAGCCACAACCCAGTCTAGCAGAATTACAATGTAACCTCTACTATAGCCACAACCTAGTCTAACAGAATTACAATGTAACCTCTACTATAGTCACAACCCATGTGTAACAGAATTACAATGTAACCTCTACTATAGCCACAAACCAGTCTATCAGAATTACAATGTAACCTCTACTATAGCCACAACCCAGCCTAACAGAATTACAATGTAACCTCTACTATAGCCACAACCTAGCCTAACAGAATTACAATGTAACCTCTACTATAGCCACAACCCAGCCTAACAGAATTACAATGTAACCTCTACTATAGCCACAACCCAGTCTATCAGAATTACAATGTAACCTCTACTATAGCCACAACCCAGTCTAGCAGAATTACAATGTAACCTCTACTATAGCCACAACCCAGTCTAACAGAATTACAATGTAACCTCTACTATAGCCACAACCCAGCCTAACAGAATTACAATGTAACCTCTACTATAGTCACAACCCAGCCTAACAGAATTACAATGTAACCTCTACTATAGCCACAACCCAGTCTAGCAGAATTACAATGTAACCTCTACTATAGCCACAACCTAGCCTAACAGAATTACAATGTAACCTCTACTATAGCCACAACACAGCCTAACAGAATTACAATGTAACCTCTACTATAGCCACAACCCAGCCTAACAGAATTACAATGTAACCTCTACTATAGCCACAACCCAGCCTAACAGAATTACAATGTAACCTCTACTATAGCCACAACCCAGTCTAACAGAATTACAATGTAACCTCTACTATGGCCACAACCCAGCCTAACACAATTACAATGTAACCTCTACTATAGCCACAACCCAGCCTAAAAGAATTACAATGTAACCCCTACTATAGCCACAACCCAGTCTAACAGAATTACAATGTAACCTCTACTATAGCCACAACCCAGTCTAACAGAATTACAATGTAACCTCTACTATAGCCACAACCCAACCTAACAGCAGAATTACAATGTAACCTCTACTATAGCCACAACCCAGCCTAACAGAATTACAATGTAACCTCTACTATAGCCACAACCCAGTCTAACAGAATTACAATGTAACCTCTACTATAGCCACAACCCAGTCTAACAGAATTACAATGTAACCTCTACTATAGCCACAACCCAGTCTAACAGAATTACAATGTAACCTCTACTATAGCCACAACCCATTCTAACAGAATTACAATGTAACCTCTACTATAGCCACAACCCAGTCTAGCAGAATTACAATGTAACCTCTACTAGAGCCACAACCCAGTCTAGCAGAATTACAATGTAACCTCTACTATAGCCACAACCTAGCCTAACAGAATTACAATGTAACCTCTACTATAGCCACAACCTAGCCTAACAGAATTACAATGTAACCTCTACTATAGCCACAACCTAGCCTAACAGAATTACAATGTAACCTCTACTATAGCCACAACCTAGCCTAACAGAATTACAATGTAAACTCTACTATAGTCACAACCCAGTCTAACAGAATTACAATGTAACCTCTACTATAGCCACAACCCAGTCTAACAGAATTACAATGTAACCTCTACTATAGCCACAACCTAGCCTAACAGAATTACAATGTAACCTCTACTATAGCCACAACCTAGCCTAACAGAATTACAATGTAACCTCTACTATAGCCACAACCTAGCCTAACAGAATTACAATGTAACCTCTACTATAGCCACAACCTAGCCTAACAGAATTACAATGTAACCTCTACTATAGCCACAACCTAGCCTAACAGAATTACAATGTAAACTCTACTATAGTCACAACCCAGCCTAACAGAATTACAATGTAACCTCTACTATAGCCACAACCCAGTCTAACAGAATTACAATGTAACCTCTACTATAGCCACAACCTAGCCTAACAGAATTACAATGTAACCTCTACTATAGCCACAACCTAGCCTACCAGAATTACAATGTAACCTCTACTATAGCCACAACCTAGCCGAACAGAATTACAATGTAAACTCTACTATAGTCACAACCCAGTCTAACAGAATTACAATGTAACCTCTACTATAGTCACAACCCAGCCTAACAGAATTACAATGTAACCTCTACTATAGCCACAACCTAGCCTAACAGAATTACAATGTAACCTCTACTATAGCCACAACCTAGCCTAACAGAATTACAATGTAACCTCTACTATAGCCACAACCCAGTCTAGCAGAATTACAATGTAACCTCTACTATAGCCACAACCTAGTCTAACAGAATTACAATGTAACCTCTACTATAGTCACAACCCATGTGTAACAGAATTACAATGTAACCTCTACTATAGCCACAAACCAGTCTATCAGAATTACAATGTAACCTCTACTATAGCCACAACCCAGCCTAACAGAATTACAATGTAACCTCTACTATAGCCACAACCTAGCCTAACAGAATTACAATGTAACCTCTACTATAGCCACAACCCAGCCTAACAGAATTACAATGTAACCTCTACTATAGCCACAACCTAGCCTAACAGAATTACAATGTAACCTCTACTATAGCCACAAACCAGTCTATCAGAATTACAATGTAACCTCTACTATAGCCACAACCCAGCCTAACAGAATTACAATGTAACCTCTACTATAGCCACAACCTAGCCTAACAGAATTACAATGTAACCTCTACTATAGCCACAACCCAGCCTAACAGAATTACAATGTAACCTCTACTATAGCCACAACCCAGTCTATCAGAATTACAATGTAACCTCTACTATAGCCACAACCCAGTATAGCAGAATTACAATGTAACCTCTACTATAGCCACAACCCAGTCTAACAGAATTACAATGTAACCTCTACTATAGCCACAACCCAGCCTAACAGAATTACAATGTAACCTCTACTATAGTCACAACCCAGCCTAACAGAATTACAATGTAACCTCTACTATAGCCACAACCCAGTCTAGCAGAATTACAACGTAACCTCTACTATAGCCACAACCTAGTCTAACAGAATTACAATGTAAACTCTACTATAGCCACAACCTAGCCTAACAGAATTACAATGTTTAACTCTACTATAGTCACAACCCGGTCTAACAGAATTACAATGTAACCTCTACTATAGTCACAACCCAGCCTAACAGAATTACAATGTAACCTCTACTATAGCCACAACCTAGCCTAACAGAATTACAATGTAACCTCTACTATAGCCACAACCTAGCCTAACAGAATTACAATGTAACCTCTACTATAGCCACAACCTAGCCTAACAGAATTACAATGTAACCTCTACTATAGCCACAACCTAGCCTAACAGAATTACAACGTAACCTCTACAATAGCCACAACCTAGCCTAACAGAATTACAATGTAACCTCTACTATAGCCACAACCTAGCCTAACAGAATTACAATGTAACCTCTACTATAGCCACAACCTAGCCTAACAGAATTACAATGTAACCTCTACTATAGCCACAACCTAGCCTAACAGAATTACAATGTAAACTCTACTATAGTCACAACCCAGTCTAACAGAATTACAATGTAACCTCTACTATAGTCACAACCCAGCCTAACAGAATTACAATGTAACCTCTACTATAGCCACAACCCAGTCTATCAGAATTACAATGTAACCTCTACTATAGCCACAACCCAGTATAGCAGAATTACAATGTAACCTCTACTATAGCCACAACCCAGTCTAACAGAATTACAATGTAACCTCTACTATAGCCACAACCCAGCCTAACAGAATTACAATGTAACCTCTACTATAGTCACAACCCAGCCTAACAGAATTACAATGTAACCTCTACTATAGCCACAACCCAGTCTAGCAGAATTACAATGTAACCTCTACTATAGCCACAACCTAGTCTAACAGAATTACAATGTAATCTCTACTATAGCCACAACCTAGCCTAACAGAATTACAATGTTTAACTCTACTATAGTCACAACCCGGTCTAACAGAATTACAATGTAACCTCTACTATAGTCACAACCCAGCCTAACAGAATTACAATGTAACCTCTACTATAGCCACAACCTAGCCTAACAGAATTACAATGTAACCTCTACTATAGCCACAACCTAGCCTAACAGAATTACAATGTAACCTCTACTATAGCCACAACCTAGCCTAACAGAATTACAATGTAACCTCTACTATAGCCACAACCTAGCCTAACAGAATTACAATGTAACCTCTACTATAGCCACAACCTAGCCTAACAGAATTACAATGTAACCTCTACTATAGCCACAACCTAGCCTAACAGAATTACAATGTAACCTCTACTATAGCCACAACCTAGCCTAACAGAATTACAATGTAACCTCTACTATAGCCACAACCTAGCCTAACAGAATTACAATGTAAACTCTACTATAGTCACAACCCAGTCTAACAGAATTACAATGTAACCTCTACTATAGTCACAACCCAGCCTAACAGAATTACAATGTAACCTCTACTATAGCCACAACCTAGCCTAACAGAATTACAATGTAACCTCTACTATAGCCACAACCTAGCCTAACAGAATTACAATGTAACCTCTACTATAGCCACAACCCAGTCTAGCAGAATTACAATGTAACCTCTACTATAGCCACAACCTAGTCTAACAGAATTACAATGTAACCTCTACTATAGTCACAACCCATGTGTAACAGAATTACAATGTAACCTCTACTATAGCCACAAACCAGTCTATCAGAATTACAATGTAACCTCTACTATAGCCACAACCCAGCCTAACAGAATTACAATGTAACCTCTACTATAGCCACAACCTAGCCTAACAGAATTACAATGTAACCTCTACTATAGCCACAACCCAGCCTAACAGAATTACAATGTAACCTCTACTATAGCCACAACCCAGTCTATCAGAATTACAATGTAACCTCTACTATAGCCACAACCCAGTCTAGCAGAATTACAATGTAACCTCTACTATAGCCACAACCCAGTCTAACAGAATTACAATGTAACCTCTACTATAGCCACAACCCAGCCTAACAGAATTACAATGTAACCTCTACTATAGTCACAACCCAGCCTAACAGAATTACAATGTAACCTCTACTATAGCCACAACCCAGTCTAGCAGAATTACAATGTAACCTCTACTATAGCCACAACCTAGTCTAACAGAATTACAATGTAAACTCTACTATAGCCACAACCTAGCCTAACAGAATTACAATGTAAACTCTACTATAGTCACAACCCAGTCTAACAGAATTACAATGTAACCTCTACTATAGCCACAACCTAGCCTAACAGAATTACAATGTAACCTCTACTATAGCCACAACCTAGCCTAACAGAATTACAATGTAACCTCTACTATAGCCACAACCTAGCCTAACAGAATTACAATGTAACCTCTACTATAGCCACAACCTAGCCTAACAGAATTACAATGTAACCTCTACTATAGCCACAACCTAGCCTAACAGAATTACAATGTAACCTCTACTATAGCCACAACACAGCCTAACAGAATTACAATGTAACCTCTACTATAGCCACAACCCAGCCTAACAGAATTACAATGTAACCTCTACTATAGCCACAACCCAGCCTAACAGAATTACAATGTAACCTCTACTATAGCCACAACCCAGTCTAACAGAATTACAATGTAACCTCTACTATGGCCACAACCCAGCCTAACAGAATTACAATGTAACCTCTACTATAGCCACAACCCAGCCTAAAAGAATTACAATGTAACCCCTACTATAGCCACAACCCAGTCTAACAGAATTACAATGTAACCTCTACTATAGCCACAACCCAGTCTAACAGAATTACAATGTAACCTCTACTATAGCCACAACCCAACCTAACAGCAGAATTACAATGTAACCTCTACTATAGCCACAACCCAGCCTAACAGAATTACAATGTAACCTCTACTATAGCCACAACCCAGTCTAACAGAATTACAATGTAACCTCTACTATAGACACAACCCAGTCTAACAGAATTACAATGTAACCTCTACTATAGCCACAACCCAGTCTAACAGAATTACAATGTAACCTCTACTATAGCCACAACCCATTCTAACAGAATTACAATGTAACCTCTACTATAGCCACAACCCAGTCTAGCAGAATTACAATGTAACCTCTACTAGAGCCACAACCCAGTCTAGCAGAATTACAATGTAACCTCTACTATAGCCACAACCTAGCCTAACAGAATTACAATGTAACCTCTACTATAGCCACAACCTAGCCTAACAGAATTACAATGTAACCTCTACTATAGCCACAACCTAGCCTAACAGAATTACAATGTAACCTCTACTATAGCCACAACCTAGCCTAACAGAATTACAATGTAAACTCTACTATAGTCACAACCCAGTCTAACAGAATAACAATGTAACCTCTACTATAGCCACAACCCAGTCTAACAGAATTACAATGTAACCTCTACTATAGCCACAACCTAGCCTAACAGAATTACAATGTAACCTCTACTATAGCCACAACCTAGCCTAACAGAATTACAATGTAACCTCTACTATAGCCACAACCTAGCCTAACAGAATTACAATGTAACCTCTACTATAGCCACAACCTAGCCTAACAGAATTACAATGTAACCTCTACTATAGCCACAACCTAGCCTAACAGAATTACAATGTAAACTCTACTATAGTCACAACCCAGCCTAACAGAATTACAATGTAACCTCTACTATAGCCACAACCCAGTCTAACAGAATTACAATGTAACCTCTACTATAGCCACAACCTAGCCTAACAGAATTACAATGTAACCTCTACTATAGCCACAACCTAGCCTACCAGAATTACAATGTAACCTCTACTATAGCCACAACCTAGCCTAACAGAATTACAATGTAAACTCTACTATAGTCACAACCCAGTCTAACAGAATTACAATGTAACCTCTACTATAGTCACAACCCAGCCTAACAGAATTACAATGTAACCTCTACTATAGCCACAACCTAGCCTAACAGAATTACAATGTAACCTCTACTATAGCCACAACCTAGCCTAACAGAATTACAATGTAACCTCTATTATAGCCACAACCCAGTCTAGCAGAATTACAATGTAACCTCTACTATAGCCACAACCTAGTCTAACAGAATTACAATGTAACCTCTACTATAGTCACAACCCATGTGTAACAGAATTACAATGTAACCTCTACTATAGCCACAAACCAGTCTATCAGAATTACAATGTAACCTCTACTATAGCCACAACCCAGCCTAACAGAATTACAATGTAACCTCTACTATAGCCACAACCTAGCCTAACAGAATTACAATGTAACCTCTACTATAGCCACAACCCAGCCTAACAGAATTACAATGTAACCTCTACTATAGCCACAACCTAGCCTAACAGAATTACAATGTAACCTCTACTATAGCCACAAACCAGTCTATCAGAATTACAATGTAACCTCTACTATAGCCACAACCCAGCCTAACAGAATTACAATGTAACCTCTACTATAGCCACAACCTAGCCTAACAGAATTACAATGTAACCTCTACTATAGCCACAACCCAGCCTAACAGAATTACAATGTAACCTCTACTATAGCCACAACCCAGTCTATCAGAATTACAATGTAACCTCTACTATAGCCACAACCCAGTATAGCAGAATTACAATGTAACCTCTACTATAGCCACAACCCAGTCTAACAGAATTACAATGTAACCTCTACTATAGCCACAACCCAGCCTAACAGAATTACAATGTAACCTCTACTATAGTCACAACCCAGCCTAACAGAATTACAATGTAACCTCTACTATAGCCACAACCCAGTCTAGCAGAATTACAATGTAACCTCTACTATAGCCACAACCTAGTCTAACAGAATTACAATGTAAACTCTACTATAGCCACAACCTAGCCTAACAGAATTACAATGTTTAACTCTACTATAGTCACAACCCGGTCTAACAGAATTACAATGTAACCTCTACTATAGTCACAACCCAGCCTAACAGAATTACAATGTAACCTCTACTATAGCCACAACCTAGCCTAACAGAATTACAATGTAACCTCTACTATAGCCACAACCTAGCCTAACAGAATTACAATGTAACCTCTACTATAGCCACAACCTAGCCTAACAGAATTACAATGTAACCTCTACTATAGCCACAACCTAGCCTAACAGAATTACAACGTAACCTCTACAATAGCCACAACCTAGCCTAACAGAATTACAATGTAACCTCTACTATAGCCACAACCTAGCCTAACAGAATTACAATGTAACCTCTACTATAGCCACAACCTAGCCTAACAGAATTACAATGTAACCTCTACTATAGCCACAACCTAGCCTAACAGAATTACAATGTAAACTCTACTATAGTCACAACCCAGTCTAACAGAATTACAATGTAACCTCTACTATAGTCACAACCCAGCCTAACAGAATTACAATGTAACCTCTACTATAGCCACAACCTAGCCGAACAGAATTACAATGTAACCTCTACTATAGCCACAACCTAGCCGAACAGAATTACAATGTAACCTCTACTATAGCCACAACCCAGTCTAGCAGAATTACAATGTAACCTCTACTATAGCCACAACCTAGTCTAACAGAATTACAATGTAACCTCTACTATAGTCACAACCCATGTGTAACAGAATTTAAATGTAACCTCTACTATAGCCACAAACCAGTCTATCAGAATTACAATGTAACCTCTACTATAGCCACAACCCAGCCTAACAGAATTACAATGTAACCTCTACTATAGCCACAACCTAGCCTAACAGAATTACAATGTAACCTCTACTATAGCCACAACCCAGCCTAACAGAATTACAATGTAACCTCTACTATAGCCACAACCCAGTCTATCAGAATTACAATGTAACCTCTACTATAGCCACAACCCAGTCTAGCAGAATTACAATGTAACCTCTACTATAGCCACAACCCAGTCTAACAGAATTACAATGTAACCTCTACTATAGCCACAACCCAGCCTAACAGAATTACAATGTAACCTCTACTATAGTCACAACCCAGCCTAACAGAATTACAATGTAACCTCTACTATAGCCACAACCCAGTCTAGCAGAATTACAATGTAACCTCTACTATAGCCACAACCTAGTCTAACAGAATTACAATGTAAACTTTACTATAGCCACAACCTAGCCTAACAGAATTACAATGTAAACTCTACTATAGTCACAACCCAGTCTAACAGAATTACAATGTAACCTCTACTATAGTTACAACCCAGCCTAACAGAATTACAATGTAACCTCTACTATAGCCACAACCTAGCCTAACAGAATTACAATGTAACCTCTACTATAGCCACAACCTAGCCTAACAGAATTACAATGTAACCTCTACTATAGCCACAACCTAGCCTAACAGAATTACAATGTAACCTCTACTATAGCCACAACCTAGCCTAACAGAATTACAATGTAACCTCTACTATAGCCACAACCTAGCCTAACAGAATTACAATGTAAACTCTACTATAGTCACAACCCAGTCTAACAGAATTACAATGTAACCTCTACTATAGTCACAACCCAGCCTAACAGAATTACAATGTAACCTCTACTATAGCCACAACCTAGCCTAACAGAATTACAATGTAACCTCTACTATAGCCACAACCTAGCCTAACAGAATTACAATGTAACCTCTACTATAGCCACAACCCAGTCTAGCAGAATTACAATGTAACCTCTACTATAGCCACAACCTAGTCTAACAGAATTACAATGTAACCTCTACTATAGTCACAACCCATGTGTAACAGAATTACAATGTAACCTCTACTATAGCCACAAACCAGTCTATCAGAATTACAATGTAACCTCTACTATAGCCACAACCCAGCCTAACAGAATTACAATGTAACCTCTACTATAGCCACAACCTAGCCTAACAGAATTACAATGTAACCTCTACTATAGCCACAACCCAGCCTAACAGAATTACAATGTAACCTCTACTATAGCCACAACCTAGCCTAACAGAATTACAATGTAACCTCTACTATAGCCACAAACCAGTCTATCAGAATTACAATGTAACCTCTACTATCGCCACAACCCAGCCTAACAGAATTACAATGTAACCTCTACTATAGCCACAACCTAGCCTAACAGAATTACAATGTAACCTCTACTATAGCCACAACCCAGTCTAACAGAATTACAATGTAACCTTTACTATAGCCACAACCCAGCCTAACAGAATTACAATGTAACCTCTACTATAGTCACAACCCAGCCTAACAGAATTACAATGTAACCTCTACTATAGCCACAACCCAGTCTAACAGAATTACAATGTAACCTCTACTATAGCCACAACCCAGCCTAACAGAATTACAATGTAACCTCTACTATAGCCACAACCCAGCCTAACAGAATTACAATGTAACCTCTACTATAGCCACAACCCAGTCTATCAGAATTACAATGTAACCTCTACTATAGCCACAACCCAGCCTAACAGAATTATAATGTAACCTCTACTATAGCCACAACCTAGCCTAACAGAATTACAATGTAACCTCTACTATAGCCACAACCCAGTCTAACATAATTACAATGTAACCTCTACTATAGCCACAACCTAGCCTAACAGAATTACAATGTAACCTCTACTATAGCCACAACCCAGTCTAGCAGAATTACAATGTAACCTCTACTATAGCCACAACCTAGTCTAACAGAATTACAATGTAACCTCTACTATAGTCACAACCCATGTGTAACAGAATTACAATGTAACCTCTACTATAGCCACAAACCAGTCTATCAGAATTACAATGTAACCTCTACTATAGCCACAACCCAGCCTAACAGAATTACAATGTAACCTCTACTATAGCCACAACCTAGCCTAACAGAATTACAATGTAACCTCTACTATAGCCACAACCCAGCCTAACAGAATTACAATGTAACCTCTACTATAGCCACAACCCAGTCTATCAGAATTACAATGTAACCTCTACTATAGCCACAACCCAGTATAGCAGAATTACAATGTAACCTCTACTATAGCCACAATCCAGTCTAACAGAATTACAATGTAACCTCTACTATAGCCACAACCCAGCCTAACAGAATTACAATGTAACCTCTACTATAGTCACAACCCAGCCTAACAGAATTACAATGTAACCTCTACTATAGCCACAACCCAATCTAGCAGAATTACAATGTAACCTCTACTATAGCCACAACCTAGTCTAACAGAATTACAATGTAAACTCTACTATAGCCACAACCTAGCCTAACAGAATTACAATGTTTAACTCTACTATAGTCACAACCCGGTCTAACAGAATTACAATGTAACCTCTACTATAGTCACAACCCAGCCTAACAGAATTACAATGTAACCTCTACTATAGCCACAACCTAGCCTAACAGAATTACAATGTAACCTCTACTATAGCCACAACCTAGCCTAACAGAATTACAATGTAACCTCTACTATAGCCACAACCTAGCCTAACAGAATTACAATGTAACCTCTACTATAGCCACAACCTAGCCTAACAGAATTTCAATGTAACCTCTACTATAGCCACAACCTAGCCTAACAGAATTACAATGTAACCTCTACTATAGCCACAACCTAGCCTAACAGAATTACAATGTAACCTCTACTATAGCCACAACCTAGCCTAACAGAATTACAATGTAACCTCTACTATAGCCACAACCTAGCCTAACAGAATTACAATGTAAACTCTACTATAGTCACAACCCAGTCTAACAGAATTACAATGTAACCTCTACTATAGTCACAACCCAGCCTAACAGAATTACAATGTAACCTCTACTATAGCCACAACCTAGCCTAACAGAATTACAATGTAACCTCTACTATAGCCACAACCTAGCCTAACAGAATTACAATGTAACCTCTACTATAGCCACAACCCAGTCTAGCAGAATTACAATGTAACCTCTACTATAGCCACAACCTAGTCTAACAGAATTACAATGTAACCTCTACTATATTCACAACCCATGTGTAACAGAATTACAATGTAACCTCTACTATAGCCACAAACCAGTCTATCAGAATTACAATGTAACCTCTACTATAGCCACAACCCAGCCTAACAGAATTACAATGTAATCTCTACTATAGCCACAACCTAGCCTAACAGAATTACAATGTAACCTCTACTATAGCCACAACCCAGCCTAACAGAATTACAATGTAACCTCTACTATAGCCACAACCCAGTCTATCAGAATTACAATGTAACCTCTACTATAGCCACAACCCAGTCTAGCAGAATTACAATGTAACCTCTACTATAGCCACAACCCAGTCTAACAGAATTACAATGTAACCTCTACTATAGCCACAACCCAGCCTAACAGAATTACAATGTAACCTCTACTATAGTCACAACCCAGCCTAACAGAATTACAATGTAACCTCTACTATAGCCACAACCCAGTCTAGGAGAATTACAATGTAACCTCTACTATAGCCACAACCTAGTCTAACAGAATTACAATGTAAACTCTACTATAGCCACAACCTAGCCTAACAGAATTACAATGTAAACTCTACTATAGTCACAACCCAGTCTAACAGAATTACAATGTAACCTCTACTATAGTCACAACCCAGCCTAACAGAATTACAATGTAACCTCTACTATAGCCACAACCTAGCCTAACAGAATTACAATGTAACCTCTACTATAGCCACAACCTAGCCTAACAGAATTACAATGTAACCTCTACTATAGCCACAACCTAGCCTAACAGAATTACAATGTAACCTCTACTATAGCCACAACCTAGCCTAACAGAATTACAATGTAACCTCTACTATAGCCACAACCTAGCCTAACAGAATTACAATGTAACCTCTACTATAGCCACAACCTAGCCTAACAGAATTACAATGTAACCTCTACTATAGCCACAACCTAGCCTAACAGAATTACAATGTAACCTCTACTATAGCCACAACCTAGCCTAACAGAATTACAATGTAACCTCTACTATAGCCACAACACAGCCTAACAGAATTACAATGTAACCTCTACTATAGCCACAACCCAGCCTAACAGAATTACAATGTAACCTCTACTATAGCCACAACCCAGCCTAACAGAATTACAATGTAACCTCTACTATAGCCACAACCCAGTCTAACAGAATTACAATGTAACCTCTACTATGGCCACAACCCAGCCTAACAGAATTACAATGTAACTTCTACTATAGCCACAACCCAGCCTAAAAGAATTACAATGTAACCCCTACTATAGCCACAACCCAGTCTAACAGAATTACAATGTAACCTCTACTATAGCCACAACCCAGTCTAACAGAATTACAATGTAACCTCTACTATAGCCACAACCCAACCTAACAGCAGAATTACAATGTAACCTCTACTATAGCCACAACCCAGCCTAACAGAATTACAATGTAACCTCTACTATAGCCACAACCCAGTCTAACAGAATTACAATGTAACCTCTACTATAGCCACAACCCAGTCTAACAGAATTACAATGTAACCTCTACTATAGCCACAACCCAGTCTAACAGAATTACAATGTAACCTCTACTATAGCCACAACCCATTCTAACAGAATTACAATGTAACCTCTACTATAGCCACAACCCAGTCTAGCAGAATTACAATGTAACCTCTACTAGAGCCACAACCCAGTCTAGCAGAATTACAATGTAACCTCTACTATAGCCACAACCTAGCCTAACAGAATTACAATGTAACCTCTACTATAGCCACAACCTAGCCTAACAGAATTACAATGTAACCTCTACTATAGCCACAACCTAGCCTAACAGAATTACAATGTAACCTCTACTATAGCCACAACCTAGCCTAACAGAATTACAATGTAAACTCTACTATAGTCACAACCCAGTCTAACAGAATTACAATGTAACCTCTACTATAGCCACAACCCAGTCTAACAGAATTACAATGTAACCTCTACTATAGCCACAACCTAGCCTAACAGAATTACAATGTAACCTCTACTATAGCCACAACCTAGCCTAACAGAATTACAATGTAACCTCTACTATAGCCACAACCTAGCCTAACAGAATTACAATGTAACCTCTACTATAGCCACAACCTAGCCTAACAGAATTACAATGTAACCTCTACTATAGCCACAACCTAGCCTAACAGAATTACAATGTAAACTCTACTATAGTCACAACCCAGCCTAACAGAATTACAATATAACCTCTACTATAGCCACAACCCAGTCTAACAGAATTACGATGTAACCTCTACTATAGCCACAACCTAGCCTAACAGAATTACAATGTAACCTCTACTATAGCCACAACCTAGCCTACCAGAATTACAATGTAACCTCTACTATAGCCACAACCTAGCCGAACAGAATTACAATGTAAACTCTACTATAGTCACAACCCAGTCTAACAGAATTACAATGTAACCTCTACTATAGTCACAACCCAGCCTAACAGAATTACAATGTAACCTCTACTATAGCCACAACCTAGCCTAACAGAATTACAATGTAACCTCTACTATAGCCACAACCTAGCCTAACAGAATTACAATGTAACCTCTACTATAGCCACAACCTAGCCTAACAGAATTACAATGTAACCTCTACTATAGCCACAACCTAGCCTAACAGAATTACAATGTAACCTCTACTATAGCCACAACCTAGCCTAACAGAATTACAATGTAACCTCTACTATAGCCACAACCTAGCCTAACAGAATTACAATGTAACCTCTACTATAGCCACAACCTAGCCTAACAGAATTACAATGTAACCTCTACTATAGCCACAACCTAGCCTAACAGAATTACAATGTAACCTCTACTATAGCCACAACCTAGCCTAACAGAATTACAATGTAACCTCTACTATAGCCACAACCTAGCCTAACAGAATTACAATGTAACCTCTACTATAGCCACAACCTAGCCTAACAGAATTACAATGTAACCTCTACTATAGCCACAACACAGCCTAACAGAATTACAATGTAACCTCTACTATAGCCACAACCCAGCCTAACAGAATTACAATGTAACCTCTACTATAGCCACAACCCAGCCTAACAGAATTACAATGTAACCTCTACTATAGCCACAACCCAGTCTAACAGAATTACAATGTAACCTCTACTATGGCCACAACCCAGCCTAACACAATTACAATGTAACCTCTACTATAGCCACAACCCAGCCTAAAAGAATTACAATGTAACCCCTACTATAGCCACAACCCAGTCTAACAGAATTACAATGTAACCTCTACTATAGCCACAACCCAGTCTAACAGAATTACAATGTAACCTCTACTATAGCCACAACCCAACCTAACAGCAGAATTACAATGTAACCTCTACTATAGCCACAACCCAGCCTAACAGAATTACAATGTAACCTCTACTATAGCCACAACCCAGTCTAACAGAATTACAATGTAACCTCTACTATAGCCACAACCCAGTCTAACAGAATTACAATGTAACCTCTACTATAGCCACAACCCAGTCTAACAGAATTACAATGTAACCTCTACTATAGCCACAACCCATTCTAACAGAATTACAATGTAACCTCTACTATAGCCACAACCCAGTCTAGCAGAATTACAATGTAACCTCTACTAGAGCCACAACCCAGTCTAGCAGAATTACAATGTAACCTCTACTATAGCCACAACCTAGCCTAACAGAATTACAATGTAACCTCTACTATAGCCACAACCTAGCCTAACAGAATTACAATGTAACCTCTACTATAGCCACAACCTAGCCTAACAGAATTACAATGTAACCTCTACTATAGCCACAACCTAGCCTAACAGAATTACAATGTAAACTCTACTATAGTCACAACCCAGTCTAACAGAATTACAATGTAACCTCTACTATAGCCACAACCCAGTCTAACAGAATTACAATGTAACCTCTACTATAGCCACAACCTAGCCTAACAGAATTACAATGTAACCTCTACTATAGCCACAACCTAGCCTAACAGAATTACAATGTAACCTCTACTATAGCCACAACCTAGCCTAACAGAATTACAATGTAACCTCTACTATAGCCACAACCTAGCCTAACAGAATTACAATGTAACCTCTACTATAGCCACAACCTAGCCTAACAGAATTACAATGTAAACTCTACTATAGTCACAACCCAGCCTAACAGAATTACAATGTAACCTCTACTATAGCCACAACCCAGTCTAACAGAATTACAATGTAACCTCTACTATAGCCACAACCTAGCCTAACAGAATTACAATGTAACCTCTACTATAGCCACAACCTAGCCTACCAGAATTACAATGTAACCTCTACTATAGCCACAACCTAGCCGAACAGAATTACAATGTAAACTCTACTATAGTCACAACCCAGTCTAACAGAATTACAATGTAACCTCTACTATAGTCACAACCCAGCCTAACAGAATTACAATGTAACCTCTACTATAGCCACAACCTAGCCTAACAGAATTACAATGTAACCTCTACTATAGCCACAACCTAGCCTAACAGAATTACAATGTAACCTCTACTATAGCCACAACCCAGTCTAGCAGAATTACAATGTAACCTCTACTATAGCCACAACCTAGTCTAACAGAATTACAATGTAACCTCTACTATAGTCACAACCCATGTGTAACAGAATTACAATGTAACCTCTACTATAGCCACAAACCAGTCTATCAGAATTACAATGTAACCTCTACTATAGCCACAACCCAGCCTAACAGAATTACAATGTAACCTCTACTATAGCCACAACCTAGCCTAACAGAATTACAATGTAACCTCTACTATAGCCACAACCCAGCCTAACAGAATTACAATGTAACCTCTACTATAGCCACAACCTAGCCTAACAGAATTACAATGTAACCTCTACTATAGCCACAAACCAGTCTATCAGAATTACAATGTAACCTCTACTATAGCCACAACCCAGCCTAACAGAATTACAATGTAACCTCTACTATAGCCACAACCTAGCCTAACAGAATTACAATGTAACCTCTACTATAGCCACAACCCAGCCTAACAGAATTACAATGTAACCTCTACTATAGCCACAACCCAGTCTATCAGAATTACAATGTAACCTCTACTATAGCCACAACCCAGTATAGCAGAATTACAATGTAACCTCTACTATAGCCACAACCCAGTCTAACAGAATTACAATGTAACCTCTACTATAGCCACAACCCAGCCTAACAGAATTACAATGTAACCTCTACTATAGTCACAACCCAGCCTAACAGAATTACAATGTAACCTCTACTATAGCCACAACCCAGTCTAGCAGAATTACAACGTAACCTCTACTATAGCCACAACCTAGTCTAACAGAATTACAATGTAAACTCTACTATAGCCACAACCTAGCCTAACAGAATTACAATGTTTAACTCTACTATAGTCACAACCCGGTCTAACAGAATTACAATGTAACCTCTACTATAGTCACAACCCAGCCTAACAGAATTACAATGTAACCTCTACTATAGCCACAACCTAGCCTAACAGAATTACAATGTAACCTCTACTATAGCCACAACCTAGCCTAACAGAATTACAATGTAACCTCTACTATAGCCACAACCTAGCCTAACAGAATTACAATGTAACCTCTACTATAGCCACAACCTAGCCTAACAGAATTACAACGTAACCTCTACAATAGCCACAACCTAGCCTAACAGAATTACAATGTAACCTCTACTATAGCCACAACCTAGCCTAACAGAATTACAATGTAACCTCTACTATAGCCACAACCTAGCCTAACAGAATTACAATGTAACCTCTACTATAGCCACAACCTAGCCTAACAGAATTACAATGTAAACTCTACTATAGTCACAACCCAGTCTAACAGAATTACAATGTAACCTCTACTATAGTCACAACCCAGCCTAACAGAATTACAATGTAACCTCTACTATAGCCACAACCCAGTCTATCAGAATTACAATGTAACCTCTACTATAGCCACAACCCAGTATAGCAGAATTACAATGTAACCTCTACTATAGCCACAACCCAGTCTAACAGAATTACAATGTAACCTCTACTATAGCCACAACCCAGCCTAACAGAATTACAATGTAACCTCTACTATAGTCACAACCCAGCCTAACAGAATTACAATGTAACCTCTACTATAGCCACAACCCAGTCTAGCAGAATTACAATGTAACCTCTACTATAGCCACAACCTAGTCTAACAGAATTACAATGTAATCTCTACTATAGCCACAACCTAGCCTAACAGAATTACAATGTTTAACTCTACTATAGTCACAACCCGGTCTAACAGAATTACAATGTAACCTCTACTATAGTCACAACCCAGCCTAACAGAATTACAATGTAACCTCTACTATAGCCACAACCTAGCCTAACAGAATTACAATGTAACCTCTACTATAGCCACAACCTAGCCTAACAGAATTACAATGTAACCTCTACTATAGCCACAACCTAGCCTAACAGAATTACAATGTAACCTCTACTATAGCCACAACCTAGCCTAACAGAATTACAATGTAACCTCTACTATAGCCACAACCTAGCCTAACAGAATTACAATGTAACCTCTACTATAGCCACAACCTAGCCTAACAGAATTACAATGTAACCTCTACTATAGCCACAACCTAGCCTAACAGAATTACAATGTAACCTCTACTATAGCCACAACCTAGCCTAACAGAATTACAATGTAAACTCTACTATAGTCACAACCCAGTCTAACAGAATTACAATGTAACCTCTACTATAGTCACAACCCAGCCTAACAGAATTACAATGTAACCTCTACTATAGCCACAACCTAGCCTAACAGAATTACAATGTAACCTCTACTATAGCCACAACCTAGCCTAACAGAATTACAATGTAACCTCTACTATAGCCACAACCCAGTCTAGCAGAATTACAATGTAACCTCTACTATAGCCACAACCTAGTCTAACAGAATTACAATGTAACCTCTACTATAGTCACAACCCATGTGTAACAGAATTACAATGTAACCTCTACTATAGCCACAAACCAGTCTATCAGAATTACAATGTAACCTCTACTATAGCCACAACCCAGCCTAACAGAATTACAATGTAACCTCTACTATAGCCACAACCTAGCCTAACAGAATTACAATGTAACCTCTACTATAGCCACAACCCAGCCTAACAGAATTACAATGTAACCTCTACTATAGCCACAACCCAGTCTATCAGAATTACAATGTAACCTCTACTATAGCCACAACCCAGTCTAGCAGAATTACAATGTAACCTCTACTATAGCCACAACCCAGTCTAACAGAATTACAATGTAACCTCTACTATAGCCACAACCCAGCCTAACAGAATTACAATGTAACCTCTACTATAGTCACAACCCAGCCTAACAGAATTACAATGTAACCTCTACTATAGCCACAACCCAGTCTAGCAGAATTACAATGTAACCTCTACTATAGCCACAACCTAGTCTAACAGAATTACAATGTAAACTCTACTATAGCCACAACCTAGCCTAACAGAATTACAATGTAAACTCTACTATAGTCACAACCCAGTCTAACAGAATTACAATGTAACCTCTACTATAGCCACAACCTAGCCTAACAGAATTACAATGTAACCTCTACTATAGCCACAACCTAGCCTAACAGAATTACAATGTAACCTCTACTATAGCCACAACCTAGCCTAACAGAATTACAATGTAACCTCTACTATAGCCACAACCTAGCCTAACAGAATTACAATGTAACCTCTACTATAGCCACAACCTAGCCTAACAGAATTACAATGTAACCTCTACTATAGCCACAACACAGCCTAACAGAATTACAATGTAACCTCTACTATAGCCACAACCCAGCCTAACAGAATTACAATGTAACCTCTACTATAGCCACAACCCAGCCTAACAGAATTACAATGTAACCTCTACTATAGCCACAACCCAGTCTAACAGAATTACAATGTAACCTCTACTATGGCCACAACCCAGCCTAACAGAATTACAATGTAACCTCTACTATAGCCACAACCCAGCCTAAAAGAATTACAATGTAACCCCTACTATAGCCACAACCCAGTCTAACAGAATTACAATGTAACCTCTACTATAGCCACAACCCAGTCTAACAGAATTACAATGTAACCTCTACTATAGCCACAACCCAACCTAACAGCAGAATTACAATGTAACCTCTACTATAGCCACAACCCAGCCTAACAGAATTACAATGTAACCTCTACTATAGCCACAACCCAGTCTAACAGAATTACAATGTAACCTCTACTATAGACACAACCCAGTCTAACAGAATTACAATGTAACCTCTACTATAGCCACAACCCAGTCTAACAGAATTACAATGTAACCTCTACTATAGCCACAACCCATTCTAACAGAATTACAATGTAACCTCTACTATAGCCACAACCCAGTCTAGCAGAATTACAATGTAACCTCTACTAGAGCCACAACCCAGTCTAGCAGAATTACAATGTAACCTCTACTATAGCCACAACCTAGCCTAACAGAATTACAATGTAACCTCTACTATAGCCACAACCTAGCCTAACAGAATTACAATGTAACCTCTACTATAGCCACAACCTAGCCTAACAGAATTACAATGTAACCTCTACTATAGCCACAACCTAGCCTAACAGAATTACGATGTAAACTCTACTATAGTCACAACCCAGTCTAACAGAATAACAATGTAACCTCTACTATAGCCACAACCCAGTCTAACAGAATTACAATGTAACCTCTACTATAGCCACAACCTAGCCTAACAGAATTACAATGTAACCTCTACTATAGCCACAACCTAGCCTAACAGAATTACAATGTAACCTCTACTATAGCCACAACCTAGCCTAACAGAATTACAATGTAACCTCTACTATAGCCACAACCTAGCCTAACAGAATTACAATGTAACCTCTACTATAGCCACAACCTAGCCTAACAGAATTACAATGTAAACTCTACTATAGTCACAACCCAGCCTAACAGAATTACAATGTAACCTCTACTATAGCCACAACCCAGTCTAACAGAATTACAATGTAACCTCTACTATAGCCACAACCTAGCCTAACAGAATTACAATGTAACCTCTACTATAGCCACAACCTAGCCTACCAGAATTACAATGTAACCTCTACTATAGCCACAACCTAGCCTAACAGAATTACAATGTAAACTCTACTATAGTCACAACCCAGTCTAACAGAATTACAATGTAACCTCTACTATAGTCACAACCCAGCCTAACAGAATTACAATGTAACCTCTACTATAGCCACAACCTAGCCTAACAGAATTACAATGTAACCTCTACTATAGCCACAACCTAGCCTAACAGAATTACAATGTAACCTCTACTATAGCCACAACCCAGTCTAGCAGAATTACAATGTAACCTCTACTATAGCCACATCCTAGTCTAACAGAATTACAATGTAACCTCTACTATAGTCACAACCCATGTGTAACAGAATTACAATGTAACCTCTACTATAGCCACAAACCAGTCTATCAGAATTACAATGTAACCTCTACTATAGCCACAACCCAGCCTAACAGAATTACAATGTAACCTCTACTATAGCCACAACCTAGCCTAACAGAATTACAATGTAACCTCTACTATAGCCACAACCCAGCCTAACAGAATTACAATGTAACCTCTACTATAGCCACAACCTAGCCTAACAGAATTACAATGTAACCTCTACTATAGCCACAAACCAGTCTATCAGAATTACAATGTAACCTCTACTATAGCCACAACCCAGCCTAACAGAATTACAATGTAACCTCTACTATAGCCACAACCTAGCCTAACAGAATTACAATGTAACCTCTACTATAGCCACAACCCAGCCTAACAGAATTACAATGTAACCTCTACTATAGCCACAACCCAGTCTATCAGAATTACAATGTAACCTCTACTATAGCCACAACCCAGTATAGCAGAATTACAATGTAACCTCTACTATAGCCACAACCCAGTCTAACAGAATTACAATGTAACCTCTACTATAGCCACAACCCAGCCTAACAGAATTACAATGTAACCTCTACTATAGTCACAACCCAGCCTAACAGAATTACAATGTAACCTCTACTATAGCCACAACCCAGTCTAGCAGAATTACAATGTAACCTCTTCTATAGCCACAACCTAGTCTAACAGAATTACAATGTAAACTCTACTATAGCCACAACCTAGCCTAACAGAATTACAATGTTTAACTCTACTATAGTCACAACCCGGTCTAACAGAATTACAATGTAACCTCTACTATAGTCACAACCCAGCCTAACAGAATTACAATGTAACCTCTACTATAGCCACAACCTAGCCTAACAGAATTACAATGTAACCTCTACTATAGCCACAACCTAGCCTAACAGAATTACAATGTAACCTCTACTATAGCCACAACCTAGCCTAACAGAATTACAATGTAACCTCTACTATAGCCACAACCTAGCCTACCAGAATTACAATGTAACCTCTACTATAGCCACAACCTAGCCTAACAGAATTACAATGTAAACTCTACTATAGTCACAACCCAGTCTAACAGAATTACAATGTAACCTCTACTATAGTCACAACCCAGCCTAACAGAATTACAATGTAACCTCTACTATAGCCACAA
The DNA here is from genome assembly GCA_964016885.1 of Eledone cirrhosa. Lineage (NCBI taxonomy): Eukaryota > Metazoa > Mollusca > Cephalopoda > Octopoda > Eledonidae > Eledone > Eledone cirrhosa. Next base: position 46,522,321 of record OZ024740.1, read on the forward strand.
CCTAGCCTAACAGAATTACAATGTAACCTCTACTATAGCCACAACCTAGCCTAACAGAATTACAATGTAACCTCTACTATAGCCACAACCCAGTCTAGCAGAATTACAATGTAACCTCTACTATAGCCACATCCTAGTCTAACAGAATTACAATGTAACCTCTACTATAGTCACAACCCATGTGTAACAGAATTACAATGTAACCTCTACTATAGCCACAAACCAGTCTATCAGAATTACAATGTAACCTCTACTATAGCCACAACCCAGCCTAACAGAATTACAATGTAACCTCTACTATAGCCACAACCTAGCCTAACAGAATTACAATGTAACCTCTACTATAGCCACAACCCAGCCTAACAGAATTACAATGTAACCTCTACTATAGCCACAACCTAGCCTAACAGAATTACAATGTAACCTCTACTATAGCCACAAACCAGTCTATCAGAATTACAATGTAACCTCTACTATAGCCACAACCCAGCCTAACAGAATTACAATGTAACCTCTACTATAGCCACAACCTAGCCTAACAGAATTACAATGTAACCTCTACTATAGCCACAACCCAGCCTAACAGAATTACAATGTAACCTCTACTATAGCCACAACCCAGTCTATCAGAATTACAATGTAACCTCTACTATAGCCACAACCCAGTATAGCAGAATTACAATGTAACCTCTACTATAGCCACAACCCAGTCTAACAGAATTACAATGTAACCTCTACTATAGCCACAACCCAGCCTAACAGAATTACAATGTAACCTCTACTATAGTCACAACCCAGCCTAACAGAATTACAATGTAACCTCTACTATAGCCACAACCCAGTCTAGCAGAATTACAATGTAACCTCTTCTATAGCCACAACCTAGTCTAACAGAATTACAATGTAAACTCTACTATAGCCACAACCTAGCCTAACAGAATTACAATGTTTAACTCTACTATAGTCACAACCCGGTCTAACAGAATTACAATGTAACCTCTACTATAGTCACAACCCAGCCTAACAGAATTACAATGTAACCTCTACTATAGCCACAACCTAGCCTAACAGAATTACAATGTAACCTCTACTATAGCCACAACCTAGCCTAACAGAATTACAATGTAACCTCTACTATAGCCACAACCTAGCCTAACAGAATTACAATGTAACCTCTACTATAGCCACAACCTAGCCTAACAGAATTACAACGTAACCTCTACAATAGCCACAACCTAGCCTAACAGAATTACAATGTAACCTCTACTATAGCCACAACCTAGCCTAACAGAATTACAATGTAACCTCTACTATAGCCACAACCTAGCCTAACAGAATTACAATGTAACCTCTACTATAGCCACAACCTAGCCTAACAGAATTACAATGTAAACTCTACTATAGTCACAACCCAGTCTAACAGAATTACAATGTAACCTCTACTATAGTCACAACCCAGCCTAACAGAATTACAATGTAACCTCTACTATAGCCACAACCTAGCCTAACAGAATTACAATGTAACCTCTACTATAGCCACAACCTAGCCTAACAGAATTACAATGTAACCTCTACTATAGCCACAACCCAGTCTAGCAGAATTACAATGTAACCTCTACTATAGCCACAACCTAGTCTAACAGAATTACAATGTAACCTCTACTATAGTCACAACCCATGTGTAACAGAATTACAATGTAACCTCTACTATAGCCACAAACCAGTCTATCAGAATTACAATGTAACCTCTACTATAGCCACAACCCAGCCTAACAGAATTACAATGTAACCTCTACTATAGCCACAACCTAGCCTAACAGAATTACAATGTAACCTCTACTATAGCCACAACCCAGCCTAACAGAATTACAATGTAACCTCTACTATAGCCACAACCCAGTCTATCAGAATTACAATGTAACCTCTACTATAGCCACAACCCAGTCTAGCAGAATTACAATGTAACCTCTACTATAGCCACAACCCAGTCTAACAGAATTACAATGTAACCTCTACTATAGCCACAACCCAGCCTAACAGAATTACAATGTAACCTCTACTATAGTCACAACCCAGCCTAACAGAATTACAATGTAACCTCTACTATAGCCACAACCCAGTCTAGCAGAATTACAATGTAACCTCTACTATAGCCACAACCTAGTCTAACAGAATTACAATGTAAACTCTACTATAGCCACAACCTAGCCTAACAGAATTACAATGTAAACTCTACTATAGTCACAACCCAGTCTAACAGAATTACAATGTAACCTCTACTATAGCCACAACCTAGCCTAACAGAATTACAATGTAACCTCTACTATAGCCACAACCTAGCCTAACAGAATTACAATGTAACCTCTACTATAGCCACAACCTAGCCTAACAGAATTACAATGTAACCTCTACTATAGCCACAACCTAGCCTAACAGAATTACAATGTAACCTCTACTATAGCCACAACCTAGCCTAACAGAATTACAATGTAACCTCTACTATAGCCACAACACAGCCTAACAGAATTACAATGTAACCTCTACTATAGCCACAACCCAGCCTAACAGAATTACAATGTAACCTCTACTATAGCCACAACCCAGCCTAACAGAATTACAATGTAACCTCTACTATAGCCACAACCCAGTCTAACAGAATTACAATGTAACCTCTACTATGGCCACAACCCAGCCTAACAGAATTACAATGTAACCTCTACTATAGCCACAACCCAGCCTAAAAGAATTACAATGTAACCCCTACTATAGCCACAACCCAGTCTAACAGAATTACAATGTAACCTCTACTATAGCCACAACCCAGTCTAACAGAATTACAATGTAACCTCTACTATAGCCACAACCCAACCTAACAGCAGAATTACAATGTAACCTCTACTATAGCCACAACCCAGCCTAACAGAATTACAATGTAACCTCTACTATAGCCACAACCCAGTCTAACAGAATTACAATGTAACCTCTACTATAGACACAACCCAGTCTAACAGAATTACAATGTAACCTCTACTATAGCCACAACCCAGTCTAACAGAATTACAATGTAACCTCTACTATAGCCACAACCCATTCTAACAGAATTACAATGTAACCTCTACTATAGCCACAACCCAGTCTAGCAGAATTACAATGTAACCTCTACTAGAGCCACAACCCAGTCTAGCAGAATTACAATGTAACCTCTACTATAGCCACAACCTAGCCTAACAGAATTACAATGTAACCTCTACTATAGCCACAACCTAGCCTAACAGAATTACAATGTAACCTCTACTATAGCCACAACCTAGCCTAACAGAATTACAATGTAACCTCTACTATAGCCACAACCTAGCCTAACAGAATTACGATGTAAACTCTACTATAGTCACAACCCAGTCTAACAGAATAACAATGTAACCTCTACTATAGCCACAACCCAGTCTAACAGAATTACAATGTAACCTCTACTATAGCCACAACCTAGCCTAACAGAATTACAATGTAACCTCTACTATAGCCACAACCTAGCCTAACAGAATTACAATGTAACCTCTACTATAGCCACAACCTAGCCTAACAGAATTACAATGTAACCTCTACTATAGCCACAACCTAGCCTAACAGAATTACAATGTAACCTCTACTATAGCCACAACCTAGCCTAACAGAATTACAATGTAAACTCTACTATAGTCACAACCCAGCCTAACAGAATTACAATGTAACCTCTACTATAGCCACAACCCAGTCTAACAGAATTACAATGTAACCTCTACTATAGCCACAACCTAGCCTAACAGAATTACAATGTAACCTCTACTATAGCCACAACCTAGCCTACCAGAATTACAATGTAACCTCTACTATAGCCACAACCTAGCCTAACAGAATTACAATGTAAACTCTACTATAGTCACAACCCAGTCTAACAGAATTACAATGTAACCTCTACTATAGTCACAACCCAGCCTAACAGAATTACAATGTAACCTCTACTATAGCCACAACCTAGCCTAACAGAATTACAATGTAACCTCTACTATAGCCACAACCTAGCCTAACAGAATTACAATGTAACCTCTACTATAGCCACAACCCAGTCTAGCAGAATTACAATGTAACCTCTACTATAGCCACATCCTAGTCTAACAGAATTACAATGTAACCTCTACTATAGTCACAACCCATGTGTAACAGAATTACAATGTAACCTCTACTATAGCCACAAACCAGTCTATCAGAATTACAATGTAACCTCTACTATAGCCACAACCCAGCCTAACAGAATTACAATGTAACCTCTACTATAGCCACAACCTAGCCTAACAGAATTACAATGTAACCTCTACTATAGCCACAACCCAGCCTAACAGAATTACAATGTAACCTCTACTATAGCCACAACCTAGCCTAACAGAATTACAATGTAACCTCTACTATAGCCACAAACCAGTCTATCAGAATTACAATGTAACCTCTACTATAGCCACAACCCAGCCTAACAGAATTACAATGTAACCTCTACTATAGCCACAACCTAGCCTAACAGAATTACAATGTAACCTCTACTATAGCCACAACCCAGCCTAACAGAATTACAATGTAACCTCTACTATAGCCACAACCCAGTCTATCAGAATTACAATGTAACCTCTACTATAGCCACAACCCAGTATAGCAGAATTACAATGTAACCTCTACTATAGCCACAACCCAGTCTAACAGAATTACAATGTAACCTCTACTATAGCCACAACCCAGCCTAACAGAATTACAATGTAACCTCTACTATAGTCACAACCCAGCCTAACAGAATTACAATGTAACCTCTACTATAGCCACAACCCAGTCTAGCAGAATTACAATGTAACCTCTTCTATAGCCACAACCTAGTCTAACAGAATTACAATGTAAACTCTACTATAGCCACAACCTAGCCTAACAGAATTACAATGTTTAACTCTACTATAGTCACAACCCGGTCTAACAGAATTACAATGTAACCTCTACTATAGTCACAACCCAGCCTAACAGAATTACAATGTAACCTCTACTATAGCCACAACCTAGCCTAACAGAATTACAATGTAACCTCTACTATAGCCACAACCTAGCCTAACAGAATTACAATGTAACCTCTACTATAGCCACAACCTAGCCTAACAGAATTACAATGTAACCTCTACTATAGCCACAACCTAGCCTAACAGAATTACAACGTAACCTCTACAATAGCCACAACCTAGCCTAACAGAATTACAATGTAACCTCTACTATAGCCACAACCTAGCCTAACAGAATTACAATGTAACCTCTACTATAGCCACAACCTAGCCTAACAGAATTACAATGTAACCTCTACTATAGCCACAACCTAGCCTAACAGAATTACAATGTAAACTCTACTATAGTCACAACCCAGTCTAACAGAATTACAATGTAACCTCTACTATAGTCACAACCCAGCCTAACAGAATTACAATGTAACCTCTACTATAGCCACAACCTAGCCTAACAGAATTACAATGTAACCTCTACTATAGCCACAACCTAGCCTAACAGAATTACAATGTAACCTCTACTATAGCCACAACCCAGTCTAGCAGAATTACAATGTAACCTCTACTATAGCCACAACCTAGTCTAACAGAATTACAATGTAACCTCTACTATAGTCACAACCCATGTGTAACAGAATTTAAATGTAACCTCTACTATAGCCACAAACCAGTCTATCAGAATTACAATGTAACCTCTACTATAGCCACAACCCAGCCTAACAGAATTACAATGTAACCTCTACTATAGCCACAACCTAGCCTAACAGAATTACAATGTAACCTCTACTATAGCCACAACCCAGCCTAACAGAATTACAATGTAACCTCTACTATAGCCACAACCCAGTCTATCAGAATTACAATGTAACCTCTACTATAGCCACAACCCAGTCTAGCAGAATTACAATGTAACCTCTACTATAGCCACAACCCAGTCTAACAGAATTACAATGTAACCTCTACTATAGCCACAACCCAGCCTAACAGAATTACAATGTAACCTCTACTATAGTCACAACCCAGCCTAACAAAATTACAATGTAACCTCTACTATAGCCACAACCCAGTCTAGCAGAATTACAATGTAACCTCTACTATAGCCACAACCTAGTCTAACAGAATTACAATGTAAACTTTACTATAGCCACAACCTAGCCTAACAGAATTACAATGTAAACTCTACTATAGTCACAACCCAGTCTAACAGAATTACAATGTAACCTCTACTATAGTTACAACCCAGCCTAACAGAATTACAATGTAACCTCTACTATAGCCACAACCTAGCCTAACAGAATTACAATGTAACCTCTACTATAGCCACAACCTAGCCTAACAGAATTACAATGTAACCTCTACTATAGCCACAACCTAGCCTAACAGAATTACAATGTAACCTCTACTATAGCCACAACCTAGCCTAACAGAATTACAATGTAACCTCTACTATAGCCACAACCTAGCCTAACAGAATTACAATGTAAACTCTACTATAGTCACAACCCAGTCTAACAGAATTACAATGTAACCTCTACTATAGTCACAACCCAGCCTAACAGAATTACAATGTAACCTCTACTATAGCCACAACCTAGCCTAACAGAATTACAATGTAACCTCTACTATAGCCACAACCTAGCCTAACAGAATTACAATGTAACCTCTACTATAGCCACAACCCAGTCTAGCAGAATTACAATGTAACCTCTACTATAGCCACAACCTAGTCTAACAGAATTACAATGTAACCTCTACTATAGTCACAACCCATGTGTAACAGAATTACAATGTAACCTCTACTATAGCCACAAACCAGTCTATCAGAATTACAATGTAACCTCTACTATAGCCACAACCCAGCCTAACAGAATTACAATGTAACCTCTACTATAGCCACAACCTAGCCTAACAGAATTACAATGTAACCTCTACTATAGCCACAACCCAGCCTAACAGAATTACAATGTAACCTCTACTATAGCCACAACCTAGCCTAACAGAATTACAATGTAACCTCTACTATAGCCACAAACCAGTCTATCAGAATTACAATGTAACCTCTACTATCGCCACAACCCAGCCTAACAGAATTACAATGTAACCTCTACTATAGCCACAACCTAGCCTAACAGAATTACAATGTAACCTCTACTATAGCCACAACCCAGCCTAACAGAATTACAATGTAACCTCTACTATAGCCACAACGCAGTCTATCAGAATTACAATGTAACCTCTACTATAGCCACAACCCAGTATAGCAGAATTACAATGTAACCTCTACTATAGCCACAACCCAGTCTAACAGAATTACAATGTAACCTCTACTATAGCCACAACCCAGCCTAACAGAATTACAATGTAACCTCTACTATAGTCACAACCCAGCCTAACAGAATTACAATGTAACCTCTACTATAGACACAACACAGTCTAGCAGAATTACAATGTAACCTCTACTATAGCCACAACCTAGTCTAACAGAATTACAATGTAAACTCTACTATAGCCACAACCTAGCCTAACAGAATTACAATGTTTAACTCTACTATAGTCACAACCCGGTCTAACAGAATTACAATGTAACCTCTACTATAGTCACAACCCAGCCTAACAGAATTACAATGTAACCTCTACTATAGCCACAACCTAGCCTAACAGAATTACAATGTAACCTCTACTATAGCCACAACCTAGCCTAACAGAATTACAATGTAACCTCTACTATAGCCACAACCTAGCCTAACAGAATTACAATGTAACCTCTACTATAGCCACAACCTAGCCTAACAGAATTACAACGTAACCTCTACAATAGCCACAACCTAGCCTAACAGAATTACAATGTAACCTCTACTATAGCCACAACCTAGCCTAACAGAATTACAATGTAACCTCTACTATAGCCACAACCTAGCCTAACAGAATTACAATGTAACCTCTACTATAGCCACAACCTAGCCTAACAGAATTACAATGTAAACTCTACTATAGTCACAACCCAGTCTAACAGAATTACAATGTAACCTCTACTATAGTCACAACCCAGCCTAACAGAATTACAATGTAACCTCTACTATAGCCACAACCTAGCCTAACAGAATTACAATGTAACCTCTACTATAGCCACAACCTAGCCTAACAGAATTACAATGTAACCTCTACTATAGCCACAACCCAGTCTAGCAGAATTACAATGTAACCTCTACTATAGCCACAACCTAGTCTAACAGAATTACAATGTAACCTCTACTATAGTCACAACCCATGTGTAACAGAATTACAATGTAACCTCTACTATAGCCACAAACCAGTCTATCAGAATTACAATGTAACCTCTACTATAGCCACAACCCAGCCTAACAGAATTACAATGTAACCTCTACTATAGCCACAACCTAGCCTAACAGAATTACAATGTAACCTCTACTATAGCCACAACCCAGCCTAACAGAATTACAATGTAACCTCTACTATAGCCACAACCCAGTCTATCAGAATTACAATGTAACCTCTACTATAGCCACAACCCAGTCTAGCAGAATTACAATGTAACCTCTACTATAGCCACAACCCAGTCTAACAGAATTACAATGTAACCTCTACTATAGCCACAACCCAGCCTAACAGAATTACAATGTAACCTCTACTATAGTCACAACCCAGCCTAACAGAATTACAATGTAACCTCTACTATAGCCACAACCCAGTCTAGCAGAATTACAATGTAACCTCTACTATAGCCACAACCTAGTCTAACAGAATTACAATGTAAACTCTACTATAGCCACAACCTAGCCTAACAGAATTACAATGTAAACTCTACTATAGTCACAACCCAGTCTAACAGAATTACAATGTAACCTCTACTATAGTCACAACCCAGCCTAACAGAATTACAATGTAACCTCTACTATAGCCACAACCTAGCCTAACAGAATTACAATGTAACCTCTACTATAGCCACAACCTAGCCTAACAGAATTACAATGTAACCTCTACTATAGCCACAACCTAGCCTAACAGAATTACAATGTAAACTCTACTATAGTCACAACCCAGTCTAACAGAATTACAATGTAACCTCTACTATAGTCACAACCCAGCCTAACAGAATTACAATGTAACCTCTACTATAGCCACAACCTAGCCTAACAGAATTACAATGTAACCTCTACTATAGCCACAACCTAGCCTAACAGAATTACAATGTAACCTCTACTATAGCCACAACCCAGTCTAGCAGAATTACAATGTAACCTCTACTATAGCCACAACCTAGTCTAACAGAATTACAATGTAACCTCTACTATAGTCACAACCCATGTGTAACAGAATTACAATGTAACCTCTACTATAGCCACAAACCAGTCTATCAGAATTACAATGTAACCTCTACTATAGCCACAACCCAGCCTAACAGAATTACAATGTAACCTCTACTATAGCCACAACCTAGCCTAACAGAATTACAATGTAACCTCTACTATAGCCACAACCCAGCCTAACAGAATTACAATGTAACCTCTACTATAGCCACAACCTAGCCTAACAGAATTACAATGTAACCTCTACTATAGCCACAAACCAGTCTATCAGAATTACAATGTAACCTCTACTATCGCCACAACCCAGCCTAACAGAATTACAATGTAACCTCTACTATAGCCACAACCTAGCCTAACAGAATTACAATGTAACCTCTACTATAGCCACAACCCAGCCTAACAGAATTACAATGTAACCTCTACTATAGCCACAACGCAGTCTATCAGAATTACAATGTAACCTCTACTATAGCCACAACCCAGTATAGCAGAATTACAATGTAACCTCTACTATAGCCACAACCCAGTCTAACAGAATTACAATGTAACCTCTACTATAGCCACAACCCAGCCTAACAGAATTACAATGTAACCTCTACTATAGTCACAACCCAGCCTAACAGAATTACAATGTAACCTCTACTATAGACACAACACAGTCTAGCAGAATTACAATGTAACCTCTACTATAGCCACAACCTAGTCTAACAGAATTACAATGTAAACTCTACTATAGCCACAACCTAGCCTAACAGAATTACAATGTTTAACTCTACTATAGTCACAACCCGGTCTAACAGAATTACAATGTAACCTCTACTATAGTCACAACCCAGCCTAACAGAATTACAATGTAACCTCTACTATAGCCACAACCTAGCCTAACAGAATTACAATGTAACCTCTACTATAGCCACAACCTAGCCTAACAGAATTACAATGTAACCTCTACTATAGCCACAACCTAGCCTAACAGAATTACAATGTAACCTCTACTATAGCCACAACCTAGCCTAACAGAATTACAACGTAACCTCTACAATAGCCACAACCTAGCCTAACAGAATTACAATGTAACCTCTACTATAGCCACAACCTAGCCTAACAGAATTACAATGTAACCTCTACTATAGCCACAACCTAGCCTAACAGAATTACAATGTAACCTCTACTATAGCCACAACCTAGCCTAACAGAATTACAATGTAAACTCTACTATAGTCACAACCCAGTCTAACAGAATTACAATGTAACCTCTACTATAGTCACAACCCAGCCTAACAGAATTACAATGTAACCTCTACTATAGCCACAACCTAGCCTAACAGAATTACAATGTAACCTCTACTATAGCCACAACCTAGCCTAACAGAATTACAATGTAACCTCTACTATAGCCACAACCCAGTCTAGCAGAATTACAATGTAACCTCTACTATAGCCACAACCTAGTCTAACAGAATTACAATGTAACCTCTACTATAGTCACAACCCATGTGTAACAGAATTACAATGTAACCTCTACTATAGCCACAAACCAGTCTATCAGAATTACAATGTAACCTCTACTATAGCCACAACCCAGCCTAACAGAATTACAATGTAACCTCTACTATAGCCACAACCTAGCCTAACAGAATTACAATGTAACCTCTACTATAGCCACAACCCAGCCTAACAGAATTACAATGTAACCTCTACTATAGCCACAACCCAGTCTATCAGAATTACAATGTAACCTCTACTATAGCCACAACCCAGTCTAGCAGAATTACAATGTAACCTCTACTATAGCCACAACCCAGTCTAACAGAATTACAATGTAACCTCTACTATAGCCACAACCCAGCCTAACAGAATTACAATGTAACCTCTACTATAGTCACAACCCAGCCTAACAGAATTATAATGTAACCTCTACTATAGCCACAACCCAGTCTAGCAGAATTACAATGTAAACTCTACTATAGCCACAACCTAGTCTAACAGAATTACAATGTAAACTCTACTATAGCCACAACCTAGCCTAACAGAATTACAATGTAAACTCTACTATAGTCACAACCCAGTCTAACAGAATTACAATGTAACCTCTACTATAGTCACAACCCAGCCTAACAGAATTACAATGTAACCTCTACTATAGCCACAACCTAGCCTAACAGAATTACAATGTAACCTCTACTATAGCCACAACCTAGCCTAACAGAATTACAATGTAACCTCTACTATAGCCACAACCTAGCCTAACAGAATTACAATGTAACCTCTACTATAGCCACAACCTAGCCTAACAGAATTACAATGTAACCTCTACTATAGCCACAACCTAGCCTAACAGAATTACAATGTAACCTCTACTATAGCCACAACCTAGCCTAACAGAATTACAATGTAACCTCTACTATAGCCACAACCTAGCCTAACAGAATTACAATGTAACCTCTACTATAGCCACAACCTAGCCTAACAGAATTACAATGTAACCTCTACTATAGCCACAACACAGCCTAACAGAATTACAATGTAACCTCTACTATAGCCACAACCCAGCCTAACAGAATTACAATGTAACCTCTACTATAGCCACAACCCAGCCTAACAGAATTACAATGTAACCTCTACTATAGCCACAACCCAGTCTAACAGAATTACAATGTAACCTCTACTATGGCCACAACCCAGCCTAACAGAATTACAATGTAACCTCTACTATAGCCACAACCCAGCCTAAAAGAATTACAATGTAACCCCTACTATAGCCACAACCCAGTCTAACAGAATTACAATGTAACCTCTACTATAGCCACAACCCAGTCTAACAGAATTACAATGTAACCTCTACTATAGCCACAACCCAACCTAACAGCAGAATTACAATGTAACCTCTACTATAGCCACAACCCAGCCTAACAGAATTACAATGTAACCTCTACTATAGCCACAACCCAGTCTAACAGAATTACAATGTAACCTCTACTATAGCCACAACCCAGTCTAACAGAATTACAATGTAACCTCTACTATAGCCACAACCCAGTCTAACAGAATTACAATGTAACCTCTACTATAGCCACAACCCATTCTAACAGAATTACAATGTAACCTCTACTATAGCCACAACCCAGTCTAGCAGAATTACAATGTAACCTCTACTAGAGCCACAACCCAGTCTAGCAGAATTACAATGTAACCTCTACTATAGCCACAACCTAGCCTAACAGAATTACAATGTAACCTCTACTATAGCCACAACCTAGCCTAACAGAATTACAATGTAACCTCTACTATAGCCACAACCTAGCCTAACAGAATTACAATGTAACCTCTACTATAGCCACAACCTAGCCTAACAGAATTACAATGTAAACTCTACTATAGTCACAACCCAGTCTAACAGAATTACAATGTAACCTCTACTATAGCCACAACCCAGTCTAACAGAATTACAATGTAACCTCTACTATAGCCACAACCTAGCCTAACATAATTACAATGTAACCTCTACTATAGCCACAACCTAGCCTAACAGAATTACAATGTAACCTCTACTATAGCCACAACCTAGCCTAACAGAATTACAATGTAACCTCTACTATAGCCACAACCTAGCCTAACAGAATTACAATGTAACCTCTACTATAGCCACAACCTAGCCTAACAGAATTACAATGTAAACTCTACTATAGTCACAACCCAGCCTAACAGAATTACAATGTAACCTCTACTATAGCCACAACCCAGTCTAACAGAATTACAATGTAACCTCTACTATAGCCACAACCTAGCCTAACAGAATTACAATGTAACCTCTACTATAGCCACAACCTAGCCTACCAGAATTACAATGTAACCTCTACTATAGCCACAACCTAGCCTAACAGAATTACAATGTAAACTCTACTATAGTCACAACCCAGTCTAACAGAATTACAATGTAACCTCTACTATAGTCACAACCCAGCCTAACAGAATTACAATGTAACCTCTACTATAGCCACAACCTAGCCTAACAGAATTACAATGTAACCTCTACTATAGCCACAACCTAGCCTAACAGAATTACAATGTAACCTCTACTATAGCCACAACCCAGTCTAGCAGAATTACAATGTAACCTCTACTATAGCCACAACCTAGTCTAACAGAATTACAATGTAACCTCTACTATAGTCACAACCCATGTGTAACAGAATTACAATGTAACCTCTACTATAGCCACAAACCAGTCTATCAGAATTACAATGTAACCTCTACTATAGCCACAACCCAGCCTAACAGAATTACAATGTAACCTCTACTATAGCCACAACCTAGCCTAACAGAATTACAATGTAACCTCTACTATAGCCACAACCCAGCCTAACAGAATTACAATGTAACCTCTACTATAGCCACAACCCAGTCTATCAGAATTACAATGTAACCTCTACTATAGCCACAACCCAGTCTAGCAGAATTACAATGTAACCTCTACTATAGCCACAACCCAGTCTAACAGAATTACAATGTAACCTCTACTATAGCCACAACCCAGCCTAACAGAATTACAATGTAACCTCTACTATAGTCACAACCCAGCCTAACAGAATTACAATGTAACCTCTACTATAGCCACAACCCAGTCTAGCAGAATTACAATGTAACCTCTACTATAGCCACAACCTAGTCTAACAGAATTACAATGTAAACTCTACTATAGCCACAACCTAGCCTAACAGAATTACAATGTAAACTCTACTATAGTCACAACCCAGTCTAACAGAATTACAATGTAACCTCTACTATAGTCACAACCCAGCCTAACAGAATTACAATGTAACCTCTACTATAGCCACAACCTAGCCTAACAGAATTACAATGTAACCTCTACTATAGCCACAACCTAGCCTAACAGAATTACAATGTAACCTCTACTATAGCCACAACCTAGCCTAACAGAATTACAATGTAACCTCTACTATAGCCACAACCTAGCCTAACAGAATTACAATGTAACCTCTACTATAGCCACAACCTAGCCTAACAGAATTACAATGTAACCTCTACTATAGCCACAACCCAGTCTAACAGAATTACAATGTAACCTCTACTATAGCCACAACCCAGCCTAACAGAATTACAATGTAACCTCTACTATAGCCACAACCCAGCCTAAAAGAATTACAATGTAATCCCTACTATAGCCACAACCCAGTCTAACAGAATTACAATGTAACCTCTACTATAGCCACAACCCAGTCTAACAGAATTACAATGTAACCTCTACTATAGCCACAACCCAACCTAACAGCAGAATTACAATGTAACCACTACTATAGCCACAACCCAGCCTAACAGAATTACAATGTAACCTCTACTATAGCCACAACCCAGTCTAACAGAATTACAATGTAACCTCTACTATAGCCACAACCCAGTCTAACAGAATTACAATGTAACCTCTACTATAGCCACAACCCAGTCTAACAGAATTACAATGTAACCTCTACTATAGCCACAACCCATTCTAACAGAATTACAATGTAACCTCTACTATAGCCACAACCCAGTCTAGCAGAATTACAATGTAACCTCTACTAGAGCCACAACCCAGTCTAGCAGAATTACAATGTAACCTCTACTATAGCCACAACCTAGCCTAACAGAATTACAATGTAACCGCTACTATAGCCACAACCCAGTCTAACAGAATTACAATGTAACCTCTACTATAGCCACAACCCAGTCTAACAGAATTACAATGTAACCTCTACTATAGCCACAACCCAGTCTAACAGAATTACAATGTAACCTCTACTATAGCCACAACCCAACCTAACAGCAGAATTACAATGTAACCTCTACTATAGCCACAACCCAGTCTAGCAGAATTACAATGTAACCTCTACTATAGCCACAACCCAGTCTAACAGAATTACAATGTAACCTCTACTATAGCCACAACCCAGCCTAACAGAATTACAATGTAACCTCTACTATAGTCACAACCCAGCCTAACAGAATTACAATGTAACCTCTACTATAGCCACAACCCAGTCTAGCAGAATTACAATGTAACCTCTACTATAGCCACAACCTAGTCTAACAGAATTACAATGTAAACTCTACTATAGCCACAACCTAGCCTAACAGAATTACAATGTAACCTCTACTATAGTCACAACCCAGCCTAACAGAATTACAATGTAACCTCTACTATAGCCACAACCTAGCCTAACAGAATTACAATGTAACCTCTACTATAGCCACAACCTAGCCTAACAGAATTACAATGTAACCTCTACTATAGCCACAACCTAGCCTAACAGAATTACAATGTAACCTCTACTATAGCCACAACCTAGCCTAACAGAATTACAATGTAACCTCTACTATAGCCACAACCTAGCCTAACAGAATTACAATGTAACCTCTACTATAGCCACAACCTAGCCTAACAGAATTACAATGTAACCTCTACTATAGCCACAACCTAGCCTAACAGAATTACAATGTAACCTCTACTATAGCCACAACCTAGCCTAACAGAATTACAATGTAACCTCTACTATAGCCACAACACAGCCTAACAGAATTACAATGTAACCTCTACTATAGCCACAACCCAGCCTAACAGAATTACAATGTAACCTCTACTATAGCCACAACCCAGCCTAACAGAATTACAATATAACCTCTACTATAGCCACAACCCAGTCTAACAGAATTACAATGTAACCTCTACTATAGCCACAACCCAGCCTAACAGAATTACAATGTAACCTCTACTATAGCCACAACCCAGCCTAAAAGAATTACAATGTAATCCCTACTATAGCCACAACCCAGTCTAACAGAATTACAATGTAACCTCTACTATAGCCACAACCCAGTCTAACAGAATTACAATGTAACCTCTACTATAGCCACAACCCAACCTAACAGCAGAATTACAATGTAACCTCTACTATAGCCACAACCCAGCCTAACAGAATTACAATGTAACCTCTACTATAGCCACAACCCAGTCTAACAGAATTACAATGTAACCTCTACTATAGCCACAACCCAGTCTAACAGAATTACAATGTAACCTCTACTATAGCCACAACCCAGTCTAACAGAATTACAATGTAACCTCTACTATAGCCACAACCCATTCTAACAGAATTACAATGTAACCTCTACTATAGCCACAACCCAGTCTAGCAGAATTACAATGTAACCTCTACTAGAGCCACAACCCAGTCTAGCAGAATTACAATGTAACCTCTACTATAGCCACAACCTAGCCTAACAGAATTACAATGTAACCGCTACTATAGCCACAACCCAGTCTAACAGAATTACAATGTAACCTCTACTATAGCCACAACCCAGTCTAACAGAATTACAATGTAACCTCTACTATAGCCACAACCCAGTCTAACAGAATTACAATGTAACCTCTACTATAGCCACAACCCAACCTAACAGCAGAATTACAATGTAACCTCTACTATAGCCACAACCCAGTCTAACAGAATTACAATGTAACCTCTACTATAGTCACAACCTAGCCTAACAGAATTACAATGTAACCTCTACTATAGCCACAACCCAGCCTAACAGAATTACAATGTAACCTCTACTATAGCCACAACCCAGTCTAACAGAATTACAATGTAACCTCTACTATAGCCACAACCCAGTCTAACAGAATTACAATGTAACCTCTACTATAGCCACAACCCAGTCTAACAGAATTACAATGTAACCTCTACTATAGCCACAACCTAGCCTAACAGAATTACAATGTAACCTCTACTATAGCCACAACCTAGCCTAACAGAATTACAATGTAACCTCTACTATAGCCACAACCTAGCCTAACAGAATTACAATGTAACCTCTACTATAGCCACAACCCAATCTAACAGAATTACAATGTAACCTCTACTATAGCCACAACCCAGTCTAACAGAATTACAATGTAACCTCTACTATAGTCACAACCCAGCCTAACAGAATTACAATGTAACCTCTACTATAGCCACAACCCATTCTAACAGAATTACAATGTAACCTCTACTATAGCCACAACCTAGCCTAACAGAATTACAATGTAACCTCTACTATAGCCACAACCTAGCCTAACAGAATTACAATGTAACCTCTACTATAGCCACAACCCAATCTAACAGAATTACAATGTAACCTCTACTATAGCCACAACCCAGTCTAACAGAATTACAATGTAACCTCTACTATAGCCACAACCCAGTCTAACAGAATTACAATGTAACCTCTACTATAGCCACAACCCATTCTAACAGAATTACAATGTAACCTCTACTATAGCCACAACCCAGTCTAGCAGAATTACAATGTAACCTCTACTAGAGCCACAACCCAGTCTAGCAGAATTACAATGTAACCTCTACTATAGCCACAACCTAGCCTAACAGAATTACAATGTAACCGCTACTATAGCCACAACCCAGTCTAACAGAATTACAATGTAACCTCTACTATAGCCACAACCCAGTCTAACAGAATTACAATGTAACCTCTACTATAGCCACAACCCAGTCTAACAGAATTACAATGTAACCTCTACTATAGCCACAACCCAACCTAACAGCAGAATTACAATGTAACCTCTACTATAGCCACAACCCAGTCTAGCAGAATTACAATGTAACCTCTACTATAGCCACAACCCAGTCTAACAGAATTACAATGTAACCTCTACTATAGCCACAACCCAGCCTAACAGAATTACAATGTAACCTCTACTATAGTCACAACCCAGCCTAACAGAATTACAATGTAACCTCTACTATAGCCACAACCCAGTCTAGCAGAATTACAATGTAACCTCTACTATAGCCACAACCTAGTCTAACAGAATTACAATGTAAACTCTACTATAGCCACAACCTAGCCTAACAGAATTACAATGTAAACTCTACTATAGTCACAACCCAGTCTAACAGAATTACAATGTAACCTCTACTATAGTCACAACCCAGCCTAACAGAATTACAATGTAACCTCTACTATAGCCACAACCTAGCCTAACAGAATTACAATGTAACCTCTACTATAGCCACAACCTAGCCTAACAGAATTACAATGTAACCTCTACTATAGCCACAACCTAGCCTAACAGAATTACAATGTAACCTCTACTATAGCCACAACCTAGCCTAACAGAATTACAATGTAACCTCTACTATAGCCACAACCTAGCCTAACAGAATTACAATGTAACCTCTACTATAGCCACAACCTAGCCTAACAGAATTACAATGTAACCTCTACTATAGCCACAACCTAGCCTAACAGAATTACAATGTAACCTCTACTATAGCCACAACCTAGCCTAACAGAATTACAATATAACCTCTACTATAGCCACAACCCAGTCTAACAGAATTACAATGTAACCTCTACTATAGCCACAACCCAGCCTAACAGAATTACAATGTAACCTCTACTATAGCCACAACCCAGCCTAAAAGAATTACAATGTAATCCCTACTATAGCCACAACCCAGTCTAACAGAATTACAATGTAACCTCTACTATAGCCACAACCCAGTCTAACAGAATTACAATGTAACCTCTACTATAGCCACAACCCAACCTAACAGCAGAATTACAATGTAACCTCTACTATAGCCACAACCCAGCCTAACAGAATTACAATGTAACCTCTACTATAGCCACAACCCAGTCTAACAGAATTACAATGTAACCTCTACTATAGCCACAACCCAGTCTAACAGAATTACAATGTAACCTCTACTATAGCCACAACCCATTCTAACAGAATTACAATGTAACCTCTACTATAGCCACAACCCAGTCTAGCAGAATTACAATGTAACCTCTACTAGAGCCACAACCCAGTCTAGCAGAATTACAATGTAACCTCTACTATAGCCACAACCTAGCCCAACAGAATTACAATGTAACCGCTACTATAGCCACAACCCAGTCTAACAGAATTACAATGTAACCTCTACTATAGCCACAACCCAGTCTAACAGAATTACAATGTAACCTCTACTATAGCCACAACCCAGTCTAACAGAATTACAATGTAACCTCTACTATAGCCACAACCCAACCTAACAGCAGAATTACAATGTAACCTCTACTATAGCCACAACCCAGTCTAACAGAATTACAATGTAACCTCTACTATAGTCACAACCTAGCCTAACAGAATTACAATGTAACCTCTACTATAGCCACAACCCAGCCTAACAGAATTACAATGTAACCTCTACTATAGCCACAACCCAGTCTAACAGAATTACAATGTAACCTCTACTATAGCCACAACCCAGTCTAACAGAATTACAATGTAACCTCTACTATAGCCACAACCCAGTCTAACAGAATTACAATGTAACCTCTACTATAGCCACAACCTAGCCTAACAGAATTACAATGTAACCTCTACTATAGCCACAACCTAGCCTAACAGAATTACAATGTAACCTCTACTATAGCCACAACCTAGCCTAACAGAATTACAATGTAACCTCTACTATAGCCACAACCCAATCTAACAGAATTACAATGTAACCTCTACTATAGCCACAACCCAGTCTAACAGAATTACAATGTAACCTCTACTATAGTCACAACCCAGCCTAACAGAATTACAATGTAACCTCTACTATAGCCACGACCCAGCCTAACAGAATTACAATGTAACGTCTACTATAGCCACAACCTAGCCTAACAGAATTACAATGTAACCTCTACTATAGCCACAACCTAGCCTAACAGAATTACAATGTAACCGCTACTATAGCCACAACCCATTCTAACAGAATTACAATGTAACCTCTACTATAGCCACAACCCAGTCTAGCAGAATTACAATGTAACCTCTACTATAGCCACAACCCAGTCTAACAGAATTACAATGTAACCTTTACTATAGCCACAACCCAGCCTAACAGAATTACAATGTAACCTCTACTATAGTCACAACCCAGCCTAACAGAATTACAATGTAACCTCTACTATAGCCACAACCCAGTCTAGCAGAATTACAATGTAACCTCTACTATAGCCACAACCTAGTCTAACAGAATTACAATGTAAACTCTACTATAGCCACAACCTAGCCTAACAGAATTACAATGTAAACTCTACTATAGTCACAACCCAGCCTAACAGAATTACAATGTAACCTCTACTATAGTCACAACCCAGCCTAACAGAATTACAATGTAACCTCTACTATAGCCACAACCTAGCCTAACAGAATTACAATGTAACCTCTACTATAGCCACAACCTAGCCTAACAGAATTACAATGTAACCTCTACTATAGCCACAACCTAGCCTAACAGAATTACAATGTAACCTCTACTATAGCCACAACCTAGCCTAACAGAATTACAATGTAACCTCTACTATAGCCACAACCTAGCCTAACAGAATTACAATGTAACCTCTACTATAGCCACAACCTAGCCTAACAGAATTACAATGTAACCTCTACTATAGCCACAACCTAGCCTAACAGAATTACAATGTAACCTCTACTATAGCCACAACCTAGCCTAACAGAATTACAATGTAACCTCTACTATAGCCACAACACAGCCTAACAGAATTACAATGTAACCTCTACTATAGCCACAACCCAGCCTAACAGAATTACAATGTAACCTCTACTATAGCCACAACCCAGCCTAACAGAATTACAATATAACCTCTACTATAGCCACAACCCAGTCTAACAGAATTACAATGTAACCTCTACTATAGCCACAACCCAGCCTAACAGAATTACAATGTAACCTCTACTATAGCCACAACCCAGCCTAAAAGAATTACAATGTAATCCCTACTATAGCCACAACCCAGTCTAACAGAATTACAATGTAACCTCTACTATAGCCACAACCCAGTCTAACAGAATTACAATGTAACCTCTACTATAGCCACAACCCAACCTAACAGCAGAATTACAATGTAACCTCTACTATAGCCACAACCCAGCCTAACAGAATTACAATGTAACCTCTACTATAGCCACAACCCAGTCTAACAGAATTACAATGTAACCTCTACTATAGCCACAACCCAGTCTAACAGAATTACAATGTAACCTCTACTATAGCCACAACCCAGTCTAACAGAATTACAATGTAACCTCTACTATAGCCACAACCCATTCTAACAGAATTACAATGTAACCTCTACTATAGCCACAACCCAGTCTAGCAGAATTACAATGTAACCTCTACTAGAGCCACAACCCAGTCTAGCAGAATTACAATGTAACCTCTACTATAGCCACAACCTAGCCTAACAGAATTACAATGTAACCGCTACTATAGCCACAACCCAGTCTAACAGAATTACAATGTAACCTCTACTATAGCCACAACCCAGTCTAACAGAATTACAATGTAACCTCTACTATAGCCACAACCCAGTCTAACAGAATTACAATGTAACCTCTACTATAGCCACAACCCAACCTAACAGCAGAATTACAATGTAACCTCTACTATAGCCACAACCCAGTCTAGCAGAATTACAATGTAACCTCTACTATAGCCACAACCCAGTCTAACAGAATTACAATGTAACCTCTACTATAGCCACAACCCAGCCTAACAGAATTACAATGTAACCTCTACTATAGTCACAACCCAGCCTAACAGAATTACAATGTAACCTCTACTATAGCCACAACCCAGTCTAGCAGAATTACAATGTAACCTCTACTATAGCCACAACCTAGTCTAACAGAATTACAATGTAAACTCTACTATAGCCACAACCTAGCCTAACAGAATTACAATGTAAACTCTACTATAGTCACAACCCAGTCTAACAGAATTACAATGTAACCTCTACTATAGTCACAACCCAGCCTAACAGAATTACAATGTAACCTCTACTATAGCCACAACCTAGCCTAACAGAATTACAATGTAACCTCTACTATAGCCACAACCTAGCCTAACAGAATTACAATGTAACCTCTACTATAGCCACAACCTAGCCTAACAGAATTACAATGTAACCTCTACTATAGCCACAACCTAGCCTAACAGAATTACAATGTAACCTCTACTATAGCCACAACCTAGCCTAACAGAATTACAATGTAACCTCTACTATAGCCACAACCTAGCCTAACAGAATTACAATGTAACCTCTACTATAGCCACAACCTAGCCTAACAGAATTACAATGTAACCTCTACTATAGCCACAACCTAGCCTAACAGAATTACAATGTAACCTCTACTATAGCCACAACACAGCCTAACAGAATTACAATGTAACCTCTACTATAGCCACAACCCAGCCTAACAGAATTACAATGTAACCTCTACTATAGCCACAACCCAGCCTAACAGAATTACAATATAACCTCTACTATAGCCACAACCCAGTCTAACAGAATTACAATGTAACCTCTACTATAGCCACAACCCAGCCTAACAGAATTACAATGTAACCTCTACTATAGCCACAACCCAGCCTAAAAGAATTACAATGTAATCCCTACTATAGCCACAACCCAGTCTAACAGAATTACAATGTAACCTCTACTATAGCCACAACCCAGTCTAACAGAATTACAATGTAACCTCTACTATAGCCACAACCCAACCTAACAGCAGAATTACAATGTAACCTCTACTATAGCCACAACCCAGCCTAACAGAATTACAATGTAACCTCTACTATAGCCACAACCCAGTCTAACAGAATTACAATGTAACCTCTACTATAGCCACAACCCAGTCTAACAGAATTACAATGTAACCTCTACTATAGCCACAACCCAGTCTAACAGAATTACAATGTAACCTCTACTATAGCCACAACCCATTCTAACAGAATTACAATGTAACCTCTACTATAGCCACAACCCAGTCTAGCAGAATTACAATGTAACCTCTACTAGAGCCACAACCCAGTCTAGCAGAATTACAATGTAACCTCTACTATAGCCACAACCTAGCCTAACAGAATTACAATGTAACCGCTACTATAGCCACAACCCAGTCTAACAGAATTACAATGTAACCTCTACTATAGCCACAACCCAGTCTAACAGAATTACAATGTAACCTCTACTATAGCCACAACCCAGTCTAACAGAATTACAATGTAACCTCTACTATAGCCACAACCCAACCTAACAGCAGAATTACAATGTAACCTCTACTATAGCCACAACCCAGTCTAACAGAATTACAATGTAACCTCTACTATAGTCACAACCTAGCCTAACAGAATTACAATGTAACCTCTACTATAGCCACAACCCAGCCTAACAGAATTACAATGTAACCTCTACTATAGCCACAACCCAGTCTAACAGAATTACAATGTAACCTCTACTATAGCCACAACCCAGTCTAACAGAATTACAATATAACCTCTACTATAGCCACAACCCAGTCTAACAGAATTACAATGTAACCTCTACTATAGCCACAACCTAGCCTAACAGAATTACAATGTAACCTCTACTATAGCCACAACCTAGCCTAACAGAATTACAATGTAACCTCTACTATAGCCACAACCTAGCCTAACAGAATTACAATGTAACCTCTACTATAGCCACAACCCAATCTAACAGAATTACAATGTAACCTCTACTATAGCCACAACCCAGTCTAACAGAATTACAATGTAACCTCTACTATAGTCACAACCCAGCCTAACAGAATTACAATGTAACCTCTACTATAGCCACGACCCAGCCTAACAGAATTACAATGTAACGTCTACTATAGCCACAACCTAGCCTAACAGAATTACAATGTAACCTCTACTATAGCCACAACCTAGCCTAACAGAATTACAATGTAACCGCTACTATAGCCACAACCCATTCTAACAGAATTACAATGTAACCTCTACTATAGTCACAACCCAGCCTAACAGAATTACAATGTAACCTCTACTATAGCCACAACCCAGTCTAACAGAATTACAATGTAACCTCTACTATAGCCACAACCCAGTCTAACAGAATTACAATGTAACCTCTACTATAGCCACAACTTAGCCTAACAGAATTACAATGTAACCTCTACTATAGCCACAACCTAGCCTAACAGAATTACAATGTAACCTCTACTATAGTCACAACCCAGCCTAACAGAATTACAATGTAACCTCTACTATAGCCACAACCCAGCCTAACAGAATTACAATGTAACCTCTACTATAGCCACAACCCAGTCTAACAGAATTACAATGTAACCTCTACTATAGCCACAACCCAGTCTAACAGAATTACAATGTAACCTCTACTATAGCCACAACCCAGTCTAACATATTTACAATGTAACCTCTACTATAGCCACAACCTAGCCTAACAGAATTACAATGTAACCTCTACTATAGCCACAACCCAGTCTAGCAGAATTACAATGTAACCTCTACTATAGCCACAACCTAGTCTAACAGAATTACAATGTAAACTCTACTATAGCCACAACCTAGCCTAACAGAATTACAATGTAAACTCTACTATAGTCACAACCCAGTCTAACAGAATTACAATGTAACCTCTACTATAGTCACAACCCAGCCTAACAGAATTACAATGTAACCTCTACTATAGCCACAACCTAGCCTAACAGAATTACAATGTAACCTCTACTATAGCCACAACCTAGCCTAACAGAATTACAATGTAACCTCTACTATAGCCACAACCTAGCCTAACATAATTACAATGTAACCTCTACTATAGCCACAACCTAGCCTAACAGAATTACAATGTAACCTCTACTATAGCCACAACCTAGCCTAACAGAATTACAATGTAACCTCTACTATAGCCACAACACAGCCTAACAGAATTACAATGTAACCTCTACTATAGCCACAACCCAGCCTAACAGAATTACAATGTAACCTCTACTATAGCCACAACCCAGCCTAACAGAATTACAATGTAACCTCTACTATAGCCACAACCCAGTCTAACAGAATTACAATGTAACCTCTACTATAGCCACAACCCAGCCTAACAGAATTACAATGTAACCTCTACTATAGCCACAACCCAGCCTAAAAGAATTACAATGTAACCCCTACTATAGCCACAACCCAGTCTAACAGAATTACAATGTAACCTCTACTATAGCCACAACCCAGTCTAACAGAATTACAATGTAACCTCTACTATAGCCACAACCCAACCTAACAGCAGAATTACAATGTAACCTCTACTATAGCCACAACCCAGCCTAACAGAATTACAATGTAACCTCTACTATAGCCACAACCCAGTCTAACAGAATTACAATGTAACCTCTACTATAGCCACAACCCAGTCTAACAGAATTACAATGTAACCTCTACTATAGCCACAACCCAGTCTAACAGAATTACAATGTAACCTCTACTATAGCCACAACCCATTCTAACAGAATTACAATGTAACCTCTACTATAGCCACAACCCAGTCTAGCAGAATTACAATGTAACCTCTACTAGAGCCACAACCCAGTCTAGCAGAATTACAATGTAACCTCTACTATAGCCACAACCTAGCCTAACAGAATTACAATGTAACCGCTACTATAGCCACAACCCAGTCTAACAGAATTACAATGTAACCTCTACTATAGCCACAACCCAGTCTAACAGAATTACAATGTAACCTCTACTATAGCCACAACCCAGTCTAACAGAATTACAATGTAACCTCTACTATAGCCACAACCCAACCTAACAGCAGAATTACAATGTAACCTCTACTATAGCCACAACCCAGTCTAACAGAATTACAATGTAACCTCTACTATAATCACAACCTAGCCTAACAGAATTACAATGTAACCTCTACTATAGCCACAACCCAGCCTAACAGAATTACAATGTAACCTCTACTATAGCCACAACCCAGTCTAACAGAATTATAATGTAACCTCTACTATAGCCACAACCTAGCCTAACAGAATTACAATGTAACCTCTACTATAGCCACAACCTAGCCTAACAGAATTACAATGTAACCTCTACTATAGCCACAACCCAGTCTAACAGAATTACAATGTAACCTCTACTATAGCCACAACCCAGTCTAACAGAATTACAATGTAACCTCTACTATAGTCACAACCCAGCCTAACAGAATTACAATGTAACCTCTACTATAGCCACGACCCAGCCTAACAGAATTACAATGTAACGTCTACTATAGCCACAACCTAGCCTAACAGAATTACAATGTAACCTCTACTATAGCCACAACCTAGCCTAACAGAATTACAATGTAACCGCTACTATAGCCACAACCCATTCTAACAGAATTACAATGTAACCTCTACTATAGTCACAACCCAGCCTAACAGAATTACAATGTAACCTCTACTATAGCCACAACCCAGTCTAACAGAATTACAATGTAACCTCTACTATAGCCACAACCCAGTCTAACAGAATTACAATGTAACCTCTACTATAGCCACAACCTAGCCTAACAGAATTACAATGTAACCTCTACTATAGCCACAACCTAGCCTAACAGAATTACAATGTAACCTCTACTATAGTCACAACCCAGCCTAACAGAATTACAATGTAACCTCTACTATAGCCACAACCCAGCCTAACAGAATTACAATGTAACCTCTACTATAGCCACAACCCAGTCTAACAGAATTACAATGTAACCTCTACTATAGCCACAACCCAGTCTAACAGAATTACAACGTAACCTCTACTATAGCCACAACCTAGTCTAACATATTTACAATGTAACCTCTACTATAGCCACAACCTAGCCTAACAGAATTACAATGTAACCTCTACTATAGCCACAACCTAGCCTAACAGCAGAATTACAATGTAACCTCTACTATAGCCACAACCCAGTCTAACAGAATTACAATGTAACCTCTACTATAGCCACAACCTAGCCTAACAGAATTACAATGTAACCTCTACTATAGCCACAACCTAGCCTAACAGAATTACAATATAACCTCTACTATAGTCACAACCTAGCCTAACAGAATTACAATGTAACCTCTACTATAGCCACAACCCAGCCTAACAGAATTACAATGTAACCTCTACTATAGCCACAACCCAGTCTAACAGAATTACAATGTAACCTCTACTATAGCCACAACCCAGTCTAACAGAATTACAATGTAACCTCTACTATAGCCACAACCCAGTCTAACAGAATTACAATGTAACCTCTACTATAGTCACAACCCAGCCTAACAGAATTACAATGTAACCTCTACTATAGCCACGACCCAGCCTAACAGAATTACAATGTAACGTCTACTATAGCCACAACCTAGCCTAACAGAATTACAATGTAACCTCTACTATAGCCACAACCTAGCCTAACAGAATTACAATGTAACCGCTACTATAGCCACAACCCATTCTAACAGAATTACAATGTAACCTCTACTATTGTCACAACCCAGCCTAACAGAATTACAATGTAACCTCTACTATAGCCACAACCTAGTCTAACAGAATTACAATGTAACCTCTACTATAGCCACAACCCAGTCTAACAGAATTACAATGTAACCTCTACTATAGCCACAACCCAGTCTAACAGAATTACAATGTAACCTCTACTATAGCCACAACCCAGTCTAGCAGAATTACATTGTAACCTCTACTAGAGCCACAACCCAGTCTAGCAGAATTACAATGTAACCTCTACTATAGCCACAACCTAGCCTAACAGAATTACAATGTAACCGCTACTATAGCCACAACCCAGTCTAACAGAATTACAATGTAACCTCTACTATAGCCACAACCCAGTCTAACAGAATTACAATGTAACCTCTACTATAGCCACAACCCAGTCTAACAGAATTACAATGTAACCTCTACTATAGCCACAACCCAACCTAACAGCAGAATTACAATGTAACCTCTACTATAGCCACAACCCAGTCTAACAGAATTACAATGTAACCTCTACTATAGCCACAACCCAGCCTAACAGAATTACAATGTAACCTCTACTATAGCCACAACCCAGTCTAACAGAATTACAATGTAACCTCTACTATAGCCACAACCCAGTCTAACAGAATTACAATGTAACCTCTACTATAGCCACAACCCAGTCTAACATATTTACAATGTAACCTCTACTATAGCCACAACCTAGCCTAACAGAATTACAATGTAACCTCTACTATAGCCACAACCTAGCCTAACAGCAGAATTACAATGTAACCTCTACTATAGCCACAACCCAGTCTAACAGAATTACAATGTAACCTCTACTATAGCCACAACCTAGCCTAACAGAATTACAATGTAACCTCTACTATAGCCACAACCTAGCCTAACAGAATTACAATATAACCTCTACTATAGTCACAACCTAGCCTAACAGAATTACAATGTAACCTCTACTATAGCCACAACCCAGCCTAACAGAATTACAATGTAACCTCTACTATAGCCACAACCCAGTCTAACAGAATTACAATGTAACCTCTACTATAGCCACGACCCAGCCTAACAGAATTACAATGTAACGTCTACTATAGCCACAACCTAGCCTAACAGAATTACAATGTAACCTCTACTATAGCCACAACCTAGCCTAACAGAATTACAATGTAACCGCTACTATAGCCACAACCCATTCTAACAGAATTACAATGTAACCTCTACTATAGTCACAACCCAGCCTAACAGAATTACAATGTAACCTCTACTATAGCCACAACCCAGTCTAACAGAATTACAATGTAACCTCTACTATAGCCACAACCCAGCCTAACAGAATTACAATGTAACCTCTACTATAGCCACACCCAGTCTAACAGAATTACAATGTAACCTCTACTATAGCCACAACCCAGCCTAACAGAATTACAATGTAACCTCTACTATAGCCACAACCCAGCCTAAAAGAATTACAATGTAACCCCTACTATAGCCACAACCCAGTCTAACAGAATTACAATGTAACCTCTACTATAGCCACAACCCAGTCTAACAGAATTACAATGTAACCTCTACTATAGCCACAACCCAACCTAACAGCAGAATTACAATGTAACCTCTACTATAGCCACAACCCAGCCTAACAGAATTACAATGTAACCTCTACTATAGCCACAACCCAGTCTAACAGAATTACAATGTAACCTCTACTATAGCCACAACCCAGTCTAACAGAATTACAATGTAACCTCTACTATAGCCACAACCCAGTCTAACAGAATTACAATGTAACCTCTACTATAGCCACAACCCATTCTAACAGAATTACAATGTAACCTCTACTATAGCCACAACCCAGTCTAGCAGAATTACAATGTAACCTCTACTAGAGCCACAACCCAGTCTAGCAGAATTACAATGTAACCTCTACTATAGCCACAACCTAGCCTAACAGAATTACAATGTAACCGCTACTATAGCCACAACCCAGTCTAACAGAATTACAATGTAACCTCTACTATAGCCACAACCCAGTCTAACAGAATTACAATGTAACCTCTACTATAGCCACAACCCAGTCTAACAGAATTACAATGTAACCTCTACTATAGCCACAACCCAACCTAACAGCAGAATTACAATGTAACCTCTACTATAGCCACAACCCAGTCTAACAGAATTACAATGTAACCTCTACTATAATCACAACCTAGCCTAACAGAATTACAATGTAACCTCTACTATAGCCACAACCCAGCCTAACAGAATTACAATGTAACCTCTACTATAGCCACAACCCAGTCTAACAGAATTACAATGTAACCTCTACTATAGCCACAACCCAGTCTAACAGAATTACAATGTAACCTCTACTATAGCCACAACCCAGTCTAACAGAATTATAATGTAACCTCTACTATAGCCACAACCTAGCCTAACAGAATTACAATGTAACCTCTACTATAGCCACAACCTAGCCTAACAGAATTACAATGTAACCTCTACTATAGCCACAACCTAGCCTAACAGAATTACAATGTAACCTCTACTATAGCCACAACCCAGTCTAACAGAATTACAATGTAACCTCTACTATAGCCACAACCCAGTCTAACAGAATTACAATGTAACCTCTACTATAGTCACAACCCAGCCTAACAGAATTACAATGTAACCTCTACTATAGCCACGACCCAGCCTAACAGAATTACAATGTAACGTCTACTATAGCCACAACCTAGCCTAACAGAATTACAATGTAACCTCTACTATAGCCACAACCTAGCCTAACAGAATTACAATGTAACCGCTACTATAGCCACAACCCATTCTAACAGAATTACAATGTAACCTCTACTATAGTCACAACCCAGCCTAACAGAATTACAATGTAACCTCTACTATAGCCACAACCCAGTCTAACAGAATTACAATGTAACCTCTACTATAGCCACAACCCAGTCTAACAGAATTACAATGTAACCTCTACTATAGCCACAACCTAGCCTAACAGAATTACAATGTAACCTCTACTATAGCCACAACCTAGCCTAACAGAATTACAATGTAACCTCTACTATAGTCACAACCCAGCCTAACAGAATTACAATGTAACCTCTACTATAGCCACAACCCAGCCTAACAGAATTACAATGTAACCTCTACTATAGCCACAACCCAGTCTAACAGAATTACAATGTAACCTCTACTATAGCCACAACCCAGTCTAACAGAATTACAACGTAACCTCTACTATAGCCACAACCTAGTCTAACATATTTACAATGTAACCTCTACTATAGCCACAACCTAGCCTAACAGAATTACAATGTAACCTCTACTATAGCCACAACCTAGCCTAACAGCAGAATTACAATGTAACCTCTACTATAGCCACAACCCAGTCTAACAGAATTACAATGTAACCTCTACTATAGCCACAACCTAGCCTAACAGAATTACAATGTAACCTCTACTATAGCCACAACCTAGCCTAACAGAATTACAATATAACCTCTACTATAGTCACAACCTAGCCTAACAGAATTACAATGTAACCTCTACTATAGCCACAACCCAGCCTAACAGAATTACAATGTAACCTCTACTATAGCCACAACCCAGTCTAACAGAATTACAATGTAACCTCTACTATAGCCACAACCCAGTCTAACAGAATTACAATGTAACCTCTACTATAGCCACAACCCAGTCTAACAGAATTACAATGTAACCTCTACTATAGTCACAACCCAGCCTAACAGAATTACAATGTAACCTCTACTATAGCCACGACCCAGCCTAACAGAATTACAATGTAACGTCTACTATAGCCACAACCTAGCCTAACAGAATTACAATGTAACCTCTACTATAGCCACAACCTAGCCTAACAGAATTACAATGTAACCGCTACTATAGCCACAACCCATTCTAACAGAATTACAATGTAACCTCTACTATTGTCACAACCCAGCCTAACAGAATTACAATGTAACCTCTACTATAGCCACAACCTAGTCTAACAGAATTACAATGTAACCTCTACTATAGCCACAACCCAGTCTAACAGAATTACAATGTAACCTCTACTATAGCCACAACCCATTCTAACAGAATTACAATGTAACCTCTACTATAGCCACAACCCAGTCTAGCAGAATTACATTGTAACCTCTACTAGAGCCACAACCCAGTCTAGCAGAATTACAATGTAACCTCTACTATAGCCACAACCTAGCCTAACAGAATTACAATGTAACCGCTACTATAGCCACAACCCAGTCTAACAGAATTACAATGTAACCTCTACTATAGCCACAACCCAGTCTAACAGAATTACAATGTAACCTCTACTATAGCCACAACCCAGTCTAACAGAATTACAATGTAACCTCTACTATAGCCACAACCCAACCTAACAGCAGAATTACAATGTAACCTCTACTATAGCCACAACCCAGTCTAACAGAATTACAATGTAACCTCTACTATAGCCACAACCCAGCCTAACAGAATTACAATGTAACCTCTACTATAGCCACAACCCAGTCTAACAGAATTACAATGTAACCTCTACTATAGCCACAACCCAGTCTAACAGAATTACAATGTAACCTCTACTATAGCCACAACCCAGTCTAACATATTTACAATGTAACCTCTACTATAGCCACAACCTAGCCTAACAGAATTACAATGTAACCTCTACTATAGCCACAACCTAGCCTAACAGCAGAATTACAATGTAACCTCTACTATAGCCACAACCCAGTCTAACAGAATTACAATGTAACCTCTACTATAGCCACAACCTAGCCTAACAGAATTACAATATAACCTCTACTATAGTCACAACCTAGCCTAACAGAATTACAATGTAACCTCTACTATAGCCACAACCCAGCCTAACAGAATTACAATGTAACCTCTACTATAGCCACAACCCAGTCTAACAGAATTACAATGTAACCTCTACTATAGCCACGACCCAGCCTAACAGAATTACAATGTAACGTCTACTATAGCCACAACCTAGCCTAACAGAATTACAATGTAACCTCTACTATAGCCACAACCTAGCCTAACAGAATTACAATGTAACCGCTACTATAGCCACAACCCATTCTAACAGAATTACAATGTAACCTCTACTATAGTCACAACCCAGCCTAACAGAATTACAATGTAACCTCTACTATAGCCACAACCCAGTCTAACAGAATTACAATGTAACCTCTACTATAGCCACAACCCAGCCTAACAGAATTACAATGTAACCTCTACTATAGCCACACCCAGTCTAACAGAATTACAATGTAACCTCTACTATAGCCACAACCCAGCCTAACAGAATTACAATGTAACGTCTACTATAGCCACAACCTAGCCTAACAGAATTACAATGTAACCTCTACTATAGCCACAACCTAGCCTAACAGAATTACAATGTAACCGCTACTATAGCCACAACCCATTCTAACAGAATTACAATGTAACCTCTACTATAGTCACAACCCAGCCTAACAGAATTACAATGTAACCTCTACTATAGCCACAACCCAGTCTAACAGAATTACTATGTAACCTCTATTATAGCCACAACCTAGCCTAACAGAATTACAATGTAAACCTCTACTATAGCCACAACCCAGTCTAACAGAATTACAATGTAACCTCTACTATAGCCACAACCCATTCTAACAGAATTACAATGTAACCTCTACTATAGCCACAACCTAGCCTAACAGAATTACAATGTAACCTCTACTATAGTCACAACCCAGCCTAACAGAATTACAATGTAACCTCTACTATAGCCACAACCCAGTCTAACAGAATTACAATGTAACCTCTACTATAGCCACAACCTAGCCTAACAGAATTACAATGTAACCTCTACTATAGCCACAACCCAGCCTAACAGAATTACAATGTAACCTCTACTATAGCCACAACCTAGCCTAACAGAATTACAATGTAACCTCTACTATAGCCACAACCTAGCCTAACAGAATTACAATGTAACCTCTACTATAGCCACAACCTAGCCTAACAGAATTACAATGTAACCTCTACTATAGCCACAACCCAGCCTAACAGAATTACAATGTAACCTCTACTATAGCCACAACACAGCCTAACAGAATTACAATGTAACCTCTACTATAGCCACAACCCAGCCTAACAGAATTACAATGTAACCTCTACTATAGCCACAACCCAGCCTAACAGAATTACAATGTAACCTCTACTATAGCCACAACCCAGTCAAACAGAATTACAATGTAACCTCTACTATAGCCACAACCCAGCCTAACAGAATTACAATGTAACCTCTACTATAGCCACAACCCAGCCTAACAGAATTACAATGTAACCCCTACTATAGCCACAACCCAGTCTAACAGAATTACAATGTAACCTCTACTATAGCCACAACCCAGTCTAACAGAATTACAATGTAACCTCTACTATAGCCACAACCCAACCTAACAGCAGAATTACAATGTAACCTCTACTATAGCCACAACCCAGCCTAACAGAATTACAATGTAACCTCTACTATAGCCACAACCCAGTCTAACAGAATTACAATGTAACCTCTACTATAGCCACAACCCAGTCTAACAGAATTACAATGTAACCTCTACTATAGCCACAACCCAGTCTAAAGGAATTACAATGTAACCTCTACTATAGCCACAACCCAGTCTAACAGAATTACAATGTAACCTCTACTATAGCCACAACCCAGTCTAACAGAATTACAATGTAACCTCTACTATAGCCACAACCCAGCCTAACAGAATTACAATGTAACCTCTACTATAGCCACAACCCAGTCTAACAGAATTACAATGTAACCTCTACTATAGCCACAACCCAGTCTAACAGAATTACAATGTAACCTCTACTATAGCCACAACCCAGTCTAACAGAATTACAATGTAACCTCTACTATAGCCACAACCCAACCTAACAGCAGAATTACAATGTAACCTCTACTATAGCCACAACCCAGTCTAACAGAATTACAATGTAACCTCTACTATAGCCACAACGCAGTCTAACAGAATTACAATGTAACCTCTACTATAGCCACAACCCAACCTAACAGCAGAATTACAATGTAACCTCTACTATAGCCACAACCTAGCCTAACAGAATTACAATGTAACCTCTACTATAGCCACAACCCAGTCTAACAGAATTACAATGTAACCTCTACTATAGCCACAACCCAGTCTAACAGAATTACAATGTAACCTCTACTATAGCCACAACCCAGTCTAACAGAATTACAATGTAACCTCTACTATAGCCACAACCCAGTCTAACAGAATTACAATGTAACCTCTACTATAGCCACAACCCAGTCTAACAGAATTACAATGTAACCTCTACTATAGCCACAACCCAGCCTAACAGAATTACAATGTAACCTCTACTATAGCCACAACCCAGTCTAACAGAATTACAATGTAACCTCTACTATAGCCACAACCCAGTCTAACAGAATTACAATGTAACCTCTACTATAGCCACAACCCAGTCTAACAGAATTACAATGTAACCTCTACTATAGCCACAACCCAGTCTAACAGATTTACAATGTAACCTCTACTATAGCCACAACCCAACCTAACAGCAGAATTACAATGTAACCTCTACTATAGCCACAACCCAGCCTAACAGAATTACAATGTAACCTCTACTATAGCCACAACCCAGTCTAACAGAATTACAATGTAACCTCTACTGTAGCCACAACCCAGTCTAACAGAATTACAATGTAACCTCTACTATAGCCACAACCCAGTCTAACAGAATTACAATGTAACCTCTACTATAGCCACAACCCAGTCTAACAGAATTACAATGTAACCTCTACTATAGCCACAACCTAGCCTAACAGAATTACAATGTAACCTCTACTATAGCCACAACCCAGCCTAACAGAATTACAATGTAACCTCTACTATAGCCACAACCTAGCCTAACAGAATTACAATGTAACCTCTACTATAGCCACAACCTAGCCTAACAGAATTACAATGTAACCTCTACTATAGCCACAACCTAGCCTAACAGAATTACAATGTAACCTCTACTATAGCCACAACCTAGCCTAACAGAATTACAATGTAACCTCTACTATAGCCACAACCTAGCCTAACAGAATTACAATGTAACCTCTACTATAGCCACAACCTAGCTTAACAGAA
This sequence comes from Eledone cirrhosa, assembly GCA_964016885.1. NCBI lineage: Eukaryota > Metazoa > Mollusca > Cephalopoda > Octopoda > Eledonidae > Eledone > Eledone cirrhosa. The sequence continues at coordinate 46,558,377 of OZ024740.1, forward strand.
TTACAATGTAACCTCTACTATAGCCACAACACAGCCTAACAGAATTACAATCTAACCTCTACTATAGCCACAACCCAGCCTAACAGAATTACAATGTAACCTCTACTATAGCCACAACCCAGCCTAACAGAATTACAATGTAACCTCTACTATAGCCACAACCCAGTCTAACAGAATTACAATGTAACCTCTACTATAGCCACAACCCAGCCTAACAGAATTACAATGTAACCTCTACTATAGCCACAACCCTGCCGAACAGAATTACAATGTAACCCCTACTATAGCCACAACCCAGCCTAACAGAATTACAATGTAACCTCTACTATAGCCACAACCCAACCTAACAGCAGAATTACAATGTAACCTCTACTATAGCCACAACCCAGCCTAACAGAATTACAATGTAACCTCTACTATAGCCACAACCCAGTCTAACAGAATTACAATGTAACCTCTACTATAGCCACAACCCAGCCTAACAGAATTACAATGTAACCTCTACTATAGCCACAACCCAGCCTAACAGAATTACAATGTAACCCCTACTATAGCCACAACCCAGTCTAACAGAATTACAATGTAACCTCTACTATAGCCACAACCCAGTCTAACAGAATTACAATGTAACCTCTACTATAGCCACAACCCAACCTAACAGCAGAATTACAATGTAACCTCTACTATAGCCACAACCCAGCCTAACAGAATTACAATGTAACCTCTACTATAGCCACAACCCAGTCTAACAGAATTACAATGTAACCTCTACTATAGCCACAACCCAGTCTAACAGAATTACAATGTAACCTCTACTATAGCCACAACCCAGTCTAAAGGAATTACAATGTAACCTCTACTATAGCCACAACCCAGTCTAACAGAATTACAATGTAACCTCTACTATAGCCACAACCCAGTCTAACAGAATTACAATGTAACCTCTACTATAGCCACAACCCAGCCTAACAGAATTACAATGTAACCTCTACTATAGCCACAACCCAGTCTAACAGAATTACAATGTAACCTCTACTATAGCCACAACCCAGTCTAACAGAATTACAATGTAACCTCTACTATAGCCACAACCCAGTCTAACAGAATTACAATGTAACCTCTACTATAGCCACAACCCAACCTAACAGCAGAATTACAATGTAACCTCTACTATAGCCACAACCCAGTCTAACAGAATTACAATGTAACCTCTACTATAGCCACAACCCAGTCTAACAGAATTACAATGTAACCTCTACTATAGCCACAACCCAACCTAACAGCAGAATTACAATGTAACCTCTACTATAGCCACAACCTAGCCTAACAGAATTACAATGTAACCTCTACTATAGCCACAACCCAGTCTAACAGAATTACAATGTAACCTCTACTATAGCCACAACCCAGTCTAACAGAATTACAATGTAACCTCTACTATAGCCACAACCCAGTCTAACAGAATTACAATGTAACCTCTACTATAGCCACGACCCAGTCTAACAGAATTACAATGTAACCTCTACTATAGCCACAACCCAGTCTAACAGAATTACAATGTAACCTCTACTATAGCCACAACCCAGCCTAACAGAATTACAATGTAACCTCTACTATAGCCACAACCCAGTCTAACAGAATTACAATGTAACCTCTACTATAACCACAACCCAGTCTAACAGAATTACAATGTAACCTCTACTATAGCCACAACCCAGTCTAACAGAATTACAATGTAACCTCTACTATAGCCACAACCCAGTCTAACAGAATTACAATGTAACCTCTACTATAGCCACAACCCAACCTAACAGCAGAATTACAATGTAACCTCTACTATAGCCACAACCCAGCCTAACAGAATTACAATGTAACCTCTACTATAGCCACAACCCAGTCTAACAGAATTAGAATGTAACCTCTACTATAGCCACAACCCAGTCTAACAGAATTACAATGTAACCTCTACTATAGCCACAACCTAGCCTAACAGAATTACAATGTAACCTCTACTATAGCCACAACCCAGCCTAACAGAATTACAATGTAACCTCTACTATAGCCACAACCTAGCCTAACAGAATTACAATGTAACCTCTACTATAGCCACAACCTAGCCTAACAGAATTACAATGTAACCTCTACTATAGCCACAACCTAGCCTAACAGAATTACAATGTAACCTCTACTATAGCCACAACCTAGCCTAACAGAATTACAATGTAACCTCTACTATAGCCACAACCTAGCCTAACAGAATTACAATGTAACCTCTACTATAGCCACAACCTAGCTTAACAGAATTACAATGTAACCTCTACTATAGCCACAACACAGCCTAACAGAATTACAATCTAACCTCTACTATAGCCACAACCCAGCCTAACAGAAGTACAATGTAACCTCTACTATAGCCACAACCCTGCCGAACAGAATTACAATGTAACCCCTACTATAGCCACAACCCAGTCTAACAGAATTACAATGTAACCTCTACTATAGCCACAACCCAGTCTAACAGAATTACAATGTAACCTCTACTATAGCCACAACCCAACCTAACAGCAGAATTACAATGTAACCTCTACTATAGCCACAACCCAGCCTAACAGAATTACAATGTAACCTCTACTATAGCCACAACCCAGTCTAACAGAATTACAATGTAACCTCTACTATAGCCACAACCCAGTCTAACAGAATTACAATGTAACCTCTACTATAGCCACAACCCAGTCTAACAGAATTACAATGTAACCTCTACTATAGCCACAACCCAGTCTAACAGAATTACAATGTAACCTCTACTATAGCCACAACCCAGTCTAACAGAATTACAATGTAACCTCTACTATAGCCACAACCCAGTCTAACAGATTTACAATGTAACCTCTACTATAGCCACAACCCAACCTAACAGCAGAATTACAATGTAACCTCTACTATAGCCACAACCCAGCCTAACAGAATTACAATGTAACCTCTACTATAGCCACAACCCAGTCTAACAGAATTACAATGTAACCTCTACTGTAGCCACAACCCAGTCTAACAGAATTACAATGTAACCTCTACTGTAGCCACAACCCAGTCTAACAGAATTACAATGTAACCTCTACTATAGCCACAACCCAGTCTAACAGAATTACAATGTAACCTCTACTATAGCCACAACCTAGCCTAACAGAATTACAATGTAACCTCTACTATAGCCACAACCCAGCCTAACAGAATTACAATGTAACCTCTACTATAGCCACAACCTAGCCTAACAGAATTACAATGTAACCTCTACTATAGCCACAACCTAGCCTAACAGAATTACAATGTAACCTCTACTATAGCCACAACCTAGCCTAACAGAATTACAATGTAACCTCTACTATAGCCACAACCTAGCCTAACAGAATTACAATGTAACCTCTACTATAGCCACAACCTAGCCTAACAGAATTACAATGTAACCTCTACTATAGCCACAACCTAGCTTAACAGAATTACAATGTAACCTCTACTATAGCCACAACACAGCCTAACAGAATTACAATCTAACCTCTACTATAGCCACAACCCAGCCTAACAGAATTACAATGTAACCTCTACTATAGCCACAACCCAGCCTAACAGAATTACAATGTAACCTCTACTATAGCCACAACCCAGTCTAACAGAATTACAATGTAACCTCTACTATAGCCACAACCCAGCCTAACAGAATTACAATGTAACCTCTACTATAGCCACAACCCTGCCGAACAGAATTACAATGTAACCCCTACTATAGCCACAACCCAGCCTAACAGAATTACAATGTAACCTCTACTATAGCCACAACCCAACCTAACAGCAGAATTACAATGTAACCTCTACTATAGCCACAACCCAGCCTAACAGAATTACAATGTAACCTCTACTATAGCCACAACCCAGTCTAACAGAATTACAATGTAACCTCTACTATAGCCACAACCCAGCCTAACAGAATTACAATGTAACCTCTACTATAGCCACAACCCAGCCTAACAGAATTACAATGTAACCCCTACTATAGCCACAACCCAGTCTAACAGAATTACAATGTAACCTCTACTATAGCCACAACCCAGTCTAACAGAATTACAATGTAACCTCTACTATAGCCACAACCCAACCTAACAGCAGAATTACAATGTAACCTCTACTATAGCCACAACCCAGCCTAACAGAATTACAATGTAACCTCTACTATAGCCACAACCCAGTCTAACAGAATTACAATGTAACCTCTACTATAGCCACAACCCAGTCTAACAGAATTACAATGTAACCTCTACTATAGCCACAACCCAGTCTAAAGGAATTACAATGTAACCTCTACTATAGCCACAACCCAGTCTAACAGAATTACAATGTAACCTCTACTATAGCCACAACCCAACCTAACAGCAGAATTACAATGTAACCTCTACTATAGCCACAACCCAGCCTAACAGAATTACAATGTAACCTCTACTATAGCCACAACCCAGTCTAACAGAATTACAATGTAACCTCTACTATAGCCACAACCCAGTCTAACAGAATTACAATGTAACCTCTACTATAGCCACAACCCAGTCTAAAGGAATTACAATGTAACCTCTACTATAGCCACAACCCAGTCTAACAGAATTACAATGTAACCTCTACTATAGCCACAACCCAGTCTAACAGAATTACAATGTAACCTCTACTATAGCCACAACCCAGCCTAACAGAATTACAATGTAACCTCTACTATAGCCACAACCCAGTCTAACAGAATTACAATGTAACCTCTACTATAGCCACAACCCAGTCTAACAGAATTACAATGTAACCTCTACTATAGCCACAACCCAGTCTAACAGAATTACAATGTAACCTCTACTATAGCCACAACCCAACCTAACAGCAGAATTACAATGTAACCTCTACTATAGCCACAACCCAGTCTAACAGAATTACAATGTAACCTCTACTATAGCCACAACCCAGTCTAACAGAATTACAATGTAACCTCTACTATAGCCACAACCCAGTCTAACAGAATTACAATGTAACCTCTACTATAGCCACAACCCAGTCTAACAGAATTACAATGTAACCTCTACTATAGCCACAACCCAGCCTAACAGAATTACAATGTAACCTCTACTATAGCCACAACCCAGTCTAACAGAATTACAATGTAACCTCTACTATAGCCACAACCCAGTCTAACAGAATTACAATGTAACCTCTACTATAGCCACAACCCAGTCTAACAGAATTACAATGTAACCTCTACTATAGCCACAACCCAACCTAACAGCAGAATTACAATGTAACCTCTACTATAGCCACAACCTAGCCTAACAGAATTACAATGTAACCTCTACTATAGCCACAACCCAGTCTAACAGAATTACAATGTAACCTCTACTATAGCCACAACCCAGTCTAACAGAATTACAATGTAACCTCTACTATAGCCACAACCCAGTCTAACAGAATTACAATGTAACCTCTACTATAGCCACAACCCAGTCTAACAGAATTACAATGTAACCTCTACTATAGCCACAACCCAGTCTAACAGAATTACAATGTAACCTCTACTATAGCCACAACCCAGCCTAACAGAATTACAATGTAACCTCTACTATAGCCACAACCCAGTCTAACAGAATTACAATGTAACCTCTACTATAACCACAACCCAGTCTAACAGAATTACAATGTAACCTCTACTATAGCCACAACCCAGTCTAACAGAATTACAATGTAACCTCTACTATAGCCACAACCCAGTCTAACAGAATTACAATGTAACCTCTACTATAGCCACAACCCAACCTAACAGCAGAATTACAATGTAACCTCTACTATAGCCACAACCCAGCCTAACAGAATTACAATGTAACCTCTACTATAGCCACAACCCAGTCTAACAGAATTAGAATGTAACCTCTACTATAGCCACAACCCAGTCTAACAGAATTACAATGTAACCTCTACTATAGCCACAACCTAGCCTAACAGAATTACAATGTAACCTCTACTATAGCCACAACCCAGCCTAACAGAATTACAATGTAACCTCTACTATAGCCACAACCTAGCCTAACAGAATTACAATGTAACCTCTACTATAGCCACAACCTAGCCTAACAGAATTACAATGTAACCTCTACTATAGCCACAACCTAGCCTAACAGAATTACAATGTAACCTCTACTATAGCCACAACCTAGCCTAACAGAATTACAATGTAACCTCTACTATAGCCACAACCTAGCCTAACAGAATTACAATGTAACCTCTACTATAGCCACAACCTAGCTTAACAGAATTACAATGTAACCTCTACTATAGCCACAACACAGCCTAACAGAATTACAATCTAACCTCTACTATAGCCACAACCCAGCCTAACAGAAGTACAATGTAACCTCTACTATAGCCACAACCCTGCCGAACAGAATTACAATGTAACCCCTACTATAGCCACAACCCAGTCTAACAGAATTACAATGTAACCTCTACTATAGCCACAACCCAGTCTAACAGAATTACAATGTAACCTCTACTATAGCCACAACCCAACCTAACAGCAGAATTACAATGTAACCTCTACTATAGCCACAACCCAGCCTAACAGAATTACAATGTAACCTCTACTATAGCCACAACCCAGTCTAACAGAATTACAATGTAACCTCTACTATAGCCACAACCCAGTCTAACAGAATTACAATGTAACCTCTACTATAGCCACAACCCAGTCTAACAGAATTACAATGTAACCTCTACTATAGCCACAACCCAGTCTAACAGAATTACAATGTAACCTCTACTATAGCCACAACCCAGCCTAACAGAATTACAATGTAACCTCTACTATAGCCACAACCCAGTCTAACAGAATTACAATGTAACCTCTACTATAGCCACAACCCAGTCTAACAGAATTACAATGTAACCTCTACTATAGCCACAACCCAGCCTAATAGAATTACAATGTAACCTCTACTATAGCCACAACCCAGTCTAACAGAATTACAATGTAACCTCTACTATAGCCACAACCCAGTCTAACAGAATTACAATGTAACCTCTACTATAGCCACAACCCAGTCTAACAGAATTACAATGTAACCTCTACTATAGCCACAACCCAGTCTAACAGAATTACAATGTAACCTCTACTATAGCCACAACCTAGCCTATCAGAATTACAATGTAACCTCTACTATAGCCACAACCTAGCCTAACAGAATTACAATGTAACCTCTACTATAGTCACAACCCAGCCTAACAGAATTACAATGTAACCTCTACTATAGTCACAACCCAGCCTAACAGAATTACAATGTAACCTCTACTATAGCCACAACCCAGTCTAACAGAATTACAATGTAACCTCTACTATAGCCACAACCTAGCCTAACAGAATTACAATGTAACCTCTACTATAGCCACAACCCAGCCTAACAGAATTACAATGTAACCTCTACTATAGCCACAACCTAGCCTAACAGAATTACAATGTAACCTCTACTATAGCCACAACCTAGCCTAACAGAATTACGATGTAACCTCTACTATAGCCACAACCTAGCCTAACAGAATTACAATGTAACCTCTACTATAGCCACAACCTAGCCTAACAGAATTACAATGTAACCTCTACTATAGCCACAACCTAGCCTAACAGAATTACAATGTAACCTCTACTATAGCCACAACCTAGCCTAACAGAATTACAATGTAACCTCTACTATAGTCACAACCTAGCCTAACAGAATTACAATGTAACCTCTACTATAGCCACAACCTAGCCTAACAGAATTACAATGTAACCTCTACTATAGCCACAACACAGCCTAACAGAATTACAATGTAACCTCTACTATAGCCACAACCCAGCCTAACAGAATTACAATGTAACCTCTACTATAGCCACAACCCAGCCTAACAGAATTACAATGTAACCTCTACTATAGCCACAACCCAGTCTAACAGAATTACAATGTAACCTCTACTATAGCCACAACCCAGCCTAACAGAATTACAATGTAACCTCTACTATAGCCACAACCCAGCCTAACAGAATTACAATGTAACCCCTACTATAGCCACAACCCAGTCTAACAGAATTACAATGTAACCTCTACTATAGCCACAACCCAGTCTAACAGAATTACAATGTAACCTGTACTATAGCCACAACCCAACCTAACAGCAGAATTACAATGTAACCTCTACTATAGCCACAACCCAGCCTAACAGAATTACAATGTAACCTCTACTATAGCCACAACCCAGTCTAACAGAATTACAATGTAACCTCTACTATAGCCACAACCCAGTCTAACAGAATTACAATGTAACCTCTACTATAGCCACAACCCAGTCTAACAGAATTACAATGTAACCTCTACTATAGCCACAACCCAGTCTAACAGAATTACAATGTAACCTCTACTATAGCCACAACCCAGTCTAACAGAATTACAATGTAACCTCTACTATAGCCACAACCTAGCCTAACAGAATTACAATGTAACCTCTACTATAGCCACAACCTAGCCTAACAGAATTACAATGTAACCTCTACTATAGCCACAACCCAGTCTAACAGAATTACAATGTAACCTCTACTATAGCCACAACCCAGTCTAACAGAATTACAATGTAACCTCTACTATAGCCACAACCCAGTCTAACAGAATTACACTGTAACCTCTACTATAGCCACAACCCAGTCTAACAGAATTACAATGTAACCTCTACTATAGCCACAACCCAGTCTAACAGAATTACAATGTAACCTCTACTATAGCCACAACCCAGTCTAACAGAATTACAATGTAACCTCTACTATAGCCACAACCTAGCCTAACAGAATTACAATGTAACCTCTACTATAGCCACAACCCAGCCTAACAGAATTACAATGTAACCTCTACTATAGCCACAACCTAGCCTAACAGAATTACAATGTAACCTCTACTATAGCCACAACCTAGCCTAACAGAATTACAATGTAACCTCTACTATAGCCACAACCTAGCCTAACAGAATTACAATGTAACCTCTACTATAGCCACAACCTAGCCTAACAGAATTACAATGTAACCTCTACTATAGCCACAACCTAGCCTAACAGAATTACAATGTAACCTCTACTATAGCCACAACCTAGCCTAACAGAATTACAATGTAACCTCTACTATAGCCACAACCTAGCCTAACAGAATTACAATGTAACCTCTACTATAGCCACAACCCAGTCTAACAGAATTACAATGTAACCTCTACTATAGCCACAACCCAGTCTAACAGAATTACAATGTAACCTCTACTATAGCCACAACCCAGTCTAACAGAATTACAATGTAACCTCTACTATAGCCACAACCCAGTCTAACAGAATTACAATGTAACCTCTACTATAGCCACAACCTAGCCTATCAGAATTACAATGTAACCTCTACTATAGCCACAACCTAGCCTAACAGAATTACAATGTAACCTCTACTATAGTCACAACCCAGCCTAACAGAATTACAATGTAACCTCTACTATAGTCACAACCCAGCCTAACAGAATTACAATGTAACCTCTACTATAGCCACAACCCAGTCTAACAGAATTACAATGTAACCTCTACTATAGCCACAACCTAGCCTAACAGAATTACAATGTAACCTCTACTATAGCCACAACCCAGCCTAACAGAATTACAATGTAACCTCTACTATAGCCACAACCTAGCCTAACAGAATTACAATGTAACCTCTACTATAGCCACAACCTAGCCTAACAGAATTACAATGTAACCTCTACTATAGCCACAACCTAGCCTAACAGAATTACAATGTAACCTCTACTATAGCCACAACCTAGCCTAACAGAATTACAATGTAACCTCTACTATAGCCACAACCTAGCCTAACAGAATTACAATGTAACCTCTACTATAGCCACAACCTAGCCTAACAGAATTACAATGTAACCTCTACTATAGTCACAACCTAGCCTAACAGAATTACAATGTAACCTCTACTATAGCCACAACACAGCCTAACAGAATTACAATGTAACCTCTACTATAGCCACAACCCAGCCTAACAGAATTACAATGTAACCTCTACTATAGCCACAACCCAGCCTAACAGAATTACAATGTAACCTCTACTATAGCCACAACCCAGTCTAACAGAATTACAATGTAACCTCTACTATAGCCACAACCCAGCCTAACAGAATTACAATGTAACCTCTACTATAGCCACAACCCAGCCTAACAGAATTACAATGTAACCTCTACTATAGCCACAACCCAGTCTAACAGAATTACAATGTAACCTCTACTATAGCCACAACCCAGTCTAACAGAATTACACTGTAACCTCTACTATAGCCACAACCCAGTCTAACAGAATTACAATGTAACCTCTACTATAGCCACAACCCAGTCTAACAGAATTACAATGTAACCTCTACTATAGCCACAACCCAGTCTAACAGAATTACAATGTAACCTCTACTATAGCCACAACCTAGCCTAACAGAATTACAATGTAACCTCTACTATAGCCACAACCCAGCCTAACAGAATTACAATGTAACCTCTACTATAGCCACAACCTAGCCTAACAGAATTACAATGTAACCTCTACTATAGCCACAACCTAGCCTAACAGAATTACAATGTAACCTCTACTATAGCCACAACCTAGCCTAACAGAATTACAATGTAACCTCTACTATAGCCACAACCTAGCCTAACAGAATTACAATGTAACCTCTACTATAGCCACAACCTAGCCTAACAGAATTACAATGTAACCTCTACTATAGCCACAACCTAGCCTAACAGAATTACAATGTAACCTCTACTATAGCCACAACCTAGCCTAACAGAATTACAATGTAACCTCTACTATAGCCACAACCTAGCCTAACAGAATTACAATGTAACCTCTACTATAGCCACAACACAGCCTAACAGAATTACAATCTAACCTCTACTATAGCCACAACCCAGCCTAACAGAATTACAATGTAACCTCTACTATAGCCACAACCCAGCCTAACAGAATTACAATGTAACCTCTACTATAGCCACAACCCAGTCTAACAGAATTACAATGTAACCTGTACTATAGCCACAACCCAACCTAACAGCAGAATTACAATGTAACCTCTACTATAGCCACAACCCAGCCTAACAGAATTACAATGTAACCTCTACTATAGCCACAACCCAGTCTAACAGAATTACAATGTAACCTCTACTATAGCCACAACCCAGTCTAACAGAATTACAATGTAACCTCTACTATAGCCACAACCCAGTCTAACAGAATTACAATGTAACCTCTACTATAGCCACAACCCAACCTAACAGCAGAATTACAATGTAACCTCTACTATAGCCACAACCTAGCCTAACAGAATTACAATGTAACCTCTACTATAGCCACAACCCAGTCTAACAGAATTACAATGTAACCTCTACTATAGCCACAACCCAGTCTAACAGAATTACAATGTAACCTCTACTATAGCCACAACCCAGTCTAACAGACTTACAATGTAACCTCTACTATAGCCACAACCCAGTCTAACAGAATTACAATGTAACCTCTACTATAGCCACAACCCAGTCTAACAGAATTACAATGTAACCTCTACTATAGCCACAACCCAGTCTAACAGAATTACAATGTAACCTCTACTATAGCCATAACCCAGTCTAACAGAATTACAATGTAACCTCTACTATAGCCACAACCCAGTCTAACAGAATTACAATGTAACCTCTACTATAGCCACAACCCAGCCTAACAGAATTACAATGTAACCTCTACTATAGCCACAACCCAGCCTAACAGAATTACAATGTAACCCCTACTATAGCCACAACCCAGCCTAACAGAATTACAATGTAACCTCTACTATAGCCACAACCCAGTCTAACAGAATTACAATGTAACCTCTACTATAGCCACAACCCAGTCTAACAGAATTACAATGTAACCTCTACTATAGCCACAACCCAGTCTAACAGAATTACAACGTAACCTCTACTATAGCCACAACCCAGTCTAACAGAATTACAATGTAACCTCTACTATAGCCACAACCCAGCCTAACAGAATTACAATGTAACCTCTACTATAGCCACAACCCAGTCTAACAGAATTACAATGTAACCTCTACTATAGCCACAACCCAGTCTAACAGAATTACAATGTAACCTCTACTATAGCCACAACCCAGTCTAACAGAATTACAATGTAACCTCTACTATAGCCACAACCCAACCTAACAGCAGAATTACAATGTAACCTCTACTATAGCCACAACCCAGTCTAACAGAATTACAATGTAACCTCTACTATAGCCACAACCCAGTCTAACAGAATTACAATGTAACCTCTACTATAGCCACAACCCAACCTAACAGCAGAATTACAATGTAACCTCTACTATAGCCACAACCCAGCCTAACAGAATTACAATGTAACCTCTACTATAGCCACAACCCAGTCTAACAGAATTACAATGTAACCTCTACTATAGCCACAACCCAGTCTAACAGAATTACAACGTAACCTCTACTATAGCCACAACCCAGTCTAACAGAATTACAATGTAACCTCTACTATAGCCACAACCCAGTCTAACAGAATTACAATGTAACCTCTACTATAGCCACAACCCAGTCTAACAGAATTACAATGTAACCTCTACTATAGCCACAACCCAGCCTAACAGAATTACAATGTAACCTCTACTATAGCCACAACCCAGTCTAACAGAATTACAATGTAACCTCTACTATAGCCACAACCCAGTCTAACAGAATTACAATGTAACCTCTACTATAGCCACAACCCAGTCTAACAGAATTACAATGTAACCTCTACTATAGCCACAACCCAGTCTAACAGAATTACAATGTAACCTCTACTATAGCCACAACCCAACCTAACAGCAGAATTACAATGTAACCTCTACTATAGCCACAACCCAGCCTAACAGAATTACAATGTAACCTCTACTATAGCCACAACCCAGTCTAACAGAATTACAATGTAACCTCTACTATAGCCACAACCCAGTCTAACAGAATTACAATGTAACCTCTACTATAGCCACAACCCAGTCTAACAGAATTACAATGTAACCTCTACTATAGCCACAACCCAGTCTAACAGAATTACAATGTAACCTCTACTATAGCCACAACCCAGTCTAACAGAATTACAATGTAACCTCTACTATAGCCACAACCCAGTCTAACAGAATTACAATGTAACCTCTACTATAGCCACAACCCAGCCTAACAGAATTACAATGTAACCTCTACTAGAGCCACAACCCAGTCTAACAGAATTACAATGTAACCTCTACTATAGCCACAACCCAGTCTAACAGAATTACAATGTAACCTCTACTATAGCCACAACCCAGTCTAACAGAATTACAATGTAACCTCTACTATAGCCACAACCCAGTCTAACAGAATTACAATGTAACCTCTACTATAGCCACAACCCAGCCTAACAGAATTACAATGTAACCTCTACTATAGCCACAACCTAGCCTAACAGAATTACAATGTAACCTCTACTATAGTCACAACCCAGTCTAACAGAATTACAATGTAACCTCTACTATAGTCACAACCCAGCCTAACAGAATTACAATGTAACCTCTACTATAGCCACAACCCAGTCTAACAGAATTACAATGTAACCTCTACTATAGCCACAACCCAGTCTAACAGAATTACAATGTAACCTCTACTATAGCCACAACCCAGCCTAACAGAATTACAATGTAACCTCTACTATAGCCACAACCTAGCCTAACAGAATTACAATGTAACCTCTACTATAGCCACAACCCAGTCTAACAGAATTACAATGTAAACTTTACTATAGCCACAACCCAGCCTAACAGAATTACAATGTAACCTCTACTATAGTCACAACCCAGCCTAACAGGATTACAATGTAACCACTACTATAGCCACAACCCAGTCTAACAGAATTACAATGTAACCTCTACTATAGCCACAACCCAGCCTAACAGAATTACAATGTAACCTCTACTATAGCCACAACCCAGCCTAACAGAATTACAATGTAACCTCTACTATAGCCACAACCCAGTCTATCAGAATTACAATGTAACCTCTACTATAGCCACAACCCAGCCTAACAGAATTACAATGTAACCTCTACTATAGCCACAACCTAGCCTAACAGAATTACAACGTAACCTCTACTATAGCCACAACCCAGTCTAACATAATTACAATGTAACCTCTACTATAGCCACAACCTAGCCTAACAGAATTACAATGTAACCTCTACTATAGCCACAACCCAGTCTAGCAGAATTACAATGTAACCTCTACTATAGCCACAACCTAGTCTAACAGAATTACAATGTAACCTCTACTATAGTCACAACCCATGTGTAACAGAATTACAATGTAACCTTTACTATAGCCACAAACCAGTCTATCAGAATTACAATGTAACCTCTACTATAGCCACAACCCAGCCTAACAGAATTACAATGTAACCTCTACTATAGCCACAACCTAGCCTAACAGAATTACAATGTAACCTCTACTATAGCCACAACCCAGCCTAACAGAATTACAATGTAACCTCTACTATAGCCACAACCCAGTCTATCAGAATTACAATGTAACCTCTACTATAGCCACAACCCAGTATAGCAGAATTACAATGTAACCTCTACTATAGCCACAACCCAGTCTAACAGAATTACAATGTAACCTCTACTATAGCCACAACCCAGCCTAACATAATTACAATGTAACCTCTACTATAGCCCCAACCCAGTCTAGCAGAATTACAATGTAACCTCTACTATAGCCACAACCTAGTCTAACAGAATTACAATGTAAACTCTACTATAGCCACAACCTAGCCTAACAGAATTACAATGTTTAACTCTACTATAGTCACAACCCAGTCTAACAGAATTACAATGTAACCTCTACTATAGTCACAACCCAGCCTAACAGAATTACAATGTAACCTCTACTATAGCCACAACCTAGCCTAACAGAATTACAATGTATCCTCTACTATAGCCACAACCTAGCCTAACAGAATTACAATGTAACCTCTACTATAGCCACAACCTAGCCTAACAGAATTACAATGTAACCTCTACTATAGCCACAACCTAGCCTAACAGAATTACAATGTAACCTCTACTATAGCCACAACCCAGTCTAACAGAATTACAATGTAACCTCTACTATAGCCACAACCCAGTCTAACAGAATTACAATGTAACCTCTACTATAGCCACAACCCAGTCTAACAGAATTACAATGTAACCTCTACTATAGCCACAACCCAGTCTAACAGAATTACAATGTAACCTCTACTATAGCCACAACCCAGTCTAACAGAATTACAATGTAACCTCTACTATAGCCACAACCCAGTCTAACAGAATTACAATGTAACCTCTACTATAGCCACAACCCAGCCTAACAGAATTACAATGTAACCTCTACTAGAGCCACAACCCAGTCTAACAGAATTACAATGTAACCTCTACTATAGCCACAACCCAGTCTAACAGAATTACAATGTAACCTCTACTATAGCCACAACCCAGTCTAACAGAATTACAATGTAACCTCTACTATAGCCACAACCCAGTCTAACAGAATTACAATGTAACCTCTACTATAGCCACAACCCAGCCTAACAGAATTACAATGTAACCTCTACTATAGCCACAACCTAGCCTAACAGAATTACAATGTAACCTCTACTATAGTCACAACCCAGTCTAACAGAATTACAATGTAACCTCTACTATAGTCACAACCCAGCCTAACAGAATTACAATGTAACCTCTACTATAGCCACAACCCAGTCTAACAGAATTACAATGTAACCTCTACTATAGCCACAACCCAGTCTAACAGAATTACAATGTAACCTCTACTATAGCCACAACCCAGCCTAACAGAATTACAATGTAACCTCTACTATAGCCACAACCTAGCCTAACAGAATTACAATGTAACCTCTACTATAGCCACAACCCAGTCTAACAGAATTACAATGTAAACTTTACTATAGCCACAACCCAGCCTAACAGAATTACAATGTAACCTCTACTATAGTCACAACCCAGCCTAACAGGATTACAATGTAACCACTACTATAGCCACAACCCAGTCTAACAGAATTACAATGTAACCTCTACTATAGCCACAACCCAGCCTAACAGAATTACAATGTAACCTCTACTATAGCCACAACCCAGCCTAACAGAATTACAATGTAACCTCTACTATAGCCACAACCCAGTCTATCAGAATTACAATGTAACCTCTACTATAGCCACAACCCAGCCTAACAGAATTACAATGTAACCTCTACTATAGCCACAACCTAGCCTAACAGAATTACAACGTAACCTCTACTATAGCCACAACCCAGTCTAACATAATTACAATGTAACCTCTACTATAGCCACAACCTAGCCTAACAGAATTACAATGTAACCTCTACTATAGCCACAACCCAGTCTAGCAGAATTACAATGTAACCTCTACTATAGCCACAACCTAGTCTAACAGAATTACAATGTAACCTCTACTATAGTCACAACCCATGTGTAACAGAATTACAATGTAACCTTTACTATAGCCACAAACCAGTCTATCAGAATTACAATGTAACCTCTACTATAGCCACAACCCAGCCTAACAGAATTACAATGTAACCTCTACTATAGCCACAACCTAGCCTAACAGAATTACAATGTAACCTCTACTATAGCCACAACCCAGCCTAACAGAATTACAATGTAACCTCTACTATAGCCACAACCCAGTCTATCAGAATTACAATGTAACCTCTACTATAGCCACAACCCAGTATAGCAGAATTACAATGTAACCTCTACTATAGCCACAACCCAGTCTAACAGAATTACAATGTAACCTCTACTATAGCCACAACCCAGCCTAACATAATTACAATGTAACCTCTACTATAGCCCCAACCCAGTCTAGCAGAATTACAATGTAACCTCTACTATAGCCACAACCTAGTCTAACAGAATTACAATGTAAACTCTACTATAGCCACAACCTAGCCTAACAGAATTACAATGTTTAACTCTACTATAGTCACAACCCAGTCTAACAGAATTACAATGTAACCTCTACTATAGTCACAACCCAGCCTAACAGAATTACAATGTAACCTCTACTATAGCCACAACCTAGCCTAACAGAATTACAATGTATCCTCTACTATAGCCACAACCTAGCCTAACAGAATTACAATGTAACCTCTACTATAGCCACAACCTAGCCTAACAGAATTACAATGTAACCTCTACTATAGCCACAACCTAGCCTAACAGAATTACAATGTAACCTCTACTATAGCCACAACCTAGCCTAACAGAATTACAATGTAACCTCTACTATAGTCACAACCCAGTCTAACAGAATTACAATGTAACCTCTACTATAGTCACAACCCAGCCTAACAGAATTACAATGTAACCTCTACTATAGCCACAACCCAGTCTAACAGAATTACAATGTAACCTCTACTATAGCCACAACCCAGTCTAACAGAATTACAATGTAACCTCTACTATAGCCACAACCCAGTCTAACAGAATTACAATGTAACCTCTACTATAGCCACAACCCAGTCTAACAGAATTACAATGTAACCTCTACTATAGCCACAACCCAGCCTAACAGAATTACAATGTAACCTCTACTATAGCCACAACCCAGTCTAACAGAATTACAATGTAACCTCTACTATAGCCACAACCCAGTCTAACAGAATTACAATGTAACCTCTACTATAGCCACAACCCAGCCTAACAGAATTACAATGTAACCTCTACTATAGCCACAACCCAGTCTAACAGAATTACAATGTAACCTCTACTATAGCCACAACCCAGTCTAACAGAATTACAATGTAACCTCTACTATAGCCACAACCCAGCCTAACAGAATTACAATGTCACCTCTACTATAGTCACAACCCAGCCTAACAGGATTACAATGTAACCACTACTATAGCCACAACCCAGTCTAACAGAATTACAATGTAACCTCTAATATAGCCACAACCCAGCCTAACAGAATTACAATGTAACCTCTACTATAGCCACAACCCAGCCTAACAGAATTACAATGTAACCTCTACTATAGCCACAACCCAGTCTATCAGAATTACAATGTAACCTCTACTATAGCCACAACCCAGCCTAACAGAATTACAATGTAACCTCTACTATAGCCACAACCTAGCCTAACAGAATTACAACGTAACCTCTACTATAGCCACAACCCAGTCTAACATAATTACAATGTAACCTCTACTATAGCCACAACCTAGCCTAACAGAATTACAATGTAACCTCTACTATAGCCACAACCCAGTCTAGCAGAATTACAATGTAACCTCTACTATAGCCACAACCTAGTCTAACAGAATTACAATGTAACCTCTACTATAGTCACAACCCATGTGTAACAGAATTACAATGTAACCTTTACTATAGCCACAAACCAGTCTATCAGAATTACAATGTAACCTCTACTATAGCCACAACCCAGCCTAACAGAATTACAATGTAACCTCTACTATAGCCACAACCTAGCCTAACAGAATTACAATGTAACCTCTACTATAGCCACAACCCAGCCTAACAGAATTACAATGTAACCTCTACTATAGCCACAACCCAGTCTATCAGAATTACAATGTAACCTCTACTATAGCCACAACCCAGTATAGCAGAATGACAATGTAACCTCTACTATAGCCACAACCCAGTCTAACAGAATTACAATGTAACCTCTACTATAGCCACAACCCAGCCTAACATAATTACAATGTAACCTCTACTATAGCCACAACCCAGTCTAGCAGAATTACAATGTAACCTCTACTATAGCCACGACCTAGTCTAACAGAATTACAATGTAAACTCTACTATAGCCACAACCTAGCCTAACAGAATTACAATGTTTAACTCTACTATAGTCACAACCCAGTCTAACAGAATTACAATGTAACCTCTACTATAGCCACAACCCAGCCTAACAGAATTACAATGTAACCTCTACTATAGCCACAACCTAGCCTAACAGAATTACAATGTATCCTCTACTATAGCCACAACCTAGCCTAACAGAATTACAATGTAACCTCTACTATAGCCACAACCTAGCCTAACAGAATTACAATGTAACCTCTACTATAGCCACAACCTAGCCTAACAGAATTACAATGTAACCTCTACTATAGCCACAACCTAGCCTAACAGAATTACAATGTAACCTCTACTATAGCCACAACCTAGCCTAACAGAATTACAATGTAACCTCTACTATAGCCACAACCTAGCCTAACAGAATTACAATGTAACCTCTACTATAGCCACAACCTAGCCTAACAGAATTACAATGTAAACTCTACTATAGTCACAACCCAGTCTAACAGAATTACAATGTAACCTCTACTATAGTCACAACCCAGCCTAACAGAATTACAATGTAACCTCTACTATAGCCACAACCTAGCCTAACAGAATTACAATGTAACCTCTACTATAGCCACAACCTAGCCTAACAGAATTACAATGTAACCTCTACTATAGTCACAACCTAGCCTAACAGAATTACATTGTAACCTCTACTATAGCCACAACCTAGCCTAACAGAATTACAATGTAACCTCTACTATAGCCACAACACAGCCTAACAGAATTACAATGTAACCTCTACTATAGCCACAACCCAGCCTAACAGAATTACAATGTAACCTCTACTATAGCCACAACCCAGCCTAACAGAATTACAATGTAACCTCTACTATAGCCACAACCCAGTCTAACAGAATTACAATGTAACCTCTACTATAGCCACAACCCAGCCTAACAGAATTACAATGTAACCTCTACTATAGCCACAACCCAGCCTAACAGAATTACAATGTAACCCCTACTATAGCCACAACCCAGTCTAACAGAATTACAATGTAACCTCTACTATAGCCACAACCCAGTCTAACAGAATTACAATGTAACCTCTACTATAGCCACAACCCAACCTAACAGCAGAATTACAATGTAACCTCTACTATAGCCACAACCCAGCCTAACAGAATTACAATGTAACCTCTACTATAGCCACAACCCAGTCTAACAGAATTACAATGTAACCTCTACTATAGCCACAACCCAGTCTAACAGAATTACAATGTAACCTCTACTATAGCCACAACCCAGTCTAACAGAATTACAATGTAACCTCTACTATAGCCACAACCCAGTCTAACAGAATTACAATGTAACCTCTACTATAGCCACAACCCAGTCTAACAGAATTACAATGTAACCTCTACTATAGCCACAACCCAGCCTAACAGAATTACAATGTAACCTCTACTATAGCCACAACCCAGTCTAACAGAATTACAATGTAACCTCTACTATAGCCACAATCCAGTCTAACAGAATTACAATGTAACCTCTACTATAGCCACAACCCAGTCTAACAGAATTACAATGTAACCTCTACTATAGCCACAACCCAACCTAACAGCAGAATTACAATGTAACCTCTACTATAGCCACAACCCAGTCTAACAGAATTACAATGTAACCTCTACTATAGCCACAACCCAGTCTAACAGAATTACAACGTAACCTCTACTATAGCCACAACCCAACCTAACAGCAGAATTATAATGTAACCTCTACTATAGCCACAACCCAGCCTAACAGAATTACAATGTAACCTCTACTATAGCCACAACCCAGTCTAACAGAATTACAATGTAACCTCTAATATAGCCACAACCCAGTCTAACAGAATTACAATGTAACCTCTACTATAGCCACAACCCAGTCTAACAGAATTACAATGTAACCTCTACTATAGCCACAACCCAGTCTAACAGAATTACAATGTAACCTCTACTATAGCCACAACCCAGTCTAACAGAATTACAATGTAACCTCTACTATAGCCACAACCCAGTCTAACAGAATTACAATGTAACCTCTACTATAGCCACAACCCAGCCTAACAGAATTACAATGTAACCTCTACTATAGCCACAACCCAGTCTAACAGAATTACAATGTAACCTCTACTATAGCCACAACCCAGTCTAACAGAATTACAATGTAACCTCTACTACAGCCACAACCCAGTCTAACAGAATTACAATGTAACCTCTACTATAGCCACAACCCAGTCTAACAGAATTACAATGTAACCTCTACTATAGCCACAACCCAGTCTAACAGAATTACAATGTAACCTCTACTATAGCCACAACCCAGTCTAACAGAATTACAACGTAACCTCTACTATAGCCACAACCCAGTCTAACAGAATTACAATGTAACCTCTACTATAGCCACAACCCAGCCTAACAGAATTACAATGTAACCTCTACTATAGCCACAACCCAGTCTAACAGAATTACAATGTAACCTCTAATATAGCCACAACCCAGTCTAACAGAATTACAATGTAACCTCTACTATAGCCACAACCCAGTCTAACAGAATTACAATGTAACCTCTACTATAGCCACAACCCAACCTAACAGCAGAATTACAATGTAACCTCTACTATAGCCACAACCCAGTCTAACAGAATTACAATGTAACCTCTACTATAGCCACAACCCAGTCTAACAGAATTACAATGTAACCTCTACTATAGCCACAACCCAACCTAACAGCAGAATTACAATGTAACCTCTACTATAGCCACAACCCAGCCTAACAGAATTACAATGTAACCTCTACTATAGCCACAACCCAGTCTAACAGAATTACAATGTAACCTCTACTATAGCCACAACCCAGTCTAACAGAATTACAATGTAACCTCTACTATAGCCACAACCCAGTCTAACAGAATTACAATGTAACCTCTACTATAGCCACAACCCAACCTAACAGCAGAATTACAATGTAACCTCTACTATAGCCACAACCCAGCCTAACAGAATTACAATGTAACCTCTACTATAGCCACAACCCAGTCTAACAGAATTACAATGTAACCTCTACTATAGCCACAACCCAGTCTAACAGAATTACAATGTAACCTCTACTATAGCCACAACCCAGTCTAACAGAATTACAATGTAACCTCTACTATAGCCACAACCCAGTCTAACAGAATTACAATGTAACCTCTACTATAGCCACAACCCAGTCTAACAGAATTACAATGTAACCTCTACTATAGCCACAACCCAGTCTAACAGAATTACAATGTAACCTCTACTATAGCCACAACCCAGCCTAACAGAATTACAATGTAACCTCTACTAGAGCCACAACCCAGTCTAACAGAATTACAATGTAACCTCTACTATAGCCACAACCCAGTCTAACAGAATTACAATGTAACCTCTACTATAGCCACAACCCAGTCTAACAGAATTACAATGTAACCTCTACTATAGCCACAACCCAGTCTAACAGAATTACAATGTAACCTCTACTATAGCCACAACCCAGCCTAACAGAATTACAATGTAACCTCTACTATAGCCACAACCTAGCCTAACAGAATTACAATGTAACCTCTACTATAGTCACAACCCAGTCTAACAGAATTACAATGTAACCTCTACTATAGTCACAACCCAGCCTAACAGAATTACAATGTAACCTCTACTATAGCCACAACCCAGTCTAACAGAATTACAATGTAACCTCTACTATAGCCACAACCCAGTCTAACAGAATTACAATGTAACCTCTGCTATAGCCACAACCCAGCCTAACAGAATTACAATGTAACCTCTACTATAGCCACAACCTAGCCTAACAGAATTACAATGTAACCTCTACTATAGCCACAACCCAGTCTAAAAGAATTACAATGTAAACTTTACTATAGCCACAACCCAGCCTAACAGAATTACAATGTAACCTCTACTATAGTCACAACCCAGCCTAACAGAATTACAATGTAACCTCTACTATAGCCACAACCTACCTAACAGCAGAATTACAATGTAACCTCTACTATAGCCACAACCCAGCCTAACAGAATTACAATGTAACCTCTACTATAGCCACAACCCAGCCTAACAGAATTACAATGTAACCTCTACTATAGCCACAACCCAGCCTAACAGAATTACAATGTAACCTCTACTATAGCCACAACCCAGTCTATCAGAATTACAATGTAACCTCTACTATAGCCACAACCCAGCCTAACAGAATTACAATGTAACCTCTACTATAGCCACAACCCAGTCTAACAGAATTACAATGTAACCTCTACTATAGCCACAACCCAGTCTAACAGAATTACAATGTAACCTCTACTATAGCCACAACCCAGCCTAACAGAATTACAATGTAACCTCTACTATAGCCACAACCTAGCCTAACAGAATTACAATGTAACCTCTACTATAGCCACAACCCAGTCTAAAAGAATTACAATGTAAACTTTACTATAGCCACAACCCAGCCTAACAGAATTACAATGTAACCTCTACTATAGTCACAACCCAGCCTAACAGAATTACAATGTAACCTCTACTATAGCCACAACCTACCTAACAGCAGAATTACAATGTAACCTCTACTATAGCCACAACCCAGCCTAACAGAATTACAATGTAACCTCTACTATAGCCACAACCCAGCCTAACAGAATTACAATGTAACCTCTACTATAGCCACAACCCAGCCTAACAGAATTACAATGTAACCTCTACTATAGCCACAACCCAGTCTATCAGAATTACAATGTAACCTCTACTATAGCCACAACCCAGCCTAACAGAATTACAATGTAACCTCTACTATAGCCACAACCCAGTCTAACAGAATTACAATGTAACCTCTACTATAGCCACAACCCAGCCTAACAGAATTACAATGTAACCTCTACTATAGCCACAACCCAGCCTAACAGAATTACAATGTAACCTCTACTATAGCCACAACCCAGTCTATCAGAATTACAATGTAACCTCTACTATAGCCACAACCCAGCCTAACAGAATTACAATGTAACCTCTACTATAGCCACAACCTAGCCTAACAGAATTACAATGTAACCTCTACTATAGCCACAACCCAGTCTAACATAATTACAATGTAACCTCTACTATAGCCACAACCTAGCCTAACAGAATTACAATGTAACCTCTACTATAGCCACAACCCAGTCTAGCAGAATTACAATGTAACCTCTACTATAGCCACAACCTAGTCTAACAGAATTACAATGTAACCTCTACTATAGTCACAACCCATGTGTAACAGAATTACAATGTAACCTTTACTATAGCCACAAACCAGTCTATCAGAATTACAATGTAACCTCTACTATAGCCACAACCCAGCCTAACAGAATTACAATGTAACCTCTACTATAGCCACAACCTAGCCTAACAGAATTACAATGTAACCTCTACTATAGCCACAACCCAGCCTAACAGAATTACAATGTAACCTCTACTATAGCCACAACCCAGTCTATCAGAATTACAATGTAACCTCTACTATAGCCACAACCCAGTATAGCAGAATTACAATGTAACCTCTACTATAGCCACAACCCAACCTAACAGCAGAATTACAATGTAACCTCTACTATAGCCACAACCCAGCCTAACAGAATTACAATGTAACCTCTACTATAGCCACAACCCAGTCTAACAGAATTACAATGTAACCTCTACTATAGCCACAACCCAGTCTAACAGAATTACAATGTAACCTCTACTATAGCCACAACCCAGTCTAACAGAATTACAATGTAACCTCTACTATAGCCACAACCCAGTCTAACAGAATTACAATGTAACCTCTACTATAGCCACAACCCAGTCTAACAGAATTACAATGTAACCTCTACTATAGCCACAACCCAGCCTAACAGAATTACAATGTAACCTCTACTATAGCCACAACCCAGTCTAACAGAATTACAATGTAACCTCTACTATAGCCACAATCCAGTCTAACAGAATTACAATGTAACCTCTACTATAGCCACAACCCAGTCTAACAGAATTACAATGTAACCTCTACTATAGCCACAACCCAACCTAACAGCAGAATTACAATGTAACCTCTACTATAGCCACAACCCAGTCTAACAGAATTACAATGTAACCTCTACTATAGCCACAACCCAGTCTAACAGAATTACAACGTAACCTCTACTATAGCCACAACCCAACCTAACAGCAGAATTATAATGTAACCTCTACTATAGCCACAACCCAGCCTAACAGAATTACAATGTAACCTCTACTATAGCCACAACCCAGTCTAACAGAATTACAATGTAACCTCTAATATAGCCACAACCCAGTCTAACAGAATTACAATGTAACCTCTACTGTAGCCACAACCCAGTCTAACAGAATTACAATGTAACCTCTACTATAGCCACAACCCAGTCTAACAGAATTACAATGTAACCTCTACTATAGCCACAACCCAGTCTAACAGAATTACAATGTAACCTCTACTATAGCCACAACCCAGTCTAACAGAATTACAATGTAACCTCTACTATAGCCACAACCCAGCCTAACAGAATTACAATGTAACCTCTACTATAGCCACAACCCAGTCTAACAGAATTACAATGTAACCTCTACTATAGCCACAACCCAGTCTAACAGAATTACAATGTAACCTCTACTACAGCCACAACCCAGTCTAACAGAATTACAATGTAACCTCTACTATAGCCACAACCCAGTCTAACAGAATTACAATGTAACCTCTACTATAGCCACAACCCAGTCTAACAGAATTACAATGTAACCTCTACTATAGCCACAACCCAGTCTAACAGAATTACAATGTAACCTCTACTATAGCCACAACCCAACCTAACAGCAGAATTACAATGTAACCTCTACTATAGCCACAACCCAGCCTAACAGAATTACAATGTAACCTCTACTATAGCCACAACCCAGTCTAACAGAATTACAATGTAACCTCTACTATAGCCACAACCCAGTCTAACAGAATTACAATGTAACCTCTACTATAGCCACAACCCAGTCTAACAGAATTACAATGTAACCTCTACTATAGCCACAACCCAGTCTAACAGAATTACAATGTAACCTCTACTATAGCCACAACCCAGTCTAACAGAATTACAATGTAACCTCTACTATAGCCACAACCCAGTCTAACAGAATTACAATGTAACCTCTACTATAGCCACAACCCAGCCTAACAGAATTACAATGTAACCTCTACTAGAGCCACAACCCAGTCTAACAGAATTACAATGTAACCTCTACTATAGCCACAACCCAGTCTAACAGAATTACAATGTAACCTCTACTATAGCCACAACCCAGTCTAACAGAATTACAATGTAACCTCTACTATAGCCACAACCCAGTCTAACAGAATTACAATGTAACCTCTACTATAGCCACAACCCAGCCTAACAGAATTACAATGTAACCTCTACTATAGCCACAACCCAGTCTAACAGAATTACAATGTAACCTCTACTATAGCCACAACCCAGTCTAACAGAATTACAATGTAACCTCTGCTATAGCCACAACCCAGCCTAACAGAATTACAATGTAACCTCTACTATAGCCACAACCTAGCCTAACAGAATTACAATGTAACCTCTACTATAGCCACAACCCAGTCTAAAAGAATTACAATGTAAACTTTACTATAGCCACAACCCAGCCTAACAGAATTACAATGTAACCTCTACTATAGTCACAACCCAGCCTAACAGAATTACAATGTAACCTCTACTATAGCCACAACCTACCTAACAGCAGAATTACAATGTAACCTCTACTATAGCCACAACCCAGCCTAACAGAATTACAATGTAACCTCTACTATAGCCACAACCCAGCCTAACAGAATTACAATGTAACCTCTACTATAGCCACAACCCAGCCTAACAGAATTACAATGTAACCTCTACTATAGCCACAACCCAGTCTATCAGAATTACAATGTAACCTCTACTATAGCCACAACCCAGCCTAACAGAATTACAATGTAACCTCTACTATAGCCACAACCCAGTCTAACAGAATTACAATGTAACCTCTACTATAGCCACAACCCAGTCTAACAGAATTACAATGTAACCTCTACTATAGCCACAACCCAGCCTAACAGAATTACAATGTAACCTCTACTATAGCCACAACCTAGCCTAACAGAATTACAATGTAACCTCTACTATAGCCACAACCCAGTCTAAAAGAATTACAATGTAAACTTTACTATAGCCACAACCCAGCCTAACAGAATTACAATGTAACCTCTACTATAGTCACAACCCAGCCTAACAGAATTACAATGTAACCTCTACTATAGCCACAACCTACCTAACAGCAGAATTACAATGTAACCTCTACTATAGCCACAACCCAGCCTAACAGAATTACAATGTAACCTCTACTATAGCCACAACCCAGCCTAACAGAATTACAATGTAACCTCTACTATAGCCACAACCCAGCCTAACAGAATTACAATGTAACCTCTACTATAGCCACAACCCAGTCTATCAGAATTACAATGTAACCTCTACTATAGCCACAACCCAGCCTAACAGAATTACAATGTAACCTCTACTATAGCCACAACCCAGTCTAACAGAATTACAATGTAACCTCTACTATAGCCACAACCCAGCCTAACAGAATTACAATGTAACCTCTACTATAGCCACAACCCAGCCTAACAGAATTACAATGTAACCTCTACTATAGCCACAACCCAGTCTATCAGAATTACAATGTAACCTCTACTATAGCCACAACCCAGCCTAACAGAATTACAATGTAACCTCTACTATAGCCACAACCTAGCCTAACAGAATTACAATGTAACCTCTACTATAGCCACAACCCAGTCTAACATAATTACAATGTAACCTCTACTATAGCCACAACCTAGCCTAACAGAATTACAATGTAACCTCTACTATAGCCACAACCCAGTCTAGCAGAATTACAATGTAACCTCTACTATAGCCACAACCTAGTCTAACAGAATTACAATGTAACCTCTACTATAGTCACAACCCATGTGTAACAGAATTACAATGTAACCTTTACTATAGCCACAAACCAGTCTATCAGAATTACAATGTAACCTCTACTATAGCCACAACCCAGCCTAACAGAATTACAATGTAACCTCTACTATAGCCACAACCTAGCCTAACAGAATTACAATGTAACCTCTACTATAGCCACAACCCAGCCTAACAGAATTACAATGTAACCTCTACTATAGCCACAACCCAGTCTATCAGAATTACAATGTAACCTCTACTATAGCCACAACCCAGTATAGCAGAATTACAATGTAACCTCTACTATAGCCACAACCCAACCTAACAGCAGAATTACAATGTAACCTCTACTATAGCCACAACCCAGCCTAACAGAATTACAATGTAACCTCTACTATAGCCACAACCCAGTCTAACAGAATTACAATGTAACCTCTACTATAGCCACAACCCAGTCTAACAGAATTACAATGTAACCTCTACTATAGCCACAACCCAGTCTAACAGAATTACAATGTAACCTCTACTATAGCCACAACCCAGTCTAACAGAATTACAATGTAACCTCTACTATAGCCACAACCCAGTCTAACAGAATTACAATGTAACCTCTACTATAGCCACAACCCAGCCTAACAGAATTACAATGTAACCTCTACTATAGCCACAACCCAGTCTAACAGAATTACAATGTAACCTCTACTATAGCCACAATCCAGTCTAACAGAATTACAATGTAACCTCTACTATAGCCACAACCCAGTCTAACAGAATTACAATGTAACCTCTACTATAGCCACAACCCAACCTAACAGCAGAATTACAATGTAACCTCTACTATAGCCACAACCCAGTCTAACAGAATTACAATGTAACCTCTACTATAGCCACAACCCAGTCTAACAGAATTACAACGTAACCTCTACTATAGCCACAACCCAACCTAACAGCAGAATTATAATGTAACCTCTACTATAGCCACAACCCAGCCTAACAGAATTACAATGTAACCTCTACTATAGCCACAACCCAGTCTAACAGAATTACAATGTAACCTCTAATATAGCCACAACCCAGTCTAACAGAATTACAATGTAACCTCTACTGTAGCCACAACCCAGTCTAACAGAATTACAATGTAACCTCTACTATAGCCACAACCCAGTCTAACAGAATTACAATGTAACCTCTACTATAGCCACAACCCAGTCTAACAGAATTACAATGTAACCTCTACTATAGCCACAACCCAGTCTAACAGAATTACAATGTAACCTCTACTATAGCCACAACCCAGCCTAACAGAATTACAATGTAACCTCTACTATAGCCACAACCCAGTCTAACAGAATTACAATGTAACCTCTACTATAGCCACAACCCAGTCTAACAGAATTACAATGTAACCTCTACTACAGCCACAACCCAGTCTAACAGAATTACAATGTAACCTCTACTATAGCCACAACCCAGTCTAACAGAATTACAATGTAACCTCTACTATAGCCACAACCCAGTCTAACAGAATTACAATGTAACCTCTACTATAGCCACAACCCAGTCTAACAGAATTACAATGTAACCTCTACTATAGCCACAACCCAACCTAACAGCAGAATTACAATGTAACCTCTACTATAGCCACAACCCAGCCTAACAGAATTACAATGTAACCTCTACTATAGCCACAACCCAGTCTAACAGAATTACAATGTAACCTCTACTATAGCCACAACCCAGTCTAACAGAATTACAATGTAACCTCTACTATAGCCACAACCCAGTCTAACAGAATTACAATGTAACCTCTACTATAGCCACAACCCAGTCTAACAGAATTACAATGTAACCTCTACTATAGCCACAACCCAGTCTAACAGAATTACAATGTAACCTCTACTATAGCCACAACCCAGTCTAACAGAATTACAATGTAACCTCTACTATAGCCACAACCCAGCCTAACAGAATTACAATGTAACCTCTACTAGAGCCACAACCCAGTCTAACAGAATTACAATGTAACCTCTACTATAGCCACAACCCAGTCTAACAGAATTACAATGTAACCTCTACTATAGCCACAACCCAGTCTAACAGAATTACAATGTAACCTCTACTATAGCCACAACCCAGTCTAACAGAATTACAATGTAACCTCTACTATAGCCACAACCCAGCCTAACAGAATTACAATGTAACCTCTACTATAGCCACAACCTAGCCTAACAGAATTACAATGTAACCTCTACTATAGTCACAACCCAGTCTAACAGAATTACAATGTAACCTCTACTATAGTCACAACCCAGCCTAACAGAATTACAATGTAACCTCTACTATAGCCACAACCCAGTCTAACAGAATTACAATGTAACCTCTACTATAGCCACAACCCAGTCTAACAGAATTACAATGTAACCTCTACTATAGCCACAACCCAGCCTAACAGAATTACAATGTAACCTCTACTATAGCCACAACCTAGCCTAACAGAATTACAATGTAACCTCTACTATAGCCACAACCCAGTCTAAAAGAATTACAATGTAAACTTTACCATAGCCACAACCCAGCCTAACAGAATTACAATGTAACCTCTACTATAGTCACAACCCAGCCTAACAGAATTACAATGTAACCTCTACTATAGCCACAACCTACCTAACAGCAGAATTACAATGTAACCTCTACTATAGCCACAACCCAGCCTAACAGAATTACAATGTAACCTCTACTATAGCCACAACCCAGCCTAACAGAATTACAATGTAACCTCTACTATAGCCACAACCCAGCCTAACAGAATTACAATGTAACCTCTACTATAGCCACAACCCAGTCTATCAGAATTACAATGTAACCTCTACTATAGCCACAACCCAGCCTAACAGAATTACAATGTAACCTCTACTATAGCCACAACCTAGCCTAACAGAATTACAATGTAACCTCTACTATAGCCACAACCCAGTCTAACATAATTACAATGTAACCTCTACTATAGCCACAACCTAGCCTAACAGAATTACAATGTAACCTCTACTATAGCCACAACCCAGTCTAGCAGAATTACAATGTAACCTCTACTATAGCCACAACCTAGTCTAACAGAATTACAATGTAACCTCTACTATAGTCACAACCCATGTGTAACAGAATTACAATGTAACCTTTACTATAGCCACAAACCAGTCTATCAGAATTACAATGTAACCTCTACTATAGCCACAACCCAGCCTAACAGAATTACAATGTAACCTCTACTATAGCCACAACCTAGCCTAACAGAATTACAATGTAACCTCTACTATAGCCACAACCCAGCCTAACAGAATTACAATGTAACCTCTACTATAGCCACAACCCAGTCTATCAGAATTACAATGTAACCTCTACTATAGCCACAACCCAGTATAGCAGAATTACAATGTAACCTCTACTATAGCCACAACCCAGTCTAACAGAATTACAATGTAACCTCTACTATAGCCACAACCCAGCCTACCAGAATTACAATGTAACCTCTACTATAGCCACAACGCAGTCTAGCAGAATTACAATGTAACCTCTACTATAGCCACAACCTAGTCTAACAGAATTACAATGTAAACTCTACTATAGCCACAACCTAGCCTAACAGAATTACAATGTTTAACTCTACTATAGTCACAACCCAGTCTAATAGAATTACAATGTAACCTCTACTATAGTCACAACCCAGCCTAACAGAATTACAATGTAACCTCTACTATAGCCACAACCTAGCCTAACAGAATTACAATGTAACCTCTACTATAGCCACAACCTAGCCTAACAGAATTACAATGTAACCTCTACTATAGCCACAACCTAGCCTAACAGAATTACAATGTAACCTCTACTATAGCCACAACCTAGCCTAACATAATTACAATGTAACCTCTACTATAGCCACAACCTAGCCTAACAGAATTACAATGTAACCTCTACTATAGCCACAACCTAGCCTAACAGAATTACAATGTAACCTCTACTATAGCCACAACCTAGCCTAACAGAATTACAATGTAACCTCTACTATAGCCACAACCTAGCCTAACAGAATTACAATGTAAACTCTACTATAGTCACAACCCAGTCTAACAGAATTACAATGTAACCTCTACTATAGTCACAACCCAGCCTAACAGAATTACAATGTAACCTCTACTATATCCACAACCTAGCCTAACAGAATTACAATGTAACCTCTACTATAGCCACAACCTAGCCTAACAGAATTACAATGTAACCTCTACTATAGTCACAACCTAGCCTAACAGAATTACAATGTAACCTCTACTATAGCCACAACCTAGCCTAACAGAATTACAATGTAACCTCTACTATAGCCACAACACAGCCTAACAGAATTACAATGTAACCTCTACTATAGCCACAACCCAGCCTAACAGAATTACAATGTAACCTCTACTATAGCCACAACCCAGCCTAACAGAATTACAATGTAACCTCTACTATAGCCACAACCCAGTCTAACAGAATTACAATGTAACCTCTACTATAGCCACAACCCAGCCTAACAGAATTACAATGTAACCTCTACTATAGCCACAACCCAGCCTAACAGAATTACAATGTAACCCCTACTATAGCCACAACCCAGTCTAACAGAATTACAATGTAACCTCTACTATAGCCACAACCCAGTCTAACAGAATTACAATGTAACCTCTACTATAGCCACAACCCAACCTAACAGCAGAATTACAATGTAACCTCTACTATAGCCACAACCCAGCCTAACAGAATTACAATGTAACCTCTACTATAGCCACAACCCAGTCTAACAGAATTACAATGTAACCTCTACTATAGCCACAACCCAGTCTAACAGAATTACAATGTAACCTCTACTATAGCCACAACCCAGTCTAACAGAATTACAATGTAACCTCTACTATAGCCACAACCCAGTCTAACAGAATTACAATGTAACCTCTACTATAGCCACAACCCAGTCTAACAGAATTACAATGTAACCTCTACTATAGCCACAACCCAGCCTAACAGAATTACAATGTAACCTCTACTATAGCCACAACCCAGTCTAACAGAATTACAATGTAACCTCTACTATAGCCACAATCCAGTCTAACAGAATTACAATGTAACCTCTACTATAGCCACAACCCAGTCTAACAGAATTACAATGTAACCTCTACTATAGCCACAACCCAACCTAACAGCAGAATTACAATGTAACCTCTACTATAGCCACAACCCAGTCTAACAGAATTACAATGTAACCTCTACTATAGCCACAACCCAGCCTAACAGAATTACAATGTAACCTCTACTATAGCCACAACCCAGCCTAACAGAATTACAATGTAACCTCTACTATAGCCACAACCCAGTCTATCAGAATTACAATGTAACCTCTACTATAGCCACAACCCAGCCTAACAGAATTACAATGTAACCTCTACTATAGCCACAACCTAGCCTAACAGAATTACAATGTAACCTCTACTATAGCCACAACCCAGTCTAACATAATTACAATGTAACCTCTACTATAGCCACAACCTAGCCTAACAGAATTACAATGTAACCTCTACTATAGCCACAACCCAGCCTAACAGAATTACAATGTAACCTCTACTATAGCCACAACCCAGTCTAACAGAATTACAATGTAACCTCTACTATAGCCACAACCCAGTCTAACAGAATTACAATGTAACCTCTACTACAGCCACAACCCAGTCTAACAGAATTACAATGTAACCTCTACTATAGCCACAACCCAGTCTAACAGAATTACAATGTAACCTCTACTATAGCCACAACCCAACCTAACAGCAGAATTACAATGTAACCTCTACTATAGCCACAACCCAGCCTAACAGAATTACAATGTAACCTCTACTATAGCCACAACCCAGTCTAACAGAATTACAATGTAACCTCTACTATAGCCACAACCCAGTCTAACAGAATTACAATGTAACCTCTACTATAGCCACAACCCAGTCTAACAGAATTACAATGTAACCTCTACTATAGCCACAACCCAGCCTAACAGAATTACAATGTAACCTCTACTATAGCCACAACCCAGTCTAGCAGAATTACAATGTAACCTCTACTATAGCCACAACCTAGTCTAACAGAATTACAATGTAAACTCTACTATAGCCACAACCTAGCCTAACAGAATTACAATGTTTAACTCTACTATAGCCACAACCTAGCCTAACAGAATTACAATGTAACCTCTACTATAGCCACAACCTAGCCTAACAGAATTACAATGTAACCTCTACTATAGCCACAACCTAGCCTAACAGAATTACAATGTAACCTCTACTATAGCCACAACCTAGCCTAACAGAATTACAATGTAAACTCTACTATAGTCACAACCCAGTCTAACAGAATTACAATGTAACCTCTACTATAGTCACAACCCAGCCTAACAGAATTACAATGTAACCTCTACTATAGCCACAACCTAGCCTAACAGAATTACAATGTAACCTCTACTATAGCCACAACCTAGCCTAACAGAATTACAATGTAACCTCTACTATAGTCACAACCTAGCCTAACAGAATTACAATGTAACCTCTACTATAGCCACAACCTAGCCTAACAGAATTACAATGTAACCTCTACTATAGCCACAACACAGCCTAACAGAATTACAATGTAACCTCTACTATAGCCACAACCCAGCCTAACAGAATTACAATGTAACCTCTACTATAGCCACAACCCAGCCTAACAGAATTACAATGTAACCTCTACTATAGCCACAACCCAGTCTAACAGAATTACAATGTAACCTCTACTATAGCCACAACCCAGCCTAACAGAATTACAATGTAACCTCTACTATAGCCACAATCCAGTCTAACAGAATTACAATGTAACCTCTACTATAGCCACAACCCAGTCTAACAGAATTACAATGTAACCTCTACTATAGCCACAACCCAACCTAACAGCAGAATTACAATGTAACCTCTACTATAGCCACAACCCAGTCTAACAGAATTACAATGTAACCTCTACTATAGCCACAACCCAGTCTAACAGAATTACAATGTAACCTCTACTATAGCCACAACCCAACCTAACAGCAGAATTATAATGTAACCTCTACTATAGCCACAACCCAGCCTAACAGAATTACAATGTAACCTCTACTATAGCCACAACCCAGTCTAACAGAATTACAATGTAACCTCTACTATAGCCACAACCCAGTCTAACAGAATTACAATGTAACCTCTACTACAGCCACAACCCAGTCTAACAGAATTACAATGTAACCTCTACTATAGCCACAACCCAGTCTAACAGAATTACAATGTAACCTCTACTATAGCCACAACCCAACCTAACAGCAGAATTACAATGTAACCTCTACTATAGCCACAACCCAGCCTAACAGAATTACAATGTAACCTCTACTATAGCCACAACCCAGTCTAACAGAATTACAATGTAACCTCTACTATAGCCACAACCCAGTCTAACAGAATTACAATGTAACCTCTACTATAGCCACAACCCAGTCTAACAGAATTACAATGTAACCTCTACTATAGCCACAACCCAGTCTAACAGAATTACAATGTAACCTCTACTATAGCCACAACCCAGCCTAACAGAATTACAATGTAACCTCTACTATAGCCACAACCTAGCCTAACAGAATTACAATGTAACCTCTACTATAGTCACAACCCAGTCTAACAGAATTACAATGTAACCTCTACTATAGTCACAACCCAGCCTAACAGAATTACAATGTAACCTCTACTATAGCCACAACCCAACCTAACAGCAGAATTACAATGTAACCTCTACTATAGCCACAACCCAGCCTAACAGAATTACAATGTAACCTCTACTATAGCCACAACCCAGTCTAACAGAATTACAATGTAACCTCTACTATAGCCACAACCCAGTCTAACAGAATTACAATGTAACCTCTACTATAGCCACAACCCAGTCTAACAGAATTACAATGTAACCTCTACTATAGCCACAACCCAGTCTAACAGAATTACAATGTAACCTCTACTATAGCCACAACCCAGTCTAACAGAATTACAATGTAACCTCTACTATAGCCACAACCCAGCCTAACAGAATTACAATGTAACCTCTACTATAGCCACAACCCAGTCTAGCAGAATTACAATGTAACCTCTACTATAGCCACAACCTAGTCTAACAGAATTACAATGTAAACTCTACTATAGCCACAACCTAGCCTAACAGAATTACAATGTTTAACTCTACTATAGCCACAACCTAGCCTAACAGAATTACAATGTAACCTCTACTATAGCCACAACCTAGCCTAACAGAATTACAATGTAACCTCTACTATAGCCACAACCTAGCCTAACAGAATTACAATGTAACCTCTACTATAGCCACAACCTAGCCTAACAGAATTACAATGTAAACTCTACTATAGTCACAACCCAGTCTAACAGAATTACAATGTAACCTCTACTATAGTCACAACCCAGCCTAACAGAATTACAATGTAACCTCTACTATAGCCACAACCTAGCCTAACAGAATTACAATGTAACCTCTACTATAGCCACAACCTAGCCTAACAGAATTACAATGTAACCTCTACTATAGTCACAACCTAGCCTAACAGAATTACAATGTAACCTCTACTATAGCCACAACCTAGCCTAACAGAATTACAATGTAACCTCTACTATAGCCACAACACAGCCTAACAGAATTACAATGTAACCTCTACTATAGCCACAACCCAGCCTAACAGAATTACAATGTAACCTCTACTATAGCCACAACCCAGCCTAACAGAATTACAATGTAACCTCTACTATAGCCACAACCCAGTCTAACAGAATTACAATGTAACCTCTACTATAGCCACAACCCAGCCTAACAGAATTACAATGTAACCTCTACTATAGCCACAACCCAGCCTAACAGAATTACAATGTAACCCCTACTATAGCCACAACCCAGTCTAACAGAATTACAATGTAACCTCTACTATAGCCACAACCCAGTCTAACAGAATTACAATGTAACCTCTACTATAGCCACAACCCAACCTAACAGCAGAATTACAATGTAACCTCTACTATAGCCACAACCCAGCCTAACAGAATTACAATGTAACCTCTACTATAGCCACAACCCAGTCTAACAGAATTACAATGTAACCTCTACTATAGCCACAACCCAGTCTAACAGAATTACAATGTAACCTCTACTATAGCCACAACCCAGTCTAACAGAATTACAATGTAACCTCTACTATAGCCACAACCCAGTCTAACAGAATTACAATGTAACCTCTACTATAGCCACAACCCAGTCTAACAGAATTACAATGTAACCTCTACTATAGCCACAACCCAGCCTAACAGAATTACAATGTAACCTCTACTATAGCCACAACCCAGTCTAACAGAATTACAATGTAACCTCTACTATAGCCACAATCCAGTCTAACAGAATTACAATGTAACCTCTACTATAGCCACAACCCAGTCTAACAGAATTACAATGTAACCTCTACTATAGCCACAACCCAACCTAACAGCAGAATTACAATGTAACCTCTACTATAGCCACAACCCAGTCTAACAGAATTACAATGTAACCTCTACTATAGCCACAACCCAGTCTAACAGAATTACAATGTAACCTCTACTATAGCCACAACCCAACCTAACAGCAGAATTATAATGTAACCTCTACTATAGCCACAACCCAGCCTAACAGAATTACAATGTAACCTCTACTATAGCCACAACCCAGTCTAACAGAATTACAATGTAACCTCTACTATAGCCACAACCCAGTCTAACAGAATTACAATGTAACCTCTACTACAGCCACAACCCAGTCTAACAGAATTACAATGTAACCTCTACTATAGCCACAACCCAGTCTAACAGAATTACAATGTAACCTCTACTATAGCCACAACCCAGTCTAACAGAATTACAATGTAACCTCTACTATAGCCACAACCCAGCCTAACAGAATTACAATGTAACCTCTACTATAGCCACAACGCAGTCTAGCAGAATTACAATGTAACCTCTACTATAGCCACAACCTAGTCTAACAGAATTACAATGTAAACTCTACTATAGCCACAACCTAGCCTAACAGAATTACAATGTTTAACTCTACTATAGTCACAACCCAGTCTAATAGAATTACAATGTAACCTCTACTATAGTCACAACCCAGCCTAACAGAATTACAATGTAACCTCTACTATAGCCACAACCTAGCCTAACAGAATTACAATGTAACCTCTACTATAGCCACAACCTAGCCTAACAGAATTACAATGTAACCTCTACTATAGCCACAACCTAGCCTAACAGAATTACAATGTAACCTCTACTATAGCCACAACCTAGCCTAACAGAATTACAATGTAACCTCTACTATAGCCACAACCTAGCCTAACAGAATTACAATGTAACCTCTACTATAGCCACAACCTAGCCTAACAGAATTACAATGTAACCTCTACTATAGCCACAACCTAGCCTAACAGAATTACAATGTAACCTCTACTATAGCCACAACCTAGCCTAACAGAATTACAATGTAAACTCTACTATAGTCACAACCCAGTCTAACAGAATTACAATGTAACCTCTACTATAGTCACAACCCAGCCTAACAGAATTACAATGTAACCTCTACTATAGCCACAACCTAGCCTAACAGAATTACAATGTAACCTCTACTATAGCCACAACCTAGCCTAACAGAATTACAATGTAACCTCTACTATAGTCACAACCTAGCCTAACAGAATTACAATGTAACCTCTACTATAGCCACAACCTAGCCTAACAGAATTACAATGTAACCTCTACTATAGCCACAACACAGCCTAACAGAATTACAATGTAACCTCTACTATAGCCACAACCCAGCCTAACAGAATTACAATGTAACCTCTACTATAGCCACAACCCAGCCTAACAGAATTACAATGTAACCTCTACTATAGCCACAACCCAGTCTAACAGAATTACAATGTAACCTCTACTATAGCCACAACCCAGCCTAACAGAATTACAATGTAACCTCTACTATAGCCACAACCCAGCCTAACAGAATTACAATGTAACCCCTACTATAGCCACAACCCAGTCTAACAGAATTACAATGTAACCTCTACTATAGCCACAACCCAGTCTAACAGAATTACAATGTAACCTCTACTATAGCCACAACCCAACCTAACAGCAGAATTACAATGTAACCTCTACTATAGCCACAACCCAGCCTAACAGAATTACAATGTAACCTCTACTATAGCCACAACCCAGTCTAACAGAATTACAATGTAACCTCTACTATAGCCACAACCCAGTCTAACAGAATTACAATGTAACCTCTACTATAGCCACAACCCAGTCTAACAGAATTACAATGTAACCTCTACTATAGCCACAACCCAGTCTAACAGAATTACAATGTAACCTCTACTATAGCCACAACCCAGTCTAACAGAATTACAATGTAACCTCTACTATAGCCACAACCCAGCCTAACAGAATTACAATGTAACCTCTACTATAGCCACAACCCAGTCTAACAGAATTACAATGTAACCTCTACAATAGCCACAATCCAGTCTAACAGAATTACAATGTAACCTCTACTATAGCCACAACCCAGTCTAACAGAATTACAATGTAACCTCTACTATAGCCACAACCCAACCTAACAGCAGAATTACAATGTAACCTCTACTATAGCCACAACCCAGTCTAACAGAATTACAATGTAACCTCTACTATAGCCACAACCCAGCCTAACAGAATTACAATGTAACCTCTACTATAGCCACAACCCAGCCTAACAGAATTACAATGTAACCTCTACTATAGCCACAACCCAGTCTATCAGAATTACAATGTAACCTCTACTATAGCCACAACCCAGCCTAACAGAATTACAATGTAACCTCTACTATAGCCACAACCTAGCCTAACAGAATTACAATGTAACCTCTACTATAGCCACAACCCAGTCTAACATAATTACAATGTAACCTCTACTATAGCCACAACCTAGCCTAACAGAATTACAATGTAACCTCTACTATAGCCACAACCCAGCCTAACAGAATTACAATGTAACCTCTACTATAGCCACAACCCAGTCTAACAGAATTACAATGTAACCTCTACTATAGCCACAACCCAGTCTAACAGAATTACAATGTAACCTCTACTACAGCCACAACCCAGTCTAACAGAAT
The DNA here is from genome assembly GCA_964016885.1 of Eledone cirrhosa. Lineage (NCBI taxonomy): Eukaryota > Metazoa > Mollusca > Cephalopoda > Octopoda > Eledonidae > Eledone > Eledone cirrhosa. The sequence goes on from OZ024740.1 coordinate 46,598,843, forward strand.
TACAATGTAACCTCTACTATAGCCACAACCCAGTCTAACAGAATTACAATGTAACCTCTACTATAGCCACAACCCAACCTAACAGCAGAATTACAATGTAACCTCTACTATAGCCACAACCCAGCCTAACAGAATTACAATGTAACCTCTACTATAGCCACAACCCAGTCTAACAGAATTACAATGTAACCTCTACTATAGCCACAACCCAGTCTAACAGAATTACAATGTAACCTCTACTATAGCCACAACCCAGTCTAACAGAATTACAATGTAACCTCTACTATAGCCACAACCCAGTCTAACAGAATTACAATGTAACCTCTACTATAGCCACAACCCAGCCTAACAGAATTACAATGTAACCTCTACTATAGCCACAACCTAGCCTAACAGAATTACAATGTAACCTCTACTATAGTCACAACCCAGTCTAACAGAATTACAATGTAACCTCTACTATAGTCACAACCCAGCCTAACAGAATTACAATGTAACCTCTACTATAGCCACAACCCAACCTAACAGCAGAATTACAATGTAACCTCTACTATAGCCACAACCCAGCCTAACAGAATTACAATGTAACCTCTACTATAGCCACAACCCAGTCTAACAGAATTACAATGTAACCTCTACTATAGCCACAACCCAGTCTAACAGAATTACAATGTAACCTCTACTATAGCCACAACCCAGTCTAACAGAATTACAATGTAACCTCTACTATAGCCACAACCCAGCCTAACAGAATTACAATGTAACCTCTACTATAGCCACAACCCAGTCTAGCAGAATTACAATGTAACCTCTACTATAGCCACAACCTAGTCTAACAGAATTACAATGTAAACTCTACTATAGCCACAACCTAGCCTAACAGAATTACAATGTTTAACTCTACTATAGCCACAACCTAGCCTAACAGAATTATAATGTAACCTCTACTATAGCCACAACCTAGCCTAACAGAATTACAATGTAACCTCTACTATAGCCACAACCTAGCCTAACAGAATTACAATGTAACCTCTACTATAGCCACAACCTAGCCTAACAGAATTACAATGTAAACTCTACTATAGTCACAACCCAGTCTAACAGAATTACAATGTAACCTCTACTATAGTCACAACCCAGCCTAACAGAATTACAATGTAACCTCTACTATAGCCACAACCTAGCCTAACAGAATTACAATGTAACCTCTACTATAGCCACAACCTAGCCTAACAGAATTACAATGTAACCTCTACTATAGTCACAACCTAGCCTAACAGAATTACAATGTAACCTCTACTATAGCCACAACCTAGCCTAACAGAATTACAATGTAACCTCTACTATAGCCACAACACAGCCTAACAGAATTACAATGTAACCTCTACTATAGCCACAACCCAGCCTAACAGAATTACAATGTAACCTCTACTATAGCCACAACCCAGCCTAACAGAATTACAATGTAACCTCTACTATAGCCACAACCCAGTCTAACAGAATTACAATGTAACCTCTACTATAGCCACAACCCAGCCTAACAGAATTACAATGTAACCTCTACTATAGCCACAATCCAGTCTAACAGAATTACAATGTAACCTCTACTATAGCCACAACCCAGTCTAACAGAATTACAATGTAACCTCTACTATAGCCACAACCCAACCTAACAGCAGAATTACAATGTAACCTCTACTATAGCCACAACCCAGTCTAACAGAATTACAATGTAACCTCTACTATAGCCACAACCCAGTCTAACAGAATTACAATGTAACCTCTACTATAGCCACAACCCAACCTAACAGCAGAATTATAATGTAACCTCTACTATAGCCACAACCCAGCCTAACAGAATTACAATGTAACCTCTACTATAGCCACAACCCAGTCTAACAGAATTACAATGTAACCTCTACTATAGCCACAACCCAGTCTAACAGAATTACAATGTAACCTCTACTACAGCCACAACCCAGTCTAACAGAATTACAATGTAACCTCTACTATAGCCACAACCCAGTCTAACAGAATTACAATGTAACCTCTACTATAGCCACAACCCAACCTAACAGCAGAATTACAATGTAACCTCTACTATAGCCACAACCCAGCCTAACAGAATTACAATGTAACCTCTACTATAGCCACAACCCAGTCTAACAGAATTACAATGTAACCTCTACTATAGCCACAACCCAGTCTAACAGAATTACAATGTAACCTCTACTATAGCCACAACCCAGTCTAACAGAATTACAATGTAACCTCTACTATAGCCACAACCCAGTCTAACAGAATTACAATGTAACCTCTACTATAGCCACAACCCAGCCTAACAGAATTACAATGTAACCTCTACTATAGCCACAACCTAGCCTAACAGAATTACAATGTAACCTCTACTATAGTCACAACCCAGTCTAACAGAATTACAATGTAACCTCTACTATAGTCACAACCCAGCCTAACAGAATTACAATGTAACCTCTACTATAGCCACAACCCAACCTAACAGCAGAATTACAATGTAACCTCTACTATAGCCACAACCCAGCCTAACAGAATTACAATGTAACCTCTACTATAGCCACAACCCAGTCTAACAGAATTACAATGTAACCTCTACTATAGCCACGACCCAGTCTAACAGAATTACAATGTAACCTCTACTATAGCCACAACCCAGTCTAACAGAATTACAATGTAACCTCTACTATAGCCACAACCCAGTCTAACAGAATTACAATGTAACCTCTACTATAGCCACAACCCAGTCTAACAGAATTACAATGTAACCTCTACTATAGCCACAACCCAGCCTAACAGAATTACAATGTAACCTCTACTATAGCCACAACCCAGTCTAGCAGAATTACAATGTAACCTCTACTATAGCCACAACCTAGTCTAACAGAATTACAATGTAAACTCTACTATAGCCACAACCTAGCCTAACAGAATTACAATGTTTAACTCTACTATAGCCACAACCTAGCCTAACAGAATTACAATGTAACCTCTACTATAGCCACAACCTAGCCTAACAGAATTACAATGTAACCTCTACTATAGCCACAACCTAGCCTAACAGAATTACAATGTAACCTCTACTATAGCCACAACCTAGCCTAACAGAATTACAATGTAAACTCTACTATAGTCACAACCCAGTCTAACAGAATTACAATGTAACCTCTACTATAGTCACAACCCAGCCTAACAGAATTACAATGTAACCTCTACTATAGCCACAACCTAGCCTAACAGAATTACAATGTAACCTCTACTATAGCCACAACCTAGCCTAACAGAATTAAAATGTAACCTCTACTATAGTCACAACCTAGCCTAACAGAATTACAATGTAACCTCTACTATAGCCACAACCTAGCCTAACAGAATTACAATGTAACCTCTACTATAGCCACAACACAGCCTAACAGAATTACAATGTAACCTCTACTATAGCCACAACCCAGCCTAACAGAATTACAATGTAACCTCTACTATAGCCACAACCCAGCCTAACAGAATTACAATGTAACCTCTACTATAGCCACAACTCAGTCTAACAGAATTACAATGTAACCTCTACTATAGCCACAACCCAGTCTAACAGAATTACAATGTAACCTCTACTATAGCCACAACCCAGTCTAACAGAATTACAATGTAACCTCTACTATAGCCACAACCCAGTCTAACAGAATTACAATGTAACCTCTACTATAGCCACAACCCAACCTAACAGCAGAATTACAATGTAACCTCTACTATAGCCACAACCCAGCCTAACAGAATTACAATGTAACCTCTACTATAGCCACAACCCAGTCTAACAGAATTACAATGTAACCTCTACTATAGCCACAACCCAGTCTAACAGAATTACAATGTAACCTCTACTACAGCCACAACCCAGTCTAACAGAATTACAATGTAACCTCTACTATAGCCACAACCCAGTCTAACAGAATTACAATGTAACCTCTACTATAGCCACAACCCAACCTAACAGCAGAATTACAATGTAACCTCTACTATAGCCACAACCCAGCCTAACAGAATTACAATGTAACCTCTACTATAGCCACAACCCAGTCTAACAGAATTACAATGTAACCTCTACTATAGCCACAACCCAGTCTAACAGAATTACAATGTAACCTCTACTATAGCCACAACCCAGTCTAACAGAATTACAATGTAACCTCTACTATAGCCACAACCCAGTCTAACAGAATTACAATGTAACCTCTACTATAGCCACAACCCAGCCTAACAGAATTACAATGTAACCTCTACTATAGCCACAACCTAGCCTAACAGAATTACAATGTAACCTCTACTATAGTCACAACCCAGTCTAACAGAATTACAATGTAACCTCTACTATAGTCACAACCCAGCCTAACAGAATTACAATGTAACCTCTACTATAGCCACAACCCAACCTAACAGCAGAATTACAATGTAACCTCTACTATAGCCACAACCCAGCCTAACAGAATTACAATGTAACCTCTACTATAGCCACAACCCAGTCTAACAGAATTACAATGTAACCTCTACTATAGCCACGACCCAGTCTAACAGAATTACAATGTAACCTCTACTATAGCCACAACCCAGTCTAACAGAATTACAATGTAACCTCTACTATAGCCACAACCCAGTCTAACAGAATTACAATGTAACCTCTACTATAGCCACAACCCAGTCTAACAGAATTACAATGTAACCTCTACTATAGCCACAACCCAGCCTAACAGAATTACAATGTAACCTCTACTATAGCCACAACCCAGTCTAGCAGAATTACAATGTAACCTCTACTATAGCCACAACCTAGTCTAACAGAATTACAATGTAAACTCTACTATAGCCACAACCTAGCCTAACAGAATTACAATGTTTAACTCTACTATAGCCACAACCTAGCCTAACAGAATTACAATGTAACCTCTACTATAGCCACAACCTAGCCTAACAGAATTACAATGTAACCTCTACTATAGCCACAACCTAGCCTAACAGAATTACAATGTAACCTCTACTATAGCCACAACCTAGCCTAACAGAATTACAATGTAAACTCTACTATAGTCACAACCCAGTCTAACAGAATTACAATGTAACCTCTACTATAGTCACAACCCAGCCTAACAGAATTACAATGTAACCTCTACTATAGCCACAACCTAGCCTAACAGAATTACAATGTAACCTCTACTATAGCCACAACCTAGCCTAACAGAATTAAAATGTAACCTCTACTATAGTCACAACCTAGCCTAACAGAATTACAATGTAACCTCTACTATAGCCACAACCTAGCCTAACAGAATTACAATGTAACCTCTACTATAGCCACAACACAGCCTAACAGAATTACAATGTAACCTCTACTATAGCCACAACCCAGCCTAACAGAATTACAATGTAACCTCTACTATAGCCACAACCCAGCCTAACAGAATTACAATGTAACCTCTACTATAGCCACAACTCAGTCTAACAGAATTACAATGTAACCTCTACTATAGCCACAACCCAGTCTAACAGAATTACAATGTAACCTCTACTATAGCCACAACCCAGTCTAACAGAATTACAATGTAACCTCTACTATAGCCACAACCCAGTCTAACAGAATTACAATGTAACCTCTACTATAGCCACAACCCAACCTAACAGCAGAATTACAATGTAACCTCTACTATAGCCACAACCCAGCCTAACAGAATTACAATGTAACCTCTACTATAGCCACAACCCAGTCTAACAGAATTACAATGTAACCTCTACTATAGCCACAACCCAGTCTAACAGAATTACAATGTAACCTCTACTATAGCCACAACCCAGTCTAACAGAATTACAATGTAACCTCTACTATAGCCACAACCCAGTCTAACAGAATTACAATGTAACCTCTACTATAGCCACAACCCAGTCTAACAGAATTACAATGTAACCTCTACTATAGCCACAACCCAGCCTAACAGAATTACAATGTAACCTCTACTATAGCCACAACCCAGTCTAACAGAATTACAATGTAACCTCTACTATAGCCACAACCCAGTCTAACAGAATTACAATGTAACCTCTACTATAGCCACAACCCAGTCTAACAGAATTACAATGTAACCTCTACTATAGCCACAACCCAGTCTAACAGAATTACAATGTAACCTCTACTATAGCCACAACCCAACCTAACAGCAGAATTACAATGTAACCTCTACTATAGCCACAACCCAGCCTAACAGAATTACAATGTAACCTCTACTATAGCCACAACCCAGTCTAACAGAATTACAATGTAACCTCTACTATAGCCACAACCCAGTCTAACAGAATTACAATGTAACCTCTACTATAGCCACAACCCAGTCTAACAGAATTACAATGTAACCTCTACTATAGCCACAACCCAGTCTAACAGAATTACAATGTAACCTCTACTATAGCCACAACCCAGTCTAACAGAATTACAATGTAACCTCTACTATAGCCACAACCCAGCCTAACAGAATTACAATGTAACCTCTACTATAGCCACAACCCAGTCTAACAGAATTACAATGTAACCTCTACTATAGCCACAATCCAGTCTAACAGAATTACAATGTAACCTCTACTATAGCCACAACCCAGTCTAACAGAATTACAATGTAACCTCTACTATAGCCACAACCCAACCTAACAGCAGAATTACAATGTAACCTCTACTATAGCCACAACCCAGTCTAACAGAATTACAATGTAACCTCTACTATAGCCACAACCCAGTCTAACAGAATTACAATGTAACCTCTACTATAGCCACAACCCAACCTAACAGCAGAATTATAATGTAACCTCTACTATAGCCACAACCCAGCCTAACAGAATTACAATGTAACCTCTACTATAGCCACAACCCAGTCTAACAGAATTACAATGTAACCTCTACTATAGCCACAACCCAGTCTAACAGAATTACAATGTAACCTCTACTACAGCCACAACCCAGTCTAACAGAATTACAATGTAACCTCTACTATAGCCACAACCCAGTCTAACAGAATTACAATGTAACCTCTACTATAGCCACAACCCAACCTAACAGCAGAATTACAATGTAACCTCTACTATAGCCACAACCCAGCCTAACAGAATTACAATGTAACCTCTACTATAGCCACAACCCAGTCTAACAGAATTACAATGTAACCTCTACTATAGCCACAACCCAGTCTAACAGAATTACAATGTAACCTCTACTATAGCCACAACCCAGTCTAACAGAATTACAATGTAACCTCTACTATAGCCACAACCCAGTCTAACAGAATTACAATGTAACCTCTACTATAGCCACAACCCAGCCTAACAGAATTACAATGTAACCTCTACTATAGCCACAACCTAGCCTAACAGAATTACAATGTAACCTCTACTATAGTCACAACCCAGTCTAACAGAATTACAATGTAACCTCTACTATAGTCACAACCCAGCCTAACAGAATTACAATGTAACCTCTACTATAGCCACAACCCAACCTAACAGCAGAATTACAATGTAACCTCTACTATAGCCACAACCCAGCCTAACAGAATTACAATGTAACCTCTACTATAGCCACAACCCAGTCTAACAGAATTACAATGTAACCTCTACTATAGCCACAACCCAGTCTAACAGAATTACAATGTAACCTCTACTATAGCCACAACCCAGTCTAACAGAATTACAATGTAACCTCTACTATAGCCACAACCCAGTCTAACAGAATTACAATGTAACCTCTACTATAGCCACAACCCAGTCTAACAGAATTACAATGTAACCTCTACTATAGCCACAACCCAGCCTAACAGAATTACAATGTAACCTCTACTATAGCCACAACCCAGTCTAGCAGAATTACAATGTAACCTCTACTATAGCCACAACCTAGTCTAACAGAATTACAATGTAAACTCTACTATAGCCACAACCTAGCCTAACAGAATTACAATGTTTAACTCTACTATAGTCACAACCCAGTCTAACAGAATTACAATGTAACCTCTAGTATAGTCACAACCCAGCCTAACAGAATTACAATGTAACCTCTACTATAGCCACAACCTAGCCTAACAGAATTACAATGTAACCTCTACTATAGCCACAACCTAGCCTAACAGAATTACAATGTAACCTCTACTATAGCCACAACCTAGCCTAACAGAATTACAATGTAACCTCTACTATAGCCACAACCTAGCCTAACAGAATTACAATGTAACCTCTACTATAGCCACAACCTAGCCTAACAGAATTACAATGTAACCTCTACTATAGCCACAACCTAGCCTAACAGAATTACAATGTAACCTCTACTATAGCCACAACCTAGCCTAAAAGAATTACAATGTAACCTCTACTATAGCCACAACCTAGCCTAACAGAATTACAATGTAAACTCTACTATAGTCACAACCCAGTCTAACAGAATTACAATGTTCTAGGACAGCATTCTTCACCATATGAGATGTCATCTGGTGTACCACAGGGATCTGTTCTTGGTCCTCTTTTGTTTGTGGCATATATTAATGACATAGATGCCAACTTACAGAATGCCACGGTACTAAAATATGCAGATGACATCAAGCTGTACCTTGAAATCAAAAGGACTGATCCTGAAATTTACAACTCTTTCCTACAATCAGACCTGGACACAATGCAGCAATGGATCACAGACTGGCAACTGAAGCTGGCTGTGGACAAGTGTACCACCATGCATTTTGGAAGGAAAAATCCAGCGTCCACATACTCCCTCCACAACACTGACATCAAAAAGTCCTCTTGTGAACGTGACCTGGGCATTACTGTCAGCAACGATTTGCGTTGGACAAAGCATGTCTCTAAGATTGTCAAGAAGGCCGAGGGTGTCTTGGCATCACTCAGCAAGACCTTTGTTAGCCGCTCTCCAGCCATCTATTTAAAACTGTATACAGCTATGGTGCGACCACACTTGGAATTCGCATCATCAGTCTGTAACCCCTATCTTGCTCGGAACATTGACCTCCTGGAAACTGTTCAGAGACGTGCAACCAAGCGCATACCCTCCATCAGACACCTACCATACTCTGAACGCCTTGCTTCCCTGGGCATGGATTCATTGAAGCTCCGACGTCTGGCAGTGGACTTGGTGAATACCCACAAAGTTTTTAACCATCTCGCCAACTGCAACCCTGAGCGCCTCTTTGATCTCCATGTATCTAACACACGTGGACATGCCTACAAGATAAGAAAACAGCACAGCTCCCATGACTTTCGCAGACATTTTTTCACGCTCAGAGTTGCTGAAACATGGAACAAACTGCCTGCGTCAATTGTTAGCTGCCGAGACACTGCATCCTTTAAGACACTCATGCTTCCCGAAATACGCCAAAACTACACCTGATGTGCCCCTTCCATACACATGCACACATGTGTGCACTGTTCATTTTACTGATGTTTGTGCATTGCCCTATGTACTGTACATGCACTTTTTTGATGGGTTGTGGTGCACCTGGGCACTGTGCACAATATTTCATTATTGTTATTGTTATTATATCATGACTCATACACTGTTTATTTTCCTGACATTTGTACATTATTCTATGTACTATACATGCACCTTTGATGAGTTGTAGTGCACCTGAGCACTGTACACAATAATTTCATTATTATTATCATTATTATAGTCACAACCCAGCCTAACAGAATTACAATGTAACCTCTACTATAGCCACAACCTAGCCTAACAGAATTACAATGTAACCTCTACTATAGCCACAACCTAGCCTAACAGAATTACAATGTAACCTCTACTATAGTCACAACCTAGCCTAACAGAATTACAATGTAACCTCTACTATAGCCACAACCTAGCCTAACAGAATTACAATGTAACCTCTACTATAGCCACAACACAGCCTAACAGAATTACAATGTAACCTCTACTATAGCCACAACCCAGCCTAACAGAATTACAATGTAACCTCTACTATAGCCACAACCCAGCCTAACAGAATTACAATGTAACCTCTACTATAGCCACAACCCAGTCTAACAGAATTACAATGTAACCTCTACTATAGCCACAACCCAGCCTAACAGAATTACAATGTAACCTCTACTATAGCCACAACCCAGCCTAACAGAATTACAATGTAACCCCTACTATAGCCACAACCCAGTCTAACAGAATTACAATGTAACCTCTACTATAGCCACAACCCAGTCTAACAGAATTACAATGTAACCTCTACTATAGCCACAACCCAACCTAACAGCAGAATTACAATGTAACCTCTACTATAGCCACAACCCAGCCTAACAGAATTACAATGTAACCTCTACTATAGCCACAACCCAGTCTAACAGAATTAAAATGTAACCTCTACTATAGCCACAACCCAGTCTAACAGAATTACAATGTAACCTCTACTATAGCCACAACCCAGTCTAACAGAATTACAATGTAACCTCTACTATAGCCACAACCCAGTCTAACAGAATTACAATGTAACCTCTACTATAGCCACAACCCAGTCTAACAGAATTACAATGTAACCTCTACTATAGCCACAACCCAGCCTAACAGAATTACAATGTAACCTCTACTATAGCCACAACCCAGTCTAACAGAATTACAATGTAACCTCTACTATAGACACAACCCAGTCTAACAGAATTACAATGTAACCTCTACTATAGCCACAACCCAGTCTAACAGAATTACAATGTAACCTCTACTATAGCCACAACCCAACCTAACAGCAGAATTACAATGTAACCTCTACTATAGCCACAACCCAGTCTAACAGAATTACAATGTAACCTCTACTATAGCCACAACCCAGTCTAACAGAATTACAATGTAACCTCTACTATAGCCACAACCCAACCTAACAGCAGAATTACAATGTAACCTCTACTATAGCCACAACCCAGCCTAACAGAATTACAATGTAACCTCTACTATAGCCACAACCCAGTCTAACAGAATTACAATGTAACCTCTAATATAGCCACAACCCAGTCTAACAGAATTACAATGTAACCTCTACTATAGCCACAACCTAGCCTAACAGAATTACAATGTAACCTCTACTATAGCCACAACCCAGTCTAACAGAATTACAATGTAACCTTTACTATAGCCACAACCCAGCCTAACAGAATTACAATGTAACCTCTATTATAGTCACAACCCAGCGTAACAGAATTACAATGTAACCTCTACTATAGCCACAACCCAGTCTAACAGAATTACAATGTAACCTCTACTATAGCCACAACCCAGCCTAACAGAATTACAATGTAACCTCTACTATAGCCACAACCCAGCCTAACAGAATTACAATGTAACCTCTACTATAGCCACAACCCAGTCTATCAGAATTACAATGTAACCTCTACTATAGCCACAACCCAGCCTAACAGAATTACAATGTAACCTCTACTATAGCCACAACCTAGCCTAACAGAATTACAATGTAACCTCTACTATAGCCACAACCCAGTCTAACATAATTACAATGTAATCTCTACTATAGCCACAACCTAGCCTAACAGAATTACAATGTAACCTCTACTATAGCCACAACCCAGTCTAGCAGAATTACAATGTAACCTCTACTATAGCCACAACCTAGTCTAACAGAATTACAATGTAACCTCTACTATAGTCACAACCCATGTGTAACAGAATTACAATGTAACCTCTACTATAGCCACAAACCAGTCTATCAGAATTACAATGTAACCTCTACTATAGCCACAACCCAGCCTAACAGAATTACAATGTAACCTCTACTATAGCCACAACCTAGCCTAACAGAATTACAATGTAACCTCTACTATAGCCACAACCCAGCCTAACAGAATTACAATGTAACCTCTACTATAGCCACAACCCAGTCTATCAGAACTACAATGTAACCTCTACTATAGCCACAACCCAGTATAGCAGAATTACAATGTAACCTCTACTATAGCCACAACCCAGTCTAACAGAATTACAATGTAACCTCTACTATAGCCACAACCCAGCCTAACAGAATTACAATGTAACCTCTACTATAGTCACAACCCAGCCTAACAGAATTACAATGTAACCTCTACTATAGCGACAACCCAGTCTAGCAGAATTACAATGTAACCTCTACTATAGCCACAACCTAGTCTAACAGAATTACAATGTAAACTCTACTATAGCCACAACCTAGCCTAACAGAATTACAATGTTTAACTCTACTATAGTCACAACCCACTCTAACAGAATTACAATGTAACCTCTACTATAGTCACAACCCAGCCTAACAGAATTACAATGTAACCTCTACTATAGCCACAACCTAGCCTAACAGAATTACAATGTAACCTCTACTATAGCCACAACCTAGCCTAACAGAATAACAATGTAACCTCTACTATAGCCACAACCTAGCCTAACAGAATGACAATGTAACCTCTACTATAGCCACAACCTAGCCTAACAGAATTACAATGTAACCTCTACTATAGCCACAACCTAGCCTAACAGAATTACAATGTAACCTCTACTATAGCCACAACCTAGCCTAACAGAATTACAATGTAACCTCTACTATAGCCACAACCTAGCCTAACAGAATTACAATGTAACCTCTACTATAGCCACAACCTAGCCTAACAGAATTACAATGTAAACTCTACTATAGTCACAACCCAGTCTAACAGAATTACAATGTAACCTCTACTATAGTCACAACCCAGACTAACAGAATTACAATGTAACCTCTACTATAGCCACAACCTAGCCTAACAGAATTACAATGTAACCTCTACTATAGCCACAACCTAGCCTAACAGAATTACAATGTAACCTCTACTATAGTCACAACCTAGCCTAACAGAATTACAATGTAACCTCTACTATAGCCACAACCTAGACTAACAGAATTACAATGTAACCTCTACTATAGCCACAACACAGCCTAACAGAATTACAATGTAACCTCTACTATAGCCACAACCCAGCCTAACAGAATTACAATGTAACCTCTACTATAGCCACAACCCAGCCTAACAGAATTACAATGTAACCTCTACTATAGCCACAACCCAGTCTAACAGAATTACAATGTAACCTCTACTATAGCCACAACCCAGTCTAACAGAATTACAATGTAACCTCTACTATAGCCACAACCCAGTCTAACAGAATTACAATGTAACCTCTACTATAGCCACAACCCAGTCTAACAGAATTACAATGTAACCTCTACTATAGCCACAACCCAGTCTAACAGAATTACAATGTAACCTCTACTATACCCACAACCCAGCCTAACAGAATTACAATGTAACCTCTACTATAGCCACAACCCAGTCTAACAGAATTACAATGTAACCTCTACTATAGCCACAACCCAGTCTAACAGAATTACAATGTAACCTCTACTATAGCCACAACCCAGTCTAACAGAATTACAATGTAACCTCTACTATAGCCACAACCCAACCTAACAGCAGAATTACAATGTAACCTCTACTATAGCCACAACCCAGTCTAACAGAATTACAATGTAACCTCTACTATAGCCACAACCCAGTCTAACAGAATTACAATGTAACCTCTACTATAGCCACAACCCAACCTAACAGCAGAATTACAATGTAACCTCTACTATAGCCACAACCCAGCCTAACAGAATTACAATGTAACCTCTACTATAGCCACAACCCAGTCTAACAGAATTACAATGTAACCTCTACTATAGCCACAACCCAGCCTAACAGAATTACAATGTAACCTCTACTATAGCCACAACCCAGCCTAACAGAATTACAATGTAACCTCTACTATAGCCACAACTCAGTCTAACAGAATTACAATGTAACCTCTACTATAGCCACAACCCAGTCTAACAGAATTACAATGTAACCTCTACTATAGCCACAACCCAGTCTAACAGAATTACAATGTAACCTCTACTATAGCCACAACCCAGTCTAACAGAATTACAATGTAACCTCTACTATAGCCACAACCCAACCTAACAGCAGAATTACAATGTAACCTCTACTATAGCCACAACCCAGCCTAACAGAATTACAATGTAACCTCTACTATAGCCACAACCCAGTCTAACAGAATTACAATGTAACCTCTACTATAGCCACAACCCAGTCTAACAGAATTACAATGTAACCTCTACTATAGCCACAACCCAGTCTAACAGAATTACAATGTAACCTCTACTATAGCCACAACCCAGTCTAACAGAATTACAATGTAACCTCTACTATAGCCACAACCCAGTCTAACAGAATTACAATGTAACCTCTACTATAGCCACAACCCAGCCTAACAGAATTACAATGTAACCTCTACTATAGCCACAACCCAGTCTAACAGAATTACAATGTAACCTCTACTATAGCCACAACCCAGTCTAACAGAATTACAATGTAACCTCTACTATAGCCACAACCCAGTCTAACAGAATTACAATGTAACCTCTACTATAGCCACAACCCAGTCTAACAGAATTACAATGTAACCTCTACTATAGCCACAACCCAACCTAACAGCAGAATTACAATGTAACCTCTACTATAGCCACAACCCAGCCTAACAGAATTACAATGTAACCTCTACTATAGCCACAACCCAGTCTAACAGAATTACAATGTAACCTCTACTATAGCCACAACCCAGTCTAACAGAATTACAATGTAACCTCTACTATAGCCACAACCCAGTCTAACAGAATTACAATGTAACCTCTACTATAGCCACAACCCAGTCTAACAGAATTACAATGTAACCTCTACTATAGCCACAACCCAGTCTAACAGAATTACAATGTAACCTCTACTATAGCCACAACCCAGCCTAACAGAATTACAATGTAACCTCTACTATAGCCACAACCCAGTCTAACAGAATTACAATGTAACCTCTACTATAGCCACAATCCAGTCTAACAGAATTACAATGTAACCTCTACTATAGCCACAACCCAGTCTAACAGAATTACAATGTAACCTCTACTATAGCCACAACCCAACCTAACAGCAGAATTACAATGTAACCTCTACTATAGCCACAACCCAGTCTAACAGAATTACAATGTAACCTCTACTATAGCCACAACCCAGTCTAACAGAATTACAATGTAACCTCTACTATAGCCACAACCCAACCTAACAGCAGAATTATAATGTAACCTCTACTATAGCCACAACCCAGCCTAACAGAATTACAATGTAACCTCTACTATAGCCACAACCCAGTCTAACAGAATTACAATGTAACCTCTACTATAGCCACAACCCAGTCTAACAGAATTACAATGTAACCTCTACTACAGCCACAACCCAGTCTAACAGAATTACAATGTAACCTCTACTATAGCCACAACCCAGTCTAACAGAATTACAATGTAACCTCTACTATAGCCACAACCCAACCTAACAGCAGAATTACAATGTAACCTCTACTATAGCCACAACCCAGCCTAACAGAATTACAATGTAACCTCTACTATAGCCACAACCCAGTCTAACAGAATTACAATGTAACCTCTACTATAGCCACAACCCAGTCTAACAGAATTACAATGTAACCTCTACTATAGCCACAACCCAGTCTAACAGAATTACAACTATAGCCACAACCCAGCCTAACAGAATTACAATGTAACCTCTACTATAGCCACAACCCAGTCTATCAGAATTACAATGTAACCTCTACTATAGCCACAACCCAGTATAGCAGAATTACAATGTAACCTCTACTATAGCCACAACCCAGTCTAACAGAATTACAATGTAACCTCTACTATAGCCACAACCCAGCCTAACAGAATTACAATGTAACCTCTACTATAGTCACAACCCAGCCTAACAGAATTACAATGTAACCTCTACTATAGCCACAACCCAGTCTAGCAGAATTACAATGTAACCTCTACTATAGCCACAACCTAGTCTAACAGAATTACAATGTAAACTCTACTATAGCCACAACCTAGCCTAACAGAATTACAATGTTTAACTCTACTATAGTCACAACCCAGTCTAACAGAATTACAATGTAACCTCTACTATAGTCACAACCCAGCCTAACAGAATTACAATGTAACCTCTACTATAGCCACAACCTAGCCTAACAGAATTACAATGTAACCTCTACTATAGCCACAACCTAGCCTAACAGAATTACAATGTAACCTCTACTATAGCCACAACCTAGCCTAACAGAATTACAATGTAACCTCTACTATAGCCACAACCTAGCCTAACAGAATTACAATGTAACCTCTACTATGGCCACAACCTAGCCTAACAGAATTACAATGTAACCTCTACTATAGCCACAACCTAGCCTAACAGAATTACAATGTAACCTCTACTATAGCCACAACCTAGCCTAACAGAATTACAATGTAACCTCTACTATAGCCACAACCTAGCCTAACAGAATTACAATGTAAACTCTACTATAGTCACAACCCAGTCTAACAGAATTACAATGTAACCTCTACTATAGTCACAACCCAGCCTAACAGAATTACAATGTAACCTCTACTATAGCCACAACCTAGCCTAACAGAATTACAATGTAACCTCTACTATAGCCACAACCTAGCCTAACAGAATTACAATGTAACCTCTACTATAGCCACAACCTAGCCTAACAGAATTACAATGTAACCTCTACTATAGCCACAACCTAGCCTAACAGAATTACAATGTAACCTCTACTATAGCCACAACCTAGCCTAACAGAATTACAATGTAACCTCTACTATAGCCACAACCTAGCCTAACAGAATTACAATGTAACCTCTACTATAGCCACAACCTAGCCTAACAGAATTACAATGTAACCTCTACTATAGCCACAACCTAGCCTAACAGAATTACAATGTAACCTCTACTATAGCCACAACCTAGCCTAACAGAATTACAATGTAAACTCTACTATAGTCACAACCCAGTCTAACAGAATTACAATGTAACCTCTACTATAGTCACAACCCAGCCTAACAGAATTACAATGTAACCTCTACTATAGCCACAACCTAGCCTAACAGAATTACAATGTAACCTCTACTATAGCCACAACCTAGCCTAACAGAATTACAATGTAACCTCTACTATAGCCACAACCTAGCCTAACAGAATTACAATGTAACCTCTACTATAGCCACAACCTAGCCTAACAGAATTACAATGTAAACTCTACTATAGTCACAACCCAGTCTAACAGAATTACAATGTAACCTCTACTATAGTCACAACCCAGCCTAACAGAATTACAATGTAACCTCTACTATAGCCACAACCTAGCCTAACAGAATTACAATGTAACCTCTACTATAGCCACAACCTAGCCTAACAGAATTACAATGTAACCTCTACTATAGCCACAACCTAGCCTAACAGAATTACAATGTAACCTCTACTATAGCCACAACCTAGCCTAACAGAATTACAATGTAACCTCTACTATAGCCACAACCTAGCCTAACAGAATTACAATGTAACCTCTACTATAGCCACAACCTAGCCTAACAGAATTACAATGTAACCTCTACTATAGCCACAACCTAGCCTAACAGAATTACAATGTAACCTCTACTATAGCCACAACCTAGCCTAACAGAATTACAATGTAACCTCTACTATAGCCACAACCTAGCCTAACAGAATTACAATGTAACCTCTACTATAGCCACAACCTAGCCTAACAGAATTACAATGTAACCTCTACTATAGTCACAACCTAGCCTAACAGAATTACAATGTAACCTCTACTATAGCCACAACCTAGACTAACAGAATTACAATGTAACCTCTACTATAGCCACAACACAGCCTAACAGAATTACAATGTAACCTCTACTATAGCCACAACCCAGCCTAACAGAATTACAATGTAACCTCTACTATAGCCACAACCCAGCCTAACAGAATTACAATGTAACCTCTACTATAGCCACAACCCAGTCTAACAGAATTACAATGTAACCTCTACTATAGCCACAACCCAGTCTAACAGAATTACAATGTAACCTCTACTATAGCCACAACCCAGTCTAACAGAATTACAATGTAACCTCTACTATAGCCACAACCCAGTCTAACAGAATTACAATGTAACCTCTACTATAGCCACAACCCAGTCTAACAGAATTACAATGTAACCTCTACTATACCCACAACCCAGCCTAACAGAATTACAATGTAACCTCTACTATAGCCACAACCCAGTCTAACAGAATTACAATGTAACCTCTACTATAGCCACAACCCAGTCTAACAGAATTACAATGTAACCTCTACTATAGCCACAACCCAGTCTAACAGAATTACAATGTAACCTCTACTATAGCCACAACCCAACCTAACAGCAGAATTACAATGTAACCTCTACTATAGCCACAACCCAGTCTAACAGAATTACAATGTAACCTCTACTATAGCCACAACCCAGTCTAACAGAATTACAATGTAACCTCTACTATAGCCACAACCCAACCTAACAGCAGAATTACAATGTAACCTCTACTATAGCCACAACCCAGCCTAACAGAATTACAATGTAACCTCTACTATAGCCACAACCCAGTCTAACAGAATTACAATGTAACCTCTACTATAGCCACAACCCAGCCTAACAGAATTACAATGTAACCTCTACTATAGCCACAACCCAGCCTAACAGAATTACAATGTAACCTCTACTATAGCCACAACTCAGTCTAACAGAATTACAATGTAACCTCTACTATAGCCACAACCCAGTCTAACAGAATTACAATGTAACCTCTACTATAGCCACAACCCAGTCTAACAGAATTACAATGTAAGCTCTACTATAGCCACAACCCAGTCTAACAGAATTACAATGTAACCTCTACTATAGCCACAACCCAACCTAACAGCAGAATTACAATGTAACCTCTACTATAGCCACAACCCAGCCTAACAGAATTACAATGTAACCTCTACTATAGCCACAACCCAGTCTAACAGAATTACAATGTAACCTCTACTATAGCCACAACCCAGTCTAACAGAATTACAATGTAACCTCTACTATAGCCACAACCCAGTCTAACAGAATTACAATGTAACCTCTACTATAGCCACAACCCAGTCTAACAGAATTACAATGTAACCTCTACTATAGCCACAACCCAGTCTAACAGAATTACAATGTAACCTCTACTATAGCCACAACCCAGCCTAACAGAATTACAATGTAACCTCTACTATAGCCACAACCCAGTCTAACAGAATTACAATGTAACCTCTACTATAGCAACAACCCAGTCTAACAGAATTACAATGTAACCTCTACTATAGCCACAACCCAGTCTAACAGAATTACAATGTAACCTCTACTATAGCCACAACCCAGTCTAACAGAATTACAATTTAACCTCTACTATAGCCACAACCCAGCCTAACAGAATTACAATGTAACCTCTACTATAGCCACAACCTAGCCTAACAGAATTACAATGTAACCTCTACTATAGTCACAACCCAGTCTAACAGAATTACAATGTAACCTCTACTATAGTCACAACCCAGCCTAACAGAATTACAATGTAACCTCTACTATAGCCACAACCCAGTCTAACAGAATTACAATGTAACCTCTACTATAGCCACAACCCAGTCTAACAGAATTACAATGTAACCTCTACTATAGCCACAACCCAGTCTAACAGAATTACAATGTAACATCTACTATAGCCACAGCCCAGCCTAACAGAATTACAATGTAACCTCTACTATAGCCACAACCTAGCCTAACAGAATTACAATGTAACCTCTACTATAGCCACAACCCAGTCTAACAGAATTACAATGTAACCTTTACTATAGCCACAACCCAGCCTAACAGAATTACAATGTAACCTCTACTATAGTCACAACCCAGTCTAACAGAATTACAATGTAACCTCTACTATAGCCACAACCCAGCCTAACAGAATTACAATGTAACCTCTACTATAGCCACAACCCAGCCTAACAGAATTACAATGTAACCTCTACTATAGCCACAACCCAGTCTATCAGAATTACAATGTAACCTCTACTATAGCCACAACCCAGCCTAACAGAATTACAATGTAACCTCTACTATAGCCACAACCTAGCCTAACAGAATTACAATGTAACCTCTACTATAGCCACAACCCAGTCTAACATAATTACAATGTAACCTCTACTATAGCCACAACCTAGCCTAACAGAATTACAATGTAACCTCTACTATAGCCACAACCCAGTCTAGCAGAATTACAATGTAACCTCTACTATAGGCACAACCTAGTCTAACAGAATTACAATGTAACCTCTACTATAGTCACAACCCATGTGTAACAGAATTACAATGTAACCTCTACTATAGCCACAAACCAGTCTATCAGAATTACAATGTAACCTCTACTATAGCCACAACCCAGCCTAACAGAATTACAATGTAACCTCTACTATAGCTACAACCTAGCCTAACAGAATTACAATGTAACCTCTACTATAGCCACAACCCAGCCTAACAGAATTACAATGTAACCTCTACTATAGCCACAACCCAGTCTATCAGAATTACAATGTAACCTCTACTATAGCCACAACCCAGTATAGCAGAATTACAATGTAACCTCTACTATAGCCACAACCCAGTCTAACAGAATTACAATGTAACCTCTACTATAGCCACAACCCAGCCTAACAGAATTACAATGTAACCTCTACTATAGTCACAACCCAGCCTAACAGAATTACAATGTAACCTCTACTATAGCCACAACCCAGTCTAGCAGAATTACAATGTAACCTCTACTATAGCCACAACCTAGTCTAACAGAATTACAATGTAAACTCTACTATAGCCACAACCTAGCCTAACAGAATTACAATGTTTAACTCTACTATAGTCACAACCCAGTCTAACAGAATTACAATGTAACCTCTACTATAGTCACAACCCAGCCTAACAGAATTACAATGTAACCTCTACTATAGCCACAACCTAGCCTAACAGAATTACAATGTAACCTCTACTATAGCCACAACCTAGCCTAACAGAATTACAATGTAACCTCTACTATAGCCACAACCTAGCCTAACAGAATTACAATGTAACCTCTACTATAGCCACAACCTAGCCTAACAGAATTACAATGTAACCTCTACTATGGCCACAACCTAGCCTAACAGAATTACAATGTAACCTCTACTATAGCCACAACCTAGCCTAACAGAATTACAATGTAACCTCTACTATAGCCACAACCTAGCCTAACAGAATTACAATGTAACCTCTACTATAGCCACAACCTAGCCTAACAGAATTACAATGTAAACTCTACTATAGTCACAACCCAGTCTAACAGAATTACAATGTAACCTCTACTATAGTCACAACCCAGCCTAACAGAATTACAATGTAACCTCTACTATAGCCACAACCTAGCCTAACAGAATTACAATGTAACCTCTACTATAGCCACAACCTAGCCTAACAGAATTACAATGTAACCTCTACTATAGCCACAACCTAGCCTAACAGAATTACAATGTAACCTCTACTATAGCCACAACCTAGCCTAACAGAATTACAATGTAACCTCTACTATAGCCACAACCTAGCCT
This sequence comes from Eledone cirrhosa, assembly GCA_964016885.1. Classification (NCBI taxonomy): domain Eukaryota; kingdom Metazoa; phylum Mollusca; class Cephalopoda; order Octopoda; family Eledonidae; genus Eledone; species Eledone cirrhosa. The sequence continues at coordinate 46,620,545 of OZ024740.1, forward strand.
AACAGAATTACAATGTAACCTCTACTATAGCCACAACCTAGCCTAACAGAATTACAATGTAACCTCTACTATAGCCACAACCTAGCCTAACAGAATTACAATGTAACCTCTACTATAGCCACAACCTAGCCTAACAGAATTACAATGTAACCTCTACTATAGCCACAACCTAGCCTAACAGAATTACAATGTAAACTCTACTATAGTCACAACCCAGTCTAACAGAATTACAATGTAACCTCTACTATAGTCACAACCCAGCCTAACAGAATTACAATGTAACCTCTACTATAGCCACAACCTAGCCTAACAGAATTACAATGTAACCTCTACTATAGCCACAACCTAGCCTAACAGAATTACAATGTAACCTCTACTATAGCCACAACCTAGCCTAACAGAATTACAATGTAACCTCTACTATAGCCACAACCTAGCCTAACAGAATTACAATGTAAACTCTACTATAGTCACAACCCAGTCTAACAGAATTACAATGTAACCTCTACTATAGTCACAACCCAGCCTAACAGAATTACAATGTAACCTCTACTATAGCCACAACCTAGCCTAACAGAATTACAATGTAACCTCTACTATAGCCACAACCTAGCCTAACAGAATTACAATGTAACCTCTACTATAGCCACAACCTAGCCTAACAGAATTACAATGTAACCTCTACTATAGCCACAACCTAGCCTAACAGAATTACAATGTAACCTCTACTATAGCCACAACCTAGCCTAACAGAATTACAATGTAACCTCTACTATAGCCACAACCTAGCCTAACAGAATTACAATGTAACCTCTACTATAGCCACAACCTAGCCTAACAGAATTACAATGTAACCTCTACTATAGCCACAACCTAGCCTAACAGAATTACAATGTAAACTCTACTATAGTCACAACCCAGTCTAACAGAATTACAATGTAACCTCTAATATAGTCACAACCCAGCCTAACAGAATTACAATGTAACCTCTACTATAGCCACAACCTAGCCTAACAGAATTACAATGTAACCTCTACTATAGCCACAACCTAGCCTAACAGAATTACAATGTAACCTCTACTATAGCCACAACCTAGTCTAACAGAATTACAATGTAACCTCTACTATAGTCACAACCCATGTGTAACAGAATTACAATGTAACCTCTACTATAGCCACAAACCAGTCTATCAGAATTACAATGTAACCTCTACTATAGCCACAACCTAGCCTAACAGAATTACAATGTAACCTCTACTATAGCCACAACCTAGCCTAACAGAATTACAATGTAACCTCTACTATAGCCACAACCCAGCCTAACAGAATTACAATGTAACCTCTACTATAGCCACAACCTAGCCTAACAGAATTACAATGTAACCTCTACTATAGCCACAACCTAGCCTAACAGAATTACAATGTAACCTCTACTATAGCCACAACCTAGCCTAACAGAATTACAATGTAACCTCTACTATAGCCACAACCTAGCCTAACAGAATTACAATGTAAACTCTACTATAGTCACAACCCAGTCTAACAGAATTACAATGTAACCTCTACTATAGTCACAACCCAGCCTAACAGAATTACAATGTAACCTCTACTATAGCCACAACCTAGCCTAACAGAATTACAATGTAACCTCTACTATAGCCACAACCTAGCCTAACAGAATTACAATGTAAACTCTACTATAGTCACAACCCAGTCTAACAGAATTACAATGTAACCTCTGCTATAGTCACAACCCAGCCTAACAGAATTAAAATGTAACCTCTACTATAGCCACAACCTAGCCTAACAGAATTACAATGTAACCTCTACTATAGCCACAACCTAGCCTAACAGAATTACAATGTAACCTCTACTATAGCCACAACCTAGCCTAACAGAATTACAATGTAACCTCTACTATAGCCACAACCTAGCCTAACAGAATTACAATGTAAACTCTACTATAGTCACAACCCAGTCTAACAGAATTACAATGTAACCTCTACTATAGTCACAACCCAGCCTAACAGAATTACAATGTAACCTCTACTATAGCCACAACCTAGCCTAACAGAATTACAATGTAACCTCTACTATAGCCACAACCTAGCCTAACAGAATTACAATGTAACCTCTACTATAGCCACAACCTAGCCTAACAGAATTACAATGTAACCTCTACTATAGCCACAACCTAGCCTAACAGAATTACAATGTAACCTCTACTATAGCCACAACCTAGCCTAACAGAATTACAATGTAACCTCTACTATAGCCACAACCTAGCCTAACAGAATTACAATGTAACCTCTACTATAGCCACAACCTAGCCTAACAGAATTACAATGTAACCTCTACTATAGCCACAACCTAGCCTAACAGAATTACAATGTAACCTCTACTATAGCCACAACCTAGCCTAACAGAATTACAATGTAAACTCTACTATAGTCACAACCCAGTCTAACAGAATTACAATGTAACCTCTAATATAGTCACAACCCAGCCTAACAGAATTACAATGTAACCTCTACTATAGCCACAACCTAGCCTAACAGAATTACAATGTAACCTCTACTATAGCCACAACCTAGCCTAACAGAATTACAATGTAACCTCTACTATAGCCACAACCTAGTCTAACAGAATTACAATGTAACCTCTACTATAGTCACAACCCATGTGTAACAGAATTACAATGTAACCTCTACTATAGCCACAAACCAGTCTATCAGAATTACAATGTAACCTCTACTATAGCCACAACCTAGCCTAACAGAATTACAATGTAACCTCTACTATAGACACAACCTAGCCTAACAGAATTACAATGTAACCTCTACTATAGCCACAACCCAGCCTAACAGAATTACAATGTAACCTCTACTATAGCCACAACCTAGCCTAACAGAATTACAATGTAACCTCTACTATAGCCACAACCCAGCCTAACAGAATTACATTGTAACCTCTACTATAGCCACAACCCAGCCTAACAGAATTACAATGTAACCTCTACTATAGCCACAACCTAGCCTAACAGAATTACAATGTAACCTCTACTATAGCCACAACCCAGCCTAACAGAATTACAATGTAACCTCTACTATAGCCACAACCTAGCCTAACAGAATTACAATGTAACCTCTACTATAGTCACAACCCAGTCTAACAGAATTACAATGTAACCTCTACTATAGCCATAACCTAGCCTAACAGAATTACAATGTAACCTCTACTATAGCCACAACCAAGACTAACAGAATTACAATGTAACCTCTACTATAGCCACAACCTACTAACAGAATTACAATGTAACCTCTACTATAGCCACAACCCAGTCTAACAGAATTACAATGTAACCTCTACTATAGCCACAACCCAGCCTAACAGAATTACAATGTAACCTCTACTATAGCCACAACCCAGCCTAACAGAATTACAATGTAACCTCTTCTATAGCCACAACCCAGTCTAACAGAATTACAATGTAACCTCTACTATAGCCACAACCTAGCCTAACAGAATTACAATGTAACCTCTACTATAGCCACAACCCAGCCTAACAGAATTACAATGTAACCTCTTCTATAGCCACAACCCAGTCTAACAGAGTTACAATGTAACCTCTACTATAGCCACAACCCAGCCTAACAGAATTACAATGTAACCTCTACTATAGCCACAACCCAGCCTAACAGAATTACAATGTAACCTCTACTATAGCCACAACCTAGCCTAACAGAATTACAATGTAACCTCTACTATAGCCACAACCCAGTCTAACAGAATTACAATGTAACCTCTACTATAGCCACAACCCAGCCTAACAGAATTACAATGTAACCTCTACTATAGCCACAACCCAGCCTAACAGAATTACAATGTAACCTCTTCTATAGCCACAACCCAGTCTAACAGAATTACAATGTAACCTCTACTATAGCCACAATCTAGCCTAACAGAATTACAATGTAACCTCTACTATAGCCACAACCCAGCCTAACAGAATTACAATGTAACCTCTTCTATAGCCACAACCCAGTCTAACAGAATTACAATGTAACCTCTACTATAGCCACAACCCAACCTAACAGAATTACAATGTAACCTCGACTATAGCCACAACCCAGCCTAACAGAATCACAATGTAACCCCTACTATAGCCACAACCTAGTCTAACAGAATTACAATGTAACCTCTACTATAGCCACAACCCAGTCTAACAGAATTCCAATGTAACCTCTACTATAGCCACAACCTAGCCTAACAGAATTCCAATGTAACCTCTACTATAGCCACAACCTAGCCTAACAGAATTACAATGTAACCTCTACTATAGCCACAACCCAGTCTAACAGAATTACAATGTAACCTCTACTATAGCCACAACCTAGCCTAACAGAATTACAATGTAACCTCTACTATAGCCACAACCCAGTCTAACAAAATTACAATGTAACCTCTACTATAGCCACAACCTAGCCTAACAGAATTACAATGTAACTTCTACTATAGCCACAACCCAGTCTAACAGAATTACAATGTAACCTCTACTATAGCCACAACCTAGCCTAACAGAATTACAATGTAACCTCTACTATAGCCACAGCCCAGTCTAACAGAATTACAATGTTACCTCTACTATAGCCACAACCTAGCCTAACAGAATTACAATGTAACCTCTACTATAGCCACAACCTAGCCTAACAGAATTACAATGTAAACTCTACTATAGTCACAACCCAGTCTAACAGAATTACAATGTAACCTCTACTATAGTCACAACCCAGCCTAACAGAATTACAATGTAACCTCTACTATAGCCACAACCTAGTCTAACAGAATTACAATGTAAACTCTACTATAGCCACAACCTAGCCTAACAGAATTACAATGTTTAACTCTACTATAGTCACAACCCAGTCTAACAGAATTACAATGTAACCTCTACTATAGTCACAACCCAGCCTAACAGAATTACAATGTAACCTCTACTATAGCCACAACCTAGCCTAACAGAATTACAATGTAACCTCTACTATAGCCACAACCTAGCCTAACAGAATTACAATGTAACCTCTACTATAGCCACAACCTAGCCTAACAGAATTACAATGTAACCTCTACTATAGCCACAACCTAGCCTAACAGAATTACAATGTAACCTCTACTATGGCCACAACCTAGCCTAACAGAATTACAATGTAACCTCTACTATAGCCACAACCTAGCCTAACAGAATTACAATGTAACCTCTACTATAGCCACAACCTAGCCTAACAGAATTACAATGTAACCTCTACTATAGCCACAACCTAGCCTAACAGAATTACAATGTAAACTCTACTATAGTCACAACCCAGTCTAACAGAATTACAATGTAACCTCTACTATAGTCACAACCCAGCCTAACAGAATTACAATGTAACCTCTACTATAGCCACAACCTAGCCTAACAGAATTACAATGTAACCTCTACTATAGCCACAACCTAGCCTAACAGAATTACAATGTAACCTCTACTATAGCCACAACCTAGCCTAACAGAATTACAATGTAACCTCTACTATAGCCACAACCTAGCCTAACAGAATTACAATGTAACCTCTACTATAGCCACAACCTAGCCTAACAGAATTACAATGTAACCTCTACTATAGCCACAACCTAGCCTAACAGAATTACAATGTAACCTCTACTATAGCCACAACCTAGCCTAACAGAATTACAATGTAACCTCTACTATAGCCACAACCTAGCCTAACAGAATTACAATGTAACCTCTACTATAGCCACAACCTAGCCTAACAGAATTACAATGTAAACTCTACTATAGTCACAACCCAGTCTAACAGAATTACAATGTAACCTCTACTATAGTCACAACCCAGCCTAACAGAATTACAATGTAACCTCTACTATAGCCACAACCTAGCCTAACAGAATTACAATGTAACCTCTACTATAGCCACAACCTAGCCTAACAGAATTACAATGTAACCTCTACTATAGCCACAACCTAGCCTAACAGAATTACAATGTAACCTCTACTATAGCCACAACCTAGCCTAACAGAATTACAATGTAAACTCTACTATAGTCACAACCCAGTCTAACAGAATTACAATGTAACCTCTACTATAGTCACAACCCAGCCTAACAGAATTACAATGTAACCTCTACTATAGCCACAACCTAGCCTAACAGAATTACAATGTAACCTCTACTATAGCCACAACCTAGCCTAACAGAATTACAATGTAACCTCTACTATAGCCACAACCTAGCCTAACAGAATTACAATGTAACCTCTACTATAGCCACAACCTAGCCTAACAGAATTACAATGTAACCTCTACTATAGCCACAACCTAGCCTAACAGAATTACAATGTAACCTCTACTATAGCCACAACCTAGCCTAACAGAATTACAATGTAACCTCTACTATAGCCACAACCTAGCCTAACAGAATTACAATGTAACCTCTACTATAGCCACAACCTAGCCTAACAGAATTACAATGTAAACTCTACTATAGTCACAACCCAGTCTAACAGAATTACAATGTAACCTCTAATATAGTCACAACCCAGCCTAACAGAATTACAATGTAACCTCTACTATAGCCACAACCTAGCCTAACAGAATTACAATGTAACCTCTACTATAGCCACAACCTAGCCTAACAGAATTACAATGTAACCTCTACTATAGCCACAACCTAGTCTAACAGAATTACAATGTAACCTCTACTATAGTCACAACCCATGTGTAACAGAATTACAATGTAACCTCTACTATAGCCACAAACCAGTCTATCAGAATTACAATGTAACCTCTACTATAGCCACAACCTAGCCTAACAGAATTACAATGTAACCTCTACTATAGCCACAACCTAGCCTAACAGAATTACAATGTAACCTCTACTATAGCCACAACCCAGCCTAACAGAATTACAATGTAACCTCTACTATAGCCACAACCTAGCCTAACAGAATTACAATGTAACCTCTACTATAGCCACAACCTAGCCTAACAGAATTACAATGTAACCTCTACTATAGCCACAACCTAGCCTAACAGAATTACAATGTAACCTCTACTATAGCCACAACCTAGCCTAACAGAATTACAATGTAAACTCTACTATAGTCACAACCCAGTCTAACAGAATTACAATGTAACCTCTACTATAGTCACAACCCAGCCTAACAGAATTACAATGTAACCTCTACTATAGCCACAACCTAGCCTAACAGAATTACAATGTAACCTCTACTATAGCCACAACCTAGCCTAACAGAATTACAATGTAAACTCTACTATAGTCACAACCCAGTCTAACAGAATTACAATGTAACCTCTGCTATAGTCACAACCCAGCCTAACAGAATTAAAATGTAACCTCTACTATAGCCACAACCTAGCCTAACAGAATTACAATGTAACCTCTACTATAGCCACAACCTAGCCTAACAGAATTACAATGTAACCTCTACTATAGCCACAACCTAGCCTAACAGAATTACAATGTAACCTCTACTATAGCCACAACCTAGCCTAACAGAATTACAATGTAAACTCTACTATAGTCACAACCCAGTCTAACAGAATTACAATGTAACCTCTACTATAGTCACAACCCAGCCTAACAGAATTACAATGTAACCTCTACTATAGCCACAACCTAGCCTAACAGAATTACAATGTAACCTCTACTATAGCCACAACCTAGCCTAACAGAATTACAATGTAACCTCTACTATAGCCACAACCTAGCCTAACAGAATTACAATGTAACCTCTACTATAGCCACAACCTAGCCTAACAGAATTACAATGTAACCTCTACTATAGCCACAACCTAGCCTAACAGAATTACAATGTAACCTCTACTATAGCCACAACCTAGCCTAACAGAATTACAATGTAACCTCTACTATAGCCACAACCTAGCCTAACAGAATTACAATGTAACCTCTACTATAGCCACAACCTAGCCTAACAGAATTACAATGTAACCTCTACTATAGCCACAACCTAGCCTAACAGAATTACAATGTAAACTCTACTATAGTCACAACCCAGTCTAACAGAATTACAATGTAACCTCTAATATAGTCACAACCCAGCCTAACAGAATTACAATGTAACCTCTACTATAGCCACAACCCAGCCTAACAGAATTACAATGTAACCTCTACTATAGCCACAACCCAGCCTAACAGAATTACAATGTAACCTCTACTATAGCCACAACCTAGCCTAACAGAATTACAATGTAACCTCTACTATAGCCACAACCCAGTCTAACAGAATTACAATGTAACCTCTACTATAGCCACAACCCAGCCTAACAGAATTACAATGTAACCTCTACTATAGCCACAACCCAGCCTAACAGAATTACAATGTAACCTCTTCTATAGCCACAACCCAGTCTAACAGAATTACAATGTAACCTCTACTATAGCCACAATCTAGCCTAACAGAATTACAATGTAACCTCTACTATAGCCACAACCCAGCCTAACAGAATTACAATGTAACCTCTTCTATAGCCACAACCCAGTCTAACAGAATTACAATGTAACCTCTACTATAGCCACAACCCAACCTAACAGAATTACAATGTAACCTCGACTATAGCCACAACCCAGCCTAACAGAATCACAATGTAACCCCTACTATAGCCACAACCTAGTCTAACAGAATTACAATGTAACCTCTACTATAGCCACAACCCAGTCTAACAGAATTCCAATGTAACCTCTACTATAGCCACAACCTAGCCTAACAGAATTCCAATGTAACCTCTACTATAGCCACAACCTAGCCTAACAGAATTACAATGTAACCTCTACTATAGCCACAACCCAGTCTAACAGAATTACAATGTAACCTCTACTATAGCCACAACCTAGCCTAACAGAATTACAATGTAACCTCTACTATAGCCACAACCCAGTCTAACAAAATTACAATGTAACCTCTACTATAGCCACAACCTAGCCTAACAGAATTACAATGTAACTTCTACTATAGCCACAACCCAGTCTAACAGAATTACAATGTAACCTCTACTATAGCCACAACCTAGCCTAACAGAATTACAATGTAACCTCTACTATAGCCACAGCCCAGTCTAACAGAATTACAATGTTACCTCTACTATAGCCACAACCTAGCCTAACAGAATTACAATGTAACCTCTACTATAGCCACAACCTAGCCTAACAGAATTACAATGTAAACTCTACTATAGTCACAACCCAGTCTAACAGAATTACAATGTAACCTCTACTATAGTCACAACCCAGCCTAACAGAATTACAATGTAACCTCTACTATAGCCACAACCTAGTCTAACAGAATTACAATGTAAACTCTACTATAGCCACAACCTAGCCTAACAGAATTACAATGTTTAACTCTACTATAGTCACAACCCAGTCTAACAGAATTACAATGTAACCTCTACTATAGTCACAACCCAGCCTAACAGAATTACAATGTAACCTCTACTATAGCCACAACCTAGCCTAACAGAATTACAATGTAACCTCTACTATAGCCACAACCTAGCCTAACAGAATTACAATGTAACCTCTACTATAGCCACAACCCAGCCTAACAGAATTACAATGTAACCTCTTCTATAGCCACAACCCAGTCTAACAGAGTTACAATGTAACCTCTACTATAGCCACAACCCAGCCTAACAGAATTACAATGTAACCTCTACTATAGTCACAACCCAGCCTAACAGAATTACAATGTAACCTCTACTATAGCCACAACCTAGTCTAACAGAATTACAATGTAAACTCTACTATAGCCACAACCTAGCCTAACAGAATTACAATGTTTAACTCTACTATAGTCACAACCCAGTCTAACAGAATTACAATGTAACCTCTACTATAGCCACAACCCAGTCTAACAGAATTACAATGTAACCTCTACTATAGCCACAACCCAGCCTAACAGAATTACAATGTAACCTCTACTATAGCCACAACCCAGCCTAACAGAATTACAATGTAACCTCTTCTATAGCCACAACCCAGTCTAACAGAATTACAATGTAACCTCTACTATAGCCACAACCTAGCCTAACAGAATTACAATGTAACCTCTACTATAGCCACAACCCAGCCTAACAGAATTACAATGTAACCTCTTCTATAGCCACAACCCAGTCTAACAGAGTTACAATGTAACCTCTACTATAGCCACAACCCAGCCTAACAGAATTACAATGTAACCTCTACTATAGCCACAACCCAGCCTAACAGAATTACAATGTAACCTCTACTATAGCCACAACCTAGCCTAACAGAATTACAATGTAACCTCTACTATAGCCACAACCCAGTCTAACAGAATTACAATGTAACCTCTACTATAGCCACAACCCAGCCTAACAGAATTACAATGTAACCTCTACTATAGCCACAACCCAGCCTAACAGAATTACAATGTAACCTCTTCTATAGCCACAACCCAGTCTAACAGAATTACAATGTAACCTCTACTATAGCCACAATCTAGCCTAACAGAATTACAATGTAACCTCTACTATAGCCACAACCCAGCCTAACAGAATTACAATGTAACCTCTTCTATAGCCACAACCCAGTCTAACAGAATTACAATGTAACCTCTACTATAGCCACAACCCAACCTAACAGAATTACAATGTAACCTCGACTATAGCCACAACCCAGCCTAACAGAATCACAATGTAACCCCTACTATAGCCACAACCTAGTCTAACAGAATTACAATGTAACCTCTACTATAGCCACAACCCAGTCTAACAGAATTCCAATGTAACCTCTACTATAGCCACAACCTAGCCTAACAGAATTCCAATGTAACCTCTACTATAGCCACAACCTAGCCTAACAGAATTACAATGTAACCTCTACTATAGCCACAACCCAGTCTAACAGAATTACAATGTAACCTCTACTATAGCCACAACCTAGCCTAACAGAATTACAATGTAACCTCTACTATAGCCACAACCCAGTCTAACAAAATTACAATGTAACCTCTACTATAGCCACAACCTAGCCTAACAGAATTACAATGTAACTTCTACTATAGCCACAACCCAGTCTAACAGAATTACAATGTAACCTCTACTATAGCCACAACCTAGCCTAACAGAATTACAATGTAACCTCTACTATAGCCACAGCCCAGTCTAACAGAATTACAATGTTACCTCTACTATAGCCACAACCTAGCCTAACAGAATTACAATGTAACCTCTACTATAGCCACAACCTAGCCTAACAGAATTACAATGTAAACTCTACTATAGTCACAACCCAGTCTAACAGAATTACAATGTAACCTCTACTATAGTCACAACCCAGCCTAACAGAATTACAATGTAACCTCTACTATAGCCACAACCTAGTCTAACAGAATTACAATGTAAACTCTACTATAGCCACAACCTAGCCTAACAGAATTACAATGTTTAACTCTACTATAGTCACAACCCAGTCTAACAGAATTACAATGTAACCTCTACTATAGTCACAACCCAGCCTAACAGAATTACAATGTAACCTCTACTATAGCCACAACCTAGCCTAACAGAATTACAATGTAACCTCTACTATAGCCACAACCTAGCCTAACAGAATTACAATGTAACCTCTACTATAGCCACAACCTAGCCTAACAGAATTACAATGTAACCTCTACTATAGCCACAACCTAGCCTAACAGAATTACAATGTAACCTCTACTATGGCCACAACCTAGCCTAACAGAATTACAATGTAACCTCTACTATAGCCACAACCTAGCCTAACAGAATTACAATGTAACCTCTACTATAGCCACAACCTAGCCTAACAGAATTACAATGTAACCTCTACTATAGCCACAACCTAGCCTAACAGAATTACAATGTAAACTCTACTATAGTCACAACCCAGTCTAACAGAATTACAATGTAACCTCTACTATAGTCACAACCCAGCCTAACAGAATTACAATGTAACCTCTACTATAGCCACAACCTAGCCTAACAGAATTACAATGTAACCTCTACTATAGCCACAACCTAGCCTAACAGAATTACAATGTAACCTCTACTATAGCCACAACCTAGCCTAACAGAATTACAATGTAACCTCTACTATAGCCACAACCTAGCCTAACAGAATTACAATGTAACCTCTACTATAGCCACAACCTAGCCTAACAGAATTACAATGTAACCTCTACTATAGCCACAACCTAGCCTAACAGAATTACAATGTAACCTCTACTATAGCCACAACCTAGCCTAACAGAATTACAATGTAACCTCTACTATAGCCACAACCTAGCCTAACAGAATTACAATGTAACCTCTACTATAGCCACAACCTAGCCTAACAGAATTACAATGTAAACTCTACTATAGTCACAACCCAGTCTAACAGAATTACAATGTAACCTCTACTATAGTCACAACCCAGCCTAACAGAATTACAATGTAACCTCTACTATAGCCACAACCTAGCCTAACAGAATTACAATGTAACCTCTACTATAGCCACAACCTAGCCTAACAGAATTACAATGTAACCTCTACTATAGCCACAACCTAGCCTAACAGAATTACAATGTAACCTCTACTATAGCCACAACCTAGCCTAACAGAATTACAATGTAAACTCTACTATAGTCACAACCCAGTCTAACAGAATTACAATGTAACCTCTACTATAGTCACAACCCAGCCTAACAGAATTACAATGTAACCTCTACTATAGCCACAACCTAGCCTAACAGAATTACAATGTAACCTCTACTATAGCCACAACCTAGCCTAACAGAATTACAATGTAACCTCTACTATAGCCACAACCTAGCCTAACAGAATTACAATGTAACCTCTACTATAGCCACAACCTAGCCTAACAGAATTACAATGTAACCTCTACTATAGCCACAACCTAGCCTAACAGAATTACAATGTAACCTCTACTATAGCCACAACCTAGCCTAACAGAATTACAATGTAACCTCTACTATAGCCACAACCTAGCCTAACAGAATTACAATGTAACCTCTACTATAGCCACAACCTAGCCTAACAGAATTACAATGTAAACTCTACTATAGTCACAACCCAGTCTAACAGAATTACAATGTAACCTCTAATATAGTCACAACCCAGCCTAACAGAATTACAATGTAACCTCTACTATAGCCACAACCTAGCCTAACAGAATTACAATGTAACCTCTACTATAGCCACAACCTAGCCTAACAGAATTACAATGTAACCTCTACTATAGCCACAACCTAGTCTAACAGAATTACAATGTAACCTCTACTATAGTCACAACCCATGTGTAACAGAATTACAATGTAACCTCTACTATAGCCACAAACCAGTCTATCAGAATTACAATGTAACCTCTACTATAGCCACAACCTAGCCTAACAGAATTACAATGTAACCTCTACTATAGCCACAACCTAGCCTAACAGAATTACAATGTAACCTCTACTATAGCCACAACCCAGCCTAACAGAATTACAATGTAACCTCTACTATAGCCACAACCTAGCCTAACAGAATTACAATGTAACCTCTACTATAGCCACAACCTAGCCTAACAGAATTACAATGTAACCTCTACTATAGCCACAACCTAGCCTAACAGAATTACAATGTAACCTCTACTATAGCCACAACCTAGCCTAACAGAATTACAATGTAAACTCTACTATAGTCACAACCCAGTCTAACAGAATTACAATGTAACCTCTACTATAGTCACAACCCAGCCTAACAGAATTACAATGTAACCTCTACTATAGCCACAACCTAGCCTAACAGAATTACAATGTAACCTCTACTATAGCCACAACCTAGCCTAACAGAATTACAATGTAAACTCTACTATAGTCACAACCCAGTCTAACAGAATTACAATGTAACCTCTGCTATAGTCACAACCCAGCCTAACAGAATTAAAATGTAACCTCTACTATAGCCACAACCTAGCCTAACAGAATTACAATGTAACCTCTACTATAGCCACAACCTAGCCTAACAGAATTACAATGTAACCTCTACTATAGCCACAACCTAGCCTAACAGAATTACAATGTAACCTCTACTATAGCCACAACCTAGCCTAACAGAATTACAATGTAAACTCTACTATAGTCACAACCCAGTCTAACAGAATTACAATGTAACCTCTACTATAGTCACAACCCAGCCTAACAGAATTACAATGTAACCTCTACTATAGCCACAACCTAGCCTAACAGAATTACAATGTAACCTCTACTATAGCCACAACCTAGCCTAACAGAATTACAATGTAACCTCTACTATAGCCACAACCTAGCCTAACAGAATTACAATGTAACCTCTACTATAGCCACAACCTAGCCTAACAGAATTACAATGTAACCTCTACTATAGCCACAACCTAGCCTAACAGAATTACAATGTAACCTCTACTATAGCCACAACCTAGCCTAACAGAATTACAATGTAACCTCTACTATAGCCACAACCTAGCCTAACAGAATTACAATGTAACCTCTACTATAGCCACAACCTAGCCTAACAGAATTACAATGTAACCTCTACTATAGCCACAACCTAGCCTAACAGAATTACAATGTAAACTCTACTATAGTCACAACCCAGTCTAACAGAATTACAATGTAACCTCTAATATAGTCACAACCCAGCCTAACAGAATTACAATGTAACCTCTACTATAGCCACAACCTAGCCTAACAGAATTACAATGTAACCTCTACTATAGCCACAACCTAGCCTAACAGAATTACAATGTAACCTCTACTATAGCCACAACCTAGTCTAACAGAATTACAATGTAACCTCTACTATAGTCACAACCCATGTGTAACAGAATTACAATGTAACCTCTACTATAGCCACAAACCAGTCTATCAGAATTACAATGTAACCTCTACTATAGCCACAACCTAGCCTAACAGAATTACAATGTAACCTCTACTATAGACACAACCTAGCCTAACAGAATTACAATGTAACCTCTACTATAGCCACAACCCAGCCTAACAGAATTACAATGTAACCTCTACTATAGCCACAACCTAGCCTAACAGAATTACAATGTAACCTCTACTATAGCCACAACCCAGCCTAACAGAATTACATTGTAACCTCTACTATAGCCACAACCCAGCCTAACAGAATTACAATGTAACCTCTACTATAGCCACAACCTAGCCTAACAGAATTACAATGTAACCTCTACTATAGCCACAACCCAGCCTAACAGAATTACAATGTAACCTCTACTATAGCCACAACCTAGCCTAACAGAATTACAATGTAACCTCTACTATAGTCACAACCCAGTCTAACAGAATTACAATGTAACCTCTACTATAGCCATAACCTAGCCTAACAGAATTACAATGTAACCTCTACTATAGCCACAACCAAGACTAACAGAATTACAATGTAACCTCTACTATAGCCACAACCTACTAACAGAATTACAATGTAACCTCTACTATAGCCACAACCCAGTCTAACAGAATTACAATGTAACCTCTACTATAGCCACAACCCAGCCTAACAGAATTACAATGTAACCTCTACTATAGCCACAACCCAGCCTAACAGAATTACAATGTAACCTCTTCTATAGCCACAACCCAGTCTAACAGAATTACAATGTAACCTCTACTATAGCCACAACCTAGCCTAACAGAATTACAATGTAACCTCTACTATAGCCACAACCCAGCCTAACAGAATTACAATGTAACCTCTTCTATAGCCACAACCCAGTCTAACAGAGTTACAATGTAACCTCTACTATAGCCACAACCCAGCCTAACAGAATTACAATGTAACCTCTACTATAGCCACAACCCAGCCTAACAGAATTACAATGTAACCTCTACTATAGCCACAACCTAGCCTAACAGAATTACAATGTAACCTCTACTATAGCCACAACCCAGTCTAACAGAATTACAATGTAACCTCTACTATAGCCACAACCCAGCCTAACAGAATTACAATGTAACCTCTACTATAGCCACAACCCAGCCTAACAGAATTACAATGTAACCTCTTCTATAGCCACAACCCAGTCTAACAGAATTACAATGTAACCTCTACTATAGCCACAATCTAGCCTAACAGAATTACAATGTAACCTCTACTATAGCCACAACCCAGCCTAACAGAATTACAATGTAACCTCTTCTATAGCCACAACCCAGTCTAACAGAATTACAATGTAACCTCTACTATAGCCACAACCCAACCTAACAGAATTACAATGTAACCTCGACTATAGCCACAACCCAGCCTAACAGAATCACAATGTAACCCCTACTATAGCCACAACCTAGTCTAACAGAATTACAATGTAACCTCTACTATAGCCACAACCCAGTCTAACAGAATTCCAATGTAACCTCTACTATAGCCACAACCTAGCCTAACAGAATTCCAATGTAACCTCTACTATAGCCACAACCTAGCCTAACAGAATTACAATGTAACCTCTACTATAGCCACAACCTAGCCTAACAGAATTACAATGTAACCTCTACTATGGCCACAACCTAGCCTAACAGAATTACAATGTAACCTCTACTATAGCCACAACCTAGCCTAACAGAATTACAATGTAACCTCTACTATAGCCACAACCCAGTCTAACAGAATTCCAATGTAACCTCTACTATAGCCACAACCTAGCCTAACAGAATTCCAATGTAACCTCTACTATAGCCACAACCTAGCCTAACAGAATTACAATGTAACCTCTACTATAGCCACAACCCAGTATAGCAGAATTACAATGTAACCTCTACTATAGCCACAACCCAGTCTAACAGAATTACAATGTAACCTCTACTATAGCCACAACCCAGCCTAACAGAATTACAATGTAACCTCTACTATAGTCACAACCCAGCCTAACAGAATTACAATGTAACCTCTACTATAGCCACAACCCAGTCTAGCAGAATTACAATGTAACCTCTACTATAGCCACAACCTAGTCTAACAGAATTACAATGTAAACTCTACTATAGCCACAACCTAGCCTAACAGAATTACAATGTTTAACTCTACTATAGTCACAACCCAGTCTAACAGAATTACAATGTAACCTCTACTATAGTCACAACCCAGCCTAACAGAATTACAATGTAACCTCTACTATAGCCACAACCTAGCCTAACAGAATTACAATGTAACCTCTACTATAGCCACAACCTAGCCTAACAGAATTACAATGTAACCTCTACTATAGCCACAACCTAGCCTAACAGAATTACAATGTAACCTCTACTATAGCCACAACCTAGCCTAACAGAATTACAATGTAACCTCTACTATGGCCACAACCTAGCCTAACAGAATTACAATGTAACCTCTACTATAGCCACAACCTAGCCTAACAGAATTACAATGTAACCTCTACTATAGCCACAACCTAGCCTAACAGAATTACAATGTAACCTCTACTATAGCCACAACCTAGCCTAACAGAATTACAATGTAAACTCTACTATAGTCACAACCCAGTCTAACAGAATTACAATGTAACCTCTACTATAGTCACAACCCAGCCTAACAGAATTACAATGTAACCTCTACTATAGCCACAACCTAGCCTAACAGAATTACAATGTAACCTCTACTATAGCCACAACCTAGCCTAACAGAATTACAATGTAACCTCTACTATAGCCACAACCTAGCCTAACAGAATTACAATGTAACCTCTACTATAGCCACAACCTAGCCTAACAGAATTACAATGTAACCTCTACTATAGCCACAACCTAGCCTAACAGAATTACAATGTAACCTCTACTATAGCCACAACCTAGCCTAACAGAATTACAATGTAACCTCTACTATAGCCACAACCTAGCCTAACAGAATTACAATGTAACCTCTACTATAGCCACAACCTAGCCTAACAGAATTACAATGTAACCTCTACTATAGCCACAACCTAGCCTAACAGAATTACAATGTAAACTCTACTATAGTCACAACCCAGTCTAACAGAATTACAATGTAACCTCTACTATAGTCACAACCCAGCCTAACAGAATTACAATGTAACCTCTACTATAGCCACAACCTAGCCTAACAGAATTACAATGTAACCTCTACTATAGCCACAACCTAGCCTAACAGAATTACAATGTAACCTCTACTATAGCCACAACCTAGCCTAACAGAATTACAATGTAACCTCTACTATAGCCACAACCTAGCCTAACAGAATTACAATGTAAACTCTACTATAGTCACAACCCAGTCTAACAGAATTACAATGTAACCTCTACTATAGTCACAACCCAGCCTAACAGAATTACAATGTAACCTCTACTATAGCCACAACCTAGCCTAACAGAATTACAATGTAACCTCTACTATAGCCACAACCTAGCCTAACAGAATTACAATGTAACCTCTACTATAGCCACAACCTAGCCTAACAGAATTACAATGTAACCTCTACTATAGCCACAACCTAGCCTAACAGAATTACAATGTAACCTCTACTATAGCCACAACCTAGCCTAACAGAATTACAATGTAACCTCTACTATAGCCACAACCTAGCCTAACAGAATTACAATGTAACCTCTACTATAGCCACAACCTAGCCTAACAGAATTACAATGTAACCTCTACTATAGCCACAACCTAGCCTAACAGAATTACAATGTAAACTCTACTATAGTCACAACCCAGTCTAACAGAATTACAATGTAACCTCTAATATAGTCACAACCCAGCCTAACAGAATTACAATGTAACCTCTACTATAGCCACAACCTAGCCTAACAGAATTACAATGTAACCTCTACTATAGCCACAACCTAGCCTAACAGAATTACAATGTAACCTCTACTATAGCCACAACCTAGTCTAACAGAATTACAATGTAACCTCTACTATAGTCACAACCCATGTGTAACAGAATTACAATGTAACCTCTACTATAGCCACAAACCAGTCTATCAGAATTACAATGTAACCTCTACTATAGCCACAACCTAGCCTAACAGAATTACAATGTAACCTCTACTATAGCCACAACCTAGCCTAACAGAATTACAATGTAACCTCTACTATAGCCACAACCCAGCCTAACAGAATTACAATGTAACCTCTACTATAGCCACAACCTAGCCTAACAGAATTACAATGTAACCTCTACTATAGCCACAACCTAGCCTAACAGAATTACAATGTAACCTCTACTATAGCCACAACCTAGCCTAACAGAATTACAATGTAACCTCTACTATAGCCACAACCTAGCCTAACAGAATTACAATGTAAACTCTACTATAGTCACAACCCAGTCTAACAGAATTACAATGTAACCTCTACTATAGTCACAACCCAGCCTAACAGAATTACAATGTAACCTCTACTATAGCCACAACCTAGCCTAACAGAATTACAATGTAACCTCTACTATAGCCACAACCTAGCCTAACAGAATTACAATGTAAACTCTACTATAGTCACAACCCAGTCTAACAGAATTACAATGTAACCTCTGCTATAGTCACAACCCAGCCTAACAGAATTAAAATGTAACCTCTACTATAGCCACAACCTAGCCTAACAGAATTACAATGTAACCTCTACTATAGCCACAACCTAGCCTAACAGAATTACAATGTAACCTCTACTATAGCCACAACCTAGCCTAACAGAATTACAATGTAACCTCTACTATAGCCACAACCTAGCCTAACAGAATTACAATGTAAACTCTACTATAGTCACAACCCAGTCTAACAGAATTACAATGTAACCTCTACTATAGTCACAACCCAGCCTAACAGAATTACAATGTAACCTCTACTATAGCCACAACCTAGCCTAACAGAATTACAATGTAACCTCTACTATAGCCACAACCTAGCCTAACAGAATTACAATGTAACCTCTACTATAGCCACAACCTAGCCTAACAGAATTACAATGTAACCTCTACTATAGCCACAACCTAGCCTAACAGAATTACAATGTAACCTCTACTATAGCCACAACCTAGCCTAACAGAATTACAATGTAACCTCTACTATAGCCACAACCTAGCCTAACAGAATTACAATGTAACCTCTACTATAGCCACAACCTAGCCTAACAGAATTACAATGTAACCTCTACTATAGCCACAACCTAGCCTAACAGAATTACAATGTAACCTCTACTATAGCCACAACCTAGCCTAACAGAATTACAATGTAAACTCTACTATAGTCACAACCCAGTCTAACAGAATTACAATGTAACCTCTAATATAGTCACAACCCAGCCTAACAGAATTACAATGTAACCTCTACTATAGCCACAACCTAGCCTAACAGAATTACAATGTAACCTCTACTATAGCCACAACCTAGCCTAACAGAATTACAATGTAACCTCTACTATAGCCACAACCTAGTCTAACAGAATTACAATGTAACCTCTACTATAGTCACAACCCATGTGTAACAGAATTACAATGTAACCTCTACTATAGCCACAAACCAGTCTATCAGAATTACAATGTAACCTCTACTATAGCCACAACCTAGCCTAACAGAATTACAATGTAACCTCTACTATAGACACAACCTAGCCTAACAGAATTACAATGTAACCTCTACTATAGCCACAACCCAGCCTAACAGAATTACAATGTAACCTCTACTATAGCCACAACCTAGCCTAACAGAATTACAATGTAACCTCTACTATAGCCACAACCCAGCCTAACAGAATTACATTGTAACCTCTACTATAGCCACAACCCAGCCTAACAGAATTACAATGTAACCTCTACTATAGCCACAACCTAGCCTAACAGAATTACAATGTAACCTCTACTATAGCCACAACCCAGCCTAACAGAATTACAATGTAACCTCTACTATAGCCACAACCTAGCCTAACAGAATTACAATGTAACCTCTACTATAGTCACAACCCAGTCTAACAGAATTACAATGTAACCTCTACTATAGCCATAACCTAGCCTAACAGAATTACAATGTAACCTCTACTATAGCCACAACCAAGACTAACAGAATTACAATGTAACCTCTACTATAGCCACAACCTACTAACAGAATTACAATGTAACCTCTACTATAGCCACAACCCAGTCTAACAGAATTACAATGTAACCTCTACTATAGCCACAACCCAGCCTAACAGAATTACAATGTAACCTCTACTATAGCCACAACCCAGCCTAACAGAATTACAATGTAACCTCTTCTATAGCCACAACCCAGTCTAACAGAATTACAATGTAACCTCTACTATAGCCACAACCTAGCCTAACAGAATTACAATGTAACCTCTACTATAGCCACAACCCAGCCTAACAGAATTACAATGTAACCTCTTCTATAGCCACAACCCAGTCTAACAGAGTTACAATGTAACCTCTACTATAGCCACAACCCAGCCTAACAGAATTACAATGTAACCTCTACTATAGCCACAACCCAGCCTAACAGAATTACAATGTAACCTCTACTATAGCCACAACCTAGCCTAACAGAATTACAATGTAACCTCTACTATAGCCACAACCCAGTCTAACAGAATTACAATGTAACCTCTACTATAGCCACAACCCAGCCTAACAGAATTACAATGTAACCTCTACTATAGCCACAACCCAGCCTAACAGAATTACAATGTAACCTCTTCTATAGCCACAACCCAGTCTAACAGAATTACAATGTAACCTCTACTATAGCCACAATCTAGCCTAACAGAATTACAATGTAACCTCTACTATAGCCACAACCCAGCCTAACAGAATTACAATGTAACCTCTTCTATAGCCACAACCCAGTCTAACAGAATTACAATGTAACCTCTACTATAGCCACAACCCAACCTAACAGAATTACAATGTAACCTCGACTATAGCCACAACCCAGCCTAACAGAATCACAATGTAACCCCTACTATAGCCACAACCTAGTCTAACAGAATTACAATGTAACCTCTACTATAGCCACAACCCAGTCTAACAGAATTCCAATGTAACCTCTACTATAGCCACAACCTAGCCTAACAGAATTCCAATGTAACCTCTACTATAGCCACAACCTAGCCTAACAGAATTACAATGTAACCTCTACTATAGCCACAACCCAGTCTAACAGAATTACAATGTAACCTCTACTATAGCCACAACCTAGCCTAACAGAATTACAATGTAACCTCTACTATAGCCACAACCCAGTCTAACAAAATTACAATGTAACCTCTACTATAGCCACAACCTAGCCTAACAGAATTACAATGTAACTTCTACTATAGCCACAACCCAGTCTAACAGAATTACAATGTAACCTCTACTATAGCCACAACCTAGCCTAACAGAATTACAATGTAACCTCTACTATAGCCACAGCCCAGTCTAACAGAATTACAATGTTACCTCTACTATAGCCACAACCTAGCCTAACAGAATTACAATGTAACCTCTACTATAGCCACAACCTAGCCTAACAGAATTACAATGTAACCTCTACTATAGCCACAACCCAGCCTAACAGAATTACAATGTAACCTCTACTATAGCCACAACCTAGCCTAACAGAATTACAATGTAACCTCTACTATAGCCACAACCCAGCCTAACAGAATTACAATGTAACCTCTACTATAGCCACAACCCAGCCTAACAGAATTACAATGTAACCTCTACTATAGCCACAACCTAGCCTAACAGAATTACAATGTAACCTCTACTATAGCCACAACCCAGCCTAACAGAATTACAATGTAACCTCTACTATAGCCACAACCTAGCCTAACAGAATTACAATGTAACCTCTACTATAGTCACAACCCAGTCTAACAGAATTACAATGTAACCTCTACTATAGCCACAACCTAGCCTAACAGAATTACAATGTAACCTCTACTATAGCCACAACCAAGCCTAACAGAATTACAATGTAACCTCTACTATAGCCACAACCTAGCCTAACAGAATTACAATGTAACCTCTACTATAGCCACAACCCAGTCTAACAGAATTACAATGTAACCTCTACTATAGCCACAACCCAGCCTAACAGAATTACAATGTAACCTCTACTATAGCCACAACCTAGCCTAACAGAATTACAATGTAACCTCTACTATAGCCACAACCCAGTCTAACAGAATTACAATGTAACCTCTACTATAGCCACAACCCAGCCTAACAGAATTACAATGTAACCTCTACTATAGCCACAACCCAGCCTAACAGAATTACAATGTAACCTCTTCTATAGCCACAACCCAGTCTAACAGAATTACAATGTAACCTCTACTATAGCCACAACCTAGCCTAACAGAATTACAATGTAACCTCTACTATAGCCACAACCCAGCCTAACAG
Organism: Eledone cirrhosa; assembly: GCA_964016885.1. NCBI lineage: Eukaryota > Metazoa > Mollusca > Cephalopoda > Octopoda > Eledonidae > Eledone > Eledone cirrhosa. The sequence goes on from OZ024740.1 coordinate 46,644,008, forward strand.
AATTACAATGTAACCTCTTCTATAGCCACAACCCAGTCTAACAGAATTACAATGTAACCTCTACTATAGCCACAACCCAACCTAACAGAATTACAATGTAACCTCTACTATAGCCACAACCTAGCCTAACAGAATTACAATATAACCTCTACTATAGCCACAACCCAGTCTAACAGAATTACAATGTAACCTCTACTATAGCCACAACCCAGCCTAACAGAATTACAATGTAACCTCTACTATAGCCACAACCCAGCCTAACAGAATTACAATGTAACCTCTTCTATAGCCACAACCCAGTCTAACAGAATTACAATGTAACCTCTACTATAGCCACAACCTAGCCTAACAGAATTACAATGTAACCTCTACTATAGCCACAACCCAGCCTAACAGAATTACAATGTAACCTCTTCTATAGCCACAACCCAGTCTAACAGAATTACAATGTAACCTCTACTATAGCCACAACCCAACCTAACAGAATTACAATGTAACCTCGACTATAGCCACAACCCAGCCTAACAGAATCACAATGTAACCCCTACTATAGCCACAACCTAGTCTAACAGAATTACAATGTAACCTCTACTATAGCCACAACCCAGTCTAACAGAATTCCAATGTAACCTCTACTATAGCCACAACCTAGCCTAACAGAATTACAATGTAACCTCTACTATAGCCACAACCTAGCCTAACAGAATTACAATGTAACCTCTACTATAGCCACAACCCAGTCTAACAGAATTACAATGTAACCTCTACTATAGCCACAACCTAGCCTAACAGAATTACAATGTAACCTCTACTATAGCCACAACCCAGTCTAACAAAATTACAATGTAACCTCTACTATAGCCACAACCTAGCCTAACAGAATTACAATGTAACTTCTACTATAGCCACAACCCAGTCTAACAGAATTACAATGTAACCTCTACTATAGCCACAACCTAGCCTAACAGAATTACAATGTAACCTCTACTATAGCCACAACCCAGTCTAACAGAATTACAATGTTACCTCGACTATAGCCACAACCTAGCCTAACAGAATTACAATGTAACCTCTACTATAGCCACAACCTAGCCTAACAGAATTACAATGTAACCTCTACTATAGCCACAACCCAGCCTAACAGAATTACAATGTAACCTCTACTATAGCCACAACCTAGCCTAACAGAATTACAATGTAACCTCTACTATAGCCACAACCCAGCCTAACAGAATTACAATGTAACCTCTACTATAGCCACAACCCAGCCTAACAGAATTACAATGTAACCTCTACTATAGCCACAACCTAGCCTAACAGAATTACAATGTAACCTCTACTATAGCCACAACCCAGCCTAACAGAATTACAATGTAACCTCTACTATAGCCACAACCTAGCCTAACAGAATTGCAATGTAACCTCTACTATAGTCACAACCCAGTCTAACAGAATTACAATGTAACCTCTACTATAGCCACAACCTAGCCTAACAGAATTACAATGTAACCTCTACTATAGCCACAACCAAGCCTAACAGAATTACAATGTAACCTCTACTATAGCCACAACCTAGCCTAACAGAATTACAATGTAACCTCTACTATAGCCACAACCCAGTCTAACAGAATTACAATGTAACCTCTACTATAGCCACAACCCAGCCTAACAGAATTACAATGTAACCTCTACTATAGCCACAACCCAGCCTAACAGAATTACAATGTAACCTCTTCTATAGCCACAACCCAGTCTAACAGAATTACAATGTAACCTCTACTATAGCCACAACCTAGCCTAACAGAATTACAATGTAACCTCTACTATAGCCACAACCCAGCCTAACAGAATTACAATGTAACCTCTTCTATAGCCACAACCCAGTCTAACAGAATTACAATGTAACCTCTACTATAGCCACAACCCAACCTAACAGAATTACAATGTAACCTCTACTATAGCCACAACCTAGCCTAACAGAATTACAATGTAACCTCTACTATAGCCACAACCCAGTCTAACAGAATTACAATGTAACCTCTACTATAGCCACAACCCAGCCTAACAGAATTACAATGTAACCTCTACTATAGCCACAACCCAGCCTAACAGAATTACAATGTAACCTCTTCTATAGCCACAACCCAGTCTAACAGAATTACAATGTAACCTCTACTATAGCCACAACCTAGCCTAACAGAATTACAATGTAACCTCTACTATAGCCACAACCCAGCCTAACAGAATTACAATGTAACCTCTTCTATAGCCACAACCCAGTCTAACAGAATTACAATGTAACCTCTACTATAGCCACAACCCAACCTAACAGAATTACAATGTAACCTCTACTATAGCCACAACCCAGTCTAACAGAATTACAATGTAACCTCTACTATAGCCACAACCTAGCCTAACAGAATTACAATGTAACCTCTACTAGAGCCACAACCTAGCCTAACAGAATTACAATGTAACCTCTACTATAGCCACAACCTAGCCTAACAGAATTACAATGTAATAATAATAATGAAATAATGAAATTATTGTGTACAGTGCTCAGGTGCACTACAACTCATCAAAGGTGCATGTATAGAATAATGTACAAATGTCAGGAAAATAAACAGTGTATGAGTCATGATATAATAACAATAACAATAATGAAATATTGTGCACAGTGGCCAGGTGCACCACAACCCATCAAAAAAGTGCTTGTACAGTACATAGGCCAATGCACAAACATCAGTAAAATGAACAGTGCACGAGTCATGATACACACATGTGTGCATGTGTATGGAAGGGGCACATCAGGTGTAGTTTTGGCGTATTTCGGGAAGCATGAGTGTCTTAAAGGATGCAGTGTCTCGGCAGCTAACAATTGACGCAGGTAGTTTGTTCCATGCTTCAGCAACTCTGAGCGTGAAAAAATGTCTGCGAAAGTCATGGGAGCTGTGCTGTTTTCTTATCTTGTAGGCATGTCCACGTGTGTTAGACACATGGAGATCAAAGAGGCGCTCAGGGTTGCAGTTGGCGAGATGGTTAAAAACTTTGTGGGTATTCACCAAGTCCATTGCCAGACGTCGGAGCTTCAATGAATCCATGCCCAGGGAAGCAAGGCGTTCAGAGTATGGTAGGTGTCTGATGGAGGGTATGCGCTTGGTTGCACGTCTCTGAACAGTTTCCAGGAGGTCAATGTTCCGAGCAAGATAGGGGTTCCAGACTGATGATGCGAATTCCAAGTGTGGTCGCACCATAGCTGTATACAGTTTTAAATAGATGGCTGGAGAGCGGCTAACAAAGGTCTTGCTGAGCGATGCCAAGACACCCTCGGCCTTCTTGACAATCTTAGAGACATGCTTTGTCCAACACAAATCGTTGCTGACAGTAATGCCCAGGTCACGTTCACAAGAGGACTTTTTGATGTCAGTGTTGTGGAGGGAGTATGTGGACGCTGGATTTTTCCTTCCAAAATGCATGGTGGTACACTTGTCCACAGCCAGCTTCAGTTGCCAGTCTGTGATCCATTGCTGCATTGTGTCCAGGTCTGATTGTAGGAAAGAGTTGTAAATTTCAGGATCAGTCCTTTTGATTTCAAGGTACAGCTTGATGTCATCTGCATATTTTAGTACCGTGGCATTCTGTAAGTTGGCATCTATGTCATTAATATATGCCACAAACAAAAGAGGACCAAGAACAGATCCCTGTGGTACACCAGATGACATCTCATATGGTGAAGAATGCTGTCCTAGAACCGTGACTACTTCCCTTCGGCTGAGAATGAAGGATTTCAGCCAGTCGAAAAGATCATCTCTCACACCCATTGCAGAGAGTTTTGCCATAAGTCTTTTGTGTGGCACAGAATTAAAAGCCTTAGCAAAGTCAAGGTAAACAACATCCACCCATGAGCCGCTGTCAGTGATCCGGGTGATGTCCTCAAGGAACTCGATAAGCTGATCACAGCAGCTGGAGTTAGGGATAAATCCAAACTGTGAGGGCCGGATGAGGCTGTGAGAGCTCCAGAAGTTCCAAAGTGTTTCTCTGACACAGGATTTCATCAGTTTGGCCATACAGCTAGTAAGACTGACTGGACGATAGTTGACAGGTGACATGCGGTTGCCCTTTTTGAACAGGGGAATGACACTGGCAGTTTTCCACTGCTCCGGAGTAGCACCATTGCTGAGACAGTATTGAAAGAAAAAAGAAAGCTGGCGCAAAAGGAAATCCCCGCCACGTTTGAGTAGCAGGTATGTCACACCATCAAGACCAGGGGAGGCATAGTTGCACTTATTCTTAAGGTGACGTCGCAACATTGCAGGTGTAAATTCCATAGTTGTTATGGAATTTGATGTTAGAGATGGTGGAGATGGTACATTCTGGTTTTCAACAGTAAAAATACTTGCATAGCACTCAGCAATGAGTTCTGCGCATTCCTTGGGATCGTCAGTGATCTGGCTTGTATGGGGATTGCGAAGAGGACCAACTGGAGAGTGAGGTCTCTGCTTTGAATGAACATATTTCCAGAACACCTTACTGTCAGGATTGGTTGCGATGCACTGTTCAAATTCAAGCACTGCCTTCTTTGTCACTTGCTTGAGATGGTTAGAAGATTTATTCCACTTTTTTCTGTTGGCATCTGATCTATGCAGTTTATATTCCCGTTCAGCGTTCCGACGTTCTTTCCTGGCAAGTCGGACCGCTGAAGTTTCCCAGATTGCACTTTTGGGGTGGTTATTTTTCCGCTTCCGTGGCACTGATGCTGCACACGCTATCCATATTGAGTCCAGGATGCTCTGGAGTATAGAGTTCACATCTCCAGAGTTATACATCTCATGCCAGTTTGGGCGCTGTAGCTCAGTGCAGTACAAGTTCCAATCCGCCCTCTTCCAATCAAAGCAAGCAGATTGGAGATGGCTCTGGTTTTTGTTGCTGCCCTCAAGTGCCAGATTGGCAATGATCATAGCATGATCAGAGTCGCCTAGAGGTTCCTCAGTAGTACAACTGATAACCACTTCAGGAGTAGTGGTGAAGATCAGGTCCAAAGTGTTGTCACCTCTTGTTGGAGAGGTGACTACTTGTGACCAGTTTGAGTCCAGCACTAGTTCAAGGAAATCGTTTGCACCCTGTGGCCAACGAAAGGTTTCCCAATCGATCTCAGGATGATTGAAGTCACCTGCAATAAACACATAAGTGGCTGTTTTCTTGGCAGCAACTCTGAGGATATCGCAAAGCTGTGCGTCCTGATGGAAGTTTGGGGGGCGATAAACAACACCGAGCAGAAGTGTTGACATGGTCATACGTATGTCACAGAAAAAAACTTCTTCCTGTGATTCGTTCAAATCAACGCAAGGAATTACCGAAAAGTTTGAACGAACGTAGACCATCACACCACCACCACGGCGGTTAATGCGGTCCTTGCGGAAAAGGTTGTACCCAGTAATGGTGAAAACCCCATCACAGAGTAAGGAATGTGCCCATGTTTCCGTGACTGTGATGAAGTCAGGGTCGATGCTTCTGACGTAGGATTCGAACAGATGTATCTTGTTGCATAAACTGTGAGCATTTAAGGACAACAATTTGTACCCTGCTCGCAGTTTATGATGGTGTGTAGAGGGTGGCAGGTTGTTCTGGTTTAGTTTCCCAGAGTTGTAGCAGTTTTTACATTGCCAGTTATTGTGGGTAGATCACACTCAGACCAGCTGGTATCTCTCTTCCACGTTTCACCAGCCTTGACAAACCTCCAGATCTGCCCATCATCACGCAGACTGAAACTTTCATCTTGTGCTGAGTTCCGATTCAAGGAAGCTGCAGCACGTAGTTTTGGACGTACATGGGGTGGTAGGCCTGGGCGTGTTCGGAAGGTAATCCGATTTTCACGCCCAGCTTTAGCAGAGGCCAGATGATATGAGGTTGCCTCTGCGGGGTCCGAGAAAGACAGCCTGATGAGTCTGGGTTTGGGACCAGGTCGACCAAGGCGGAGGGCACCCTTTGGGGGAACACAGCCTAGGTCTTTGGCTGAGCTGGCAGCAAATGCCTGAAGATCAGCCTTGTCCTCTGGTACCCCAATGGCAATCACTTCATGGGTAGCAGATTCCGCAGTCTTTTCAGTCTTTCCAGCAAAAGGTACAGGGAGATTCTTTAGCAAGGCATTCCGATAAGACCCCTCATTGTGGGGTCCTACCCGAATGCTTGCCTCTATTCCTGCAACTTCCCTTCTCAGAGCAGAAATCATTAGTTGCAGTTCCGCAAAATCTGTACTGGTCGGTTGTTGTTGTTGTTGCTGCTGCTGCTGCTGTCGTTGTTGGTGATGATGATGTTCCTCCACGGGAATGGCAGGGGAGGACACAGTCGCAGGTTGTTGCTGTTGTTGTTGTTGTTGGTGATGATGATGTTTCTCCACGGGAATGGCAGGGGAGGACACAGTCGCAGGTTGTTGCTGTTGTTGTTGTTGGTGATGATGATGTTCCTCCACGGGAATGGTAGGGGAAGACACAGTCACCAGTTGTTGGTGTCGAGATGTACTGGGAGTGGAAGACATGGGTTGTTGTTGTTTCTGATGTTCTCCCACAGGAATAACAGTAGAAGCCAGTGTCATAGGTTTTTGCCGTTGTTCAGTAACAATGGTAGAGGAAGACACAGTCATTGGTTTTTGTTGTTGTTGTTGTTTTTCAATAACATTAATAACATTCGTGGAGGCAGGCACACAGGCCAGACACTGAAAGGACCAGGATTTTAGCTGGACCATCTCCCATATTCCATCCATCATAGCATTATGATGTCTCTTTTTTTGGCCTGGGATCCTCCGGAAGCCTGTGGCGCATTGAAGGCAGACAGAAATGCGACAGGTTCCACATTCGACCCAGCGATTACGGAACGAGTTTTCGGGTTCCGCACAGATATGGCAGATGTGATTTTCTGGGCAATGTTCTATCTTGGGACATCGGCCGGTTTTGTCGCATATTTCATCGATGGATATCACCATGGCAATTTTGTTATTTCTACCCATCCGTAGAAAAACACAGAATGTAAACGATATAGGTTTAGCGCACTTGATTACGATAGAAATAAAATGTCTGTTTTTTTGTGTATTTTGTTTCCGTTTTCCTAAATGTTGTGTGTGTACAGAAGAGTCTGAATTACATTACATGTAAACAAATAAATATACTGCGTAAGTTAAATGAAACGTACTGTAGAAGGCAGTTGTTTATTAACAGCGAACTCTACTATAGCCACAACCCAGCCTAACAGAATTACAATGTAACCTCTACTATAGCCACAACCCAGTCTAACAGAATTACAATGTAACCTCTACTATAGCCGCAACCTAGCCTAACAGAATTACAATGTAACCTCTACTATAGCCACAACCTAGCCTAACAGAATTACAATGTAACCTCTACTATAGCCACAACCCAGCCTAACAGAATTACAATGTAAACTCTACTATAGCCACAACCCAGCCTAACAGAATTACAATGTAACCTCTACTATAGCCACAACCCAGTCTAACAGAATTACAATGTAACCTCTACTATAGCCACAACCCAGCCTAACAGAATTACAATGTAACCTCTACTATAGCCACAACCCAACCTAACAGAATTACAATGTAACCTCTACTATAGCCACAACCTAGTCTAACAGAATTACAATGTAACCTCTACTATAGCCACAACCCAGCCTAACAGAATTACAATGTAACCTCTACTATAGCCACAACCCAGCCTAACAGAATTACAATGTAACCTCTACTATAGTCACAACCCAACCTAACAGAATTACAATGTAACCTCTACTATAGCCACAACCTAGTCTAACAGAATTACAATGTAACCTCTACTATAGCCACAACCCAGCCTAACAGAATTACAATGTAACCTCTACTATAGCCACAACCCAACCTAACAGAATTACAATGTAACCTCTACTATAGCCACAACCTAGTCTAACAGAATTACAATGTAACCTCTACTATAGCCACAACCCAGCCTAACAGAATTACAATGTAACCTCTACTATAGCCACAACCCAACCTAACAGAATTACTATGTAACCTCTACTATAGCCACAACCTAGCCTAACAGAATTACTATGTAACCTCTACTATAGCCACAACCTAGCCTAACAGAATTACAATGTAACCTCTACTATAGCCACAACCCAGCCTAACAGAATTACAATGTAACCTCTACTATAGCCACAACCCAGCCTAACAGAATTACAATGTAACCTCTACTATAGCCACAACCTAGCCTAACAGAATTACAATGTAACCTCTACTATAGCCACAACCCAGTCTAACAGAATTACAATGTAACCTCTACTATAGCCACAACCCAGCCTAACAGAATTACAATGTAACCTCTACTATAGCCACAACCCAACCTAACAGAATTACAATGTAACCTCTACTATAGCCACAACCTAGCCTAACAGAATTACAATGTAACCTCTACTATAGCCACAACCCAACCTAACAGAATTACAATGTAACCTCGACTATAGCCACAACCTAGCCTAACAGAATTACAATGTAACCTCTACTATAGCCACAACCTAGCCTAACAGAATTACAATGTAACCGCTACTATAGCCACAACCAAGTCTAACAGAATTACAATGTAACCTCTACTATAGCCACAACCTAGCCTAACAGAATTACAATGTAACCTCTACTATAGCCACAACCTAGCCTAACAGAATTACAATGTAACCTCTACTATAGCCACAACCCAGTCTAACAGAATTACAATGTAACCTCCACTATAGCCACAACCTAGCCTAACAGAATTACAATGTAACCGCTACTATAGCCACAACCCAGTCTAACAGAATTACAATGTAACCTCTACTATAGCCACAACCTAGCCTAACAGAATTACTATGTAACCTCTACTATAGCCACAACCCAGTCTAACAGAATTACAATGTAACCTCTACTATAGCCACAACCTAGCCTAACAGAATTACATTGTAACCTCTACTATAGCCACAACCCAGCCTAACAGAATTACAATGTAACCTCTACTATAGCCACAACCCAGTCTAACAGAATTACAATGTAACCTCTACTATAGCCACAACCCAGTCTAGCAGAATTACAATGTAACCTCTACTATAGCCACAACCCAACCTAACAGAATTACAATGTAACCTCTACTATAGCCACAACCTAGCCTAACAGAATTACAATGTAACCTCTACTATAGCCACAACCTAGCCTAACAGAATTACAATGTAACCTCTACTATAGCCACAACCTAGTCTAACAGAATTACAATGTAACCTCTACTATAGCCACAACCCAGTCTAACAGAATTACAATGTAACCTCTACTATAGCCACAACCTAGTCTAACAGAATTACAATGTAACCTCTACTATAGCCACAACCCAGTCTAACAGAATTACAATGTAACCTCTACTATAGCCACAACCTAGCCTAACAGAATTACAATGTAACCTCTACTATAGCCACAACCTAGCCTAACAGAATTACAATGTAACATCTACTATAGCCACAACCCAGCCTAACAGAATTACAATGTAACCTCTACTATAGCCACAACCTAGTCTAACAGAATTACAATGTAACCTCTACTATAGCCACAACCTAGTCTAACAGAATTACAATGTAACCTCTACTATAGCCACAACCCAGTCTAACAGAAATACAATGTAACCTCTACTATAGCCACAACCCAGCCTAACAGAATTACAATGTAACCTCTACTATAGCCACAACCTAGTCTAACAAAATTACAATGTAACCTCTACTATAGCCACAACCTAGCCTAAGAGAATTACAATGTAACCTCTACTATAGCCACAACCTAGCCTAACAGAATTACAATGTAACCTCTACTATAGTCACAACCCAGTCTAACAGAATTACAATGTAACCTCTACTATAGCCACAACCCAGTCTAACAGAAATACAATGTAACCTCTACTATAGCCACAACCCAGCCTAACAGAATTACAATGTAACCTCTACTATAGCCACAACCCAGTCTAACAGAATTACAATGTAACCTCTACTATAGCCACAACCTAGTCTAACAAAATTACAATGTAACCTCTACTATAGCCACAACCTAGCCTAACAGAATTACAATGTAACCTCTACTATAGCCACAACCTAGCCTAACAGAATTACAATGTAACCTCTACTATAGTCACAACCCAGTCTAACAGAATTACAATGTAGCCTCTACTATAGCCACAACCCATGTGTAACAGAATTACAATGTAACCTCTACTATAGCCACAACCTAGCCTAACAGAATTACAATGTAACCTCTACTATAGCCACAACCCAGCCTAACAGAATTACAATGTAACCTCTACTATAGCCACAACCCAACCTAACAGAATTACTATGTAACCTCTACTATAGCCACAACCTAGCCTAACAGAATTACTATGTAACCTCTACTATAGCCACAACCTAGCCTAACAGAATTACAATGTAACCTCTACTATAGCCACAACCCAGCCTAACAGAATTACAATGTAACCTCTACTATAGCCACAACCCAGTCTAACAGAATTACAATGTAACCTCTACTATAGCCACAACCCAGCCTAACAGAATTACAATGTAACCTCTACTATAGCCACAACCTAGCCTAACAGAATTACAATGTAACGCCTACTATAGCCACAACCTAGCCTAACAGAATTACAATGTAACCTCTACTATAGCCACAACCTAGCCTAACAGAATTACAATGTAACCGCTACTATAGCCACAACCCAGTCTAACAGAATTACAATGTAACCTCTACTATAGCCACAACCTAGCCTAACAGAATTACAATGTAACCTCTACTATAGCCACAACCTAGCCTAACAGAATTACAATGTAACCTCTACTATAGCCACAACCCAGTCTAACAGAATTACAATGTAACCTCTACTATAGCCACAACCCAGCCTAACAGAATTACAATGTAACCTCTACTATAGCCACAACCCAGCCTAACAGAATTACAATGTAACCTCTACTATAGCCACAACCTAGCCTAACAGAATTACAATGTAACCTCTACTATAGCCACAACCCAGCCTAACAGAATTACAATGTAACCTCTACTATAGCCACAACCCAGTCTAACAGAATTACAATGTAACCTCTACTATAGCCACAACCCAGTCTAGGAGAATTACAATGTAACCTCTACTATAGCCACAACCCAACCTAACAGAATTACAATGTAACCTCTACTATAGCCACAACCTAGCCTAACAGAATTACAATGTAACCTCTACTATAGCCACAACCTAGCCTAACAGAATTACAATGTAACCTCTACTATAGCCACAACCTAGTCTAACAGAATTACAATGTAACCTCTACTATAGCCACAACCCAGTCTAACAGAATTACAATGTAACCTCTACTATAGCCACAACCTAGTCTAACAGAATTACAATGTAACCTCTACTATAGCCACAACCCAGTCTAACAGAATTACAATGTAACCTCTACTATAGCCACAACCTAGTCTAACAGAATTACAATGTAACCTCTACTATAGCCACAACCCAGTCTAACAGAAATACAATGTAACCTCTACTATAGCCACAACCCAGCCTAACAGAATTACAATGTAACCTCTACTATAGCCACAACCTAGTCTAACAAAATTACAATGTAACCTCTACTATAGCCACAACCTAGCCTAAGAGAATTACAATGTAACCTCTACTATAGCCACAACCTAGCCTAACAGAATTACAATGTAACCTCTACTATAGTCACAACCCAGTCTAACAGAATTACAATGTAGCCTCTACTATAGCCACAACCCATGTGTAACAGAATTACAATGTAACCTCTACTATAGCCACAACCTAGCCTAACAGAATTACAATGTAACCTCTAGTATAGCCACAACCTAGCCTAACAGAATTACAATGTAACCTCTACTATAGCCACAACCCAGTCTAACAGAATTACAATGTAACCTCTACTATAGCCACAACCTAGTCTAACAAAATTACAATGTAACCTCTACTATAGCCACAACCTAGCCTAACAGAATTACAATGTAACCTCTACTATAGCCACAACCTAGCCTAACAGAATTACAATGTAACCTCTACTATAGTCACAACCCAGTCTAACAGAATTACAATGTAGCCTCTACTATAGCCACAACCCATGTGTAACAGAATTACAATGTAACCTCTACTATAGCCATAACCTAGCCTAACAGAATTACAATGTAACCTCTACTATAGCCACAACCCAGCCTAACAGAATTACAATGTAACCTCTACTATAGCCACAACCCAACCTAACAGAATTACTATGTAACCTCTACTATAGCCACAACCTAGCCTAACAGAATTACTATGTAACCTCTACTATAGCCACAACCTAGCCTAACAGAATTACAATGTAACCTCTACTATAGCCACAACCCAGCCTAACAGAATTACAATGTAACCTCTACTATAGCCACAACCCAGTCTAACAGAATTACAATGTAACCTCTACTATAGCCACAACCCAGCCTAACAGAATTACAATGTAACCTCTACTATAGCCACAACCTAGCCTAACAGAATTACAATGTAACGCCTACTATAGCCACAACCTAGCCTAACAGAATTACAATGTAACCTCTACTATAGCCACAACCTAGCCTAACAGAATTACAATGTAACCGCTACTATAGCCACAACCCAGTCTAACAGAATTACAATGTAACCTCTACTATAGCCACAACCTAGCCTAACAGAATTACAATGTAACCTCTACTATAGCCACAACCTAGCCTAACAGAATTACAATGTAACCTCTACTATAGCCACAACCCAGTCTAACAGAATTACAATGTAACCTCTACTATAGCCACAACCCAGCCTAACAGAATTACAATGTAACCTCTACTATAGCCACAACCCAGCCTAACAGAATTACAATGTAACCTCTACTATAGCCACAACCTAGCCTAACAGAATTACAATGTAACCTCTACTATAGCCACAACCCAGTCTAACAGAATTACAATGTAACCTCTACTATAGCCACAACCCAGCCTAACAGAATTACAATGTAACCTCTACTATAGCCACAACCCAACCTAACAGAATTACAATGTAACCTCTACTATAGCCACAACCCATGTGTAACAGAATTACAATGTAACCTCTACTATAGCCACAACCTAGCCTAACAGAATTACAATGTAACCTCTAGTATAGCCACAACCCAGCCTAACAGAATTACAATGTAACCTCTACTATAGCCACAACCCAACCTAACAGAATTACAATGTAGCCTCTACTATAGCCACAACCCATGTGTAACAGAATTACAATGTAACCTCTACTATAGCCACAACCTAGCCTAACAGAATTACAATGTAACCTCTAGTATAGCCACAACCTAGCCTAACAGAATTACAATGTAACCTCTACTATAGCCACAACCCAGTCTAACAGAATTACAATGTAACCTCTACTATAGCCACAACCTAGTCTAACAAAATTACAATGTAACCTCTACTATAGCCACAACCTAGCCTAACAGAATTACAATGTAACCTCTACTATAGCCACAACCTAGCCTAACAGAATTACAATGTAACCTCTACTATAGTCACAACCCAGTCTAACAGAATTACAATGTAGCCTCTACTATAGCCACAACCCATGTGTAACAGAATTACAATGTAACCTCTACTATAGCCACAACCCAGCCTAACAGAATTACAATGTAACCTCTACTATAGCCACAACCCAGTCTAACAGAATTACAATGTAACCTCTACTATAGCCACAACCCAGCCTAACAGAATTACAATGTAACCTCTACTATAGCCACAACCTAGCCTAACAGAATTACAATGTAACGCCTACTATAGCCACAACCTAGCCTAACAGAATTACAATGTAACCTCTACTATAGCCACAACCTAGCCTAACAGAATTACAATGTAACCGCTACTATAGCCACAACCCAGTCTAACAGAATTACAATGTAACCTCTACTATAGCCACAACCTAGCCTAACAGAATTACAATGTAACCTCTACTATAGCCACAACCTAGCCTAACAGAATTACAATGTAACCTCTACTATAGCCACAACCCAGTCTAACAGAATTACAATGTAACCTCTACTATAGCCACAACCCAGCCTAACAGAATTACAATGTAACCTCTACTATAGCCACAACCCAGCCTAACAGAATTACAATGTAACCTCTACTATAGCCACAACCTAGCCTAACAGAATTACAATGTAACCTCTACTATAGCCACAACCCAGTCTAACAGAATTACAATGTAACCTCTACTATAGCCACAACCCAGCCTAACAGAATTACAATGTAACCTCTACTATAGCCACAACCCAACCTAACAGAATTACAATGTAACCTCTACTATAGCCACAACCTAGCCTAACAGAATTACAATGTAACCTCTACTATAGCCACAACCCAACCTAACAGAATTACAATGTAACCTCGACTATAGCCACAACCTAGCCTAACAGAATTACAATGTAACCTCTACTATAGCCACAACCTAGCCTAACAGAATTACAATGTAACCGCTACTATAGCCACAACCCAGTCTAACAGAATTACAATGTAACCTCTACTATAGCCACAACCTAGCCTAACAGAATTACAATGTAACCTCTACTATAGCCACAACCTAGCCTAACAGAATTACAATGTAACCTCTACTATAGCCACAACCCAGTCTAACAGAATTACAATGTAACCTCCACTATAGCCACAACCAAGCCTAACAGAATTACAATATAACCTCTACTATAGCCACAACCTAGTCTAACAAAATTACAATGTAACCTCTACTATAGCCACAACCTAGCCTAACAGAATTACAATGTAACCTCTACTATAGCCACAACCCAGCCTAACAGAATTACAATGTAACCTCTACTATAGCCACAACCCAGTCTAACAGAATTACAATGTAACCTCTACTATAGCCACAACCCAGCCTAACAGAATTACAATGTAACCTCTACTATAGCCACAACCTAGCCTAACAGAATTACAATGTAACGCCTACTATAGCCACAACCTAGCCTAACAGAATTACAATGTAACCTCTACTATAGCCACAACCTAGCCTAACAGAATTACAATGTAACCGCTACTATAGCCACAACCCAGTCTAACAGAATTACAATGTAACCTCTACTATAGCCACAACCTAGCCTAACAGAATTACAATGTAACCTCTACTATAGCCACAACCTAGCCTAACAGAATTACAATGTAACCTCTACTATAGCCACAACCCAGTCTAACAGAATTACAATGTAACCTCTACTATAGCCACAACCCAGCCTAACAGAATTACAATGTAACCTCTACTATAGCCACAACCCAGCCTAACAGAATTACAATGTAACCTCTACTATAGCCACAACCTAGCCTAACAGAATTACAATGTAACCTCTACTATAGCCACAACCCAGTCTAACAGAATTACAATGTAACCTCTACTATAGCCACAACCCAGCCTAACAGAATTACAATGTAACCTCTACTATAGCCACAACCCAACCTAACAGAATTACAATGTAACCTCTACTATAGCCACAACCTAGCCTAACAGAATTACAATGTAACCTCTACTATAGCCACAACCCAACCTAACAGAATTACAATGTAACCTCGACTATAGCCACAACCTAGCCTAACAGAATTACAATGTAACCTCTACTATAGCCACAACCTAGCCTAACAGAATTACAATGTAACCGCTACTATAGCCACAACCCAGTCTAACAGAATTACAATGTAACCTCTACTATAGCCACAACCTAGCCTAACAGAATTACAATGTAACCTCTACTATAGCCACAACCTAGCCTAACAGAATTACAATGTAACCTCTACTATAGCCACAACCCAGTCTAACAGAATTACAATGTAACCTCCACTATAGCCACAACCAAGCCTAACAGAATTACAATATAACCGCTACTATAGCCACAACCCAGTCTAGCAGAATTACAATGTAACCTCTACTATAGCCACAACCTAGCCTAACAGAATTACTATGTAACCTCTACTATAGCCACAACCCAGTCTAACAGAATTACAATGTAACCTCTACTATAGCCACAACCTAGCCTAACAGAATTACAATGTAACCTCTACTATAGCCACAACCCAGCCTAACAGAATTACAATGTAACCTCTACTATAGCCACAACCCAGTCTAACAGAATTACAATGTAACCTCTACTATAGCCACAACCCAGTCTAGCAGAATTACAATGTAACCTCTACTATAGCCACAACCCAACCTAACAGAATTACAATGTAACCTCTACTATAGCCACAACCTAGCCTAACAGAATTACAATGTAACCTCTACTATAGCCACAACCTAGCCTAACAGAATTACAATGTAACCTCTACTATAGCCACAACCTAGTCTAACAGAATTACAATGTAACCTCTACTATAGCCACAACCCAGTCTAACAGAATTACAATGTAACCTCTACTATAGCCACAACCTAGTCTAACAGAATTACAATGTAACCTCTACTATAGCCACAACCCAGTCTAACAGAATTACAATGTAACCTCTACTATAGCCACAACCTAGCCTAACAGAATTACAATGTGACCTCTACTATAGCCACAACCTAGCCTAACAGAATTACAATGTAACCTCTACTATAGCCACAACCCAGCCTAACAGAATTACAATGTAACCTCTACTATAGCCACAACCTAGTCTAACAGAATTACAATGTAACCTCTACTATAGCCACAACCTAGTCTAACAGAATTACAATGTAACCTCTACTATAGCCACAACCTAGCCTAACAGAATTACAACGTAACCTCTACTATAGCCACAACCTAGCCTAACAGAATTACAATGTAACCTCTACTATAGCCACAACCCAGCCTAACAGAATTACAATGTAACCTCTACTATAGCCACAACCCAGTCTAACAGAATTACAATGTAACCTCTACTATAGCCACAACCCAGCCTAACAGAATTACAATGTAACCTCTACTATAGCCACAACCTAGCCTAACAGAATTACAATGTAACGCCTACTATAGCCACAACCTAGCCTAACAGAATTACAATGTAACCTCTACTATAGCCACAACCTAGCCTAACAGAATTACAATGTAACCGCTACTATAGCCACAACCCAGTCTAACAGAATTACAATGTAACCTCTACTATAGCCACAACCTAGCCTAACAGAATTACAATGTAACCTCTACTATAGCCACAACCTAGCCTAACAGAATTACAATGTAACCTCTACTATAGCCACAACCCAGTCTAACAGAATTACAATGTAACCTCTACTATAGCCACAACCCAGCCTAACAGAATTACAATGTAACCTCTACTATAGCCACAACCCAGCCTAACAGAATTACAATGTAACCTCTACTATAGCCACAACCTAGCCTAACAGAATTACAATGTAACCTCTACTATAGCCACAACCCAGTCTAACAGAATTACAATGTAACCTCTACTATAGCCACAACCCAGACTAACAGAATTACAATGTAACCTCTACTATAGCCACAACCCAACCTAACAGAATTACAATGTAACCTCTACTATAGCCACAACCTAGCCTAACAGAATTACAATGTAACCTCTACTATAGCCACAACCCAACCTAACAGAATTACAATGTAACCTCGACTATAGCCACAACCTAGCCTAACAGAATTACAATGTAACCTCTACTATAGCCACAACCTAGCCTAACAGAATTACAATGTAACCGCTACTATAGCCACAACCCAGTCTAACAGAATTACAATGTAACCTCTACTATAGCCACAACCTAGCCTAACAGAATTACAATGTAACCTCTACTATAGCCACAACCTAGCCTAACAGAATTACAATGTAACCTCTACTATAGCCACAACCCAGTCTAACAGAATTACAATGTAACCTCCACTATAGCCACAACCAAGCCTAACAGAATTACAATATAACCTCTACTATAGCCACAACCTAGTCTAACAAAATTACAATGTAACCTCTACTATAGCCACAACCTAGCCTAAGAGAATTACAATGTAACCTCTACTATAGCCACAACCTAGCCTAACAGAATTACAATGTAACCTCTACTATAGTCACAACCCAGTCTAACAGAATTACAATGTAGCCTCTACTATAGCCACAACCCATGTGTAACAGAATTACAATGTAACCTCTACTATAGCCACAACCTAGCCTAACAGAATTACAATGTAACCTCTAGTATAGCCACAACCTAGCCTAACAGAATTACAATGTAACCTCTACTATAGCCACAACCCAGTCTAACAGAATTACAATGTAACCTCTACTATAGCCACAACCTAGTCTAACAAAATTACAATGTAACCTCTACTATAGCCACAACCTAGCCTAACAGAATTACAATGTAACCTCTACTATAGCCA
This sequence comes from Eledone cirrhosa, assembly GCA_964016885.1. Classification (NCBI taxonomy): domain Eukaryota; kingdom Metazoa; phylum Mollusca; class Cephalopoda; order Octopoda; family Eledonidae; genus Eledone; species Eledone cirrhosa. Next base: position 46,662,464 of record OZ024740.1, read on the forward strand.
CAACCTAGCCTAACAGAATTACAATGTAACCTCTACTATAGTCACAACCCAGTCTAACAGAATTACAATGTAGCCTCTACTATAGCCACAACCCATGTGTAACAGAATTACAATGTAACCTCTACTATAGCCATAACCTAGCCTAACAGAATTACAATGTAACCTCTACTATAGCCACAACCCAGCCTAACAGAATTACAATGTAACCTCTACTATAGCCACAACCTAGCCTAACAGAATTACTATGTAACCTCTACTATAGCCACAACCTAGCCTAACAGAATTACTATGTAACCTCTACTATAGCCACAACCTAGCCTAACAGAATTACAATGTAACCTCTACTATAGCCACAACCCAGCCTAACAGAATTACAATGTAACCTCTACTATAGCCACAACCCAGTCTAACAGAATTACAATGTAACCTCTACTATAGCCACAACCCAGCCTAACAGAATTACAATGTAACCTCTACTATAGCCACAACCTAGCCTAACAGAATTACAATGTAACGCCTACTATAGCCACAACCTAGCCTAACAGAATTACAATGTAACCTCTACTATAGCCACAACCTAGCCTAACAGAATTACAATGTAACCGCTACTATAGCCACAACCCAGTCTAACAGAATTACAATGTAACCTCTACTATAGCCACAACCTAGCCTAACAGAATTACAATGTAACCTCTACTATAGCCACAACCTAGCCTAACAGAATTACAATGTAACCTCTACTATAGCCACAACCCAGTCTAACAGAATTACAATGTAACCTCTACTATAGCCACAACCCAGCCTAACAGAATTACAATGTAACCTCTACTATAGCCACAACCCAGCCTAACAGAATTACAATGTAACCTCTACTATAGCCACAACCTAGCCTAACAGAATTACAATGTAACCTCTACTATAGCCACAACCCAGTCTAACAGAATTACAATGTAACCTCTACTATAGCCACAACCCAGCCTAACAGAATTACAATGTAACCTCTACTATAGCCACAACCCAACCTAACAGAATTACAATGTAACCTCTACTATAGCCACAACCTAGCCTAACAGAATTACAATGTAACCTCTACTATAGCCACAACCCAACCTAACAGAATTACAATGTAACCTCGACTATAGCCACAACCTAGCCTAACAGAATTACAATGTAACCTCTACTATAGCCACAACCTAGCCTAACAGAATTACAATGTAACCGCTACTATAGCCACAACCCAGTCTAACAGAATTACAATGTAACCTCTACTATAGCCACAACCTAGCCTAACAGAATTACAATGTAACCTCTACTATAGCCACAACCTAGCCTAACAGAATTACAATGTAACCTCTACTATAGCCACAACCCAGTCTAACAGAATTACAATGTAACCTCCACTATAGCCACAACCAAGCCTAACAGAATTACAATATAACCGCTACTATAGCCACAACCCAGTCTAGCAGAATTACAATGTAACCTCTACTATAGCCACAACCTAGCCTAACAGAATTACTATGTAACCTCTACTATAGCCACAACCCAGTCTAACAGAATTACAATGTAACCTCTACTATAGCCACAACCTAGCCTAACAGAATTACAATGTAACCTCTACTATAGCCACAACCCAGCCTAACAGAATTACAATGTAACCTCTACTATAGCCACAACCCAGTCTAACAGAATTACAATGTAACCTCTACTATAGCCACAACCCAGTCTAGCAGAATTACAATGTAACCTCTACTATAGCCACAACCCAACCTAACAGAATTACAATGTAACCTCTACTATAGCCACAACCTAGCCTAACAGAATTACAATGTAACCTCTACTATAGCCACAACCTAGCCTAACAGAATTACAATGTAACCTCTACTATAGCCACAACCTAGTCTAACAGAATTACAATGTAACCTCTACTATAGCCACAACCCAGTCTAACAGAATTACAATGTAACCTCTACTATAGCCACAACCTAGTCTAACAGAATTACAATGTAACCTCTACTATAGCCACAACCCAGTCTAACAGAATTACAATGTAACCTCTACTATAGCCACAACCTAGCCTAACAGAATTACAATGTAACCTCTACTATAGCCACAACCTAGCCTAACAGAATTACAATGTAACCTCTACTATAGCCACAACCCAGCCTAACAGAATTACAATGTAACCTCTACTATAGCCACAACCTAGTCTAACAGAATTACAATGTAACCTCTACTATAGCCACAACCTAGTCTAACAGAATTACAATGTAACCTCTACTATAGCCACAACCTAGCCTAACAGAATTACAACGTAACCTCTACTATAGCCACAACCTAGCCTAACAGAATTACAATGTAACCTCTACTATAGCCACAACCCAGTCTAACAGAATTACAATGTAACCTCTACTATAGTCACAACCCAGTCTAACAGAATTACAATGTAGCCTCTACTATAGCCACAACCCATGTGTAACAGAATTACAATGTAACCTCTACTATAGCCATAACCTAGCCTAACAGAATTACAATGTAACCTCTACTATAGCCACAACCCAGCCTAACAGAATTACAATGTAACCTCTACTATAGCCACAACCTAGCCTAACAGAATTACTATGTAACCTCTACTATAGCCACAACCTAGCCTAACAGAATTACTATGTAACCTCTACTATAGCCACAACCTAGCCTAACAGAATTACAATGTAACCTCTACTATAGCCACAACCCAGCCTAACAGAATTACAATGTAACCTCTACTATAGCCACAACCCAGTCTAACAGAATTACAATGTAACCTCTACTATAGCCACAACCCAGCCTAACAGAATTACAATGTAACCTCTACTATAGCCACAACCTAGCCTAACAGAATTACAATGTAACGCCTACTATAGCCACAACCTAGCCTAACAGAATTACAATGTAACCTCTACTATAGCCACAACCTAGCCTAACAGAATTACAATGTAACCGCTACTATAGCCACAACCCAGTCTAACAGAATTACAATGTAACCTCTACTATAGCCACAACCTAGCCTAACAGAATTACAATGTAACCTCTACTATAGCCACAACCTAGCCTAACAGAATTACAATGTAACCTCTACTATAGCCACAACCCAGTCTAACAGAATTACAATGTAACCTCTACTATAGCCACAACCCAGCCTAACAGAATTACAATGTAACCTCTACTATAGCCACAACCCAGCCTAACAGAATTACAATGTAACCTCTACTATAGCCACAACCTAGCCTAACAGAATTACAATGTAACCTCTACTATAGCCACAACCCAGTCTAACAGAATTACAATGTAACCTCTACTATAGCCACAACCCAGCCTAACAGAATTACAATGTAACCTCTACTATAGCCACAACCCAACCTAACAGAATTACAATGTAACCTCTACTATAGCCACAACCTAGCCTAACAGAATTACAATGTAACCTCTACTATAGCCACAACCCAACCTAACAGAATTACAATGTAACCTCGACTATAGCCACAACCTAGCCTAACAGAATTACAATGTAACCTCTACTATAGCCACAACCTAGCCTAACAGAATTACAATGTAACCGCTACTATAGCCACAACCCAGTCTAACAGAATTACAATGTAACCTCTACTATAGCCACAACCTAGCCTAACAGAATTACAATGTAACCTCTACTATAGCCACAACCTAGCCTAACAGAATTACAATGTAACCTCTACTATAGCCACAACCCAGTCTAACAGAATTACAATGTAACCTCCACTATAGCCACAACCAAGCCTAACAGAATTACAATATAACCGCTACTATAGCCACAACCCAGTCTAGCAGAATTACAATGTAACCTCTACTATAGCCACAACCTAGCCTAACAGAATTACTATGTAACCTCTACTATAGCCACAACCCAGTCTAACAGAATTACAATGTAACCTCTACTATAGCCACAACCTAGCCTAACAGAATTACAATGTAACCTCTACTATAGCCACAACCCAGCCTAACAGAATTACAATGTAACCTCTACTATAGCCACAACCCAGTCTAACAGAATTACAATGTAACCTCTACTATAGCCACAACCCAGTCTAGCAGAATTACAATGTAACCTCTACTATAGCCACAACCCAACCTAACAGAATTACAATGTAACCTCTACTATAGCCACAACCTAGCCTAACAGAATTACAATGTAACCTCTACTATAGCCACAACCTAGCCTAACAGAATTACAATGTAACCTCTACTATAGCCACAACCTAGTCTAACAGAATTACAATGTAACCTCTACTATAGCCACAACCCAGTCTAACAGAATTACAATGTAACCTCTACTATAGCCACAACCTAGTCTAACAGAATTACAATGTAACCTCTACTATAGCCACAACCCAGTCTAACAGAATTACAATGTAACCTCTACTATAGCCACAACCTAGCCTAACAGAATTACAATGTAACCTCTACTATAGCCACAACCTAGCCTAACAGAATTACAATGTAACCTCTACTATAGCCACAACCCAGCCTAACAGAATTACAATGTAACCTCTACTATAGCCACAACCTAGTCTAACAGAATTACAATGTAACCTCTACTATAGCCACAACCTAGTCTAACAGAATTACAATGTAACCTCTACTATAGCCACAACCTAGCCTAACAGAATTACAACGTAACCTCTACTATAGCCACAACCTAGCCTAACAGAATTACAATGTAACCTCTACTATAGCCACAACCCAGCCTAACAGAATTACAATGTAACCTCTACTATAGCCACAACCTAGCCTAACAGAATTACAATGTAACCTCTACTATAGCCACAACCCAGCCTAACAGAATTACAATGTAACCTCTACTATAGCCACAACCTAGTCTAACAGAATTACAATGTAACCTCTACTATAGCCACAACCTAGTCTAACAGAATTACAATGTAACCTCTACTATAGCCACAACCTAGCCTAACAGAATTACAATGTAACCTCTACTATAGTCACAACCCAGTCTAACAGAATTACAATGTAGCCTCTACTATAGCCACAACCCATGTGTAACAGAATTACAATGTAACCTCTACTATAGCCACAACCTAGCCTAACAGAATTACAATGTAACCTCTACTATAGTCACAACCCAGTCTAACAGAATTACAATGTAGCCTCTACTATAGCCACAACCCATGTGTAACAGAATTACAATGTAACCTCTACTATAGCCACAACCTAGTCTAACAGAATTACAATGTAACCTCTACTATAGCCACAACCTAGCCTAACAGAATTACAATGTAACCTCTACTATAGCCACAACCTAGCCTAACAGAATTACAATGTAACCTCTACTATAGCCACAACCCATGTGTAACAGAATTACAATGTAACCTCTACTATAGCCACAACCTAGCCTAACAGAATTACAATGTAACCTCTAGTATAGCCACAACCTAGCCTAACAGAATTACAATGTAACCTCTACTATAGCCACAACCCAGTCTAACAGAATTACAATGTAACCTCTACTATAGCCACAACCTAGTCTAACAAAATTACAATCTAACCTCTACTATAGCCACAATCTAGGCTAACAGAATTACAATGTAACCTCTACTATAGCCACAACCTAGCCTAACAGAATTACAATGTAACCTCTACTATAGCCACAACCCAACCTAACAGAATTACTATGTAACCTCTACTATAGCCACAACCTAGCCTAACAGAATTACAATGTAACCTCTACTATAGCCACAACCCAGCCTAACAGAATTACAATGTAACCTCTACTATAGCCACAACCTAGTCTAACAGAATTACAATGTAACCTCTACTATAGCCACAACCCAGCCTAACAGAATTACAATGTAACCTCTACTATAGCCACAACCCAGTCTAACATAATTACAATGTAACCTCTACTATAGCCACAACCCAGTCTAACAGAATTACAATGTAACCTCTACTATAGCCACAACTTAGCCTAACAGAATTACAATGTAACCTCTACTATAGCCACAACCCAACCTAACAGAATTACTATGTAACCTCTACTATAGCCACAACCTAGCCTAACAGAATTACTATGTAACCTCTACTATAGCCACAACCCAGCCTAACAGAATTACAACGTAACCTCTACTATAGCCACAACCCAACCTAACAGAATTACAACGTAACCTCTACTATAGCCACAACCCATGTGTAACAGAATTACAATGTAACCTCTACTATAGCCACAACCTAGCCTAACAGAATTACAATGTAACCTCTACTATAGCCACAACCCAGTCTAACAGAATTACAATGTAACCTCTACTATAGCCACAACCCAGCCTAACAGAATTACAATGTAACCTCTACTATAGCCACAACCCAGCCTAACAGAATTACAATGTAACCTCTACTATAGCCACAACCCAGTCTAACAGAATTACAATGTAACCTCTACTATAGCCACAACCCAGCCTAACAGAATTACAATGTAACCTCTACTATAGCCACAACCTAGCCTAACAGAATTACAATGTAACCTCTACTATAGCCACAACCCAGCCTAACAGAATTACAATGTAACCTCTACTATAGCCACAACCTAGTCTAACAGAATTACAATGTAACCTCTACTATAGCCACAACCTAGTCTAACAGAATTACAATGTAACCTCTACTATAGCCACAACCTAGCCTAACAGAATTACAATGTAACCTCTACTATAGTCACAACCCAGTCTAACAGAATTACAATGTAGCCTCTACTATAGCCACAACCCATGTGTAACAGAATTACAATGTAACCTCTACTATAGCCACAACCTAGCCTAACAGAATTACAATGTAACCTCTACTATAGTCACAACCCAGTCTAACAGAATTACAATGTAGCCTCTACTATAGCCACAACCCATGTGTAACAGAATTACAATGTAACCTCTACTATAGCCACAACCTAGTCTAACAGAATTACAATGTAACCTCTACTATAGCCACAACCTAGCCTAACAGAATTACAATGTAACCTCTACTATAGCCACAACCTAGCCTAACAGAATTACAATGTAACCTCTACTATAGCCACAACCCATGTGTAACAGAATTACAATGTAACCTCTACTATAGCCACAACCTAGCCTAACAGAATTACAATGTAACCTCTAGTATAGCCACAACCTAGCCTAACAGAATTACAATGTAACCTCTACTATAGCCACAACCCAGTCTAACAGAATTACAATGTAACCTCTACTATAGCCACAACCTAGTCTAACAAAATTACAATCTAACCTCTACTATAGCCACAACCTAGGCTAACAGAATTACAATGTAACCTCTACTATAGCCACAACCTAGCCTAACAGAATTACAATGTAACCTCTACTATAGCCACAACCCAGTCTAACAGAATTACAATGTAACCTCCACTATAGCCACAACCTAGCCTAACAGAATTACAATGTAACCGCTACTATAGCCACAACCCAGTCTAACAGAATTACAATGTAACCTCTACTATAGCCACAACCTAGCCTAACAGAATTACTATGTAACCTCTACTATAGCCACAACCCAGTCTAACAGAATTACAATGTAACCTCTACTATAGCCACAACCTAGCCTAACAGAATTACAATGTAACCTCTACTATAGCCACAACCCAGCCTAACAGAATTACAATGTAACCTCTACTATAGCCACAACCCAGTCTAACAGAATTACAATGTAACCTCTACTATAGCCACAACCCAGTCTAGCAGAATTACAATGTAACCTCTACTATAGCCACAACCCAACCTAACAGAATTACAATGTAACCTCTACTATAGCCACAACCTAGCCTAACAGAATTACAATGTAACCTCTACTATAGCCACAACCTAGCCTAACAGAATTACAATGTAACCTCTACTATAGCCACAACCTCGTCTAACAGAATTACAATGTAACCTCTACTATAGCCACAACCCAGTCTAACAGAATTACAATGTAACCTCTACTATAGCCACAACCTAGTCTAACAGAATTACAATGTAACCTCTACTATAGCCACAACCCAGTCTAACAGAATTACAATGTAACCTCTACTATAGCCACAACCTAGCCTAACAGAATTACAATGTAACCTCTACTATAGCCACAACCTAGCCTAACAGAATTACAATGTAACCTCTACTATAGCCACAACCCAGCCTAACAGAATTACAATGTAACCTCTACTATAGCCACAACCTAGTCTAACAGAATTACAATGTAACCTCTACTATAGCCACAACCTAGTCTAACAGAATTACAATGTAACCTCTACTATAGCCACAACCTAGTCTAACAGAATTACAATGTAACCTCTACTATAGCCACAACCTAGTCTAACAGAATTACAATGTAACCTCTACTATAGCCACAACCCAGTCTAACAGAAATACAATGTAACCTCTACTATAGCCACAACCCAGCCTAACAGAATTACAATGTAACCTCTACTATAGCCACAACCTAGTCTAACAAAATTACAATGTAACCTCTACTATAGCCACAACCTAGCCTAACAGAATTACAATGTAACCTCTACTATAGCCACAACCTAGCCTAACAGAATTACAATGTAACCTCTACTATAGTCACAACCCAGTCTAACAGAATTACAATGTAGCCTCTACTATAGCCACAACCCATGTGTAACAGAATTACAATGTAACCTCTACTATAGCCACAACCCAGCCTAACAGAATTACAATGTAACCTCTACTATAGCCACAACCTAGCCTAACAGAATTACAATGTAACCTCTAGTATAGACACAACCTAGCCTAACAGAATTACAATGTAACCTCTACTATAGCCACAACCCAGTCTAACAGAATTACAATGTAACCTCTACTATAGCCACAACCCAGTCTAGCAGAATTACAATGTAACCTCTACTATAGCCACAACCCAACCTAACAGAATTACAATGTAACCTCTACTATAGCCACAACCTAGCCTAACAGAATTACAATGTAACCTCTACTATAGCCACAACCTAGCCTAACAGAATTACAATGTAACCTCTACTATAGCCACAACCTCGTCTAACAGAATTACAATGTAACCTCTACTATAGCCACAACCCAGTCTAACAGAATTACAATGTAACCTCTACTATAGCCACAACCTAGTCTAACAGAATTACAATGTAACCTCTACTATAGCCACAACCCAGTCTAACAGAATTACAATGTAACCTCTACTATAGCCACAACCTAGCCTAACAGAATTACAATGTAACCTCTACTATAGCCACAACCTAGCCTAACAGAATTACAATGTAACCTCTACTATAGCCACAACCCAGCCTAACAGAATTACAATGTAACCTCTACTATAGCCACAACCTAGTGTAACAGAATTACAATGTAACCTCTACTATAGCCACAACCTAGTCTAACAGAATTACAATGTAACCTCTACTATAGCCACAACCTAGTCTAACAGAATTACAATGTAACCTCTACTATAGCCACAACCTAGTCTAACAGAATTACAATGTAACCTCTACTATAGCCACAACCCAGTCTAACAGAAATACAATGTAACCTCTACTATAGCCACAACCCAGCCTAACAGAATTACAATGTAACCTCTACTATAGCCACAACCTAGTCTAACAAAATTACAATGTAACCTCTACTCTAGCCACAACCTAGCCTAACAGAATTACAATGTAACCTCTACTATAGCCACAACCTAGCCTAACAGAATTACAATGTAACCTCTACTATAGTCACAACCCAGTCTAACAGAATTACAATGTAGCCTCTACTATAGCCACAACCCATGTGTAACAGAATTACAATGTAACCTCTACTATAGCCACAACCCAGCCTAACAGAATTACAATGTAACCTCTACTATAGCCACAACCTAGCCTAACAGAATTACAATGTAACCTCTAGTATAGACACAACCTAGCCTAACAGAATTACAATGTAACCTCTACTATAGCCACAACCCAGTCTAACAGAATTACAATGTAACCTCTACTATAGCCACAACCTAGTCTAACAAAATTACAATGTAACCTCTACTATAGCCACAACCTAGCCTAACAGAATTACAATGTAACCTCTACTATAGCCACAACCTAGCCTAACAGAATTACAATGTAACCTCTACTATAGTCACAACCCAGTCTAACAGAATTACAATGTAGCCTCTACTATAGCCACAACCCATGTGTAACAGAATTACAATGTAACCTCTACTATAGCCACAACCTAGCCTAACAGAATTACAATGTAACCTCTAGTATAGCCACAACCTAGCCTAACAGAATTACAATGTAGCCTCTACTATAGCCACAACCCATGTGTAACAGAATTACAATGTAACCTCTACTATAGCCACAACCTAGCCTAACAGAATTACAATGTAACCTCTAGTATAGCCACAACCTAGCCTAACAGAATTACAATGTAACCTCTACTATAGCCACAACCTAGCCTAACAGAATTACAATGTAACCTCTACTATAGCCACAACCCAGTATAACAGAATTACAATGTAACCTCTACTATAGCCACAACCCAGTCTAACAGAATTACAATGTAACCTCTAGTATAGCCACAACCTAGCCTAACAGAATTACAATGTAACCTCTACTATAGCCACAACCCAGCCTAACAGAATTACAATGTAACCTCTACTATAGTCACAACCCAGTCTAACAGAATTACAATGTAACCTCTACTATAGCCACAACCTAGCCTAACAGAATTACAATGTAACCTCTAGTATAGCCACAACCCAGTCTAGCAGAATTACAATGTAACCTCTACTATAGCCACAACCCAGTCTAACAGAATTACAATGTAACCTCTACTATAGCCACAACCTAGCCTAACAGAATTACAATGTAACGTCTACTATAGTCACAACCCAGTCTAACAGAATTACAATGTAACCTCTACTATAGCCACAACCTAGCCTAACAGAATTACAATGTAACCTCTACTATAGCCACAACCCAGTCTAACAGAATTACAATGTAACCTCTACTATAGCCACAACCTAGCCTAACAGAATTACAATGTAACCTCTACTATAGCCACAACCTAGCCTAACAGAATTACAATGTAACCTCTACTATAGCCACAACCTAGCCTAACAGAATTACAATGTAGCCTCTACTATAGCCACAACCCATGTGTAACAGAATTACAATGTAACCTCTACTATAGCCACAACCTAGTCTAACAAAATTACAATGTAACCTCTACTATAGCCACAACCTAGCCTAACAGAATTACAATGTAACCTCTACTATAGCCACAACCTAGCCTAACAGAATTACAATGTAACCTCTACTATAGTCACAACCCAGTCTAACAGAATTACAATGTAGCCTCTACTATAGCCACAACCCATGTGTAACAGAATTACAATGTAACCTCTACTATAGTCACAACCTAGCCTAACAGAATTACAATGTAACCTCTAGTATAGCCACAACCTAGCCTAACAGAATTACAATGTAACCTCTACTATAGACACAACCAAGCCTAACAGAATTACAATGTAACCTCTACTATAGCCACAACCCAGTCTAACAGAATTACAATGTAACCTCTACTATAGCCACAACCCAGTCTAACAGAATTACAATGTAACCTCTACTATAGCCACAACCTAGCCTAACAGAATTACAATGTAACCTCTACTATAGCCACAACCCAGCCTAACAGAATTACAATGTAACCTCTACTATAGCCACAACCCAGTCTAACAGAATTACAATGTAACCTCTACTATAGCCACAACCTAGCCTAACAGAATTACAATGTAACCTCTACTATAGCCACAACCTAGTCTAACAGAATTACAATGTAACCTCTACTATAGCCACAACCTAGCCTAACAGAATTACAATGTAACCTCTACTATAGCCACAACCCAGCCTAACAGAATTACAATGTAACCTCTACTATAGCCACAACCCAGTCTAACAGAATTACAATGTAACCTCTACTATAGCCACAACCTAGCCTAACAGAATTACAATGTAACCTCTACTATAGCCACAACCTAGCCTAACAGAATTACTATGTAAACTCTACTATAGCCACAACCCAGTCTAACAGAATTACAATGTAACCTCTACTATAGCCACAACCTAGCCTAACAGAATTACAATGTAACCTCTACTATAGCCACAACCCAGTCTAACAGAATTACAATGTAACCTCTACTATAGCCACAACCCAGTCTAACAGAATTACAATGTAACCTCTACTATAGCCACAACCTAGCCTAACAGAATTACAATGTAACCGCTACTATAGCCACAACCCAGTCTAACAGAATTACAATGTAACCTCTACTATAGCCACAACCTAGCCTAACAGAATTACAATGTAACCTCTACTATAGCCACAACCTAGCCTAACAGAATTACAATGTAACCTCTACTATAGCCACAACCCAGTCTAACAGAATTGCAATGTAACCTCCACTATAGCCACAACCTAGCCTAACAGAATTACAATGTAACCGCTACTATAGCCACAACCCAGTCTAACAGAATTACAATGTAACCTCTACTATAGCCACAACCCAGTCTAGCAGAATTACAATGTAACCTCTACTATAGCCACAACCCAACCTAACAGAATTACAATGTAACCTCTACTATAGCCACAACCTAGCCTAACAGAATTACAATGTAACCTCTACTATAGCCACAACCTAGCCTAACAGAATTACAATGTAACCGCTACTATAGCCACAACCCAGTCTAACAGAATTACAATGTAACCTCTACTATAGCCACAACCTAGCCTAACAGAATTACTATGTAACCTCTACTATAGCCACAACCCAGTCTAACAGAATTACAATGTAACCTCTACTATAGCCACAACCTAGCCTAACAGAATTACAATGTAACCTCTACTATAGCCACAACCCAGCCTAACAGAATTACAATGTAACCTCTACTATAGCCACAACCCAGTCTAACAGAATTACAATGTAACCTCTACTATAGCCACAACCCAGTCTAGCAGAATTACAATGTAACCTCTACTATAGCCACAACCCAACCTAACAGAATTACAATGTAACCTCTACTATAGCCACAACCTAGCCTAACAGAATTACAATGTAACCTCTACTATAGCCACAACCTAGCCTAACAGAATTACAATGTAACCTCTACTATAGCCACAACCTCGTCTAACAGAATTACAATGTAACCTCTACTATAGCCACAACCCAGTCTAACAGAATTACAATGTAACCTCTACTATAGCCACAACCTAGTCTAACAGAATTACAATGTAACCTCTACTATAGCCACAACCCAGTCTAACAGAATTACAATGTAACCTCTACTATAGCCACAACCTAGCCTAACAGAATTACAATGTAACCTCTACTATAGCCACAACCTAGCCTAACAGAATTACAATGTAACCTCTACTATAGCCACAACCCAGCCTAACAGAATTACAATGTAACCTCTACTATAGCCACAACCTAGTCTAACAGAATTACAATGTAACCTCTACTATAGCCACAACCTAGTCTAACAGAATTACAATGTAACCTCTACTATAGCCACAACCTAGTCTAACAGAATTACAATGTAACCTCTACTATAGCCACAACCTAGTCTAACAGAATTACAATGTAACCTCTACTATAGCCACAACCCAGTCTAACAGAAATACAATGTAACCTCTACTATAGCCACAACCCAGCCTAACAGAATTACAATGTAACCTCTACTATAGCCACAACCTAGTCTAACAAAATTACAATGTAACCTCTACTATAGCCACAACCTAGCCTAACAGAATTACAATGTAACCTCTACTATAGCCACAACCTAGCCTAACAGAATTACAATGTAACCTCTACTATAGTCACAACCCAGTCTAACAGAATTACAATGTAGCCTCTACTATAGCCACAACCCATGTGTAACAGAATTACAATGTAACCTCTACTATAGCCACAACCCAGCCTAACAGAATTACAATGTAACCTCTACTATAGCCACAACCTAGCCTAACAGAATTACAATGTAACCTCTAGTATAGACACAACCTAGCCTAACAGAATTACAATGTAACCTCTACTATAGCCACAACCCAGTCTAACAGAATTACAATGTAACCTCTACTATAGCCACAACCTAGTCTAACAAAATTACAATGTAACCTCTACTATAGCCACAACCTAGCCTAACAGAATTACAATGTAACCTCTACTATAGCCACAACCTAGCCTAACAGAATTACAATGTAACCTCTACTATAGTCACAACCCAGTCTAACAGAATTACAATGTAGCCTCTACTATAGCCACAACCCATGTGTAACAGAATTACAATGTAACCTCTACTATAGCCACAACCTAGCCTGACAGAATTACAATGTAACCTCTAGTATAGCCACAACCTAGCCTAACAGAATTACAATGTAGCCTCTACTATAGCCACAACCCATGTGTAACAGAATTACAATGTAACCTCTACTATAGCCACAACCTAGCCTAACAGAATTACAATGTAACCTCTAGTATAGCCACAACCTAGCCTAACAGAATTACAATGTAACCTCTACTATAGCCACAACCTAGCCTAACAGAATTACAATGTAACCTCTACTATAGCCACAACCCAGTCTAACAGAATTACAATGTAACCTCTACTATAGCCACAACCCAGTCTAACAGAATTACAATGTAACCTCTACTATAGCCACAACCTAGCCTAACAGAATTACAATGTAACCTCTACTATAGCCACAACCCAGCCTAACAGAATTACAATGTAACCTCTACTATAGTCACAACCCAGTCTAACAGAATTACAATGTAACCTCTACTATAGCCACAACCTAGCCTAACAGAATTACAATGTAACCTCTAGTATAGCCACAACCCAGTCTAGCAGAATTACAATGTAACCTCTACTATAGCCACAACCCAGTCTAACAGAATTACAATGTAACCTCTACTATAGCCACAACCTAGCCTAACAGAATTACAATGTAACGTCTACTATAGTCACAACCCAGTCTAACAGAATTACAATGTAACCTCTACTATAGCCACAACCTAGCCTAACAGAATTACAATGTAACCTCTACTATAGCCACAACCCAGTCTAACAGAATTACAATGTAACCTCTACTATAGCCACAACCTAGCCTAACAGAATTACAATGTAACCTCTACTATAGCCACAACCTAGCCTAACAGAATTACAATGTAACCTCTACTATAGCCACAACCTAGCCTAACAGAATTACAATGTAGCCTCTACTATAGCCACAACCCATGTGTAACAGAATTACAATGTAACCTCTACTATAGCCACAACCTAGTCTAACAAAATTACAATGTAACCTCTACTATAGCCACAACCTAGCCTAACAGAATTACAATGTAACCTCTACTATAGCCACAACCTAGCCTAACAGAATTACAATGTAACCTCTACTATAGTCACAACCCAGTCTAACAGAATTACAATGTAGCCTCTACTATAGCCACAACCCATGTGTAACAGAATTACAATGTAACCTCTACTATAGTCACAACCTAGCCTAACAGAATTACAATGTAACCTCTAGTATAGCCACAACCTAGCCTAACAGAATTACAATGTAACCTCTACTATAGACACAACCAAGCCTAACAGAATTACAATGTAACCTCTACTATAGCCACAACCCAGTCTAACAGAATTACAATGTAACCTCTACTATAGCCACAACCCAGTCTAACAGAATTACAATGTAACCTCTACTATAGCCACAACCTAGCCTAACAGAATTACAATGTAACCTCTACTATAGCCACAACCCAGCCTAACAGAATTACAATGTAACCTCTACTATAGCCACAACCCAGTCTAACAGAATTACAATGTAACCTCTACTATAGCCACAACCTAGCCTAACAGAATTACAATGTAACCTCTACTATAGCCACAACCTAGTCTAACAGAATTACAATGTAACCTCTACTATAGCCACAACCTAGCCTAACAGAATTACAATGTAACCTCTACTATAGCCACAACCCAGCCTAACAGAATTACAATGTAACCTCTACTATAGCCACAACCCAGTCTAACAGAATTACAATGTAACCTCTACTATAGCCACAACCTAGCCTAACAGAATTACAATGTAACCTCTACTATAGCCACAACCTAGCCTAACAGAATTACAATGTAAACTCTACTATAGCCACAACCCAGTCTAACAGAATTACAATGTAACCTCTACTATAGCCACAACCTAGCCTAACAGAATTACAATGTAACCTCTACTATAGCCACAACCCAGTCTAACAGAATTACAATGTAACCTCTACTATAGCCACAACCCAGTCTAACAGAATTACAATGTAACCTCTACTATAGCCACAACCTAGCCTAACAGAATTACAATGTAACCTCTACTATAGCCACAACCCAGTCTAACAGAATTACAATGTAACCTCTACTATAGCCACAACCCAGTCTAACAGAATTACAATGTAACCTCTACTATAGCCACAACCCAGTCTAACAGAATTACAATGTAACCTCTACTATAGCCACAACCCAGTCTAACAGAATTACAATGTAACCTCTACTATAGCCACAACCTAGCCTAACAGAATTACAATGTAACCTCTACTATAGCCACAACCCAGTCTATCAGAATTGCAATGTAACCTCCACTATAGCCACAACCTAGCCTAACAGAATTACAATGTAACCGCTACTATAGCCACAACCCAGTCTAACAGAATTACAATGTAACCTCTACTATAGCCACAACCCAGTCTAGCAGAATTACAATGTAACCTCTACTATAGCCACAACCCAACCTAACAGAATTACAATGTAACCTCTACTATAGCCACAACCTAGCCTAACAGAATTACAATGTAACCTCTACTATAGCCACAACCTAGCCTAACAGAATTACAATGTAACCTCTACTATAGCCACAACCTCGTCTAACAGAATTACAATGTAACCTCTACTATAGACACAACCCAGTCTAACAGAATTACAATGTAACCTCTACTATAGCCACAACCTAGTCTAACAGAATTACAATGTAACCTCTACTATAGCCACAACCCAGTCTAACAGAATTACAATGTAAC
Source organism: Eledone cirrhosa (assembly GCA_964016885.1). Lineage (NCBI taxonomy): Eukaryota > Metazoa > Mollusca > Cephalopoda > Octopoda > Eledonidae > Eledone > Eledone cirrhosa. The sequence goes on from OZ024740.1 coordinate 46,679,630, forward strand.
CTCTACTATAGCCACAACCTAGTCTAACAGAATTACAATGTAACCTCTACTATAGCCACAACCCAGTCTAACAGAATTACAATGTAACCTCTACTATAGCCACAACCTAGCCTAACAGAATTACAATGTAACCTCTACTATAGCCACAACCTAGCCTAACAGAATTACAATGTAACCTCTACTATAGCCACAACCCAGCCTAACAGAATTACAATGTAACCTCTACTATAGCCACAACCTAGTCTAACAGAATTACAATGTAACCTCTACTATAGCCACAACCTAGTCTAACAGAATTACAATGTAACCTCTACTATAGCCACAACCTAGTCTAACAGAATTACAATGTAACCTCTACTATAGCCACAACCTAGTCTAACAGAATTACAATGTAACCTCTACTATAGCCACAACCCAGTCTAACAGAAATACAATGTAACCTAGACTATAGCCACAACCCAGCCTAACAGAATTACAATGTAACCTCTACTATAGCCACAACCTAGTCTAACAAAATTACAATGTAACCTCTACTATAGCCACAACCTAGCCTAACAGAATGACAATGTAACCTCTACTATAGCCACAACCTAGCCTAACAGAATTACAATGTAACCTCTACTATAGTCACAACCCAGTCTAACAGAATTACAATGTAGCCTCTACTATAGCCACAACCCATGTGTAACAGAATTACAATGTAACCTCTACTATAGCCACAACCTAGCCTAACAGAATTACAATGTAACCTCTAGTATAGCCACAACCTAGCCTAACAGAATTACAATGTAACCTCTACTATAGCCACAACCCAGTCTAACAGAATTACAATGTAACCTCTACTATAGCCACAACCTAGTCTAACAAAATTACAATGTAACCTCTACTATAGCCACAACCTAGCCTAACAAAATTACAATGTAACCTCTACTATAGCCACAACCTAGCCTAACAGAATTACAATGTAACCTCTACTATAGTCACGACCCAGTCTAACAGAATTACAATGTAGCCTCTACTATAGCCACAACCCATGTGTAACAGAATTACAATGTAACCTCTACTATAGCCACAACCTAGCCTAACAGAATTACAATGTAACCTCTAGTATAGCCACAACCTAGCCTAACAGAATTACAATGTAACCTCTACTATAGCCACAACCCAGCCTAACAGAATTACAATGTAACCTCCACTATAGCCACAACCTAGTCTAACAAAATTACAATGTAACCTCTACTATAGCCACAACCTAGCCTAACAGAATTACAATGTAACCTCTACTATAGCCACAACCTAGCCTAACAGAATTACAATGTAACCTCTACTATAGTCACAACCCAGTCTAACAGAATTACAATGTAGCCTCTACTATAGCCACAACCCATGTGTAACAGAATTACAATGTAACCTCTACTATAGCCACAACCTAGCCTAACAGAATTACAATGTAACCTCTACTATAGCCACAACCCAGTCTAACAGAATTACAATGTAACCTCTACTATAGCCACAACCCAGTCTAACAGAATTACAATGTAACCTCTAGTATAGCCACAACCTAGCCTAACAGAATTACAATGTAACCTCTACTATAGCCACAACCTAGCCTAACAGAATTACAATGTAACCTCTACTATAGCCACAACCTAGCCTAACAGAATTACAATGTAACCTCTACTATAGCCACAACCCAGTCTAACAGAATTCCAATGTAACCTCTACTATAGCCACAACCCAGTCTAACAGAATTACAATGTAACCTCTAGTATAGCCACAACCTAGCCTAACAGAATTACAATGTAACCTCTACTATAGCCACAACCTAGCCTAACAGAATTACAACGTAACCTCTACTATAGCCACAACCTAGCCTAACAGAATTACAATGTAACCTCTACTATAGCCACAACCCAGTCTAACAGAATTACAATGTAATCTCTACTATAGCCACAACCCAGCCTAACAGAATTACAATGTAACCTCTACTATAGCCACAACCTGGCCTAACAGAATTACAATGTAACCTCTACTATAGCCACAACCCAGTCTAACAGAATTACAATGTAACCTCTACTATAGCCACAACCTAGCCTAACAGAATTACAATGTAACCGCTACTATAGCCACAACCCAGTCTAACAGAATTACAATGTAACCTCTACTATAGCCACAACCTAGCCTAACAGAATTACAATGTAACCTCTACTATAGCCACAACCTAGCCTAACAGAATTACAATGTAACCTCTACTATAGCCACAACCTAGCCTAACAGAATTACAATGTAACCTCTACTATAGCCACAACCTAGCCTAACAGAATTACAATGTAACCTCTACTATAGTCACAACCCAGTCTAACAGAATTACAATGTAGCCTCTACTATAGCCACAACCCATGTGTAACAGAATTACAATGTAACCTCTACTATAGCCACAACCTAGCCTAACAGAATTACAATGTAACCTCTAGTATAGCCACAACCTAGCCTAACAGAATTACAATGTAACCTCTACTATAGCCACAACCTAGCCTAACAGAATTACAATGTAACCTCTACTATAGCCACAACCTAGCCTAACAGAATTACAATGTAACCTCTACTATAGCCACAACCCAGTCTAACAGAATTACAATGTAACCTCTACTATAGCCACAACCCAGTCTAACAGAATTACAATGTAACCTCTAGTATAGCCACAACCTAGCCTAACAGAATTACAATGTAACCTCTACTATAGCCACAACCTAGCCTAACAGAATTACAATGTAACCTCTACTATAGCCACAACCTAGCCTAACAGAATTACAATGTAACCTCTACTATAGCCACAACCTAGCCTAACAGAATTACAATGTAACCTCTACTATAGCCACAACCCAGTCTAACAGAATTACAATGTAACCGCTACTATAGCCACAACCCAGTCTAACAGAATTACAATGTAACCTCTACTATAGCCACAACCTAGCCTAACAGAATTACTATGTAACCTCTACTATAGCCACAACCCAGTCAAACAGAATTACAATGTAACCTCTACTATAGCCACAACCTAGCCTAACAGAATTACAATGTAACCTCTACTATAGCCACAACCCAGCCTAACAGAATTACAATGTAACCTCTACTATAGCCACAACCCAGTCTAACAGAATTACAATGTAACCTCTACTATAGCCACAACCCAGTCTAGCAGAATTACAATGTAACCTCTACTATAGCCACAACCCAACCTAACAGAATTACAATGTAACCTCTACTATAGCCACAACCTAGCCTAACAGAATTACAATGTAACCTCTACTATAGCCACAACCTAGCCTAACAGAATTACAATGTAACCTCTACTATAGCCACAACCTCGTCTAACAGAATTACAATGTAACCTCTACTATAGCCACAACCCAGTCTAACAGAATTACAATGTAACCTCTACTATAGCCACAACCTAGTCTAACAGAATTACAATGTAACCTCTACTATAGCCACAACCCAGTCTAACAGAATTACAATGTAACCTCTACTATAGCCACAACCTAGCCTAACAGAATTACAATGTAACCTCTACTATAGCCACAACCTAGCCTAACAGAATTACAATGTAACCTCTACTATAGCCACAACCCAGCCTAACTGAATTACAATGTAACCTCTACTATAGCCACAACCTAGTCTAACAGAATTACAATGTAACCTCTACTATAGCCACAACCTAGTCTAACAGAATTACAATGTAACCTCTACTATAGCCACAACCTAGTCTAACAGAATTACAATGTAACCTCTACTATAGCCACAACCTAGTCTAACAAAATTACAATGTAACCTCTACTATAGCCACAACCTAGCCTAACAGAATGACAATGTAACCTCTACTATAGCCACAACCTAGCCTAACAGAATTACAATGTAACCTCTACTATAGTCACAACCCAGTCTAACAGAATTACAATGTAGCCTCTACTATAGCCACAACCCATGTGTAACAGAATTACAATGTAACCTCTACTATAGCCACAACCTAGCCTAACAGAATTACAATGTAACCTCTAGTATAGCCACAACCTAGCCTAACAGAATTACAATGTAACCTCTACTATAGCCACAACCCAGTCTAACAGAATTACAATGTAACCTCTACTATAGCCACAACCTAGTCTAACAAAATTACAATGTAACCTCTACTATAGCCACAACCTAGCCTAACAGAATTACAATGTAACCTCTACTATAGCCACAACCTAGCCTAACAGAATTACAATGTAACCTCTACTATAGTCACAACCCAGTCTAACAGAATTACAATGTAGCCTCTACTATAGCCACAACCCATGTGTAACAGAATTACAATGTAACCTCTACTATAGCCACAACCTAGCCTAACAGAATTACAATGTAACCTCTAGTATAGCCACAACCTAGCCTAACAGAATTACAATGTAACCTCTACTATAGCCACAACCCAGTCTAACAGAATTACAATGTAACCTCTACTATAGCCACAACCTAGTCTAACAAAATTACAATGTAACCTCTACTATAGCCACAACCTAGCCTAACAGAATTACAATGTAACCTCTACTATAGCCACAACCTAGCCTAACAGAATTACAATGTAACCTCTACTATAGTCACAACCCAGTCTAACAGAATTACAATGTAGCCTCTACTATAGCCACAACCCATGTGTAACAGAATTACAATGTAACCTCTACTATAGCCACAACCTAGCCTAACAGAATTACAATGTAACCTCTAGTATAGCCACAACCTAGCCTAACAGAATTACAATGTAACCTCTACTATAGCCACAACCTAGCCTAACAGAATTACAATGTAACCTCTACTATAGCCACAACCTAGCCTAACAGAATTACAATGTAACCTCTACTATAGCCACAACCCAGTCTAACAGAATTACAATGTAACCTCTACTATAGCCACAACCCAGTCTAACAGAATTACAATGTAACCTCTAGTATAGCCACAACCTAGCCTAACAGAATTACAATGTAACCTCTACTATAGCCACAACCTAGCCTAACAGAATTACAACGTAACCTCTACTATAGCCACAACCTAGCCTAACAGAATTACAATGTAACCTCTACTATAGCCACAACCCAGTCTAACAGAATTACAATGTAATCTCTACCATAGCCACAACCCAGCCTAACAGAATTACAATGTAACCTCTACTATAGCCACAACCTGGCCTAACAGAATTACAATGTAACCTCTACTATAGCCACAACCCAGTCTAACAGAATTACAATGTAACCTCTACTATAGCCACAACCTAGCCTAACAGAATTACAATGTAACCGCTACTATAGCCACAACCCAGTCTAACAGAATTACAATGTAACCTCTACTATAGCCACAACCTAGCCTAACAGAATTACAATGTAACCTCTACTATAGCCACAACCTAGCCTAACAGAATTACAATGTAACCTCTACTATAGCCACAACCTAGCCTAACAGAATTACAATGTAACCTCTACTATAGCCACAACCCAGCCTAACAGAATTACAATGTAACCTCTACTATAGCCACAACCTAGCCTAACAGAATTACAATGTAACCTCTACTATAGCCACAACCTAGTCTAACAGAATTACAATGTAACCTCTACTATAGCCACAACCTAGTCTAACAGAATTACAATGTAACCTCTACTATAGCCACAACCTAGTCTAACAGAATTACAATGTAACCTCTACTATAGCCACAACCTAGTCTAACAAAATTACAATGTAACCTCTACTATAGCCACAACCTAGCCTAACAGAATTACAATGTAACCTCTAGTATAGCCACAACCTAGCCTAACAGAATTACAATGTAACCTCTACTATAGCCACAACCCAGTCTAACAGAATTACAATGTAACCTCTACTATAGCCACAACCTAGTCTAACAAAATTACAATGTAACCTCTACTATAGCCACAACCTAGCCTAACAGAATTACAATGTAACCTCTACTATAGCCACAACCTAGCCTAACAGAATTACAATGTAACCTCTACTATAGTCACAACCCAGTCTAACAGAATTACAATGTAGCCTCTACTATAGCCGCAACCCATGTGTAACAGAATTACAATGTAACCTCTACTATAGCCACAACCTAGCCTAACAGAATTACAATGTAACCTCTAGTATAGCCACAACCTAGCCTAACAGAATTACAATGTAACCTCTACTATAGCCACAACCCAGTCTAACAGAATTACAATGTAACCTCTACTATAGCCACAACCTAGTCTAACAAAATTACAATGTAACCTCTACTATAGCCACAACCTAGCCTAACAGAATTACAATGTAACCTCTACTATAGCCACAACCTAGCCTAACAGAATTACAATGTAACCTCTACTATAGTCACAACCCAGTCTAACAGAATTACAATGTAGCCTCTACTATAGCCACAACCCATGTGTAACAGAATTACAATGTAACCTCTACTATAGCCACAACCTAGCCTAACAGAATTACAATGTAACCTCTAGTATAGCCACAACCTAGCCTAACAGAATTACAATGTAACCTCTACTATAGCTACAACCTAGCCTAACAGAATTACAATGTAACCTCTACTATAGCCACAACCTAGCCTAACAGAATTACAATGTAACCTCTACTATAGCCACAACCCAGTCTAACAGAATTACAATGTAACCTCTACTATAGCCACAACCCAGTCTAACAGAATTACAATGTAACCTCTAGTATAGCCACAACCTAGCCTAACAGAATTACAATGTAACCTCTACTATAGCCACAACCTAGCCTAACAGAATTACAACGTAACCTCTACTATAGCCACAACCTAGCCTAACAGAATTACAATGTAACCTCTACTATAGCCACAACCCAGTCTAACAGAATTACAATGTAATCTCTACCATAGCCACAACCCAGCCTAACAGAATTACAATGTAACCTCTACTATAGCCACAACCTGGCCTAACAGAATTACAATGTAACCTCTACTATAGCCACAACCCAGTCTAACAGAATTACAATGTAACCTCTACTATAGCCACAACCTAGCCTAACAGAATTACAATGTAACCGCTACTATAGCCACAACCCAGTCTAACAGAATTACAATGTAACCTCTACTATAGCCACAACCTAGCCTAACAGAATTACAATGTAACCTCTACTATAGCCACAACCTAGCCTAACAGAATTACAATGTAACCTCTACTATAGCCACAACCTAGCCTAACAGAATTACAATGTAACCTCTACTATAGCCACAACCTAGCCTAACAGAATTACAATGTAACCTTTACTATAGCCACAACCTAGCCTAACAGAATTACAATGTAACCTCTACTATAGCCACAACCCAGCCTAACAGAATTACAATGTAACCTCTACTATAGCCACAACCTAGTCTAACAGAATTACAATGTAACCTCTACTATAGCCACAACCTAGCCTAACAGAATTACAATGTAACCTCTACTATAGCCACAACCTAGCCTAACAGAATTACAATGTAACCTCTACTATAGCCACAACCCAGTCTAACAGAATTACAATGTAACCGCTACTATAGCCACAACCCAGTCTAACAGAATTACAATGTGACCTCTACTATAGCCACAACCTAGCCTAACAGAATTACAATGTAACCTCTACTATAGCCACAACCTAGCCTAACAGAATTACAATGTAACCTCTACTATAGCCACAACCCAGTCTAACAGAATTACAATGTAACCGCTACTATAGCCACAACCCAGTCTAACAGAATTACAATGTAACCTCTACTATAGCCACAACCTAGCCTAACAGAATTACTATGTAACCTCTACTATAGCCACAACCCAGTCTAACAGAATTACAATGTAACCTCTACTATAGCCACAACCTAGCCTAACAGAATTACAATGTAACCTCTACTATAGCCACAACCCAGCCTAACAGAATTACAATGTAACCTCTACTATAGCCACAACCCAGTCTAACAGAATTACAATGTAACCTCTACTATAGCCACAACCCAGTCTAGCAGAATTACAATGTAACCTCTACTATAGCCACAACCCAACCTAACAGAATTACAATGTAACCTCTACTATAGCCACAACCTAGCCTAACAGAATTACAATGTAACCTCTACTATAGCAACAACCTAGCCTAACAGAATTACAATGTAACCTCTACTATAGCCACAACCTCGTCTAACAGAATTACAATGTAACCTCTACTATAGCCACAACCCAGTCTAACAGAATTACAATGTAACCTCTACTATAGCCACAACCTAGTCTAACAGAATTACAATGTAACCTCTACTATAGCCACAACCCAGTCTAACAGAATTACAATGTAACCTCTACTATAGCCACAACCTAGCCTAACAGAATTACAATGTAACCTCTACTATAGCCACAACCTAGCCTAACAGAATTACAATGTAACCTCTACTATAGCCACAACCCAGCCTAACAGAATTACAATGTAACCTCTACTATAGCCACAACCTAGTCTAACAGAATTACAATGTAACATCTACTATAGCCACAACCTAGTCTAACAGAATTACAATGTAACCTCTACTATAGCCACAACCTAGTCTAACAGAATTACAATGTAACCTCTACTATAGCCACAACCTGGCCTAACAGAATTACAATGTAACCTCTACTATAGCCACAACCCAGTCTAACAGAATTACAATGTAACCTCTACTATAGCCACAACCTAGCCTAACAGAATTACAATGTAACCGCTACTATAGCCACAACCCAGTCTAACAGAATTACAATGTAACCTCTACTATAGCCACAACCTAGCCTAACAGAATTACAATGTAACCTCTACTATAGCCACAACCTAGCCTAACAGAATTACAATGTAACCTCTAGTATAGCCACAACCTAGCCTAACAGAATTACAATGTAACCTCTACTATAGCCACAACCCAGTCTAACAGAATTACAATGTAACCTCTACTATAGCCACAACCTAGTCTAACAAAATTACAATGTAACCTCTACTATAGCCACAACCTAGCCTAACAGAATTACAATGTAACCTCTACTATAGCCACAACCTAGCCTAACAGAATTACAATGTAACCTCTACTATAGTCACAACCCAGTCTAACAGAATTACAATGTAGCCTCTACTATAGCCACAACCCATGTGTAACAGAATTACAATGTAACCTCTACTATAGCCACAACCTAGCCTAACAGAATTACAATGTAACCTCTAGTATAGCCACAACCTAGCCTAACAGAATTACAATGTAACCTCTACTATAGCCACAACCTAGCCTAACAGAATTACAATGTAACCTCTACTATAGTCACAACCCAGTCTAACAGAATTACAATGTAGCCTCTACTATAGCCACAACCCATGTGTAACAGAATTACAATGTAACCTCTACTATAGCCACAACCTAGCCTAACAGAATTACAATGTAACCTCTAGTATAGCCACAACCTAGCCTAACAGAATTACAATGTAACCTCTACTATAGCCACAACCTAGCCTAACAGAATTACAATGTAACCTCTACTATAGCCACAACCTAGCCTAACAGAATTACAATGTAACCTCTACTATAGCCACAACCCAGTCTAACAGAATTACAATGTAACCTCTACTATAGCCACAACCCAGTCTAACAGAATTACAATGTAACCTCTAGTATAGCCACAACCTAGCCTAACAGAATTACAATGTAACCTCTACTATAGCCACAACCTAGCCTAACAGAATTACAACGTAACCTCTACTATAGCCACAACCTAGCCTAACAGAATTACAATGTAACCTCTACTATAGCCACAACCCAGTCTAACAGAATTACAATGTAATCTCTACCATAGCCACAACCCAGCCTAACAGAATTACAATGTAACCTCTACTATAGCCACAACCTGGCCTAACAGAATTACAATGTAACCTCTACTATAGCCACAACCCAGTCTAACAGAATTACAATGTAACCTCTACTATAGCCACAACCTAGCCTAACAGAATTACAATGTAACCGCTACTATAGCCACAACCCAGTCTAACAGAATTACAATGTAACCTCTACTATAGCCACAACCTAGCCTAACAGAATTACAATGTAACCTCTACTATAGCCACAACCTAGCCTAACAGAATTACAATGTAACCTCTACTATAGCCACAACCTAGCCTAACAGAATTACAATGTAACCGCTACTATAGCCACAACCCAGTCTAACAGAATTACAATGTAACCTCTACTATAGCCACAACCTAGCCTAACAGAATTACTATGTAACCTCTACTATAGCCACAACCCAGTCTAACAGAATTACAATGTAACCTCTACTATAGCCACAACCTAGCCTAACAGAATTACAATGTAACCTCTACTATAGCCACAACCCAGCCTAACAGAATTACAATGTAACCTCTACTATAGCCACAACCCAGTCTAACAGAATTACAATGTAACCTCTACTATAGCCACAACCCAGTCTAGCAGAATTACAATGTAACCTCTACTATAGCCACAACCCAACCTAACAGAATTACAATGTAACCTCTACTATAGCCACAACCTAGCCTAACAGAATTACAATGTAACCTCTACTATAGCAACAACCTAGCCTAACAGAATTACAATGTAACCTCTACTATAGCCACAACCTCGTCTAACAGAATTACAATGTAACCTCTACTATAGCCACAACCCAGTCTAACAGAATTACAATGTAACCTCTACTATAGCCACAACCTGGCCTAACAGAATTACAATGTAACCTCTACTATAGCCACAACCCAGTCTAACAGAATTACAATGTAACCTCTACTATAGCCACAACCTAGCCTAACAGAATTACAATGTAACCGCTACTATAGCCACAACCCAGTCTAACAGAATTACAATGTAACCTCTACTATAGCCACAACCTAGCCTAACAGAATTACAATGTAACCTCTACTATAGCCACAACCTAGCCTAACAGAATTACAATGTAACCTCTACTATAGCCACAACCCAGTCTAACAGAATTACAATGTAACCGCTACTATAGCCACAACCCAGTCTAACAGAATTACGATGTAACCTCTACTATAGCCACAACCTAGCCTAACAGAATTACTATGTAACCTCTACTATAGCCACAACCCAGTCTAACAGAATTACAATGTAACCTCTACTATAGCCACAACCTAGCCTAACAGAATTACAATGTAACCTCTACTATAGCCACAACCCAGCCTAACAGAATTACAATGTAACCTCTACTATAGCCACAACCCAGTCTAACAGAATTACAATGTAACCTCTACTATAGCCACAACCCAGTCTAGCAGAATTACAATGTAACCTCTACTATAGCCACAACCCAACCTAACAGAATTACAATGTAACCTCTACTATAGCCACAACCTAGCCTAACAGAATTACAATGTAACCTCTACTATAGCCACAACCTAGCCTAACAGAATTACAATGTAACCTCTACTATAGCCACAACCTCGTCTAACAGAATTACAATGTAACCTCTACTATAGCCACAACCCAGTCTAACAGAATTACAATGTAACCTCTACTATAGCCACAACCTAGTCTAACAGAATTACAATGTAACCTCTACTATAGCCACAACCCAGTCTAACAGAATTACAATGTAACCTCTACTATAGCCACAACCTAGCCTAACAGAATTACAATGTAACCTCTACTATAGCCACAACCTAGCCTAACAGAATTACAATGTAACCTCTACTATAGCCACAACCCAGCCTAACAGAATTACAATGTAACCTCTACTATAGCCACAACCTAGTCTAACAGAATTACAATGTAACCTCTACTATAGCCACAACCTAGTCTAACAGAATTACAATGTAACCTCTACTATAGCCACAACCTAGTCTAACAGAATTACAATGTAACCTCTACTATAGCCACAACCTAGTCTAACAAAATTACAATGTAACCTCTACTATAGCCACAACCTAGCCTAACAGAATGACAATGTAACCTCTACTATAGCCACAACCTAGCCTAACAGAATTACAATGTAACCTCTACTATAGTCACAACCCAGTCTAACAGAATTACAATGTAGCCTCTACTATAGCCACAACCCATGTGTAACAGAATTACAATGTAACCTCTACTATAGCCACAACCTAGCCTAACAGAATTACAATGTAACCTCTAGTATAGCCACAACCTAGCCTAACAGAATTACAATGTAACCTCTACTATAGCCACAACCCAGTCTAACAGAATTACAATGTAACCTCTACTATAGCCACAACCTAGTCTAACAAAATTACAATGTAACCTCTACTATAGCCACAACCTAGCCTAACAGAATTACAATGTAACCTCTACTATAGCCACAACCTAGCCTAACAGAATTACAATGTAACCTCTACTATAGTCACAACCCAGTCTAACAGAATTACAATGTAGCCTCTACTATAGCCACAACCCATGTGTAACAGAATTACAATGTAACCTCTACTATAGCCACAACCTAGCCTAACAGAATTACAATGTAACCTCTAGTATAGCCACAACCTAGCCTAACAGAATTACAATGTAACCTCTACTATAGCCACAACCCAGTCTAACAGAATTACAATGTAACCTCTACTATAGCCACAACCTAGTCTAACAAAATTACAATGTAACCTCTACTATAGCCACAACCTAGCCTAACAGAATTACAATGTAACCTCTACTATAGCCACAACCTAGCCTAACAGAATTACAAGTAACCTCTACTATAGTCACAACCCAGTCTAACAGAATTACAATGTAGCCTCTACTATAGCCACAACCCATGTGTAACAGAATTACAATGTAACCTCTACTATAGCCACAACCTAGCCTAACAGAATTACAATGTAACCTCTAGTATAGCCACAACCTAGCCTAACAGAATTACAATGTAACCTCTACTATAGCCACAACCTAGCCTAACAGAATTACAATGTAACCTCTACTATAGCCACAACCTAGCCTAACAGAATTACAATGTAACCTCTACTATAGCCACAACCCAGTCTAACAGAATTACAATGTAACCTCTACTATAGCCACAACCCAGTCTAACAGAATTACAATGTAACCTCTTGTATAGCCACAACCTAGCCTAACAGAATTACAATGTAACCTCTACTATAGCCACAACCTAGCCTAACAGAATTACAACGTAACCTCTACTATAGCCACAACCTAGCCTAACAGAATTACAATGTAACCTCTACTATAGCCACAACCCAGTCTAACAGAATTACAATGTAATCTCTACCATAGCCACAACCCAGCCTAACAGAATTACAATGTAACCTCTACTATAGCCACAACCTGGCCTAACAGAATTACAATGTAACCTCTACTATAGCCACAACCCAGTCTAACAGAATTACAATGTAACCTCTACTATAGCCACAACCTAGCCTAACAGAATTACAATGTAACCGCTACTATAGCCACAACCCAGTCTAACAGAATTACAATGTAACCTCTACTATAGCCACAACCTTGCCTAACAGAATTACAATGTAACCTCTACTATAGCCACAACCTAGCCTAACAGAATTACAATGTAACCTCTACTATAGCCACAACCCAGTCTAACAGAATTACAATGTAACCGCTACTATAGCCACAACCCAGTCTAACAGAATTACAATGTAACCTCTACTATAGCCACAACCTAGCCTAACAGAATTACTATGTAACCTCTACTATAGCCACAACCCAGTCTAACAGAATTACAATGTAACCTCTACTATAGCCACAACCTAGTCTAACAGAATTACAATGTAACCTCTACTATAGCCACAACCCAGTCTAACAGAATTACAATGTAACCTCTACTATAGCCACAACCTAGCCTAACAGAATTACAATGTAACCTCTACTATAGCCACAACCTAGCCTAACAGAATTACAATGTAACCTCTACTATAGCCACAACCCAGCCTAACAGAATTACAATGTAACCTCTACTATAGCCACAACCTAGTCTAACAGAATTACAATGTAACCTCTACTATAGCCACAACCTAGTCTAACAGAATTACAATGTAACCTCTACTATAGCCACAACCTAGTCTAACAGAATTACAATGTAACCTCTACTATAGCCACAACCTGGCCTAACAGAATTACAATGTAACCTCTACTATAGCCACAACCCAGTCTAACAGAATTACAATGTAACCTCTACTATAGCCACAACCTAGCCTAACAGAATTACAATGTAACCGCTACTATAGCCACAACCCAGTCTAACAGAATTACAATGTAACCTCTACTATAGCCACAACCTAGCCTAACAGAATTACAATGTAACCTCTACTATAGCCACAACCTAGCCTAACAGAATTACAATGTAACCTCTACTATAGCCACAACCCAGTCTAACAGAATTACAATGTAACCGCTACTATAGCCACAACCCAGTCTAACAGAATTACAATGTAACCTCTACTATAGCCACAACCTAGCCTAACAGAATTACTATGTAACCTCTACTATAGCCACAACCCAGTCTAACAGAATTACAATGTAACCTCTACTATAGCCACAACCTAGCCTAACAGAATTACAATGTAACCTCTACTATAGCCACAACCCAGCCTAACAGAATTACAATGTAACCTCTACTATAGCCACAACCCAGTCTAACAGAATTACAATGTAACCTCTACTATAGCCACAACCCAGTCTAGCAGAATTACAATGTAACCTCTACTATAGCCACAACCCAACCTAACAGAATTACAATGTAACCTCTACTATAGCCACAACCTAGCCTAACAGAATTACAATGTAACCTCTACTATAGCCACAACCTAGCCTAACAGAATTACAATGTAACCTCTACTATAGCCACAACCTCGTCTAACAGAATTACAATGTAACCTCTACTATAGCCACAACCCAGTCTAACAGAATTACAATGTAACCTCTACTATAGCCACAACCTAGTCTAACAGAATTACAATGTAACCTCTACTATAGCCACAACCCAGTCTAACAGAATTACAATGTAACCTCTACTATAGCCACAACCTAGCCTAACAGAATTACAATGTAACCTCTACTATAGCCACAACCTAGCCTAACAGAATTACAATGTAACCTCTACTATAGCCACAACCCAGCCTAACAGAATTACAATGTAACCTCTACTATAGCCACAACCTAGTCTAACAGAATTACAATGTAACCTCTACTATAGCCACAACCTAGTCTAACAGAATTACAATGTAACCTCTACTATAGCCACAACCTAGTCTAACAGAATTACAATGTAACCTCTACTATAGCCACAACCTAGTCTAACAAAATTACAATGTAACCTCTACTATAGCCACAACCTAGCCTAACAGAATGACAATGTAACCTCTACTATAGCCACAACCTAGCCTAACAGAATTACAATGTAACCTCTACTATAGTCACAACCCAGTCTAACAGAATTACAATGTAGCCTCTACTATAGCCACAACCCATGTGTAACAGAATTACAATGTAACCTCTACTATAGCCACAACCTAGCCTAACAGAATTACAATGTAACCTCTACTATAGCCACAACCCAGTCTAACAGAATTACAATGTAACCGCTACTATAGCCACAACCCAGTCTAACAGAATTACAATGTAACCTCTACTATAGCCACAACCTAGCCTAACAGAATTACTATGTAACCTCTACTATAGCCACAACCCAGTCTAACAGAATTACAATGTAACCTCTACTATAGCCACAACCTAGTCTAACAGAATTACAATGTAACCTCTACTATAGCCACAACCCAGTCTAACAGAATTACAATGTAACCTCTACTATAGCCACAACCTAGCCTAACAGAATTACAATGTAACCTCTACTATAGCCACAACCTAGCCTAACAGAATTACAATGTAACCTCTACTATAGCCACAACCCAGCCTAACAGAATTACAATGTAACCTCTACTATAGCCACAACCTAGTCTAACAGAATTACAATGTAACCTCTACTATAGCCACAACCTAGTCTAACAGAATTACAATGTAACCTCTACTATAGCCACAACCTAGTCTAACAGAATTACAATGTAACCTCTACTATAGCCACAACCTGGCCTAACAGAATTACAATGTAACCTCTACTATAGCCACAACCCAGTCTAACAGAATTACAATGTAACCTCTACTATAGCCACAACCTAGCCTAACAGAATTACAATGTAACCGCTACTATAGCCACAACCCAGTCTAACAGAATTACAATGTAACCTCTACTATAGCCACAACCTAGCCTAACAGAATTACAATGTAACCTCTACTATAGCCACAACCTAGCCTAACAGAATTACAATGTAACCTCTACTATAGCCACAACCCAGTCTAACAGAATTACAATGTAACCGCTACTATAGCCACAACCCAGTCTAACAGAATTACAATGTAACCTCTACTATAGCCACAACCTAGCCTAACAGAATTACTATGTAACCTCTACTATAGCCACAACCCAGTCTAACAGAATTACAATGTAACCTCTACTATAGCCACAACCTAGCCTAACAGAATTACAATGTAACCTCTACTATAGCCACAACCCAGCCTAACAGAATTACAATGTAACCTCTACTATAGCCACAACCCAGTCTAACAGAATTACAATGTAACCTCTACTATAGCCACAACCCAGTCTAGCAGAATTACAATGTAACCTCTACTATAGCCACAACCCAACCTAACAGAATTACAATGTAACCTCTACTATAGCCACAACCTAGCCTAACAGAATTACAATGTAACCTCTACTATAGCCACAACCTAGCCTAACAGAATTACAATGTAACCTCTACTATAGCCACAACCTCGTCTAACAGAATTACAATGTAACCTCTACTATAGCCACAACCCAGTCTAACAGAATTACAATGTAACCTCTACTATAGCCACAACCTAGTCTAACAGAATTACAATGTAACCTCTACTATAGCCACAACCCAGTCTAACAGAATTACAATGTAACCTCTACTATAGCCACAACCTAGCCTAACAGAATTACAATGTAACCTCTACTATAGCCACAACCTAGCCTAACAGAATTACAATGTAACCTCTACTATAGCCACAACCCAGCCTAACAGAATTACAATGTAACCTCTACTATAGCCACAACCTAGTCTAACAGAATTACAATGTAACCTCTACTATAGCCACAACCTAGTCTAACAGAATTACAATGTAACCTCTACTATAGCCACAACCTAGTCTAACAGAATTACAATGTAACCTCTACTATAGCCACAACCTAGTCTAACAAAATTACAATGTAACCTCTACTATAGCCACAACCTAGCCTAACAGAATGACAATGTAACCTCTACTATAGCCACAACCTAGCCTAACAGAATTACAATGTAACCTCTACTATAGTCACAACCCAGTCTAACAGAATTACAATGTAGCCTCTACTATAGCCACAACCCATGTGTAACAGAATTACAATGTAACCTCTACTATAGCCACAACCTAGCCTAACAGAATTACAATGTAACCTCTAGTATAGCCACAACCTAGCCTAACAGAATTACAATGTAACCTCTACTATAGCCACAACCCAGTCTAACAGAATTACAATGTAACCTCTACTATAGCCACAACCTAGTCTAACAAAATTACAATGTAACCTCTACTATAGCCACAACCTAGCCTAACAGAATTACAATGTAACCTCTACTATAGCCACAACCTAGCCTAACAGAATTACAATGTAACCTCTACTATAGTCACAACCCAGTCTAACAGAATTACAATGTAGCCTCTACTATAGCCACAACCCATGTGTAACAGAATTACAATGTAACCTCTACTATAGCCACAACCTAGCCTAACAGAATTACAATGTAACCTCTAGTATAGCCACAACCTAGCCTAACAGAATTACAATGTAACCTCTACTATAGCCACAACCCAGTCTAACAGAATTACATTGTAACCTCTACTATAGCCACAACCTAGTCTAACAAAATTACAATGTAACCTCTACTATAGCCACAACCTAGCCTAACAGAATTACAATGTAACCTCTACTATAGCCACAACCTAGCCTAACAGAATTACAATGTAACCTCTACTATAGTCACAACCCAGTCTAACAGAATTACAATGTAGCCTCTACTATAGCCACAACCCATGTGTAACAGAATTACAATGTAACCTCTACTATAGCCACAACCTAGCCTAACAGAATTACAATGTAACCTCTAGTATAGCCACAACCTAGCCTAACAGAATTACAATGTAACCTCTACTATAGCCACAACCTAGCCTAACAGAATTACAATGTAACCTCTACTATAGCCACAACCTAGCCTAACAGAATTACAATGTAACCTCTACTATAGCCACAACCCAGTCTAACAGAATTACAATGTAACCTCTACTATAGCCACAACCCAGTCTAACAGAATTACAATGTAACCTCTTGTATAGCCACAACCTAGCCTAACAGAATTACAATGTAACCTCTACTATAGCCACAACCTAGCCTAACAGAATTACAACGTAACCTCTACTATAGCCACAACCTAGCCTAACAGAATTACAATGTAACCTCTACTATAGCCACAACCCAGTCTAACAGAATTACAATGTAATCTCTACCATAGCCACAACCCAGCCTAACAGAATTACAATGTAACCTCTACTATAGCCACAACCTGGCCTAACAGAATTACAATGTAACCTCTACTATAGCCACAACCCAGTCTAACAGAATTACAATGTAACCTCTACTATAGCCACAACCTAGCCTAACAGAATTACAATGTAACCGCTACTATAGCCACAACCCAGTCTAACAGAATTACAATGTAACCTCTACTATAGCCACAACCTAGCCTAACAGAATTACAATGTAACCTCTACTATAGCCACAACCTAGCCTAACAGAATTACAATGTAACCTCTACTATAGCCACAACCCAGTCTAACAGAATTACAATGTAACCGCTACTATAGCCACAACCCAGTCTAACAGAATTACAATGTAACCTCTACTATAGCCACAACCTAGCCTAACAGAATTACTATGTAACCTCTACTATAGCCACAACCCAGTCTAACAGAATTACAATGTAACCTCTACTATAGCCACAACCTAGCCTAACAGAATTACAATGTAACCTCTACTATAGCCACAACCCAGCCTAACAGAATTACAATGTAACCTCTACTATAGCCACAACCCAGTCTAACAGAATTACAATGTAACCTCTACTATAGCCACGACCCAGTCTAGCAGAATTACAATGTAACCTCTACTATAGCCACAACCCAACCTAACAGAATTACAATGTAACCTCTACTATAGCCACAACCTAGCCTAACAGAATTACAATGTAACCTCTACTATAGCCACAACCTAGCCTAACAGAATTACAATGTAACCTCTACTATAGCCACAACCTCGTCTAACAGAATTACAATGTAACCTCTACTATAGCCACAACCCAGTCTAACAGAATTACAATGTAACCTCTACTATAGCCACAACCTAGTCTAACAGAATTACAATGTAACCTCTAATATAGCCACAACCTAGCCTAACAGAATTACAATGTAACCTCTACTATAGCCACAACCTAGCCTAACAGAATTACAATGTAACCTCTACTATAGCCACAACCCAGCCTAACAGAATTACAATGTAACCTCTACTATAGCCACAACCTAGTCTAACAGAATTACAATGTAACCTCTACTATAGCCACAACCTAGTCTAACAGAATTACAATGTAACCTCTACTATAGCCACAACCTAGTCTAACAGAATTACAATGTAACCTCTACTATAGCCACAACCTAGTCTAACAAAATTACAATGTAACCTCTACTATAGCCACAACCTAGCCTAACAGAATTACAATGTAACCTCTACTATAGCCACAACCTAGCCTAACAGAATTACAATGTAACCTCTACTATAGTCACAACCCAGTCTAACAGAATTACAATGTAGCCTCTACTATAGCCACAACCCATGTGTAACAGAATTACAATGTAACCTCTACTATAGCCACAACCTAGCCTAACAGAATTACAATGTAACCTCTAGTATAGCCACAACCTAGCCTAACAGAATTACAATGTAACCTCTACTATAGTCACAACCCAGTCTAACAGAATTACAATGTAGCCTCTACTATAGCCACAACCCATGTGTAACAGAATTACAATGTAACCTCTACTATAGCCACAACCTAGCCTAACAGAATTACAATGTAACCTCTAGTATAGCCACAACCTAGCCTAACAGAATTACAATGTAACCTCTACTATAGCCACAACCCAGCCTAACAGAATTACAATGTAACCTCTACTATAGCCACAACCTAGTCTAACAAAATTACAATGTAACCTCTACTATAGCCACAACCTAGCCTAACAGAATTACAATGTAACCTCTACTATAGCCACAACCTAGCCTAACAGAATTACAATGTAACCTCTACTATAGTCACAACCCAGTCTAACAGAATTACAATGTAGCCTCTACTATAGCCACAACCCATGTGTAACAGAATTACAATGTAACCTCTACTATAGCCACAACCTAGCCTAACAGAATTACAATGTAACCTCTAGTATAGCCACAACCTAGCCTAACAGAATTACAATGTAACCTCTACTATAGCCACAACCTAGCCTAACAGAATTACAATGTAACCTCTACTATAGCCACAACCCAGTCTAACAGAATTACAATGTAACCTCTAGTATAGCCACAACCTAGCCTAACAGAATTACAATGTAACCTCTACTATAGCCACAACCTAGCCTAACAGAATTACAACGTAACCTCTACTATAGCCACAACCTAGCCTAACAGAATTACAATGTAACCTCTACTATAGCCACAACCCAGTCTAACAGAATTACAATGTAACCTCTACTATAGTCACAACCTAGCCTAACAGAATTACAATGTATTCAATTCTCAGACCGGGTGATGTGTTGTTTCCTTGAGCAAGACACTTTATTTCACATTGCTCCAGTTTACTCAGCTGTGAGAAATGAGTCCCTATCATTCCACTGTAAAGTGGTTGTGGAGGTGCCACGGCAAAAAAAAAAGCACCCAGCACTCACTGTAAATGAGGTTGGTGTTAGGAAGGGCATCCAGCTGTAGAAATCAAGCCAGAATCAGTTCCTGTCCCACCCTTGCAAGCAGGGAAAAGTGGACGTAAAATGATAATGAATGATGATGATACATACATACATACATTCATGCATACATATGTGTGTGTGTACGTATACTAATTTAACAATAAAATTTAATCCACTTACCTGCAAGTTTACCCCAGGAGCAGATTTTCCCATTGATCCAACCTTCCTTTCTAAGAAAGGATAATTAGCACATAGAAGGGTCTGAAAGAAGCAGTTGTTTCTGTTACTAGAATTATATGTAAGAAATCAAGGAAATATATGATCTAATGAAAAGCTGGAACCCTCTTTCATATGGTCCTTATGAAATTTATCGAATTGAATTTTTCTTTTATATAATCTACGATATGGGTGTAATAATAAAAATTTACTAAAAGTAAATACCCTAGAATCTCTAATATTTGTACACCCCCCACCCGGCTTGTTAAATTTTCAGACGCTTATTAAATTTTGCTAAACTATCTCTGGTGAAATTTTGTTTTAATCGGTTAAGCATTCTCGTGACAATTAATTTTCTTTAGACATTCAAAAACATTAAACATGACAAAAAAAGTACATTACTAAAAATCCCATATGTTATAAAATAAACAGGATGGATTGGGGTCTCAATATGTAAACTAAATGACTAATTCTGGTTTTTAAAACAATCAATGGAGATAACCTAGAAAAATTGCCAATTTTACACCACACTCCCCACTTATTCCACCCCCTGCTTATCCCCCCTCTACCCACCCATAATTTGGGACCCAAGAGTATTATAAGGGATTTAGTCCAGAGATTAACTCCATCTTTTAACATCCCTCTTCCCTGCTAGCAAGGGTTGGACAGGTGTTCATAAATTGAGTCAATACTCAAACGGAGCTACTGACTTTTCAGATAGGTTGAAGGCCTACATCTCACTGGTACTTGATGAGGAGTGACAGGTGTGGGGCCACAGTTTAGGAGCCTGGTGTTGCATGGTACCAAAATGTGAAGAGGCCAGTTGAAGCCCAGTACTGGATGGCACCGATGCGAGGAACCTAACCCATCTCATAGTGTAGCCATGGTTTCATGGCCCAGTATCGGATAACAAAATCATTCATTAGTAAGAAACAATACTTGTGAATAGTATGAAGCTCCTAGCTAATCAACTCAACAACTTTGTTTCAATTCACATCACATCACTTTCATATAATAATTGTTTCTACTTTTGGCACGAGGTCAGTAATTACCACCAGTTCATTACTGGTACTTTATTTTATCGACCCCTGTAAGGATGAAAGGAAAAGTTAACCTCGGCAGGATTTGAACCCAGACTGTAAAGGGCCATAACTATGTTGCAAAGCATGGTGTCCAACCCTCTACTGATACTGCCAATCCAAATGCCTTTTCAGATAATAATGTCCTTGAGAAAGGCATGAACATTACATAATCTCATATTATTTCCTATAATTCTGAAGCCATGTACCTAAATTAGAAATATTTAGATTACTGAGGCTAGCAAATGAGTCACAACACGGTAAATAAAAAGAAATTTTGGTATAATACTGGTTGTAAATCAAATCTAATTTTCTTCACAATATTCTTACTGAGATTGTCAGTTCAATGATTATACCTATTAAATTTCATATTCATTTAGCAGTCATTGTAAAAACTAGTTCTAAAAATTGCACTAAGTGCAATTCACTGATACAGCCCATTTTCCATCTGCAATACAACTAACCAATAGATATCTGAGAGAAAAGAACACTTTATTCTGTAGTCAGTGTGGATTCCGAAACACATTATGTAAAATAAAACATTGACAATTTAAAAAAAAATTTAATACATTTTCTCAATGATATCCACTGTTACTCTTGGATCTTAAATAATCGTACTCCTCCTCACGCTTATTATTTATTTAGATCCCCTCCACTTATTAAATTTTGCTAATGAAATTTTTCAAGTGGTAGCATTCCTGCAACAATTAATTTTGTTTAGACATTAAAAAACTTGACAAAAAAAGTACATTACTAGAAATCCCATATGTTATAAAATAAATAGGATGGATTGTTGGGGTCTCAATATGTAAACTAAATGACTAATTTTGGTTTTTAAAAAAATCAACAAAGACAATCTAAAAAAATTACCAAAATTACCCCCCCCACACACACTTATTCCCCCTCATTATTTGGGACCTGAGAGTACTACTATCACTTTAAACAGATCACCTGAAGTTTATTTTTTATAATATAACTGGTCTCCATAAACCTTATCAAAAACATAGGTGCAGGCATGGCTGTGTGGTTAAGAAACTTGTTTCACAATCATGTGGTTTTAGGGCTCAATCTAACAGCATAGCACCTTAGAAAAATATCTTCTACAATAACCTCACGCTTGCCAATGCCTTGTGAGTAAATTTGGTAGGTGAAAACTGTAAGGAAGCTCATTGTAAATGTGTGTATCTCAGTTTACTGCCTACATCTTTATATCAACAACATTAAAGTAGCCAGTGGTATTTGTTTATGTACCTCATAAACAGTATATCTTGCAGTGTAGTGATCAACAAAAATGAGTTGTATAAACATTACTTATAAAAGAAAGCATGGGTTGGCACCAGGAATGGCATTTAATCACAAAGAAAAAAAAACTGCTTCAAAAAGTCTTGTCCAACCAATACCATCATGGAAAGGTAGACATAAAAATGATGATGATTATTACTGTATGTGAGTGTCTGTCTCTGCATATGTCTTTATGACACTGTTTAAGTAAGCAATGTTGTTTGTTTATATAATTCAGTTCAACAAAGACCAGTGAAATAAAATACCATACAATAAGTAAAAAAAAGATAAAATAAAATATAGGTTAGCATTAGAAAGTGTATCTAGTCATAGGATACTACGTTAAAAAGGTTATGCAATGCATGGCAGTATGGAAAAACAGATGAAAAAATGTAATGAGCTGCAAGGCCTATCATTTGTTAAGATTGATGATTATGAGCAGGAAAAGAATATTGTTGTGTATAATGACTGAAGCGAAAGCATTGATTTTGAGTGTAAAAGTTTGAGTGTTTCATGCTTATTGCAACTGGTAATAACTTTTGTATCAAGTGGTTCTGTCTATATTAGAAGTAACACAAGCATATCCTGTCAGTAAATATCACCTTTTTCTTAATGGTTTCTCCCAAATCATAAGGTATTTAATCATTTCATTATTATATTTCTCATGAAATACATTGTATGTGATTGAATTAATAAAGAATTTGAAGAAATTTACCAAAATTATTAATTATACTGAACATTGTGTGTGAAGTTCACATTTTTGAACTTATGGAGAGCTGAGGAAATAAATTTATAAGATGTAGCATGCTCAAGCACAGAAAATAACTACAATTACAGTCAGTTGCTATTGAATAGCTTATAAAAATCAGGTAAAGATCCTTAGAGATGGGAAAATGTTACCAGTGGCCATCTCTTAGGATCTTTACTAAATTTTTATAAGTTATTTTACAGTAACTTAACTACAATTGTAGATATTTTCTGTGCTGCAGCATCCTACATCTTATAAATTAATTATATCATCATTACAATAGTATTTGTAACATAATTTAAAAAAAGGTTCTTATATCAAATTATGATGCAAGAGTTTAATTTAAATGGGAATCCTTTAAAATAATTGGTTCTGCTTCCAGAACTAGAGGATGTTTTGGGTGGATTGGTATCAAAAGGATTAAGACAGGTTTAATTAAACATTACGAGGAAGGAAAAGTGACCCCCTCCCCCCCAAAACAACAAACAAACATACTGTTTCAGTTTGTCCATAGGCTTCATATAGTTCTAGTCCTGTTCCATTCTTCCACTGGCTAATCAGTTCTTCATTCTGAAATTAAAATATATTCCTGACCTTATATTTGTTATAAAAAGCGGAAAAAAAGACGATAACTTATACATTTTATATATTTTAAAGGAAGATCCATGATTTCAATATTTCTGTGTAGCTTTGTTGTGAAAAATGGAATATACTTCTGTTGGTTTTGATAATGAGTTGTTAATGTGTAAGTGGCTGAGCATTCCACAGACACATGTACCTTTCATGTAGTTCTCAAGGAAATTCAGTGTGACATAGCTGGCCCTTTGAATTACATGTACATCAGACAGGATTCCAAACAGTTTCTGTCTGTCTAAGTTCACAAATAAAGCAAGGGTTAATCTGATGCTATGGTAAATGATACTTGCCCAAGATCCCATGCAGTAGGATTAAACCAAGGACCTGATAATTATGAAGTGAACTCCTTAGCCATTCAGCCATACCAGGTCCACAGCTTTATTGTAAAACTTATCGCAATAGTGTAGTTCTACTTGAAAAAAATAACTAAGTTTGAACTTCATTCATATTAGTTGTAGCCCAGTCTTCCTTGAGACATACAAACACACACTTATTTTACACATGTGTTGACAGACTTGCACTTAAGACCCTCCCCCCACCTCTCTACCTATCTATTTATCTTTCACACACACACACACACACACACACTCTCTCTCATTTTGCAGCACAGTTACGTCCCTTCACGGACTGAGTTCAAATCCCGCCGAGGTTAACTTTGCCTTTCATCCTTATGGGGTCGATAAAATAAAGTATCAGTAATACACTGGGATAATTGCTGGCCTTGTCCAAAAGTAGAAACAATTATATTTCTTTTTTCAACAATAATAACCTGTTGTTGTTTTTTTCTTGAAACAAATATCTATATCTGGGATGGACACACGCGTGAAACTTGCTGAGTAAGTTCTGCTTAAATTTCTATAGAAATTCTTGACTGTAAACCTTCATTTTTGTACCCTTTTGTAGAGGGACTGCCAGGTCAAACTTTGATCTGGTCAGTCTCTCAAAATATTCTACGCCTTTAGGCGAAATAGTTAACAAAAAGTTTTTTTTTGAAAAGCTAACATTTTTTTTAAATGGCTGAAGCTTCTTCACCAACATTCGAAGGAGGAAAGGGGAAGATATGCTTACAGCTTCCCCCTGCCACTGTCACAGTAGCAGAGGTTAAAGACAAAGGTCAGCCAGAGGAAGGATTTTCTCCACCTGCTGACCGATAACTCGACATTGCCATGGCAACAAACCAAAAGTGTGAAACAATGAACAAACCAACACAACCAGCGGCAACAACAACAACAATGCTACGAACGAAAACAACACCAACAACAATAACAATAACAACAACAACAAGACCAATAACTGTGATAACAACAACAGCAACACAAACAAGGAAAAGGTCTCCTTCGCCTAGACGGCAAGGAAAATCCTCGACTATCTGCCAGTAGATATAAGCAAAGCGAAGGAGCTACTGGCAGATGCCAAAAAATATATAGTGTACGGGGAAAATGGATAATTTTCGATGCGGCCCTCCTGTGACCTCTGTGGAGCCAGAGTTTACCTGAGAGCTATCTGTCCTCAACTTAAAAAGAAAACCCCAATCCTGCCTACACCACCAACAACTGCACAACCAACACAATCACCACAACCACCACTACAAAAACAACAACCACAGCTCAAACCAAAACAAAACACTGTCCAACCCATCCCCCCCACTAAAAAAAAAACAATTTCCAAAACACCCGCACCGCAAACACAACCCGAAAATCTACCCCTCCCCTCCAACGCGGAAGATGACCCTCGTTCGTCGTCAGACGAGGAGGAGCACTTCCACACACACAATCAAAAGAAAAAAAAAGAAAACACCTCAGACACACAAATGAAAACAACCCCTCCCCAAAACATAACACAGACACCAACACAAAAGAGCACACAACAACAGCAAACAAAAAACACCACACAAAAACAAAAACATGCATACACATACATAAACACAAGAAATAAAAAACTGCTAAACATTGTATACAACAACAATTTAGTAAAAACCCAAGGGCCTAACTTCACCCAGGCAGGGGATTTCCCCCACCTCAAAATGATTAATGCCCCAGAGGACACATATAAAACACTAAAAAACAACTTTAAAGAGGACGTGCCACCCCCCCCCCTCCTGCGTCCGGCCCATTAACCGCGTCCTCCTAAAAAACTTCCCCAAACCCTACCCAAACACCCCAACCACACAACACACTGATGCCCCTACACTTCCACAAACCACCACCCCACCAACAACCCATCCCCCACCCTCATGGAAATTGTGCAGCCCTTTACCCGGGACGCAGAGAGGTAAGTGCCTTTTCTCTTCACCACCAACATGGCTATGCTAAGAGTAGGCTGTCTAAATGTGCGCGGCCTGGGCTCAACTTGGAAGCAAGCAATGCTTCTAAATGACCTCAGGTCACAACGTATAGATATGATGGTTATTTGCGAGGCCCGGATCAGCAATGTGCGACAGCCCGGAGGTGGGGGTGGGGTTGTTGTTCTGCTGCAAAAACATCTGGGTCTCGCAACACAGATGGTACATTTGGACCCGGAGAGTCGACTAGAGGTTCTGGACCTTGGCACTGGTGAAGGTGGGGCGTTTAGGCTGGTAGCCGTCTACGGCCCTTTCGGGTCAACGCGGCCGGACTTCTTCCATCGTCTGGAGACTTTTCTAGGGATGTCTCACTCCTTGCTATTAGTGGGGGACTGGAATGGTATCCTAGATGCACGTTGGGACTACGTAGGGGCCTGTCCCGATAGAGAGGGGTGTAACAGCCTCAAAGGGTTAATCGGTTGATTTGACCTGGCTGATAGATATCGACTAGATTTTCCGACTGCGCCAACCTGGACTTGGGCAAATCGTAGCGGATCATCTAGGTCGTACCTAGATAGGTTCTTAGTTAGAAATAAGGATAAGGAACTTTTTAAGTTGTCCAAAAATGCTCATGGTTGGCTATTCAGACCACAAGTTAGTGACCTGCATGGTCAACCTTGACAGAACGCATAGACAGGGACCCGGTTACTGGAAGCTCAACTTGTCCTTACCGGCAAGTAAGGCTTACAGTGACCGGATTAACACTTTAGTTAAGGAGCGGTTGACGGGCACCATCGTCAACAGCAGGTGGTGGGGATCTCTCAAAAGAGAGATTAGAGTAGTCTCTATAGAATTTAGTAAGGAGTTAGCCTCAAATAGAAATAGGAAGGAAAGGGAGTTGGTAGATAATGTAGAAGAGGCAATTAGAAGCGGCGACGTGGCCAGAGTGCTAGCGTTGAGAACGGCCCTGGGCCAGTTCTTCGACGCGAAACACGAAGGCTGCATCGTCCGAAGCAAAATACGTGCTCTGGGAAACGAGGGGACCAAAGCTGTTAGCTGGGCCCGCGTGACAGAAGCCAAAAGAGGGAGTAGATCCACTATCCGGTCTTTGCGAGACCAGGATGGACGGGTGATCCTTGAGCCTAAGCAGATGTGCGAGGCTTTTCAAAAGCACTTTGCCAGATTTCGGAAGGGGCGGGGAACCGGTTGGGGAAGTGGACTTCGGTCCATACCTCGACGGCCTGCCGCGTCTCTCGGACAGGGAGACGAAGTCCTGCGAGAAGCCGATTTCAGCCGCTGAGATAGAGGACATGCTGAGCCAATGCGGCAAACGCAAATCCCCGGGTCTCGATGGTCTTCCATACGAACTATATCTAGCTATGCCGGACTTGTTCCCCGATCTCCTCGAGGCGGTCTACTGCAACTGGCAACAGAACGGAAGAATTCCCTGTACTGTGACCAAGGGCGTAGTCACGCTAGTGAGGAAGGACGAGAACAAGGGGGACGATATAAATAATTTCAGGCCCATAACTCTGCTAAATATAGAGTTACAGATTTTGGCCAAGATACTAGCAAAGAGGTTGGCGTTTGTCGTGAGCAACCTGGTGGGAGATGTGCAGACATGTGCTATCCCGTCCAGGTTCATCCACGACAACCTCCACCTTATGCGATACATTATAGAGAGGGTTGGGAACGAACCCGGCTTTGGTGGGGCCCTGATCAACTTGGATCAATCTAAGGCGTTCGATAGGGTCGACCATGGTTACCTGGATGTGGTGCTAGCGGCGGCAGGCTTCGGACCCGTTTTCAGGGGCTGGATCACTGCCATGCACAGCAGCCGCACCTGCTCTAGGGTCAAGGTGAACAGCTACCTCTCGGAGCCGTTTGAAATCGTGCGATCCATCCGACAAGGGTGCCCTATCTCCTCCCTTCTGTATGTAATGACTCTAGAGCCACTGCTGCGGAAGTTGGAGTTGTTGCAAGGCATCCCGTTGGAACCGGGATTGCAGAAAGCGGTGTCAGCCTACGCCGATGACGTGACAGTAATGGTGTCGACGGCCTCGGAAATCGGGGCGATCGGCACCTTACTGGAGGAGTACGAAAGGTTTACAGGGGCTAAGCTGAACCGGGACAAGTCGATCGGTCTGCAACTCGGCATGTGGAGGGGCAAATCGATGCCCTCCGATGGCATCGTCGGGCGCTGGACAGAGGGCCTGGTGAAGTTGCTCGGGGTCTGGTTCGGACCAGACCTCCAGGTGGAGAAGAACTGGGGTGAGGTAACGAACAGGGTGTTTGCACTGACCCAGAAGTGGGCCGAGTGCAAACTGTCCCTGAAAGGTCGGGCGGAGGTGGCGAACACTTATATAGCGTCCGTCATCTACTACCGCCTGACCGTCGTGCCTTGCCCAAGGGAAACGCTCGCCAAAATGGAGCGCGCACTCTTCCAATTCCTTTGGAAGAAGCGGGCTCCTATAGTGAGGAGATCCATCTGCTGTCAACACCCTTCGAAAAGAGGGCTGAGGCTGCCGTGGCTGATGATGCGTAAACACGCATTAAGGCTACGGCACCTCCAGGTATTCCTCACCGGTCAACCGGTGTGGGCCCCGTTTGTGAGACGAGCCTTTCCCAGACTCGTCTCGCTCACTGAGCTGCAATCCTGGGTCAAGCAAAGACCGAGAAAACTGGGCGCCTGGCACACTGAGTGTGTCCAGGCGCTCACGGCTCTCTGGCAGGCGGACCCAGCTGTCAGTGGAGAATCCACCTCGTCATTCTATAGAGGGCTGGTGGTTAGCAGGTGCGACGATGCCCTCGGAGAACTGGCCAACCAGTTCGGTAGGACATTCAGCCCGGGACCCATGGATAACTTCCAGAGGTCCCTGGTCTGGCAGTGCTACCGAGGGGCTCTGCCCATTCGAGAAAGGCTCTACAGACATGGGCGCCCGGGTAGGGACCCCTCGAAAAAGATCTGTCCCAGATGCGTGTGCGACGAAGAAACCGTTGCACACACATTGGTACACTGCTCGGGCATTGCCGATCTGTGGGGCTATGTCAAACAACTGCTGTCAAGGGTGGGACCGATCCGGTTGACCATTGAGTCTATTGTAACGATCAAACCGCCTCCCCTCTTCAAAAACGAAGTAGAGGCGGTGTTTCTGTGCGTAATAGCCATGGCGAAAGAGGTTGTATGGTGGACACGTCTGAAAAGACTCAGGTCAGACACCTTTCTCTCTGGCCAACAACTGGTCCGTTTCTTCCGATATCATTTCGGAAGAAGGATCAGGATGGAGAGAGAGGTGCTGCACCCCAGCCGTTTTTATGAAAGATGGGTGAAAGTGGCGAGAATGGCCCATGTGAATGGGCCTTCAACATCAGACTATAGGTGATGAAAATGAAAGATCAAGGGAGCACCCCCTCTCTGTGCTCCTGAGGAGAAGGGTTGCACACTCTTTTCGGGGGGGGGGGTGCAACCCCCCAAGGCACCGCCTCCCTATTGAGGATTTTGTTATTAAATTTATTTTTGTTATATTTTATATATTATTTTTTATATTTTGTTATTGAGCATGCCTTTTTATGTAAACTCCCTCCATTGTACTTGTCCCACTTTTTGATGCCCTGGTGGCAAATAAAAAGAAAGTTATCTATCTTTCACATACACCCTCTCTCTCCCTCACTGTATTTTCTCTAAATAACAACAATCTGTCATTATAGTGAACTAGCTGAATTAACCGGCATTGCCTGGGTTACTGCTGTTCTTATTCAGATTAGTAAACAATAGATATGAAGATATGTTTTTTTTCCTCATAATTATTTCAAAATATCTATATTTTATAAAAAAAAATATCAAGATTGTAATGATAATAGAATTTAGAAATGAAAATCTGTCAATCTTGAAGGTAAACAATATTCATTGTGTAATTTTTTGTTGGTGTTCAAATGAATAAATTGTTGTTACACACTCACACACATATACTAAGACAGATACACACAGACATACATTCACACAGACACACGCATAGCTTTTCACCTCATTTTTTTTGTCAGTCGCTACTTATGTATATATATGTGTAGATGTGTGTGTGTGTGTGTATTTTACTCACATTAACCTATAAAAAAATGTTAACAACAGGTATTTGTAAGATATATCCTTCCAAGATATAATTGCTATTTGTTTACTTGAAACTTGACAAAAAGTTAAGTAATTTGAATTCAATACAATTTATTATCATTGT
This sequence comes from Eledone cirrhosa, assembly GCA_964016885.1. Taxonomy (NCBI): domain Eukaryota; kingdom Metazoa; phylum Mollusca; class Cephalopoda; order Octopoda; family Eledonidae; genus Eledone; species Eledone cirrhosa. The sequence continues at coordinate 46,711,281 of OZ024740.1, forward strand.
ATTTTTTACAATGGATCTAACGAACGTGCAAACACACACACAGACACACACATTCATATACAAAATGTGGTGTCATTGTGTTGTTTTAATCCAAATGAAAATAAAAATTACATGTTGACACTCCCGGGGTCTAATACTACTACCATGTAAAATTTGATTTGTTTTGGTCCAGCCGTTTGAGAATGCATAGGAACAGACTGACAGACAGACAAAAATGTTTATATATATAGAGATGTCTTTTTTTGAAGTCTGTGTTGTGTTGTCTATATGTTGGAGGACATATAGAAACACACACAGAAACAACAACAAAAAAAAACTCCATTTTAGTTAGTGTGAGGGGTGGGTGGGAGTGAGTGAGAGGTGTAGTATTTCTCTCCCTCAATATTGAGAACATGACAAACAGACTGACAGACATGGCTCTTATCACAGTATAAATTTTACTCACATTAACCTATAAAAAAATTTTAACAACAGGTATTTGTAAGACATATCCTTCCAAGATATAATTGCTATTTGTTTACTTGAAACGTGACAAAAAGTTAAGTAATTTGAATTCAATACAATTTATTATCATTGTATTTTTTACAATGGATGTAGCATGGCTGAATGGACAAGAAGTTTGCTTTGTAATCATAAGGTCCTGGGTTCAATCCCACTGTGGGGTATCTTAGCAAGTGTATTTACCATAGCCTCAGGTTGACCCATGAATGAAACTAAGTATATGGAAACTGTTTGGGAGCCAGTCAGATGGACTAATTCAAAGGGCCAACCATGCCACACACTGTATCAGACTGAATCACTCTAAAAATTATGTTAAATATATACATGTCTGTGGAATGCTTAACCATTAATTAATTAATTTCACAATCAAACTCTGTGACAATTTTCTTTATACATTAAAAGTACATTACTAGAAATGCCATACGTTATGAAATAGGATGGGTTGGGGTCTCAATATGTAAACTAACCAACTAATCTGGTTTAAAAAAAAATCAATGGAGACAACCTAGAAAAATTACCAATCCCATCCCCCCACTAACTCTAACCCCTATTATTTGAGAATACAATGAAAAGTTCTTACCACTGGTTCACCCCCAGCAATACAATGGCGCAGGTTCTTGAAATTATATTTCTTTAGATCCTCTTGAACCATCAACCGGAGAGCTGTAGGTGGCATACAAAAAACGGAAATACTGTATTTTTCCAGAACCTGAAAATAAATAGAATTTGAAAGTTGATTTCACTGCAGACCACGTTAGTTTTGTTGACATTTGGTCTAATTATCGAATTTTATCTTATATATCATCAGTTACGGCCCTTTACGGTTTGAGTTCAAATTCCGTCAAGGTTAATTTTGCCTTTCATCCTTATGGGGTCGATAAAATAAAGTACCAGTAATGCACTGGGGATATTTGCTGGCCTTGTGCCAAAAGTAGAAACAATTATATCATAATATTTTTTAATTTGAAAATGTGTTAGTGAGATACTCTGGGCATGTGGTTAGAATGTTTCTGGAAAGAACCGCCGGACAGGTTTTATGGGCAAAACCAACCAGCAGGAGACCCAGGGGAAGATCTCAAGCAAGATGGATGGATAATATCCATGAGCTTGGCTGGTCTTGCTTGGGGATCCAACTAGATCGGTTGGAGACTAACTATAAGTAATAGTTGATGTGGCTAACACATTTTCAAATTTCAAATTTCTCTGATACTTTGTAAATTAACCTATTTATTTAATAAATTTAAACATCCATATAGAGCTAGTAAGTCATGACAGACTAAGGGAGGTATCTAGTACACCTTACAATTAAGAAACAAAAACAAGATAGACAGAGTGATTTTTAAAAAATAAAAGGCAAAAGAAGCATAAACATTTTTTTTTATTTAAAAAAAAACAAAACCCTAATGTTTATATTTTTAATGGTTTAGCCAAGATGTTAAAGGAGTGTGTCCATAACCAATGCAGACCATCATGGACTGGTGAGATAAAACTAATTGATACTCATCTTGAACAACAGCAAGACGATAGTTACAGGAATTATATACTGAAGAGGAATGACTGAGGGTAATGGTTAGTGAACAGTGGATACAATATGGGTGTTAAAAAAGTGTGGGGGGGGGGGAATTAATGAGCATTATCCGAGACCTGAAATTTAAAAGGCAATGTAAAAATAAAGAAAAATATACAAATAACATTTTTTTAATACTTTTTTAAAACACATGCACCAGTTTAATTTTATTTGAATTTATTCAGTTAGTTTAATAACCAGTTGGTTGTTTAATTGTTCTTTTTAAAAGCTATGTGATCTCAACAACTATTCTTCTATTCTTACTCTCTGTCTCCTCTTTGTTCTATTTAATTAACAATTTAACAGCCAACTGTTACTAAACTAGCTGAAAAATGGATTACTTGCCCAACTAATAATTGTTTTTACTTTTGGCACAAGGCCAGCAATTATTCCAGTGCATTACTGGTGCTTTATTTTATCAACCCCGTAAAGATGAAAAGCAAGATTTGGCAGGATTTGAACTCAAACCGTAAAGGGCCGTAACTCTATGCTGCAAAGGCCCAACTAATAATAAACTGAAGCGAAACTCAACCGGTGTGTGTGTTTTCATTGGCAACATGACCCTCCCAAAGAATAACAATATGTTTCAACACATGATTTCACATCAAGAATCTGGCAAAATAAGTACAAAAACAAAATATATAAACAACATATCCACAAAAATATACATACTTGTAGAACTGATTTAGGATCAAATTTGTTGTTAGTTGTGTTATAAATGAAAACACAAGCACCAGCTAACCAAGGAGCAAAGAAACTACTCCAAGCAGATTTTGCCCATCCAGTGTCAGATAAATTCCAGATTATGTCAGACTGAGTGGCAGTTAGAAGGTATCTAAAAGAGAAAATGACAGACAAACTTACATATATATGTAAATAAAAGTCAGAATAAATTCTTCCAATATTGGTTGTTTCAATCTTTTGAAATAAGCAATATTGTGTTTCTTAAATACAGAAACCATGATTGAGGACACTATATGAATAAAACTGACTTATTATAGTTGGTCTATCTTATATCCCCCTAAATCGAAATTTTGGCTTAAGTTTAATGTAAACTGAGAAAAAACTGGGATGAGGTGATAAAAAATAACCTTGGTCACTTACAACTCTCTAATGTCACTGGATCGAGATCTTTGCCGCAGTTATTCAGAAAAATTCACATCTCATAACAACATTACGGTCTCGCTCTCTTTAACATTACACCAAAACACATAAAAACAGAAATAGATCCCTTAAATTCCGAATAAACCTCAAACACCTGGATATGTCTCTGAAAACAATATCTCTCTACTTGAGTGGGCCATGGTCTCCAAAATCCTGATTTGAAAGCCTCTGTAAGGTGGTGCTATTAAGTTAGACATGGCCTGGACCAATACTGGCCAAAACCTATCAAAGTCATATGCATATATATATATATATATATAACAGAGGGTGTGGTAAGATACCAGGTGGACCATAACACACCAGAGTACTCAATACATGGGGTAGTAGAGTGGATAATAGGAAAAGATTCAGGACCCCGACAGCTGAGCTCCGGCCGCCTCGCCAGCCAGATCCGACAGATCCATTCGGAACTGGCTGTCAAGACAGCCAGAGCTCAGCTGTCGGGGTCCTGAATCTTTTCATATATATATATAGTTCAAAGAGACAACAGAGGTACAAAATGTCTTATTAATTTCATGCTTTATATTGGAAAGAGGAAAGAAAGTTTAACGTGTTGGGCTTCAGCCCTTCTTCAGGAGTACAAATAGAGACAGGATCACAATGGAGAAATAGAGACAGGATCACAATGGAGAAACAGAGACAGGATCACAATGGAGAAATAGAGACAGGATCACAATGGAGAAATAGAGACAGGATCACAATAGAGAAATAGAGACAGGATCACAATAGAGAAATAGAGACAGGATCACAATGGAGAAACAGAGACAAGATCACAATGGAGAAATAGAGACAGGATCACAATGGAGAAACAGAGACAGGATCACAATGGAGAAACAGAGACAGGATCACAATGGAGAAACAGAGACAGGATCACAATGGAGAAACAGAGACAGGATCACAATGGAGAAATAGAGACAGGATCACAATGGAGAAACAGAGACAGGATCACAATGGAGAAACAGAGACAGGATCACAATGGAGAAACAGAGACAGGATCACAATGGAGAAATAGAGACAGGATCACAATGGAGAAACAGAGACAAGATCACAATGGAGAAATAGAGACAGGATCACAATGGAGAAATAGAGACAGGATCACAATGGAGAAATAGAGACAGGATCACAATGGAGAAATAGAGACAGGATCACAATGGAGAAATAGAGACAGGATCACAATGGAGAAACAGAGACAGGATCACAATGGAGAAACAGAGACAGGATCACAATGGAGAAACAGAGACAGGATCACAATAGAGAAACAGAGACAGGATCACAATAGAGAAATAGAGACAGGATCACAATGGAGAAATAGAGACAGGATCACAATGGAGAAATAGAGACAGGATCACAATGGAGAAATAGAGACAGGATCACAATGGAGAAACAGAGACAGGATCACAATGGAGAAACAGAGACAGGATCACAATGGAGAAATAGAGACAGGATCACAATGGAGAAACAGAGACAGGATCACAATGGAGAAATAGAGACAGGATCACAATGGAGAAATAGAGACAGGATCACAATGGAGAAACAGAGACAGGATCACAATAGAGAAATAGAGACAGGATCACAATGGAGAAATAGAGACAGGATCACAATGGAGAAACAGAGACAGGATCACAATGGAGAAATAGAGACAGGATCACAATGGAGAAACAGAGACAGGATCACAATAGAGAAATAGAGACAGGATCACAATGGAGAAATAGAGACAGGATCACAATAGAGAAACAGAGACAGGATCACAATGGAGAAATAGAGACAGGATCACAATGGAGAAATAGAGACAGGATCACAATGGAGAAATAGAGACAGGATCACAATGGAGAAACAGAGACAGGATCACAATGGAGAAATAGAGACAGGATCACAATGGAGAAATAGAGACAGGATCACAATGGAGAAACAGAGACAGGATCACAATGGAGAAATAGAGACAGGATCACAATGGAGAAATAGAGACAGGATCACAATGGAGAAACAGAGACAGGATCACAATAGAGAAATAGAGACAGGATCACAATGGAGAAATAGAGACAGGATCACAATGGAGAAATAGAGACAGGATCACAATGGAGAAATAGAGACAGGATCACAATGGAGAAACAGAGACAGGATCACAATGGAGAAATAGAGACAGGATCACAATGGAGAAACAGAGACAGGATCACAATAGAGAAATAGAGACAGGATCACAATGGAGAAATAGAGACAGGATCACAATGGAGAAACAGAGACAGGATCACAATAGAGAAATAGAGACAGGATCACAATGGAGAAATAGAGACAGGATCACAATGGAGAAACAGAGACAGGATCACAATGGAGAAATAGAGACAGGATCACAATGGAGAAACAGAGACAGGATCACAATGGAGAAACAGAGACAGGATCACAATAGAGAAATAGAGACAGGATCACAATGGAGAAATAGAGACAGGATCACAATAGAGAAACAGAGACAGGATCACAATGGAGAAATAGAGACAGGATCACAATGGAGAAATAGAGACAGGATCACAATGGAGAAATAGAGACAGGATCACAATGGAGAAACAGAGACAGGATCACAATGGAGAAACAGAAAAAGGATCCAGTAAAGACAAAAAAAAAATCGAAAATGAAGATTGAAAACAAGAGAACCGTTGGGTAGTCTTGGTAACAAGTTGAAACGCAAAGTGGAGTGTGTGTGAGTGTAAATGTATGTTTAAATGTGTGTGATTTTTAAAGGTATATTGTGTAAAGTAACAAAGATAGAGAGTGTATGCATATATCCATGTGTTAGTGGTAGTGGACATGTATGTGTAAGAGAATATAATTTTGAATGTGTGTTGAAGTAATTTTGTGTGTGTAAATTATCTAGCAGTGTAGCATATGTCTGTGAGATGTGTGGATTTGTATGTGTGAGTGTAAGATTAAATTTTAACGTGTGTATGTATGTCAACAAATAAGTTGGCATAGCTGGGGCTCATTCTTGTACCCATGGCCACCCTCCATCATCTGTTGGTAAATCTCACCTGAGAAGGAGAAATAGTTGACGGAGAGGCCCAGCTTGGATAAGTGAATAAGGGTAGAGGTGGGAGGTAGAGAGGAGGGGCAAAGGTTAAGGAAGTGTTGTAGGGCCTGGAGACTTTCGGAATGGGGGATGACTGTGTATAGGGATTTGATGTCGAGGGTGAAGAGTAGGGGTGGGGAGCCAGGTGGAAAGATGAAGGAATGGAAGAGGTGGAGGATGTGGTTGGTGTCAGAAAGTGGGAAGGTAAGGTAGCTACCAGGGGGGAGAATACGGAATCAAGAAAGGAGGAAACAAGTTCAGTGGGGCAATTACATGCTGAGACAATGGGGCTGCCAGGGTTGTCAGGCTTGTATAATTTGGGGAGGAAGTAGATGGTAGAGATCCGTGGAGTGTGGATGATAAGGTTGGTAGCTGAGGCGGGTAGAAGAGAGGAAGCGACGAACTGGCATATAGTAGATTTGACTTGTTGCTGGTATTGAGAAGTGGGATCAGTGGCAAGGAGGGAGAAGAGAGGGTTCCAGAGTTGCTGATAAGCCTCCATTTTGTAGAGGTCTATGCACCACATGACCACAACGCCACCCTTGTTGGCCAGCTTAATGTCAATGTCATCATGATCACAGAGCAAGAAGAGGGCGGCGAGTTCAGCCTGGGAGATGTTACATCATTTGTACCATTTATGGAAATTGAAACGGTTCACTGCACGATGGCAGGCATCAACGAACCTATCCAGGACACTGAATTATTTGGGAGATGGCGTCCAGTGTGATGGTCATTGGATCCCATCAACAGGGTGTCTAGAGAGGTTCAGAGCCAGAGGGTTACCCTGGGAATGCGCGTGCAATTTGGTGTGGTGCAGGAACTGTTCAATGTCTGTGTGAGTTGCCACAAGCGAGAGTGGTTTGAAACTGAGGAGTGAACGCTCGGAACCAGAAAGCAGAAGGTCAGGGGGTAAAGTGACAAGTTGTGGGTGGGTTGGTGGGAAAAGGGTCAGATGTGGGTGGGGGAGACGGTTGAGGAATGGGGATGGAAAGGTGTGAAGGTGAAAGAGTGTGCGCGATATACCTTGTCACTGCTCTATTTACCATCCTGTCCAGCCAGTGGATTACCCACACTTGAATATTTGGGTATATATATATATATATTTGAAAAAAGGAAAAGAATGACTTCACTTGTAGTTCTAAACAATTTAATTTTATAACATTACACATTTCCCTATCATCATCATCATCATCATCATTTTACGTCCACTTCCCTGCTTGCAAGGGTGGGACGGGAACTGATTCTGGCTTGATTTCTACAGCTGGATACCCTTCCTAACACCAACCTCATTTACAGTGAGTGCAGGGTGCTTTTTTGCCATGGCGCCTACACGTCCACTTTACAGTGAGTGCTGGGTGCTTTTTTGCCATGGCGCCTACACGTCCACTTTACAGTGAGTGCAGGGTGCTTTTTTGCCATGGCGCCTACACGTCCACTTTACAGTGAGTGCTGGGTGCTTTTTTGCCATGGCGCCTACACGTCCACTTTACAGTGAGTGCTGGGTGCTTTTTTGCCATGGCGCCTACACGTCCACTTTACAGTGAGTGCTGGGTGCTTTTTTGCCATGGCGCCTACACGTCCACTTTACAGTGAGTGCTGGGTGCTTTTTTGCCATGGCGCCTACACGTCCACTTTACAGTGAGTGCTGGGTGCTTTTTTGCCATGGCGCCTACACGTCCACTTTACAGTGAGTGCTGGGTGCTTTTTTGCCATGGCGCCTACACGTCCACTTTACAGTGAGTGCTGGGTGCTTTTTTGCCGTGGCGCCTACACGACCACTTTGCAGTGGAATGATAGGGATCCCAGTCCAATCATCTCATTTCTACAGTTGAGTAAACTGGAGCAATGTGAAATAAAGTGTCTTGCTCAATGCTCTAACCACTAAGCCATGCGCCTTCATTGTATGTGTATGTGTATATATATATTTGGTGTTGGATGCTTAAAGTGTCCATATGCAGTAGGCCGTATGAGCACTCGATGCCCTTTTTTGTGATATATATATATATATATATATATATATATATATATATATATATATATATATATATATATATATATATAATGATAATAAAGATAATTTCTCAAAAGTTTATATGTAAAATTAAACAAAGTTAATTGTGATAATTCTGTAGACTGTGTAAAACATAAACTACTAGGAGGGTATATTAACAAATATATTAAATAATTACTCATCTTGAAGTTATTGAAGAGATAAGACACACTCTACTCTGAAAGGCTAAAATGAATCACTAGAGCTGCTTAGCCACGTTCCAGTCATCCATCCATACAAATCTCTTCAGGTATCCTTATTTCCCCAATTGCAAATGTTCTGCTCGCAACTATTGCTGTATTTATCACTTCGCTAGCTCGCACAACACATTTTGTTTGTTACCCTCATTTTCTCTACCATGCTGCCTCTCTATCTGTCTATTTTGCCATCAAAGGCTACAGGCCATGACTGGCTATTATTATTGTTGCTCTCTATGATGGCTACCCTCTCTCTCTCTCTCTATCTATCTATCTCTAAGCCACCTATTACCTCCCGTTCCCTCTTCACCCATTCCTCCTCACTCATCTTGAAGAGATAAGACACACTCTACTCTGAAAGGCTAAAATGAATCACTAGAGTTGATTTAGCTACGTTCCAGCCATCCATCTATACAAATCTTGTCAGGTATTTCAGCTACCACAACACATTTATTTTGTTATCCTCATTTTCCCCTACCATGCTGACTCTCTATCTGTCTATTTTTCCATCAAAGGCTACAGGCCATACTGGCTGAATTGGCAGTATCGGTGGAGGGTTGGATTATGCTTTCCAGCATAGTTACGTCCCTTTATGATCTGAGTTCAATTCCCGCCGAGGTTAATTTTGCCTTTCATCCTTACGGGGTCGATAAAATAAAGCACCAGTAATGCACTGGGATAATTGCTGGCCTTGTGCCAAAAAATAGAAACAATTATTATTCTATCTGTTATCTTGCCATGCTACATTCACTTCTATAGGTTATTTTGATGACATGACTGGCTGCCTACCTCACAATTTCGCACCCACCCCCATAGCCTATTCGACCAATCAAACCTCAGCATGCCATTTCTTCTACTACTACTACTACTACTACTACCTAACTCTCTCCTCCCCCGTCCCAGCCCAACACACCCTGCCATTATTACCACCACCACTGTTCTTCTAGCCCTGAATTTTCCTACCGTTATGTATGGATGAGCTGAGAATAAATTGGAGCAACTCTAAATTAATAGATGAAATGAATATGAATCTGCGAGATACCAAGCACCCATGTGAAGCCCCAATCCAGAGAGAGGAAGCACACACACCCCTGCAAAAATCGACCCTTCCTTACGAGTGTCGACAAATGCCCAAAACTTCGAGTTGGTACCATCAATGTAAGCACAATGAAAGGAAGAGCAGGAGAAATTGTAGAAATGCTAGAGCGAAAGGAAATTGATGTATGCTGTGTGCAAGGGACTAGATGGAGAGGAGAGTCTGCTAGAGTCCTTGTAGGAAAAAGTCAGTGCTACAAATTTTTCTGGGTGGGAAATGACGATGGGATGGGTGGTGTAGGTATACTACTAGCTGACAAGTGGGTAGATAAAGTAATCTCAGTGTACAGGGTAAATACAAGAATCATTAAACTCAGACTAGTCCTGAATAAAACAATTAACACAATAATATCAGCTTACACACCCCAATCGGAGTTGCCAGACGAACTTAAGGATAGATTTTACGAGTCCCTAATGCACACTACTGCTCTAACAAACGACAATGACTTCCTAATCATCGCAGGAGATTTTAACGGACACGTAGGTAAATACTGTGGCGGCTTCAATAGAGTTCATGGAGGCCATGGGATTGGCAGAAGAAATGAAGAAGGATTCAGACTTCTAGAATTCTGCGACGCCAATGACATGTCGATATGTAACACAAACTTCAAAAAACCCGACAACCACCTCATCACCTATAGATCAGGGGAGCATTCTAGTCAGATAGATTTTATCCTCATGAGAGGACGTGACAGATGGACGGTCGTAAATACAAAAGCCTTCCCTAGTGAGGAATGTACCTCCCAACATAGCTTAGTTGTCAGCGACCTCACGGTCAGAACTAGACGAACCTGGAAACAGAGGCCAACCTGGAGAAGAAAGATCTGGAAGCTGAAAGACCCCTCAGCCAGTAACAGATTTAAAGATATTTTACTCAATGCCTACGACAGTAGAGAAGAACAGATAGAGACATTCAATGTAGAAGAGCACTGGGAGTTCCTAAAAAATAACTTACTAGAGGCGACGGATGAGGTCTGTGGCTGGAGTAAGACCACAAGCAGGAGGAGAGTGACTTGGTGGTGGAACAATAAGGTAGATGAGGCAGTTAAGGCCAAGAGACAGGCATGGAAAGAATGGAAGAACGGGGGGAGCAGGGTACATTGCATAGAGACCAAGAGGGAAGCTAGGCGACAAGTATACTTAGCTAGGAGGGAAGCAGAGGATAGAAAATTCAAGCATGTTTTGCAACGTGAGGATCAGAAATAGGAGGTGTTCAAGATTGCGAGGCAGTGTGTCAGTGAGAATTGTGATGTCATTGGAGGAGAAGTGTATCCGGAATGATAAAGGTGAGCTTGCCCTCACAAGTGCTGAGAAGAAAGATACATGGCAGAGTCATTATGATAGATTACTAAAGGGAAGAAGAGACCCTACCCCAAGTAGACCCTATAGAGGGGCCAGCAGTGCAAGTCAGCAGCAGCGTAGTAAGTAAGGCAATCAAAGATATGAAGATGGGGAAGGCAACCGGTCCATCGGGTATAGCTGCCGAGATGCTGAAGGCATCTGGGTCTGTAGGTCACACTATAACAACACGTATTGTTAACCAGGTAATACTAGAAGGTGTCATACCAAAAGATTGGTGCAGTAGCATCATTGTCAACTGCTACAAAGGTAAAGATGATGCACTCGATAGAGGAAACTATAGAGGTATAAATCTGATGGACCAGGTTATGAAAGTAACAGAAAGAGTTATAGCACAGTTGATTAGGGACCGGGTGAAACTAGATGAGATGCAATTTGGGTTTGTACCAGGAAGAGGCACCACTGATGCTCTCTTTCTTGTGAGGCAGTTACAGGAAAAGTACCTAGCTAAAAGTAAGCCACTCTACCTGGCCTTCGTCGATCTCGAGAAAGCCTTTGACAGAGTTCCACGTGCTGTAATCTGGTGGGCTCTTAGAAAACTAGGAGTAGATGAATGGCTTGTGAAAGCTGTACAAAGTTAGGATTAGCAATGAGTATAGCGAGGAATTTAGCGTAGAGGTTGGTGTCCACTAGGGCTCTGTTCTTAGCCCTCTCCTGTTCATCATAGTCCTGCAGGCAATAACGGAGGAGTTTAAGACTGGATGCCCATGGGAACTCCTGTATGCTGATGACCTCGCACTTATAGCTGAATCTATGGTAGAACTAGAGAATAAATTCCAAACTTGAAAGCAGGGACTAGAAAGAAAGGGTCTCAAAGTCAACATGACAAAGACTAAGGTCCTTGTAAGTAGACGAGAAAACAGAACCCAGATCCCCTCAGGGAAATGGCCTTGCTCAGTATGTAGGAACTCCATTCTCTGCCCCAAATGCAAACAATGGGTACACAAGAGATGTAGCGGGATCTCAGGAAGCTTAATTAAGAATGTAGGCTTCACATGCAGCAGCTGTGCTGGGACAGCAAGCAGCAAACAGCCACAGGAAACAAGTACCACCAATCCCTGGGAGGGCTCTGTAGAAACAGTAGACAGCTTCTGCTACCTAGGTGACCGAATTAGCAGCGGAGGTGGGTGTTCAGAAAGTACAATAACTAGGGTAAGAACGGGATGGAAGAAGTTCAGGGAACTACTGCCACTGCTAGCTGCAAAAGGCTTCTCCCTCAAAATGAAAGGCAGACTGTATGATGCGTGTATCCGAACAGCAATGTTACATGGTAGTGAGACCTGGGTGCTGAAGGTGGAAGACTTACGTAGATTAGAAAGAAACGAAGCCTGCATGCTCCGATGGATGTGTAATAGTAATATACGCGAACGACAAAGCATAAATGAATTGAGAGAGAGACTGAGCATAAGAGGAATCAAATGCTGTGTGCAGGAGAGGCAGTTGCGTTGGTATGGACATGTGATGCGTATAAAGGATGACAGCTGCATAAAAAGGTGCAGAGCACTAGAAGTCAATGGAAACCGCAGAGTGGGGAGACCCAAGAAGACCTGGGATGAGGTGATAAAAGCCAACCTTACCCAATTACACCTCTCAAAGGCGATGACACATGACTGTGACCTCTGGCGTCACGCAGTAATACAGAGTACCCGACCTCCCATGGGTATAAGCTGAAGCATATAGACAATATGCCCCCACACCCTCCCACTGCAAGGTGGTCGTGGAGGTGCCACGGCAAAAAAGCACCCAGCCCACACTAAAGTGGACGTGTAGGCGCCACGGAAAAAGCACCGAGCACTCACTGTAAATGAGGTTGGTGTTAGGAAGGGCATCCAGCTGTAGAAATCAAGCCAAAATCAGTTCCTGTATGAGCAAGGCATGGTCAGCCGACCAGACACTGCCCACAACAGGACAAACCGTCTAACCCATGCTAACATGAAGAACAGACGTAAAAACGGTCATGATGATGAATTACCACAGAGTAGTACAGATATACAGGTATAGCTGTAATTAAGTAAACTTTATACTTTACAGAAACGTGCAGACAGGATTATATCAAAGGTTTCCAGAGGCTCCCACTCTAGGCCTTTAATGCTTGATAATAAAATCTAAACATTTATGACATAAATTTGGCTGCTCACTTGAGACTAATGTTCAAAGTTTATCACAACTCTACACCAAAATGTGTTCAAGAAAAATTTATATGTCTGACGAAGTATTCTGGGGAAACATTCAGGTGTAAAAGCTATGCCATAACAAAATTCAATAAATTCAGCTACTCCTATCATGGACCAATTGTCTGGAATAATTTTGTGCTCAAAGAAGCAACTCTTCCAGACTCAAAAGATGTAAAAAAAAAGTAAATTAAAAAGATGCTCTTGAATATTCAGCAAACTTGTTTCTGGTAAAAGAAAACCCCAAAACCCTACCATTTTTGGCAAAATTAGAAATAAAAAATGACTTTGTATTAAGTGCTCCTTTTACAGGCTGTTATGAAAAGAATAATAGTTTGTTACTATAATCCTTCTTTAATGGCCTCACTAGTCTGATTACAGCATTCTCAATAATAAACTACTTTGTTTCATTTCTAAAATCTTTTTATTCTCTTCTTTGAAAATAGTGTATTACACTTTTTCCTTAATGCACCTGTAGTAAGCAAAAGCACTACTTATCGCAGCGGAACAATTGAGTTACGCTTGGTCAGTCACCAGGCCGGTAAGTTGGTGGCGTAGAAATACCAAGCAGTGACTTCCGCCCAGAAAAGGAATTTGTGCCTCTTTTCACTTCTAAACAGTTCCAGTTTCATTTTCATACAAACAGGACATTACTAAATTCATGGCTTAGTGGTTAGAGCATTGGGCTTGCAATCGAAAGGTTGTGAGTTCAATTCTCAGACCGGGTGATGTGTTGTTTCCTTGAGCAAGACACTTTATTTCACATTGCTCCAGTTTACTCAGCTGTAGAAATGAGATGATAGAGACTGGGGTCCCTATCATTCCACTGCAAAGTGGTCGTGGAGGTGCCACGGAAAAAAAGCACCCAGCACTCACTGTAAATGAGGTTGGTGTAAGGAAGGGCATCCAGCTGTAGAAATCAAGCCAGAATCAGTTCCTGTATGAGCAAGACAAGGTCAGCCGACCGGACATTGCCCACAACAGGACAACCCGTCTAACCCATGCTAGCATGGAAGAACGGACGTAAACGGTGATGATGATGATGATTCCCTGGAGCGACTGGCAAGATAAAACATTTACCAAGAGACTTTGGCCCTCTCGTCAAAGGCCCAGCAACATCCTATCTAGATATATGCCGCAATGGCGCCTAGCATTCTATTATAATATTTTACGGAGAAAAATAAATCCTTTGTTATATTTCCTCGCTGTGCTTTCCTCTCTGATCCTTCCACATGGACTACCAACATTAAACACGCAGCCTTATAACCTAATCTTCATTAAGGATCCTTCTCGCAACCAAAAAAATAATATCTTAAAGATATTTTCTGCTAAAGTGGTGACCTTTAAGGAATATTTCTTTGAGAAATATTCCTTAAAGAAAAAATATTTTAGCAGAATTTTGACATTACTACACGCGAGGATTTTGAAACACACAAGGTGCATCTTTCTGAAGGTAAGTTTTCACACTCACTGCCATTTGCAAAAATTTTAATCCTGTTTTGCTTTCGTTTGGAGTTTTAAAAAAATTTGAGAGAAGAACTTAACAGGTCGCTTAGGGTATTTTTTTTGCCGTATTGGTCAATCCTTTACTTTGAAGATTTTGTTTGCCTTTGTAGTATTACTCTATTCAGACCGCATCTTTTTGAAAATATGTACCGCTCATCTTTACCACCTGCTACTCCCAACGTCAATTCAGCAATGTTACAGGCCACCCTTGAGTTAACCAAGGTAGTTAAAAAATGGTGACAGTGGCAACAGTAACAACATCACCATGGACAACACCAGCGACGACAGTGGACACGCACATTCTCTGCGACGTGTCTACCGATTCACCTTGTCCTTTTGTTCCTGAGACTCATCGAAGAATCGTGTTCGACGCTCTGCACAACCTTTCACACCCTGGAGCCTCGGCCTCAGTAAAACTCATTCTTCTGGCCAAATATGAGACACGGTATTACTGCACGGTCTTGTTCTTGTCTCTTGTGCCAGAAGTCGAAGGTGCATAAACACATCCGCGCTCTACTCAGTACTTTCAGTACACCTGATGCATGCTTTCGCCACATACATATTGATCTCGTGGGACCTTGGCCCATCAGTCATGGACATTTGTACATCCTGACCTGCATTGATCATTTCACCCGATGGCCTGAAGCCATTCCTCTTAGTTACATTACTGCTGACTCTGTAGCACGAGCTCTGGTATCAGGATGGATATCGTGCTACGGTATTCCTACCACTATTACTACAAACAGTGGTAGGCAGTTCCAGTCTCACCTTTTCTCGGAGCTAACAAATATCATCGGTGCTCAACATATCCGGACTACCAGTTACCATCCTGTATCTAATAGAATGGTAGAGCATTTTTATCGCCAGTTGAAGGCCACATTTGTGCCTCTCTGGATACTCTACGTTGGAGCGACTACCTCCCCTTAGTACTACTTGGCATCCGCACTTCATTTAAGGAGGACCTTGGATTCTCCCCAGCTGAGCTTTCGTACGGCACTCCTTTGTCTTTGCCAGGGCAGATGCTTGCCCCAGTCAATCTTTCTACTCAGGATCCTACACTACGTGAACTGTTTGCGTTCATATTTTCAAGTCCTGCCACCTATGAACACTTGGCACCAAGCCGTTAAATCTTCGGTCCTGAGGGACATTGTCTCATGGACCCATGTTTTCATCAGAAATTACGCAGTGAGAAGTCCTCTCACTCCACCTTACTCTGGACCCTATCGCATGCTAGTTACATTCAGACAAAGATTTCACTATTGACTATAACAGGTCTAGAGACAGAGTCTCTATTGATAGACTGAAGCGGGACTACATAGATGCTCTTACACCAGAGCCTAATACTCCCGCTCCTACACTGTGTCACGACAAACGCCTACACCACCATAAGCACCACAGGTTCATGCACACACACCCACCTTCAATATACATCACGTTAACCCGTAGTGGTCATCGCGTCCATTGGCCCAAGAAACTGCATAAAACTATTTTCATATGAATTGGCCTCTTAGTGCCTTTTTGTTGTATTGCATTTTTTCATTCTTACACACATTCATGTTGTTTTCTTTTCCCTGTATGCGATTATTTGTTTTGCCTTTTCTTACACTCTTGTGAACATTTTCTTTCTGTAAATATATTTGCCTTTGCTTTCCATTTTTTAAAATATATTGATGCTTCATCTACAGAGGGGTAAATGTAGTAAGCAAAGGCACTACTTATCATGGCAGAACAATTGGGTTACGCTTGGTCAGAAATATCAAGCAGTGACTTCCGCCCAGAAAAGGAATTCGCGCCTCTTTTCACTTCTAAACAGTTCCAGCCTCATTTTTGTACAAACAGGACGTTACTAAACTCATTCCCTGGAGTGACTGACAAGTTGAAACATTTACCAAGGGACTTTGGCCCTCTCGGCAAGGGCCCAACAACATCCTATCTAGATATATGCCGCAATGGCGCCTAGCATTCTATTGTAATATTTTACGGAGAAAAATAAATCCTTTGTTATATTTCCTCGCTGTGCTTTCCTCTCTGATCCTTCCACATGGACTACCAACATTAAACACGCAGCCTTATAACCTAATCTTCATTAAGGATCCTTCTTGCAACAAAAAAAATAATATCTTAAAAAAATGTTCTGCTAAACACCTTTTTTATATTTCAAATTTATACACGGCTAGTGAAATAAATGATAAGAAAGAAAGATATAGTTTCTTCACAATTTGTGGAGGGAAATTTGGATGCTACATTATGCACACAAACTGACTATATAGTAGTTCCCTCATTATCTTGTTATAAAATAAAGTGTTTATATAATGTAATATATTAGAAAAGTGTAATAACTTACCGACTAGTATTCATATGGCCAAGTCCATAGCTAGCTTGAGTATGTTCAGTCATTTTGGGGTGACTAGTAGTACCACTTGTGAAAAACCACATCATAGGATCAGAAGCTCTTGTTTTGACACACTGTCAATATAAAATAGGATGAGAGGTTCTTGTTTTGATACACTGTCAATATATAATAGGAGAGAGGCTCTTGTTTGGGCACACTGCCAATTCAAAATGGGATGAGAGACTCTTGTTTTAACATACTGTCAATACAAAATAGGATCAGAAGCTTTTGTTTTGACACTGTCAATATAAAATAGGATCAGAAGCTCTTGTTTTGACATACTGTCAATATAAAATAGAATAAGAGACTCTTGTTTTAACACACTGTTGATATAAACTAGATTTAGAATGATATATATTAGATTTTAATTCATAAGAATATGTATATATGTTGAATCTCTGTCCTCTGTTCGTTCTGATGACAAGTGTTTTAGTTGTTTTATTGACAGAATGGCCTGCTTATGACATTAATGTGTAAGTGGCTAGACATTCTACAGGCATGTGTAAATTTAATGTAGTTCTCAGGGAGATCAGCATGACAGTGTGTGAAAAAGGTGATCTTTGAATGAGTAAACCGGAGCAATGTGAAATAAAGTGGGTTGCTGAAGGACACAACACTTTGCCATCTGAGCTGAACACCCTAACCACTAAGAAATTATATATATATATATGCCCTAAATAAATGAGGCCTTGTAGGTGTCACGACAAATTCTGTCTAAACCCATGCTAGCGTGGAAGATAGACGTTAAACGATGATGATGATGATGGTATATATATATATATATATATATATATATATATATATATATATATATATATATATATATATATATATATATCATCATCATCATCATCATCGTTTAACGTCCACCTTCCACGCTTGCATGGGTTTGGACGGGAGTTTTTCCACTTGAGGCAAGAGTGGTTGTCTTGCTCGCATAGGACTGTCTGGCAGGTTTTCTACGGCTGGATGCCCTTCCTAACACCAACCACGTTTACAGTGTGGACTGGGAGGTTTTTACCGTGTTACCTACATGGCCACATTACAGCGTGGACTGTGTGTTTTTTGTCATGACACCTACACGACCTCATTTGTTTCGGACTGGATGTTGTGGTACCAACATAACTTTACATTGAAAGGGGTGGTGTGGATGGGGTGGGGGTGTATTTTTGTTAGAGGTGCCTACTGACTGTAGGTTTCACTTTGTACTTAGGTAAGGCGGGTCTTCTGTATTACTGTGTAGCGCCAAAGATCTCGGTCCAGTGACATTGTCTTGGGGAGGTGTAAGTGTGTGAGGTCGGAATTTATCAAGTCGTCCCATGTTTTTCTGGGTCTGCCTACTCCTTGGCTATCGTCTATTTTTATTGCCCTGCTGTCGTCTTTCATGCACATCACGTGACCATACCAACGTAGTCTTCTCTCGAGTAAACAACATCTGATCCCTCTTATATATATATATATATATATATAAATTAGAAAAAAATGAGGAAGTTTCGTTTACATATAAAAGATATTTATTGTGTATTGACCTGTTACACGTGTTTTGCAGAGGATTGGCTCAAGGTAACCTATAGGAGTTATGGACCCGACTCCAGTATCGATTTGCTCTTAAGACTGGTGATACGACAAACATATTTATGTTGAGGTTTGTGAGATGAAAGGTGTATATATATAAGCATCGGCCCTATATTCTTTTTGTGTGGGTAATGTGGTGTAATTGATGGGGCAGCTATGCGGGTGTCCTCATCACCCATCTGAAAAAAGCTTATTTTTTCTCTCTGCAGCTTTCTAGCCTCTGTGTTTCCACCCTCCTCCCAGCGTGCTTGTTTTGATACTACCACTAGTAATTCACTGAATCACCTACACATACACACACATATATATATATATATATATATATATATATATATCATCATCAACGTTTAACGTCCGTGTTCCACGCTTGCATGGGTTTGGACGGGGGTTTTCCCACTTGAGGCAAGAGTGATTGTCGTGCTCGCATAGGACTGTCTGGCAGGTTTTCTACAGTTGGATGCCCTTCCTAACACCAACCACATTTACAGTGTGGGTCTGGGAGGTATTTACCGTGTTGCCTACACGGCCACATTACAGCGTGGACTGTGTGTTTTTTTGTCATGACACCTACACGATCTCATTTGTTTCGGCCTGGATGGTGTGGCACCAACATAACTTTACATAGAAGGGGGCGGTGTGGATGGGGTGGGGGTGGTGGGACGGGGGTGTATTTTGTTAGAGATGCCTACTGACTGTAGTAGGTTTTACTATGTATTTAGGTAAGGCGGGTCTTCTCTATTACTGAGTACCGCCAAAGGTCTCGGTCCAGTGACATTGTCTTGGAGAGGTGTAAGTGTGTGAGGTCGGAGTTTATCAGCTCGTCCCAGGTTTTTCTGGGTCTGCCTATTCCGTGGCTACCGTCTATCTTTATTGCCCTGCACTTTGCTATACAGCTATCGTCTTTCATGCGCATCACGTGTCCATACCAACGTAGCCTTCTCTCGAGTAAACAACATCTGATCCCTCTTATTTCTAATTTTTTCCTTAGTTCGTTTATGCTTTGCCGTTCACGTATATTACTATTACACATCCAGCGGAGCATGCAAGCTTCGTTCCTCTCTAGTCTGCGTATATCCTCTGCACACAATGCCCAGGTCTCACTGCCATGCAACATTGCTGTTCGTATGCAGGCATCATACAACCTGCCTTTCATTTTTAGGGAGAACCCTTTAGCGGCTAATAGTGGTATAAGCTCTCTGAACTTTTTCCATCCAGTTCTGACTCTAGCTACTGTACTTTCAGAGCACCCTCCCCCACTGCTGATTTTGTCACCCAGGTAACGGAAGCTGTCCAATATTTCTATAGAGCCCTCTGCGCAGTTGAAAGAGCTAGTATTTTGTGGGCACTTGCTGCTACTTATTGCACCAGAGCACCGGCCACATGTGAAATCTATGTTCTTAGTTAGCTTACCTGTGATCCCACTACATCTTTTATGCACCCATACTTTGCATTTCTGACACAAAATGGAGTTTCTACCTACGCCTTTCCTACACACTGAGCATGGCCACTTCCCGGAAGGGACCGCCGCCTTATTTTCTTTCCTACAAACTAGAACTTTGGTCTTAGCCAGGTTAATTTTAAGGCCTTTTGATTCTAGGCCATGCTTCCATGTTTGGAATTTCTTCTCTAGCTCGGCCATTGATTCAGCTATGAGTGTTAGGTCGTCTGCGTATAGGAGTTCCCATGGGCAGCCGGTCTTGAACTCCTCTGTTATAGCCTGAAGGGCAATAATAAATAGTAGGGGGCTGAGAACAGAGCCCTGATGGATGCCAACTTTTACACTAAACTCTTCACTATATTCGTTGTTAATTCTAACCTTGCTGACTGTTTCTTTATACATGGCTTGTATAGCTCTCACAAGCCATTCGTCAACACCTAGTTTTCTAAGAGCCCACCAGATAATGGAACGGGGGACTCTGTCGAAGGCTTTCTCCAAGTCGACAAAAGCTAAGTATAGGGGTTTACTTTTAGCTAGGTACTTCTCCTGTAGTTGTCGTACAATGAAAAGAGCATCTGTGGTACTTTTGCCTGACACAAACCTGAACTGCATTTCATCTAGATCAATTCTCTCTCTGATTAGTTGCGCTATTACTTTTTCCGTGACCTTCATGACCTGGTCGATTAATTTAATGCCTCTATAGTTACTCATATCTAGGGCATCTCCTTTACCCTTATAACAGTTAACGATGATGCTGCTACGCCAGTCCTTCGGAACAACCCCATTCTGTACGACTTGGTTAACTATCCGGGTGACCATGGTATGTCCCACCGTGCCAGATGCCTTCAGCATCTCAGCAACTATTTCCGAAGGCCCAGCTGCCTTACCCGTCTTCATATCCTTGATTGCCTTACTTATGATACTACCCTCGACTAACACTGCTGGTCCCTCTATTGGGTCGATGTGGGGGAGACTGTCTTTCTCCCATTTATTCTCCTCATTTAGTAGCCTTTCATAGTGACACTTCCAAGCTACCTTCTTATCAGCGTTGGTGATGGCAAGTACGCCGTCATCATTAAGTACACACTTCTCCCTGATAATATCACGGTTTTCCTTGACACATTGCCTAGCAATCCTGAACACCTCACGTTTTTGGTCCTCGCGTTGTAGAACATGCTTGAACTTTCTTTCCTCTGCTTCCCTTCTTGCGAAGTACACTTGTCTCCTAGCTTCCCTCCTGGCCACTTGATAGTCTTCTCTACTTCCCCCATCCCGCCATACTTTCCAAGCCTGCTTTTTGGCCTTAATTGACCCCTCCACCTTACTGTTCCACCACCATGTTACTCTCCTCCTGCCTACAGGCCTGCTCCAGCCACAGACTTCGTCTGCCGCCATCAGCAGGTTTGCTTTCAGGAATTCCCACTGCTCCTCTATATTGTACGACTCTAATTGCTCTTCCTTACTGTCGAAAGCATCAAGTAGTATGCTTTTAAATTTATTTCTGGCTGTGGGTTCCTTTAGCTTCCATATTTTTCTCCTGAGGATAGTCCTCTTCTGTTGTCTAGTACGTCTCGTCCTGACTATTAGGTCGCTAATTATCAGTCTATGTTGGGAGGTGCATTCTTCATGGGGGAGGGATTTAGTGTTTACAACAGACACTCTGTCACGCCTTCTGGTAAGGATATAATCTACCTGGCTTGTGTGTTTCCCGGATCTATAGGTGATCAGGTGATTGTCACGTTTTTTGAAGTTAGTGTTACAGATAGTTAGGTTATTTGCGTCACAGAATTCCAGGATTCTGGAGCCTTCCTCATTTCTAGTACCAAACCCATAGCCTCCATGGATTTCGTCGTAGCCGTCACAATGTTGTCCAACATGACCATTTAGGTCGCCTGCAATAATTATATAGTCACTGTCGGTTATTTGGGAGGTAGTGAGCATCAGTGTCTCGTAGAATCTGTCTTTTATAGTGCCGGGCAGTCCGGATTGGGGTGCGTACACAGATATTACTGTCACTGTAGTTCTATTGAGGACAAGTCTTATTTTAATTATTCTGTCGTTCACTCTATTTACGTCTATTATCTTATCTACCTATTTTTCTGCTAATATGATTCCTACCCCACCCAGCCCATTGTCATTTCCCACCCAGCCCATTGTCATTTCCCACCCAGAAAAGCTTATAGCATCGTTTTTTACCCTCAATGAATCTAGCATATATATATATATATATATATATATATATATATATATGTATATATATGATGACTGCAAACTCTGCTAAGAGTATTGCAATCGTTTGTCAGATTACAGAAAATGCTGCACTTTTAGGCTACGTCCAGCCACACGAACCTGAACAAACAATACCTGTGCTTTGAAGCTTTTGTAAGTGGGGAAAGGCCTTGCACTCGACCAATCCCACTTTCTTTCTGAGCATCGAAAACACTATCCGAAAAGGAGAACTGGTCAACGTCATCGGATGCTTCCGAAGCCGCATGTATATACATATGTATATATATATGTATATACACATGTATATACACATGTATATACATATGTATATATATATTGTCAAGGCAGAATTCTAGGCGAAGGAAAACTCTGATATAACACCTGCAACTCTGATGGTATCCAATGATGTTGACTTGTTCTTCTTTTTGGTAAATATCATCTTGGTTAAGAGAGTGGGACTGGCTTTGTGCAGTGCCTTTTCTCACTATAAAAGCTTCACGGCATAGGCATTGCTTTATATCTAGGATCTCTCTGCACTTGTCGTCACATGGTACCATGGGCCCAGCACTGTGTGTCAATAATTGTCACAAGTGTAGTGTTTGTACCAGAGTTTTCAAGTCGCTGGCTGGACTAAAAAGTCACTCGTTCAGCGCATCGGTAGGGGTTCTCCTACATGGATATAAAG
Organism: Eledone cirrhosa; assembly: GCA_964016885.1. Taxonomy (NCBI): domain Eukaryota; kingdom Metazoa; phylum Mollusca; class Cephalopoda; order Octopoda; family Eledonidae; genus Eledone; species Eledone cirrhosa. Next base: position 46,734,268 of record OZ024740.1, read on the forward strand.
TAGTGGCCGTACTCGAAAACGAGTTGGCAGCCACCATATACATATATATATATATACATATATGTATATACATATATATATAAATGAGGTTGGTGTTAGGAAGGGCATCCCGCTGTAGAAATCAAGCCAGAATCAGTTCCTGTATGAGCAAGACAAGGTCAGTCGACCGGACACTGCCCACAACAGGACAACCTGTCTAACCCATGCTAGCGTGGAAGAACGGACGTAAAACGGTGATGATGGTGATGATGATGATGATGATATATATATATATATATATATATATATATCGGAAGGTTGTGAGTTCAATTCTCAGACCGGGTGATGTGTTGTTTCCTTGAACAAGACATTTTATTTCACATTGCTCCAGTTTACTCAGCTGTAGAAATGAGATGATAGGACTGGGGTCCCTATCATTCCACTGCAAAGTGGTCGTGGAGGTGCCACAGCAAAAAAGCACCCAGCCCACACTGTAAAGTGGACGTGTAGGCACCACGGAAAAAAAGCACCCAGCACTCACTGTAAATGAGGTTGGTGTTAGGAAGGGCATCCAGCTGTAGAAATCAAGCCAGAATCAGTTTCCGTCCCACCCTTGCAAGCAGGGAAAAGCGGACATAAAATGATATATATATATTTTGGAATGTTATAAAAATATTTTACCTCAGTAGATTCTGTAGCTGTAGCCATTAATTCAGTAAAGTTAAGCCAATCTGAGCTACAAATACAAACAAAATAGTAAAACAGTAGCAAAAATTCAGTTTGAGTAAGAAGAAAGAAACTGAACAAGCAAAACACCTAGATGTGACAACAAATACAGACTCTGCAGAATTAACATCAAAGATGTCACCCATGTCATAAGCATGTCACTACCTTTCTCTAGTGTGTATGTATGTATATCTTTTTCTAGTGCGTATGTATGTATACACACACACACAGGTTTGTGTTGAACTACTGTCAGCTCTGACAATGAGTGTAGTAATATTTTAACTCTTTCGTGATTGCATTTCCAATAAAATACACTCTATTTTAATTAACTAATGAAGAATTTCGAAGGATTTAATAAAATTATTAATTATTTTATTACTAAGAAAGTAACTTAATGTAAGGTTCCTTTATAAAATTATGTTGGAAGATTTTAATTTAAATTGGAAACCTTTAAAATGGGTGATTAAATTTTATAGAACCAGAGCCAGTTTTGGCTAGGTTGGTAATTACAGGGTTAACCAATGGAACAGGTAAATATACTCTTAATGTAATTCTTAGGGAGATTTGGCATGACACAGTGTGGTACAAGGCAGGGTTTTTGAATTTCTTTCCAGCTGAGTGTTCAAGGACAATATAATACCAGGAATTGAACTCATGAGATTATGATTACGAGCTGAACACCCTAACCATGATGTCACATACCTTCACACACACACATATACATACATACATACACACATCTGTATACGCATATTACAGACATAGCATGCATTACACGTCTTTTAAGCTCTCCCACCTCCCAAACAGCAGCTGTGGTGGTGGTAGTAGTAGTTGTAGTAGCAGCAGCAGCAGCAACAGAAGCAGCAGCAGTAGCAGCACAGTTTCAATCAACTAAATTTACTCAATAGTCTAAGCTATAATAGAAGAAACTTGTCTAAGGTGTTCCACAGTGCGCTACTAAAACTCAAAATCATGTGAATGTGAAGAAAACTTCTTAACCATACAGCCATGCTTGTGCCTATAATCTAATAAACTATAATAAAGTAAGGAGTGCGGGACTGCATTCAGAATATATATTTTTTATCCCGTTTGTAAAATAAGTTGGATTACTTTTACATTCTGAGTTCAAATCCCATCGAGGGTATTATTATTATTGGTTATGGATTGGCAGTAATCGGTAGAGCATCGGACATATTTTGTGGCATAGAGTTGCATCCTTTTACATTCTGAGTTTGAATCCTGCCGAGGTTAGCTCTGCCTTTCATCCTTACAGGGTTGGTAAAATAAATTACCAGTGATACACGGGGGTCGATTTAATCGATTTTCCCTTCCTCCCAAAATTGTTGACTTTGTGCCTGAATCAGAAACTATTATTAGGGCGATCGGTAGAGGGTCTGACGCCATGCTTTGCAGCAAACAGTTACGGCTCCTTATGGTCTGAGTTCAAATCCCGCCGAGGTTAACTTTGCTTTTCATCCTTACGGGGTCGATAAAATAAAGTACCAGTAATACACAGGGTATTTGCTGGCCTTGTGCCAAAAGTAGAAACAATTATTAGGGCGGTTGATTGGCAGAATTGGTAGAGCGTCAGACACCATGCTTTGCAGCATAGAGTTATGGCCCTTTCTGATTTAGGCACAAGACCAACAATTTTGGAGGAGTGGAAAGTCAATTAAATCGACCCAGTGTGTTACAGGTACTTTATTTGATCGACCTCGTAAGGATGAAAGGTAAAGTTAACCTCAGCGAGATTTGAACTCTGAACAAAAGAAGATATAACTTTATGCTATGAAGCATATTGTTTGATGCTCTACCAATACTGCCAATCCACCACCCTACACCAGCTTAATAATTGTTTCTACTTTTGGCACAAGACCAGCAATTACCCCAGTGCATTACTGGTACTTTATTTTATCAACCATGTAAGGATGAAAGGCAAAGTTAACCTTGGCGGGATTTGAACTCAGAAAATAAAGGGCCATAACTTCATGCTGCAAAGCATGGTGTCTGATGCTCTACCAATACTGAGAATGTTAATTATATTACTAAATCCTTCCAAATTCTTAATTATTTTCAAAATTATTTTTAAATGTTTATTTTAAAGTGCTCATAGTTATCTAAAAACCTATCATAATTTTATGTAAGAACCTTTGTTAACCCTTTAGCATTTAAACTGGCCATATCTGGCTAGAATTCTCTAACCTCTTTCTGTTCAAACCAGCCATAACTGGCTGCTCATACTGATGTTAAAGTATTCTCAAAATAAATAACATGAAAATCTCATAGATTTGATATTATGTTAGATAATTATGTAAGATAAAGCACCACAAAAATACAATAATATATATAGAGTAAATGCTAAAGGGTTACATAATAATAATAATGAAAATTATTGTGTACAGTGCTCAGGTGCACTACAACTCATCAAAGGGGCATGTATAGTACATAGAATAATGTACAAATGTCAGGAAAGTGAACAGTGTAGGAGTCATGATATACATGTGTGTGTATGGAGGGGGAATATCAGGTGTAGTGTTGACGAATCTCAGGAAGCATGGAGGTTTTGAAGGATGCAGTGTCTCGACGTCTAACTGATGCAGGTAGTGTAGTTTATTCCATGTTTCAGCAACAGTGAGCATGAAACAATGTTTCCAAAAGTCATGGGAGCTGTACTGTTTTCTGGTTTTGTAGCATGTCCATGGGTGTTAGACATATAGAATTCAAAAAGTGCCCAGGCTTGTTGTTGGAAACATGGTTAACAACAACCTTGGGTACCATTTTGAATTCCATATGTCTAACACGTTTAAAACACCAGCTTAAGCCTTTAGCATTTACACTGGTCGTATCTGGCCAAAATTCTCTCACCTCTTTCTGTTCAAGCTGGCTGTAATTAGCCAATCATACTGACGTTAAGGTATTGTTCTCAAAATAAATAATATCAAAATATTGTAGATTCAATATTATGTGAAATATTACATGTGAGATAAAGCCTTTACCACAAAAATACAATAGTAAATATAGAGTAATGTAAATACTAAAGGGTTAAAATGAGAATGTTAATAATATTACTAAATCCTTCTAAGTATTTTAAGTATTTTAAAACCATATGCAGTGTCTTTCATTAAAAATATGGTAATGAAAGGATTAATACTTACCCATTAGTTGATTGTGGACCAACATACAACTTTGTTTTCAAAGTAGGGCAACTATCAGAACACTGAAGAGTAAAGCAAACATAAAACAAAAATTTGTCATCGGGAAATGGTAGTATGAATGCTTAAGGGTTTAAAGTTATTACTAGGATTTCCTTGTGAGTAACAAATTTAGAGATTAAAAAAATAACTATTTAATGTCATCATATGATTTATAAGAATGATTATAAAAGATATAGTTATGTCATGTATATATATATATATATATATATATACTATTCAGAATAATAATAAATGAAGACATTCACATAATCAAAATATATGTTTTATTATATATATTTCGAAGGTACTGGGGTCCCTATCATTCCGCTGCAAAGTGGTCGAGGAGGTGCCACGGCAAAAAAGCACCCAGCACTCACTGTAAAGTGGACACGTAGGCGCAACGGAAAAAAAAGCACTCAGCACTCGCTGTAAATGAGGTTGGTGTTAGGAAGAGCATCCAACTGTAGAAATCAAGCCAGAATCAGTTCCCGTCCCACCCTTGCAAGCAGGGAAAAGCGGACATAAAATGATGATATATATATATATATATATATATTTCGTTTCTGAATTTGTTTAGCAAGATTCTTTATCTGAAAACGTGTGTTGAAACCAATATTGTTATGCTTTGGGAGGGTCATGTTGCCAATAATAAATTGGAGTGAAAGCAACTGATGCGTGTGTTTCTTATTGGCAACATGACCTTCCCAAAGCATAACAATATATATATATATATACATATGTGTGTATATATATATATTGCTCATTTGCAATACTTTTTTTTATCAAAATTTATATGTGAGATATGTGAATAGGTACAAAATGCAGGGGAACAAATTTTCCATTTCAAATTTTTTAAAATTTAATTTTTACTTTTGGTGAACTCACTTTTTCCATTTTCATTTTTGATAGATTCTGTTGTTTTTTTATTTTTTATTTTATTGTATTTCATGGGTAAATTGCAATAAATTGTACTATAAGTGTTATTAAAACAAAATTGTTCTGCTGCAAGTTACAGAATAGCACATTGCAGATGCTTGTTTGATAAGACCCATGCTATGGTGTGTGGGAATTTAAGATGCAAGTCTGGTCCATTTGAGATATTAGTGACCCTGATTAAATACTGACATCGTTTGTGACAACCAGTCTAATGCTGGTGAGCATGAAAAACAGATATTAAATGACAATAGCGATGATGTGAATCTGTTACCTCATTTATCAAACTCTGAGTTTCCTCACTGGCCACAATACATTTGGCTCCAGAATGAAGTAGGCGATATTTGATGTCAGCAACTCGTAACTGTGTGGTACCAGGACATGCAATGATTCCTACATAAAAAAAACAATGTATATATATATATAGAGTACCCCGATCTGTCATCTAGTGTTCCCTAAGGAAACTAGGTGTAGAGGAATGGCTTGTGATGACAGTGCAAGCTATGTACAGGGGTGCTGTCAGTAAAGTGAGAGTAGGTATGGAGTTTAGTGAGGAATTCCAGATATAAGTAGGTGTACATCAGGGTTCGGTCCTCAGCCGGCTCTTGTTCATTATAGTCATCCAAGCCATAACAGAGGAGTTTAAAACTGGATGCCCATGGGAACTTCTCTATGCTGACGATCTGGTTCTTATAGCAGAATCAGTAGAGGAGCTAGAGAATAAATTCTGGCTATGGAAACAGCAGTTGGAAGCAAGAGGACTGAGAGTGAACCTAGCTAAGATAAAAGTGTTGATGAGTAGAAAAGAGGACAAAACTCTGATTCTGTCAGGGAAATGGCCATGTTCGATATGCAGAAAAGGAACTGGCATAAATTCTATAAAATGCACACAATGCAGATCCTGGGTACACAAGAGATGTAGCGGGATAGCTGGCAAACTAACAGGTAGGGAGAAATATGTATGCGGTAGATGTACCGGGAAATTAGACAGTAGAAGTCGCATTGATAGACACATTTTTCAAATGCAGGAGGGTGCTATACAAGTGGTGGATAGCTTCCGGTACCTAGATCAGATTAGCATGGGAGGGGGCTGTTCCAAGGCCATAGTATCTAGAATAAGGACGGGTTGGAAGAAGTTTAGGGAGCTGCTTCCTCTGCTGACGAAGAAGAGTTTCTCCCTGCATACGAAAGGACGGTTATATGATGCCTGTGTGAGATGTGCGATGCTACTCAGAACGTAAAGAGCCATAGCTATATACCACAAAGCATGTTGTCCGACACTCCACAGATACTGCAGTAAACATGACAATACATCTATTTATCTGCATCATCTCATAAGGAAAAACAAAAACTATCAAAATTGATGAGTTAATATTTACAATCACACCTTTTTAATCAATTATACATAAACATATGTCAACTATATTTTACAAAAAGAAGTTATACAATGATGGAAATATGAGAAGGAAAAGATAAAAACAAAATTAAGTAATGAAAAGAGGAGGGAAATGGTAAGATGTGTCAATTTATATTGACAGAATTAGCAATAAATCCACTGAAAAACCAGTAGATAGACATTAACTGAATGGGCAAAGAATTTACTCATATTGGGAGTAAGCTGTATCAACAAATTACATACTTTGCAATTTCTTCATAAGAAAACAGAAGTTACCTGCTTTAATGGCTGCAAGATTTAGCACCCACCATTCTGGGACACGTGGAAGAATAATCATAACGCAATCCCCTTTTTTAAGACCACATGAAGACTGGAGAACATTAGCTGCTCTAAAAAATATAAAATTAATTTTTATGATTTTCAAAGCACTGGGAGAATCTGAAATTTGAAAAATGTGAGCATCCCAAACATAGAAAATAACTGTAATAACAATGATCAGTGTAAATAATAGCTGAGAAAATTGGGTAATATACATGAAGCAATGTGATGGGGGATTGCACCTTGGGATCAGAGGGGCATGTGAGGCTGCTATGGGGAGATTGTCAGAAGTTGGGGGCCACCTGACCAGAAGCGAGATGATGAGTGATGTACCATGAGGGTTTAGGGGCTACTGACTTCCTCTTTCCCAGCAGTACATGGTCAAGTGAGGACATGTTATGTGAAGCGAGACTGAGAGAGGCTCTGATACCCTAAGTTGGATGTAAGAGATGTGGATGGTGGACAACTTAGTCCAAAGTGAATCAAAGACACAAGGTAAGTTTGACTGCTTCTGGTTACAGGTGACATTACTATAAAAACTGAAAAAAATCATTTAATGTCCACTTTCCCTGCTAGCGAGGGTTTGATAGGTTTTCTCAGAATTGAGTCCATACTGAAGTGGAGCTACTGATCTCCCAGACAGGCTGGGGTTTCGCATCTTGCTTGCATATGGTTCCATGTTCTACCAAGTGCTTTCATCATGGCACCAGCACGAAAGATCTTTCATAACTGCCTCAGCAAGTTGGCATAGTACTCTCAATCGATGGTGTGGCCTTCTTGAAGATAGTCAGTAAACACAATGGCTTTTGCATCCAAAAATACAGGCAATCACCTTCCCTGCAGATGACTTTGGTCTTCTTTGGAGCAGGTGAGGATAGGTGTTTACACTGCATGGATTGTCTCTTTTTCTCTGGCTCAAAGTGATGAACACTTATCCTGGGTTAGGAAACGTTCTAGAAAATCAGCTGGATCTGCATTAAACAATGTCAGATTTTCTCCTGATGTGATCAGCTTGGTGCGCTTTTGATCAGTGTCAGAAAACATGATACCCACCCAGCAGAAACATTCATCATACCAAGTTCATTGTGCAGAATATTCTCTACTCTCTTGCGGGATATGCTAGTATCATTGGCTAGTTGATTTATAGTTAATTGTCTGTCATCCATCGCCATGTGGAGAATACAATCAATGTTTTCCTCACTGGGGGCAGTTGCAGGACATCTAGATCTTGGGTCATATCCAAGACTCTTTTCCTCTCCTAAATTCAGCTGCCCACTTTTGCACTGTTGATAAAGCTAGAGTATCATCCCCTAATATAGCGACCATGTCAGTCTGAATGTCCTTGAGGCTCAAAGCCTTTTTCTGCAGGTACTTTATAACACCATGATGCCAAATTTTGTCCATTTTCATGAGAAACACTACTAGTGACTTCTCATACTTTGAAGTCTTTTTTTGAACAGTCAGATGTCAGTTTACCTGAAAAGAAACAATGTAGTTATTAATAAGAAATGATGAAATTAATGCATGCAAAATTTCACAACTCTAGCATCACTCTTTCATAATCAGCCTATGAACTTTTTAGCACACCCTTGTATAAAACTGAAGTAAACAAAAGAAAAGATAAAGCAAAACTTACTTGTTAGATAATTTCATCAGGTCTTTAAATGTCCATTTAATCTCTTGACCGGTACCATCAGCAAACCAAAATGCCAATGACTTTGCAGGATCCTCATCATACTAACAAAAAAAAATTATTATACTGTTCTTTTAATAATCAATGGATTTGGTAAAATGAAAATTAAAGTATTCCACTCAACAATGTATCTCTAGAATGAACTTGCCCTACCTTTTGACACACAAAAGGAAGTGACTTTGTCCACCATGAAACCTCCTCCTTCTTTCTGTAACACCTTTATGCCCACATATTGGATATCTTATAAAAGGTGACTGGAAATTCAAACCAGTGAGAAAATATATTAATTTTTTTCCTGTGTCCAGGTTGTTTGGAATTATGTTTTACAAGCTCCTTTCACTGATTCCTTGTGCTAAATATATTTGTTTAGGCACTAAGATTTATGTGTTGTTAATATAAATAGTTATGCATTAATGTATCCCTAATATCATTACAAATGAATATCCTAATAATCTGGAGACAATATCTTTAACCCTTTCGCATTTAAACCGGCTGTATCCAACCAGAATTCTCTAACCTCTTTCTGTTTAGACTGGCTGTAACTAGCGACTCATACTGATGTTAAAGTATTGTTCTCAAAATAAATAACATCAAAATCTTGTAGATTTGATTTTATGTGAGATACGTAAGATAAAGTCTTTACCACAAAAATACAATAGTATATATTGAGTAATGTAAATGCTAAAGGGTTAATACAAAAAAATAGGCTGATCAGATCTTTAGAGTTAATTAAACTTTTGAGAGAAATGTAGCCCAAATCAATTGCCATTACTAAAAACACATACCTGCACTAAATACACTACAACAAAACACATGCAATTGTCAAGATCAAGCTAAATGTCCATGGTGTATAGAGCTATGCTCATTCCACCAGATGGTATCCCACGGAACGCTATAGAGCTCACTACAAATGACTTCAAAGGATGATATCAGCATATAAACTCTTTTAGACCAAGAAACAATGGAAACTCTACCTCACTGTTTCATGTCATGACACCAACATGAGTACCTTACATAGTGGACTAGTGGTTGTTATTGTGTCACTAGCATGGCCACCTTATAGGTTGAACTGAGAACTTTTAGTCATTTCAGCAGCTTTATGGGAGAGCGTGTTCAGCTTTGCATGTTACTATGCATGGGCTGGTTGGTGGAGAATGCACCTTCCAACATAGTCTAGTAGTCAGTGATTTGTTAATTAGGGCTAGACAAACTTGGAGACAGAGGGAAACTTGGAGGAGAAGGATATACAAGTTGAAAGAACCCTCAGACTCTAACAAATTTAGGAATATTTTACTTGATGCTTTTGACAATAAGGAAGAAGAAATAACGATATAAAATATAGAGAGTTCTTGAAAGATAATCTACTTAAGGCTGCAAATAAGGTATGGGGCTGAAGCAGAGGTCCAAAGAATAGGAGAGTGACTTGGTGGTGGAATAAAAGAGTGAATGAAACAGTTAAAGCCAAGAGAGAGGTATGGAAAGAATGACAAAATGGGGGAAGCAGAGAACTTTACCAAGAAGCCCAGAGAGAGGCTAGGCTAAAAGTATATTTTGCAAGGAGGGGAAGCAGAAAATAAAAAGTTTATGCATGTTATACGTGAGGTGTTCAGGATTGCGAGGCAATGTGTCAGGAAAAATTGTGATGTTGTTAGAGAGAGGTATGTCTGAGAATACAATGGTATACTTGCCTTCACTGACATCAAAAAGAAGGCATCATGGAAATGTAATTTTGAGAGATTGGTGAATGAGGAGTGGTGGGTACTTAGGAAACTAGGAGTAGACAAGTGTCTTATGAGGGTAGTACAAGCCATGTAAATATGTGCAGTAAACAAGGTTAAAATTAATAATGGGGAGTTTAATATGCAAGTTGGGATCATGAGGGCTCCATCCTTAACTTTTTCTTCTTTATTATTGTCCTCGAGGCTATAACAGAAGAGTTTAAAACAGGATGCCCTTGGGAACTCCTGTATGCTGGTGATCTAACTCTCATAGCTGAAGCTATGGAAAAACTAGAGAAAAAATTCTTGACCTGGAAGCATAACTTGGAATCAACAAGTCTTAAAGGCAACTTGGCAAAGACTAAAGTCTGGGTAAGTAGAAAGGAAAACAAAGCCCTGATCTCTTCAGAGAAATTGCCCTGCTTAATGTGTAGGAAAGGGATGGGTAAACATTCCCTCCTCTGTCTCAAATGCAATCTATGGGTACACAAGAGATGTAGCAGGATCTCAGGCAGGCTAGTAAAGAATGGAGGTTTTACATGTGGTCAATGCACAGGAGCAGTAAGCAGCACTCACAGAAAACAAGCTCTATCAAATTTTTAGAGGGTTCTGTAGAAGCAGTTGACAGCTTCTATTACCTGGGTGACCAAATTAGCAATGGAGGTGGGTGTTTCAAAAGTACAGTAGCTAGAGTGAGAACAGGATGGAGAAAGTTCAGGAACCTACTACCACTGCTAGCTACAAAAGGTTTTTTCTTCTCCCACATATTCCTGAGAGGGTTATGAGGGTAGAGTCCTCAAACACTCCTGTCAGAAGCAACTGTCTTCAATTGATTTGGCTGAGTTCATGGATGCTATTCAACCATCTTGCTCGGGGTCTATCCCTAGGTCTCCTGCCATTTGGTTTTGTCCATAAAATCTGTCCAGTGATTCTTTCCTGAGACATTATAACCACATGCCTGTAGTATCGGAGCTGTGATCTCTCAATTTGGAGAAGTAGCAGCTTTACCTGGATCGGCTCTCTGATCTCGTAGCTATGGACTCTATTGAGTAATGCTACTCCAAAGACCCTTTGGAGGAAGCCCATTTTGGCCGCTTCTTTTTGCAATTGTATTCTTTCGGTCATTGCCCAAGATTCATGACCATGGGTAAGGGTTGGCACAAATACCGAATTGAAGATAGCGAGTTTGGATTTTACACCTACCTCCCTTCTTCTGATTACCAAATGCTGAAGTTGGAGCATTACTGCACCATGCCCTGCAATTCTTGTGCTTAATACAGCCACCTGCCTTCCATCACTCATGAATATGGCCCCGAGATACTTTAATTTCTCTACCTGCTTCAGTGGTACTCCAGTCACCCACGACCTGTTGTAAAACAGCTCTGCCAAGAACCTAATATTTCTTCTTCTTTTTCTTCGCCCACTTATTCCTGAGAGGGTCGTGGGGTAGAATCCTCAAACACTCCTTCCAGTGGGTTCTGTCAGAAGCAACCATTTCCAATTGATCTGTTGGAGATCAGAGAATCACTCAAGGTAGAGCCACTACTTCTCCGAATTGAGAGATCACAGCTCCTAATGATATTTAATTATAAAAATGCAATAGGGTTTTTTTTAAACATCAAATAGCTATGGGGTTCCATCAGGGTAAAATGGAAATCAAAGGGTCTATAGGTAAAAGGTTGAGAACCACTGCCGTAAATCCAATGACTAGTCTTATCACAGTCTGTGTCACATTGACGCATCATGAGAATTATGTTAAGGGTGCACATGCATGCGGAATTTCGCGAACTGGTTGTTCCGTTGTTACATTCTTTGTTGGAACGACAGAGGTCCAACAACCATTATGTGGTTAAGGGGCGGGGCTGAGGTGAGCACTGGATGGTACCTTCAAAGAACAAAAATACATTTAGAAAAATAAAACGTTAACCAAAGTAGCTGGTCAAAAAAATTCCGTAGGGAATTGGAGATCCCACCCAGAATATTTCGAAGCCATACCACTGAGACACCAGCATCTGGTAACGACGGGTCTGTAGTTAGGCCGTCGACCTGTTTGCAGAGTTCTTCCCTTCCATCGCGGTCCCTCCTTAGGAGCCCCAATCACAGATCTGGCCATCGAGTCAACCTTCCAATCAAAGATGGTTGGCCTTGAGCAGCTGCTGAGGAATATCGAAGTTATCGAACCCCATCAAGGTTTCTTATACTCAGGAACTACCTGTCTATTCCTAAGCCCCTCTCACAGATTTCCGTCCTGCCTCCAACGCTTCGACGACCTAATCTTCGAGAGACTCAAGTGCCTGGTCAATGTTAGACTATCTCCAGAGTCCCGCGATCAGGCTGCGTTGCCCAAGCGATTTGGGTCTTCGTAAGTGTTCGTTCCTCTCTCTCCCCTGCTTCCTTTACTCCACCCACGCTTGCTCCACCCTGGTGAGCAGCATCCTCTCCTCTCCAATATGGACTAGTTCCAACAGGGAGTTGGGTGAAGCTCTCCAGCAGTGGAGTGAGTTGGGCTTGTCTCTTCCTGAGAAGGTGGAGGACAGTCGAAGTCAGAGAACTTGGGACAGCATAAGTTCGAAGGCCATCTTTGACTCCCTCTTCGTCCAGTCAGATCAGTTTGCAAGGTGCTGCTTACTATCTGCCAGCGCCAAATACTCAGGCGACTGGGTTGATGCCCTACCCATGGCCAAAGTTGGTGGCCTACTCAACCTGGACGAACTTCGTATCTCCATCGCCCTCAGAGTGGGAGCTGACGTCTGCATGGGTTTGAGGTGCTGATGCGGCAAACTCCTCTACTCCACAGTTTTTCTTGTCGCCTGAATGCCGGCCGCTTCGCGCGTCACTCGGAGCTAAACCTCATTTTGAAGAAAGCTTTGGCCCGGGCGAATATCCCCTCAGTCTTGGAATCATCTGGGTTGTCCAGAAGTGACGGCAAAAGACCTGACGGCCTTACCCTGTGCCCCTGGTCGAGAGGCAGGAGCCTTGTCTGGGACGTCACTGTTAGTGACTCTTTTGCTGTTTCCCACATCCTGGATGTTGCGGTTAGGACGAGCCGTAGCTTCTGCAGCCGAGCGGAGTAAGACCCTCAAATACTCTGATCTGTCGGCCAGCTACATTTTTCAGCCTGTGGCTTTCGAGACGTATGGGGGAGTCGGGTCGCTGACTACGAAGTTTCTCTCTTCACTGGCGGCTCGCGAGGACGCTTGGCTGTTTCAGCGCATCAGCCTCGCCATCACCTGAGGCAACGTGTGAGTGTGATGGCTAGCCTCAAAAGTCATTAGAGAGGTTAAACGATGATGATGACACAAACACATATATATATACAAACACACATATATATATATATATATATATATATATATATATACATACACACACACATATATATACACACATATATATATATTAAGAAATCCATACAATTGCGTTTGTAAAAAAACAAATTCACAATGTCAAAAATTAGTTTCACTTTTGAGACCGCCCGTCTTGACGTATGCCTATATGCTCTGTTTATATTTTCATTCTGAAAGAATTGCAAACGATCTGTAATGTTATTAAAAAAAAAAAAAAAAAGAAATTGTTATAAGAGGCAGGTCATTGACACTGAATGTACCTGCAATGCAAATAACATCGGGGAAAAATGGTATGTTGTTATCAGGTGAAATACGTTTAGAATATACAACATTCTAAGTATATTTCTGGTTCTAACTCGAGAAAATACAAAGAAAAATAGAAATTGCATGGGTATCTGGCGTAGACGAATTTAATTGATATTTTAATTTTTTTTTTTACAGTTAACTAAAGGCGTAACCGTCAACATAATATTACAAATAGAAAGAGAAATAAAAAGGAAAGGGAAAAAGAAAGAGAAAAACAAAACACACACAAGCGGGTAATACATAAATCTAGGACAGCATACAACAAAAGGCAGGCGAAAGGTGGACAAACGAACCGCTGCCAGAGAAAAAGATAATATTTTAATTAAGGTCTACTTTCAAATTAAACGAAAATAAACAAAACAAAATATTCCGAGAATGAAGTTTAAAACTCCGTCAAACGACCGCGTATTGGCTATCTCGCTGGTTTTTGATGCTACAAGTACACTCTATACTAAATACACGACCTAATCAGTGAGACTCTACGCGGATATTTAATATGCTAGAAATAGCAGCTAAATCTATCTCAAATTAACTTCTATCCACCTGAATAAAAGGAAGTTTATATATATATATATGCAGAGGTTATATTTAATTTGTTGGGATTCAACAAGCTTAAACATTTTTATAACTGATATAAAGCACTCAACAGTTTAGTGGAGTAAATACACAATATATTAATAAATGGAAACTATATTTATAAAACCATATTTGTTTTATTATACATATTTCAAGGGCAACCAAGGCAAATTATGGTGCGCTTTCATCAGATAAAATACAGATTTGTTTTATAAATAAATATTGACATACCCGGAAAAAAAAGACAACCGTTAAGGTTGTCTTTTTTTCAGGGTATGTCAATATTTATTTATAAAATAAATCTGTATCTCAGACACCACAGTCTGAGATACTTTTGCTCCGTCTTAAAAGTGAGGGTCACTACTTCTGTAACCGAACGGAACAAAATTCTAAAATACCAACAATTATCAGCAAACAATATTTTTCAGACTATGACGTTTCAGGGAGCTAAATGGTTAACACTGAAGTTCTTGTTATTGTTGGCGGTTCGCCTTACCAAGCTATTTGATGATGCCTGTGGGAGTGCTTGGTTGTTTCAGCGCCTTAGCATCGCCATCACTCCTGTTAATGCTGCCAGTGTGTTGGCTTGCCTCAAAAAGTATTAGTGGGAGCGCTCCGGCACACCTTGTGGTGTGCGACCGACGGATATAGTGATTCAATTTAATATTTTCTTTAATCTAGTATTGTATAATTAAAAAAAAATTGAGTTGACTTTATTCAGACACTTTAACATTGAACTTCTATTGGAATAACCATAATACTAAGGACACATTTGATAATATAGTCCTAGATACACTATGTCAAGGTTGGAAACAACGACAATAAAGTAAATATTGATTACCTCTTGACAGTCTGCCCAATGTTGGATTATATCCGAAGTAAAGTTAAAGAATTCTGGTACATCAATTGAAAATGTTCGCTTTTCCTCTTCGTAATGAGAAAAAATTGTTGGTGAGTTTGATAGAGTGGATTTGTAACAGCTGTTGTTTAGGAATATATTACACTTTGAATGAATTGTAACATTGCCCGAACTAATGCGAATATTGTTACGACATGAAAATGCAGAGGGATTAGAAATATGAAGTGCTCTGTAACGTGAATTTGATGTACAATTAAGTAATAGCTTTCTCCACACACTCGATGATTTAAACAAAAAGTTTTGGCAAAACATTTTCGTATATTCTATTTTGCTTTTCCTCTCTTAATTATTGTAGTTATTAAAATGACACTTGAATAAGAATATATGATAATAGGCACAGAGTAATGTACGCTACGGTTGGTCAGATAATCTTAAAATAGGTTCCCACCCTATATATATATATATATTCAAGATGCCCCCCCACCCCCCATGTATACACTCTTCAACAGCATTCTAATCAAAGTGTGTATACATATTTGGGGGACACCCTGTGTATATATAATGTGTGTGAGTGTATGTATGTATATAGACGCATACACATGTAATTGTATGTTGATGCATTAAGTACTAGAATTACTTTTTTGGGTTAACGAAAAAAAACAAAACTATTTAGTATCTGACCCAATAAATTAAAAATAAAAACAACTTTCAACAACATCTTTATAAAGTGACAAAAAGCAATGAACTAGAAAACGAGGGCAGTTTTAAATTCCCTTCAACTAACGCGGACTATCACTGATTCTTTTCTTTCCTATTTTTGTTTGTTTGTTTGTTTGTTTAGTAAGTAGGTAAAAGACGTGTCAATAAGATCGACAAACCGTCCGAGATACTGGTAGATTGATCTCTGACTTGCACTTGATAGGTTTGATGCAGAGTGCTGCATAGTTGGAATGAAAATCAGTGTTGCAAAAACTGAGACACTCATTCCCTCAAAGAAACCTGTGCAGTGCACTCTACATGTAAATAGAGTTTCACTGAAGCAGGTAGAGAAGTTCAACTATCTCCAGGCTGTGTCCAAGAGTGATGGAAGTCAGGCAGCTGAATTAAGTGTAAAAATTGCAGGAGCTGGTGCAGTAATGTGCCAGCTTCAGCATTCAATAATTAGAAGAAGGAAAGTAGGTGTAAAAGCCAAACTTCCTATCTTCAATTCAGTA
Organism: Eledone cirrhosa; assembly: GCA_964016885.1. Taxonomy (NCBI): domain Eukaryota; kingdom Metazoa; phylum Mollusca; class Cephalopoda; order Octopoda; family Eledonidae; genus Eledone; species Eledone cirrhosa. Next base: position 46,750,527 of record OZ024740.1, read on the forward strand.
TTCATGCCAACCCTTACCTATGGTCATGAATCTTGGGTAATGACTAAAAGAATACGATTGTGAATACATGCAGCCAAAATGGGGTTCCTCCGAAGGGTCTCTGGAGTAATGTTACTTGATAGAGTAGCTTGGAAATTAGAGAATCACTCACGGTATAGATGCCACTTCTTCAAATTGAGAAATCACAGCTCTGATACTATGTGCTTGTGGTTAGAATGTCTCATGGAAGAATTGCTAGACAGGTTTTATGGGCAAAACCAACCATCAGAAGGCCCCAAGCAAGATGGTTGGATGACATCCATGAGCTTGGCGATACAGCCAGATCAGTTGGAGATGGTTGCTTCTGACAGGACCTGCTGGAAGGAGTGTTTGAGGACTCTGCCCCTACAACCCTCTCAGGAATAAATGGGTGAAGAAGTATTTGACACAGGATGTAAACTTACTGCACAAAAGTAGATTTAGAACTGCTCAAAATTTGGTTTTGAATTGTATGAAATTAAATTTAGAACTGTGCAAACAGTTGGTAATCAGAAGAAGGGAGGTGGGTGTAAAAGCCAAACTTGCTATCTTCAATTCGGTATTCATGCCAGCCCTTACCTATTGTCATGAATCTTGGGTAATGCCTAAAAGAATACGATCACGAATACAGGCAGCTGAAATGGGGTTCCTCCGAAGAGTCTTTGGAGTAAGATTACTCAATAGAGTGCATAGCTCAGAGATCAGAGAGTCACTCCAGGTAGAGCCGCTACTTCTCCAAATTGAGAAATCACAGCTTCAGTACTATGGGCATGTCCATAATTAGAATGTCTTACAAAAAAAAAATCGCTGGACAGATTTGGCAGGCAAAACCAACTGCCAGGGGTCCCAGGTGTAAATCCTGAGCAAGACAGTTGGATAACATCGATGAGCTTGGCTGGTCTCACTTGGAGATCCAGCCAGATCAGTTGGAGACAGCTTCTGAGAGGATCCACTGGATCCTGTGTTTGAAGACTCTGCCTCAACTACCCTCTCAGGAATAAGTGGGTGAAGAAGAGCATCAACAGCATGTTAAAATAATCATTGTGGGTGGGAATGACAGAGTGTGAGTAACCAGAAGATAAAGTAGTAAATTGTGGTGTTTGGTGTGTCAGTGAGGTCTTAAACTATATAAAGCTTCGAGCACCTTGTTAAAAGAAATTACACTTGAAGGTCTCACAAAAAGTGAAAACAGATGTGCCCTTTGACTATTTTGAGGCCCATGCAAATTAGGAAGTCCTTAACTGTAGTCTGTTTAGATTCTACCTAAATCTGATATTGGATTAATGGCAGTATATAAGAAGCTAAGGCAGTGGATCATTAGAGAACCAGGTAAAATGTTTTGTAGTATTTGGTTATGGCTCTTTACATTCTGAGTTCAAATCCTGCCCAAACCAGCTTTACCTTTCATCCTTCCGGGATCAATAAAACAAATACCAATACAATTACTGGGGTTAATTTGATTGACTTCTCCCCCACCACAAAAGAAAAAATTCTGGCCTTGTGCTTATGTTAGAGACTATATAACCAGCTAGTTTCAAGGATCAAAGTCCATTGTAGTTGAAGTAGAAAAGACAAAGTAAAGAATCAACATGTTTGTGAGCCAGACTTTCAAATGTTTTCCTTATTGAATTCTTATCAATCAGCCTGATGCCTTGCTTTTCAATGTGGTCTAGGATGTTTCTGTGTAACAGAAACACTATCTCTTATATGAAAGCATTATTCCATTGTGGGTCTCACTTAAGCTTTGTAGAATAAAGTGATGCATATAGTTCAGTGGTTGGCTCATGATCATAAGGTTGAGTTTAAATGCCATTGCCACTTATTGTCCTTGAGCAAGACACTTTATTTCATGTTACTCCTGTCTACTCAGCTGGAAAAAATGGGTTGTACTTCTAATTCAAAGGGCCAGCCTTGTTGCATAGCATCACGCTAAAGCTCCCTGAGAATTAATTACATAATGGGTACATGTGTCTGTGGAATTGACAGTCATTTGCATGTTAATTTAATGAGCAGGATGCACCATTGATCAAACACTCATTGTCAAAACCAACTGAGGTGTAACACATATAAAAGTCAACTGTTAAGAGCTGATATATATATTTACTGGACTCTTGAAGAAAGCTTGCCTTTAGAATGCACCTTTTGCTGTTTTAAATTTGAAATCTCTAGGAGAGATCATTACTAATTATTTATAGTGACTTTGAGTTATAATTGTATGTTCTCTGTGACTAGGTCTAGAAGACTGCTTCTCTGATATGTGCAATGATTGTTTTCATGTTGTTGAGAGAGACAAGATTATTATATCATCATTGGAGAATGTTTTTCAAGTCTTTGTTTATAGAGGCAGTACTGGTTTAATGCGAAGTATCTAGGTTGCATTTGGATGATGCCTGTGTGCAGAAGGTTAAGAGTGAAGAATGCTATTTAGCATTGTTAGAGGACCAAGCCTTTTAGCAAATCCTCCTTTTAAACATTAATCATTCATTTACATTTAAGTGATTATTTAATTTTAGTTATCTGCATTGTGAATTTATTTTCAAATTTCTAAATACTTTCTTTTTGAGGGCCAGTAAATATATATCAGCTCCTAACTGTTGTTGATTCTACGTGTTGGAGCTCAGTTGGTTCTGGCAAGGAGTATCCCAATGTACAAGTGGTTGAGTATTTCACAGACATATGTATTCATAATGTAAGTTGACCATCCTTGTTTACACTTCTAGTTACATGGTTAAATCTTTTAAAAAGATGGTAAATATGGCCAGAGACGATTGCTACAGTGGTTAAATGTGCTTACCTAGCATACAAGAGATTGTGGTTTGATTCCTCACAATTGTCTGTTCGTTATTTTCCATCTCCAGAGGTACTTTACCAGATTTTTAAAACTATTTAACCCCTTTGATATCAACCCACCACTTGTTCTATAAAACAAATTTCCCATTTTAAGGGTTTCTATATAGAATAAAATCTTCCAATATAATTTGTTATAAAAAGGATAATGATTTATCTAGTTGCAATCTGAAACCATTTCCAATGATGGATATGATTTAGTACCTATTCTCCATTAATTTGAAATATGGTAACAAAAGAGTTAATAATAGTTATTTGCTTTGTGGTGAATACATTTTAAATATATCAATACTTCATAAATCAACTAACCTTCTTTACACTGGCGTCAATTTGTTTTTCCCCCCTTCCCCCCAAAATTGTTGGCCTTGTGCCTGAATCAGAAACCATTATTAGTACTTATTTTTGAAGGTGGTCAATAACTATATATTTTCGCCTGTCTCAAAATAAGGGTAAGTAACGGAAGCATTGTTCTGATGAGAACCAGAATTCGAAATGTGTAGACAATTATCCTCCACTGCTTCTGCTGGAATCTGCCAGATGGCACTGGCCTTTATTCATAATTGGGCTTTCAAAACGTTTATTTATTAAACATACCATATATCTTTAGATAAATTCACATACATGTATGTATACAGCTATGCTGAAGCTAAATTTTTAATATATTTATATATATAACTGTTGGTCAATCAGTGACAAACATTGATTGCCAGCTAAATTATTTATAGAAATATAACAAAATATACTGAAACTGAAGCGAAAACCAAACCAAACAGTGAGTGTGTTTTACTATTTTTAGCAATATTAAAACATGACACTTCCCAAATATAACAATATCTGTTTCAACACACGATTTCATATAAAAAAACCTTGCAAAACAAATACAATGAAAAAGTTGTATTACTAAATCCCTCCAATTTTTTAAATTCTTTTGAAAATCTTATGTGCAGGTATGGCTGTGTGCTTCACAATCAAACGGTTTCTACTTTATTCCCATTGCATGATACCTTGGGCAAGTGTCTTTTTCTATAGTGTTGGGTCAACCAATACCTTGTTAGATGGAAACTGCAGAAACCCATCATAAATATATATGTGTCCATAGCTGAGTCTGTTTATATAACTTAGCAGTTAGATAAAAAAAAGATTGATAAAATCAGACATGTAAAAAATATTATGATCAATTATATCCCTTTATGGTAATGCCTCACCATGGCCACAGTATAATGACTGAAACCAGTAAAAAAATAAAAAGGATAATGATTTATCCAGTTGCAATCTGAAACCATTTTCAATGATTGTTATGATTTAGTACAGGTGAAATAAGTAAAAGAATATGTTGAGTGACTAGTTGTAGGTGGAGGTCATCCAGCTGTAAAAATATCATGCTCTAATGTTTGTTTTTCTATGCTGGCATAAGTTGGACAAGTTTTCACAGACCAAGTCAGTATTTACTCAGGACTACTGCCCTCCTTGATGGGTTGGGAAGGCAACATCTTACATACGTTCCAGTTTTTATATGGTTTCTGTATTTGGATGACCTTCCTAATGGCAATCATTTTACACAGGGTAAGAAGTATGATAAACATAGCAGAAAAATATTTAATCATTAAAGAGCTTTTTATTTATTTATTTAAGAATATATTGCCAAGAATCTTTCATTGAAAGGAGTTAATCTTTATTATTAACCAATTATTAAAAACAAAATTAATTGACTTGATAGAATGTGATATAGATTAAAGATTTTTATCCCCTAAAATATTCACTAAAATCATTTAACAGAAGAAGCTGAAGCAGCTGCAGCATTAACAAGTTCCTCTCCGAGTGATAAGAGCAGTTCAGAGCGGTAGTCATCAAAGTCCCCTTCAATTTCATTAATTGTACTATCTTCTATCACCATTAACTGGCAGTTCGTTTCTCTGATCAGTCGCTCGTCATGGCTCACTATGATTACACCTGTAAAGTTTAAAGAAAATATAAAAATGAAATGAAATGAGGACGGTACTGTTTTATGGTAAAAATCAACATTTGAGAAAAGTTATCCCTTGTTTTATTGATTTTTCAGTTTGATGTTTCACAACCAAGCTATTCTCACTGTTTTTACATACATTGCTACAAAGTTAAGTGGTGCTTAGTACTTGATTATTTGAAAGGCACAACTTTGAACCTTTCAAAAAATCCAATACCCATACCCATTGAGCTGTTGTGATCCCAATGAAGGAACCCCTACGTAATTGCTCAACCTGCTACAAATAAAGGACTCTACAGTTTAAAAAAAAAAAAACAGTAAATGTAATCTTTGCTAAAGGCACCCATAGGCCAAGCCATAAGTCTGCTCAATCAGAGTTGTCTTGGGGCTAAAAAACAAGTTTCTTTCAAATCCTGCTATCACAATTGTGTTGTAATTTTTTTTTCAATCACATCATTTAGCTTAGATGAAAACAGAGAACATTTATTTTATAGTTGAGTGGTCAGCATCAGAAAGGTAAACTAGCAATAACTACTCATTCTACTAATTTTTAGAAATACCAAAATTCATACATTCTAACAGGTTCTTTAAACAGAATTGCTCAGTAACTGTATGTACCATAGCATATGAAACTGGAACTAACCATGTTGACATATAAAACTGTGTATAAATAGTTGTAAAATAATTTGAATTTTAGAGTTTACAAACCTCCTTCATAATCATTAATTGCATCAGCAAGAGCATCGATTGATTCTATATCCAAATTGTTGGTAGGTTCATCCTAATGGAGAAAATAGACATTATTTAGTAACTCATTGTAACAAACTATCAATTATAATTAATCATAATATGGGTTATGGATCATAAAAATAAAAACATTTGTTCTTGGCTCAGGGACAGTTAAAAAGAATTTGTATTTATCAAGTTATAGGTAATTTTAAATATTTTAAAACAAAATTAAGTTAGTATATAGTTGTTTATTTGACAAACCATGATTTTAGCTGAAGGAAACAGAATATAGAAGAAGAAAAGTAATACAGTTATGTTATTACCAAAATGACAACGTCAGGAGCTCTGCAAGTCAGTTCAGCCAATGCCACTCGTGCCTTCTGTCCACCAGAAAGGTCTCGGTTGGGAATGGTGTGGGCATGACTAGATAAACCAAATTTACCAAGAGTCTTTCTGGCATCTTGGCAGGGCATATTGAATAAATGCTGAAAGTAAAACAATATGTCAGTTGAATGACTAGAAAGGCTAAAGAAAACAGTATAAATTAAATGTGTATCTTCACCTAGGATATTAAACAACTGACAGCATGTCATTATATTTTTCCATTCGGACGCCATGCTTTCCAGCATAGTTACGTCCCTTTACGGTCTGAGTTCAAATCCCGCCGAGGTTGACTTTGCCTTTCATCCTTACGGGGTCGATAAAATAAAGTACCAGTCATGCACTGGGTAATTGATGGCCTTGTGCCTATAGTAGCAACAATTATGTTGTGCTCCCAAACAGGTAACATAATTTGGCTTACTCCAGAGTATGGTCCAGAATCTGAGAAAACTGGTGAGGGTCTGCACTGGCACCAATAAATCAAAAGTAGAGTTTGTGAGATGTCAAATATTTTAAATTGCTGTGGGGAGTAGTTTTCAGTTCCTTTTCTTCAACAGAAAGATAAAAAGATGGAGGAGTTGTCTGCTCATACTGCCAGCTAGGCAAACAACTGTCATATCCCTTCACCTTTGATGGGCAAGGGTCTGAAACATTAGACTTTCTACTCCTCACGTCAATTTAACTTATTTGTTATTAGTCAAACTCTCCTTCTGCACGCTTCAGTTTGCCAGACCAAATGTGTGTTACCCCTACTTAATGATTGAATGTTTAGTGGTAGAAAAGCCATCTAGATGTAAAAACAATTGTTCCAACAGATAATCCATCCCACTTATATAAAAATGGAAACAAGTGATGTAAAATCATAAAAAAAAGTCTAAATTGGAATTTGCAATAAATATAATACTCAAACATCTTAATTTGAAATATGATTTAGGAAATAATAGATGCTTTGTGTTGAAAATAATATCGCATTTAAAGGTGTTGATAGACAATTTGTAAAACTAATAATTACTTACCATAAGGTATTCTGTTGGACTTTCATCCAAGTTCAACTGGTCGGCTGAATGCTGATCATATTTACCTATCCTCTGTAAAAAGAAATGATGATAGACTCAGTGGAAATAAATGAACATATCTAATTATAGTTACATTCTAAATATGGTAGCAGAATTACTGGTCTTTCAGGTCATAGGTTCACACTTCGTTATAGCTAAAATTAGCTTATCTTGTATGTATCTCAGTTTTTAGAATAGGTACCCATATCCCTGTGTGTTGTAAGAGGGGACAAAAACAGTTAGTATCAGGAAGTTCATCCGGCTGTAAAACATTGTCTCAAATCATCTTCTCCAAACCCATGCCAGCATAGAGAAAAGTGGATGGTATGATGATGATGATGATGTTCAGTCATTCATAGCAGGAAATAAAAACCACTTTCTTTTCAGTTGAGAACTTAGGAAGAGCATTCTTTCTAATATAAACGATAGTTTTTCCAACCATTTCATCATCATCAACACTATTTTACGTCTATTTTTCATGCTTACATAGGTTAGATGGATTGTCACATTGTGAGGTTAAACAGGTCAGATGGTTGTGTCTCACATATACATTCCATTCAGGCAGTTTCTACAGCTGGATGCCCTTCCTAACAACAATATCACAGCATGTACCATTTGCATTTTATCAAGGCACCAACACTACTACTTTACAGTATGGGCTGTATATATATATATCATCATCATTTAACGTCTATCTTCCACGCTAGCATGGGATATATACATATATATATATATATGCTGTAATGTGGCCGTGTAGGTAACACGGTAAAAAGTTCCCAGTCCACACTAAATGTGGTTGGTGTTAGGAAGGGCATCCAGCCGTAGAAAACCTGTCAGATACGAGCGAGACACGCTCACCCGACCAACCTTGCCTCAAATTGGGACAACTCCCGTCTAACCCATGCTAGCATGGAAGATGGACATTAAACGAAGATGATGATGATATATATATACATATATTACATATATAAATAGTTAAATATATCAAAATGTTTGGGTGATTTGAAATGTTGATACAAGTAAAATTCCGTTATAACAACATTTTTTTTCAATTCCTGAGGCAATAAAGCTCGATTTGTTTTGGTCGATCTCGTTATAAAGAAATTTTCGTTACAACAAATTTTTTATACCCCTTGAATTTTGTTATAATGCAATTTCATTGTATTCAAACAGAATCACTAAACAGATTCAGTGTTTGAATAACATTTCAAACTTTAAATATATCATTAACTCAGTAATGCTAACTTAGAAAAATCTAAAACAGTTAAAGAAAAACAGCACTAAACAGTGATATCATTTCTGTGACAAGTTAAGTGAAATTGTTTCTCATTAAAACTTTGTAGAAAACTATTTACGAGTTTAGGTAAGATAAGAGTGAAAATAGTTTACTTACAAGTCTGTGATTTTTTTTTACTTCTCCTTGGACCTGTTAAGAGAGAAACACATTTTTAGATGATGGTTGTTTTAATTCATGTTGTACCTTTGGGTCTGGAATAATTTCCCACCGCTTAATAATTTTTCAGATTTTCCCCTGCTCCACCGCTTATTAAATTTTGCTAATCTGTCTTTGGTGAAATTTTATTTTACATGGTAGCATTCCAGCGACAATTTTCTTTGGCCTTTTATCACTAAGAGTGATAAAAGAGGAATGATAGCAGAGAACCAGAGTAAGAGATAGAACAAAGAGTAATAGAAAAAAACTATAGTGACAGTCAAAAGCATTGTTCAAGCTTGTGTCTAAGGAGCACATCATTTCTGGACTTTATTGACCAGTTCGGTGTTATGCGCAGAGAACAACCATCTAACATGACGCAGAGCAGTTGTTTTCATTCTTCTCCCAACTGATCTGACATTTGATTATTCCTGCATGCCCTTTTTCAATGTCATCCAACTGCCCTAACTATACATCAATGACCTCATCTATTTGCTACTTCCATATAGTAGCAATTTCAAACACATTAGCTAGTTTTAATTCCCAATATATGCATTTTTACTTCACCTACAGCCTCCACTCCATCCATTGGCTCTTACTCAACATCAGTCTAATGTTAGTTTTAAATGTTCAGAATTTTTTTCATGACAGTCTGCAGAAGTTTGTTAGTGTCCATAGCTTTTGCTGGCTCTCCCTTACACAAACAGCACTTTTTGTTATAGAAGACAAGCACATTTTTTTCCACCCAATAGCTTTACCGTTACAGTATTATTTATACATACCGGATGAAGTTCTCCAGTTAATAATTTCAAGAAAGTACTTTTCCCCACACCATTGGGACCAACAATGGCCACTGAAAAGCAATTAAACAATTATTTGACTTTATAATGAAGAAATTAAAAAATTCAATTATATCATCATTTTAAAGTTTGTTTTACCATGCAGGTATGGATTGGGCAAGACTTTTTGTGAAGCAGTTTATTATGACAAGTTACCCTTCCTAAAGTCAATCTATGCTTTATTTTAAGTAAGGCACTTTTTGAATCACTGCATTGAAAATCATGAACAAACATCATCGATTGTTCAAGACACACGTAGAACCAAATAGACATATTATGACAGGCTTCTGCATAGTTTCCATCAACCAATTTCACTTCTAAAGCATTGGTCAGCTCAAAGTTATAGCAAAATTTATTTGCCCAAGGTAGTATGCAGTGAGATCAAATTTGGAACCATGTTGGTATGAAGTGAACGTTTTAACCACACAACTATGCCTTTGTCTCATTATCTAATAAATATAATTCTTCAAGATGTTACACAATATAAAAAGAGAAACAAAACTACATAGAACATACCTCGAGATGACATATCAATTCCAAAATCAAGGTCTTGAAAAATATAATCAGTAGTCGGATATTTAAAATAAGTATCTAGAAATAAACAGTGTAAACAGTATTTGTAATATTGATAAAAAATTATTAAAATGATAGATTATAAACTCAAATATCTTATCCTGAGATCAGTATACACTACTTTCATTTGATTTTATATTGGACTTATGTCAACTGTCAACATCAATCAGCATGCAAGACAAGATTTTAGACTGTAATGTTAACTACAATCCATTAACCCTAAACACACTTGTGATGTATCTAAAAATCAAGATTTTAATATGGATTGATAATGATGCCAAATAACACTTCTCTGTGTGTCTTGATAATGTTATTTTACCAGCGAAGTCCAATTCTACTGAGATATTCTTAATTTAGAAAAGAGTATATGAGCATTTGAGAGTCGTTTGTAAAATAACTGATGTATTCTAACTTTTTCTCATGATTATTCAATTAACCCTAAATGAAATACACTGCTTGCATTTCATTTAATAAAATAACTTTCATTAGTAAGATAATATTTAGAACATTATTTGAATTATTTAAAAGTTTCTTAAATAAAATTATAATGGAAGGATTTAATATAATTTTAAAATGAGAAGTTTTGTATCATAAATCCAAAGTAGTTTGATATAAAAAATGTTAAAAGAGAGAAATAGGAAAACATTTCACATACTATGGCATCCTAAAATTGGTGGATGTAAAGGAGCAGGATTAGGAAACGAAAATTTTACAATATAATCCCTTGGCTTTTGAAGAAGTTCAGTAGGTTTGACTTCCTCAGCAAATAAGCTCTGTTTGGATTTGTTTTTCTGTTGTTTCCGTGTCAGAGCTTCTTTCTGTTTTGATTCCTACAAGAAAATCAAAAAATATTCAAGAAATATTCTAACTAAAATTGGATGAATATTACTAATCCTAAGGTATTAATTAAAATATGGCAGTGCAGTTGGCTTATTGGTTGAGACAGTTGATACCTATCTTGTGCAATGTCTTCATATTTCAACTATTTTACTTTATAACCTTCAAATAAAATTTGGAGAAGCTTAGAGAAAAATAAAATAATCCATTTGCTGTAGAGGCCAAGGTCTCAAGAGCTATTAAAAAGCTCAAACGTAGCAAAGCCTCTGGGGAGAATGAAATTTGGTCCGAGATACTAAAGGCCTAATGTAGAGAAAGTATTCTTAAACTGACTCGTGTGTGCTGGGTGGCCTGGATCTCTGGAAAGGCACCTAAGCATGGCAATCAGGAATAATAATTCAAATTTTCAAAACGAGAGACAAGAGAGATAGCTCTAATTATAAAGGGATCTCTTTGTTAAGCCTTCTTGGAAAAAAAAACATTGGAGACAGTTATCAGACTAGATGCTTCATTGTGGTGAGTTCAATATTTGTCAAATTTGTCTTTCCTAGTGTTCAAGTTGATGAAATATAAATACAAAACACCAGCTCTCCACCAAACATCATCATTGTATGTCCTTTTATCTAGGCTAGTAGCGTGTCAATAGGTCTTCTTCAGCACATCATCTCTTCTTCCCATGTCTTCCGTTTTTGCAGACTTTTTTCCTTTGGATTGCTTTACATTTTTTTTTTATTCAATTGTCATCCTTTGTATGTATTACATTTCTGCATCAGTGCAGTCTACTTTCTCCTACATTACATGATTTCTCTTACACCTAGTTTTTCTCTAAGCTCGTTTCTACTGTCATTCATTACACATTCAAACACAGAAAAAATAAATTACCGCTTGTTTAGAAGATTTCCCAGAAGCCTTCAGGTCACGCAATCTTTTCTCCTGCTTTTCATACTCCTTTAACTGCTCCTTTCGTTTTTGAACCAACATCTTTTTGAAGGCACCTGCAGCAAAGTTAGAACAGACATAAAATATTTTGTCAACAGATTTACACCATATATAGATTGTGAAAAATGAACATATTTGTATCTTAATAGGTATAGAAGCAAATAATTTTTTTTAATAACAAAGATACTTAGGGCAGTAGATAGCAGGACTGACAAAGCCTCAGATAAAATATCTTGGGGGTAGTTCATTATGTTTTGAGTTTAAATCCTACCCAGGCTGACTTTGCCTTTAATTCTTTCAAGGTTGATGGAAGAATAAATTAACAAGTGGGGGTAATATAATTGACTATATCCATGAAGGTAGCAATTAAATAACTAAAACCAGTAGAAGAATAAAATAAATTCAATAAAAAAAAGAAAAATGTTTTGTTTCACATTCATTTTATCATGTTTATGTAGGATGTTTATGTTAGAAGCCATATTGTTAGATTCAACATGAGGTTAGCCCTAATTAGATCAGACCTATGATTAAATGCATTCCAATCATGATCATCTATCTTTCTTCTAGATATAGTGTACTTAGGACTACATTATCCAATGTGTTCTTATTTAAAATGGGAATATGTGATTTGAAAGAGATATTTGGTTGCTGTTTCTAACAGATTGAAGAGATTATCTCATAGTTGGAGTAATCAATAAGTTCAAATTGGATTATATGTCTGTAATAAGAAAAACAATGAAATCAAATGAAATAGTAAAAGTTAGAATTAAACAGTGAAGTAATGGAGCAGCAGATTCTACACCCCAGTCAGCTGTGCCATACAGACAAAATGGTGAAGGCACTGTCACAGAGAACAGCCAGCGACACCTGGTGCATTAGCAATTCCACCTCATGAGACTCCTTCCGTAGGTGGTATGCACCCAACCCAATTTCGTGGATGAAAACAGTACCCTGATGACCAAGGATACCAGAGGCTACCACAGCAACTGGCATGAAAAGGAAGCAGTCGATCAAGTCCTGGTATTTGGCTATTTTCCTCTCTTCCCGAATTTTCACTAACCAGTGAATTGTAAAGTAGGACTAGAATTTGTTTTGATATATTGAAGCAATTTCTGTTAGATTCCTTGCTCAGGGTTACAACACATTTTATACTGTATTTTGTGAATAGAGTTGAAGGTACCAATGGAATGCTTGTGTAGCTCAGATATAGAAAAACACCAATTAATCGGTTTCTGTGTCAGTGTTTACATCTAACACCAATACACATATACAATGAGCTTTTACATAAAACGAGGGAACCTCTGTGTGCTTGTTTAACCCATCCAAAACAGTAGACAAACTATTCTCAAATCAAACCCCACCATCTTAGAAAAGAATGGGATGGTCACGGATGTAATGTCTTTGATCATAGGTTTGCGCAACTAGGGCTGGCCTAGGGTTAAACACAAGCAATAAAAGAGACTAATAAAATTGATCATGAGAAAAGCAATAAATATACATTACCATAATTTCCTCGGTAGTAGAAAAGTTTCTGTTGGTCTAAATGAATGATGTCAGTACATACATTATCTAAGAAACTTTGGTCGTGAGATACAACAAGTAACGTTTTTTTCCATGTTTGCAAATAACTAAAACAAGAACAAAAATATTATTAAAAGCAAATTTTTGACACATGAAAACACATTAAATCTTTATTTTGTTTAAACCATCACAACTACTAACCTGCTAGAATACATCAACTGATCCATATTATTAGTGCTGTCCCTAATAGTATATCTTAAGATTCTTGTTTGATCATTATTATTCATTGCAAATTGATGAATCAAAGTTTGCCTAAACTGACTATAGTTATTTTCAGATATTTGATCTGGCTGGCTAGAAAACCATACATTAACCATTTAGCATTTTCATTACTCTATATTTACTATTATATTTTCTTGGTAAAGGCTTTACCTCACATAATATCGAATCTATGAGATTTTGATATTATTTATTTTGAGAACAATATCTTAACATCAGTATAAACAGCCAGTTACAGCTGGTTTGAACAGAAAGAGGTCAGAGAATTCTGGCCAGATATGGCCGGTTTAAATGCTAAAGGGCTAAGATACTCTTGTTTAGTCCCAGGTCAGCCCTGACCAATGCAAACTTATGATGAAAAGCATTCCATGTGATCTACCATCGTATTTATCTAGTACTACATTTATCTAATGTATCCTTTTTAAGATGGCAGGGTGTGATTTGAGAAAGATTTGGCTGCTATTTCTAGCAGCTCAACTGACCACATACACTATTCATTCTTGGCTTGTCATCTACCATATTGCACTATCTAGTGTTTAGATTGTACTAGATATGTTCTATATTCATTTCTTTAGTTCTAGTATGTATAGTACCAATGGCAGTGCACCAGCATGGCCTCAGCCTGTCAGCTGGAACACATAATAGAGTACAGATAAAAGTCATGCAGAAAAATGTATCACGAGTCTCTGATAAGAGACAGAAGAGGTGAAATCCATATAAAATACTTACTTATCTAACCAAATAACAGCATTTAAATCTAAATGGTTGGTAGGTTCATCAAGTAACAAAAGTGTTGGCTCCAGGAATAAGGCTCTGAAAAAATATTAAAATAAAACATGCACTTAATAATATGGATAATTATCAACAATCTTCTGAGTAGACATTCTTTTCCTGATGTCTAGGTGAACTCCATTGGAAAATGAGGATTGAAAGCTGGATTATACAAGCAACAAAAATGCATTAAATATTTGCATCTTCAGAAGTATCAAATAGACAGAGAAAGAAAGAGAAAAGAAAAACTAGATACAATTAAGAGAGAATGTGTGTGCTTAAGAACAATAATATAGCATAAATAATTTGTTAGTAATAAAAATCTATATAAATATGAAGCCTGTGATCTTTAGTTGAAAGGAAATGGAGCAATGTGACAAAGCATTGATTTTAATTGGTCGTGATGTAATTATATCATTACATATAATTTGAGTTTGTTAGAATTAACAATATGAATGTTGGAAAACTAGAAGCTTTAATTAGATAAAATAGATCAGCTAACACCAGAATGAAGAAGAAACAAAGAAACCACTAACCTTGCTAATGAAACTCTCATTCTCCAACCTCCAGACAAATCTTTTGTACATCTTTCCATCATTTTTTTGTTAAATCCCAGACCAGCAAGAATTCTTCGAGCTTTAGCTTCAGCTGCATCAGCGCCAATAGCTTGCAACTCTTCATATATCTGAGAAATTAAAGCAATAATAATTGTAGTTTCTGTGTTCTTAAAAACATAATTGACAAGTAGATCTGAATTGGTTATTTATGCTGGAATCTGCAGTGGTATGTGTGGTTATGCCAACACCATATGACAAGAATTGTGATGTTGACTGAGTTGTTGGGTGGTCAATAGTAGGAAATATATTCATTTGTAAAAGCAATTGCTCCAACAAAATTATTCCATACATGTCTGTGTGCAAAGTGCAATACTACATGGGTAGTGACTGCAGAGGACATGTGTAGACTGGAGAGAAATGAAACAACCATGCTTCACTGGATGACCAATGTAAATGTGAGAGAAAGGCAGAGCTTGGATGAGCTGAGGGAGAAGCTGGGTTTAAGAGGAATCTGAAGTGGTGTGTAGGAGAGATGACTGTGTTGGTACAGATATGTGATGCACATGGATGATGGAAGTGCCAGGAAATACCAGTGGAAGGAAGCTGCAGTAGAGGTAGATCAAGGAAGACCTGGGCAGAGGTTGTGAGAGCTGATCTCAAATCGCTGAGAGTCATAGAGAAGATGACAAAGGAATGCAGCGAAAGGAGAAATGCTGAAAAGGACCCATCCAACCCATGCAAACATGGAAAAGTGGACATAAATATGATGATGATGATGAAATTAGCATAATAAAATGAATGTAAACAAATTTAATTCCAGACTTATTGTCATCATGATATTTTCAATCTTCAAGAAGACACAAATCTTTCACAATGACCAATACCATTTGAGCCTTTTCTGAGTGAGAGTCATTTCATCATAGAACATTCCTTTTATCACTAGTCCTTTGGCACAATTTTGGGTTCCTCACGATTGTGAGCTACTTTAGCTCATGTTCATTCAAAGTTGCCAAGTTAACAGCTGTTTTGGCATACAATATCAAGCATCAGTTTCAAAAATTATATTTTTATGCAAGTCTGCTAAGGATAGTTGACATATTCCAGAGGTATATGGTGTAGAATTGGAAGCAATACTTTAAGACAGGATATATATTGCTAACTATTATGGAAATGAAGACAAATAATTCAGATTACATAGCAATATAATAGGTATTATATAATCTTAATCAAATGTTTAGCACAAAGAAAAATATTTAACACTAAATGTAAATAAATATAACTAAAACTTGCCCTAACATTTCATATGTTAAAATTTTCAGTACCATAAATCTAAGCTAGTATAAAAAAAAAATGTAGAATGTTAAAATAGATAGATTTAAAATGATAAAAGATAATATACAAGTTTTTATTTCCACCATCTCATTAAATTGAAAAATATTAAGTACTACCAATGAAATAACTTACAGCATTAAGTCTGTCTAAGTCAGTGTTTTCATCCTTGCTTTTTTCCAAAAGTTTCTTCTCCTCTTCCAACAAAGCTGTTCTTTTTTTGTCTGACCTGATGACAGCATCAATAGATTTGGTGTTATCAGCCACAACCTCTAAAAATAAACAAGACTTGTTCTTTAATACTAGTTAAAACTAAACTTTGTACAAGAATGATTTTGATTGCATCATTTGTACACCAAGTCGGTATATAAACTTGGACACAATTCTGAATTTCACACACATAATAACATTAAAAAAAAAAAAAAAAATCACACTTTCATTAAAATTTACTTTTTTATGTCTGTAAAAAATTTAATGCTTGAGTCATAGGCTTGATAATGAAAAAAGATGGAATTAATTTACAATGCTCAAAGTCACAGAGAATAAAAACATAGGCACTTCAGCATGGGATTAGTTATGATGAAAATAATATACTAAAAAACGTCAATTATAAATTAGAATTTGTTCTGGCAGATGATCCACCAACTTCGTAATAAGAAGTCCTCCTCCACACCTATCAGGGATGCATCCAGAGTTCTCCTCTTTTCAGAGATGTGCATCCTCGCGAGGTGGAGAGAATACTTTGTTGATCTCCTAAACACAGTCACAACAGCATCTTCTGATGTACATGAGATGCATCTGGGAGCAGTGACTAATCTCTTGGAGGCTGAGGTCACAAGAGCAGTTAATGAGCTCAAATGTGGTAAAGCCACTAGGGAAGATGAAATCTGGAGCAAGATGTTAAAAGCCTTAAATAGAGAATGTATAAGAATCAGATCAATGAACTGTAACTAACCTTGTTCACAGTACAAAATATCAATATTGGAAGGAATATTCAAAGCGCGTTCAGCTATATGTTTTAGTAAAGTTGTTTTTCCATGCCTGAAATACAATTACATACAATAAATGAAGAATTTTTATTGTTGATATTTAGCTCCCAAAGTCAGATGACATTCATCCCAGACTTTTTAAAAAAAACAACATATCCTGTATTTTTTTCCTGAAATCATATTATCTAATATTTTTCATTTATTAAGATAGTAAGGTATGATTTGAGAGAAATTTGGCTGTTATTTTAAACATTTTCCTGAACTTACTGTCAACTTAAATTTCCTTTGATGTTAATGTCTCTCACAAATTTGGAAGGGTTTAGAATTTGCCACAAAGAAGAAGCAGCTTTAAGATGAGAACCAATGAAATACATACCCATTGGGTCCAACTAATCCATATCGCCTCATATTGGTAATGTGAAGTGTCGCATTAACAAAAAGATCTTTGCCTCTGGCAGATATAGAAAAATTTTCAACCTATAATACAAACAAAATATTTGTAGCAACAGATTTCAATATCAACTTTTGAAATGAAATCATCATTTAACATCTGCTTTCCCTGCAAGCAATGGTTGGACAAGTAGTTAACAAACCAGGCTGTTACTCGAATGGAACTACGGACCCCTTGGATGGGCCAGGGGACTACATTTTGCTTACATGTTCGCACACTCAACCAAGTACTCAGATGGGCCGACAACCCTCAAATCACACACGATCTTGCGAGTAATTTTATCATGACACTAACACTAAGAAGGGTGTGATGTCTTTGACATAGCTGAAAAGTCCTCCTGACATGTAATGAAATTTAAAGCTTACATTTGTGTATGTTTAGCTGGCTTCATACAAAGTTGTACCACAGGAGGTTTTTTGAGTGTTTTAATTATAGGAGTCCCAGTTCTATCATGAAAAACAATGTGAAGTGCCTTGCTAAAAAAACACACTGCTTACCCTGTCCAGGAATCAAACATATAACCATATGATCAGAAGTCCAACATCCTAACCACTAATCCCATGCTTCACAACTATGAACTTTTGGTTATATATAACCCCCAGTTATTAACAGGCATCATTTACAGTAGTTTGATTACACAAAAAATAAACACTAGTTAAATCAAGTAAAATTTCACCAATTCTTTTCTACATTAGAACTTCAACCAATCAAGCAACACTGATATTTTGTTAGTGTTTTGAGGTTTGTGAATATGAAATAGCATGAAAGCTCTAACAGTTGCAGTTTTCAGAATAACATAAGAGGGAGGAACATTTAATTACAAGAGACATGGAGCCATATTCAGAAGAAGTGGAAATGAAAGAGTTTAGGGCATATGAGAAAACTAAATAAATACTAAGTTTGTAATATTTTACCTTAATATCTTGTTGATTGTCAAGCAAGTTACCTGCTTTAGCAGATTTCTCTGCTTGTGACACAGTAAATTGGCGGATATCTCCTTCTTCTTCAAGTTGTTTTTGAAATTCCAGCTGAGAACAAAAAAAAATATATATATATCCTCCCACATTTATTTCAATGGTTTACATTTTTTAACTAAAGTATCCTACTTCTTTTCATTCATGAGACTCTCGTGCTATAAACGGCACCATACTTTTCCCCTGACGTCACATACAATCTGAGTACTTGTAGCTTAATTGCTATAAACTAATGTTTTGTCTATCATCTTTTACTCCACTAGACAGCGTTTGGCTTGTGTCAGACATTGTGACCCTGGATGGACCAGCAGTACTGTTGGTAGAGGTTGCAACTGCCACCTCAACACCTCAACCTTGGAGTTCTGTGTCTTCGTTTGTATTTTTATTTTTTAATAGTTCTCCCTTTGCCTTGTTTCTGTTTGTCTTGTCTTCTCTGTTAATTTTCTTAAGTTTATATATATCAGGATGAAATCAGTTTGAAACTGGTTAGACTATTACTCACCAGAGTACTTGATACTTGGGGTAGTGGAGTATGGTTATATTATAAAGAGTCGGGACCCCGACGGCTGAACTCTTGCCATTTCAACACCTGGTTTCCAGATTCAGTCTGGTATTAGCTGTTGAAATTACTAGAGCTCAGCTGTTGGGGTCCAGGTTCTTTATAATATATATATATAACAAATGAAATAAAAATCAATAAGGGCATTTTTAGTTTCTGATAAATTAAATATTAATTACTATCTATATTATTTTAATGTAAAGAATCTTGTTTTTAGATATAAAAACAAGATTTATATAAATGCATCTGGAACTTTGTGTTAACATCATGACTCATACACTGTTCATTTTCCTGAATCATTTGTACATTATTCTATGTACTATATATGCACCTTTGATGAGTTGTAGTGCATCTGAGCACTGTAAACAATAATTTCATTATTATGATAAGTTTTACATGCCAGTCAACCCTCTCATGACATTATTGCCAAAATAAATATACTGTCTATGTATTTAAGGAAGGAAATATGGATGGAAGTATTTTACTGGATTTAGTAAAATACTGTAACATTTTTTTTCCAATGAGGTTTTTTTTTTATTTTTTAGATCCGATGGTATCATCAATAAATTTGATGTCATCAACCACAGCCTCCAAATAAACCCCAATTGTTCTTTAATACTAGTTAAAACTATATTTTGTGCAAGTTTTATTTTTTAAATCGTGTCATATACAGATAAAAGGGTGAGTATAACTGGGCTTAATAATTCTGAATTTTGCTCATATTAACTAAAAGGATTCTACACGATTTCATTATAATTTACTGTTTATGTATCTTCCAATATGTAAATGTAAGAAACATTAAAAAGCTAATGTTTGAGCCATTGGTTCAGTATCTCATTTTCATATATGTATATAATAACAGGATTTTGATTTAATTATAAACATTTAATACAGCCAATTTCATGTGATTGATATCATTGAACTAAATATGAATTTAGTGTGAATTACCCCAGTTACTGTGTTGTTCTCTAGGGAAAAGCACACAATTATGCTTATCTCTGTCTGCTTTCACAGTTGAGTGGCTAGATGCAAGGGTCTCTACCTTTTATTATATTAAAGCTGTAGTACATGTGTTTTAAAATGCCTGCCATCTTGTAGAAAGGGTATGGAGAGAGATAGAGAGAGAGAGAGAGAGAGAGAAAGTGATAGTGGTAGCAATGCCAAATTTTTTTTATTAATCTCCCATCTTTATGAAAAGGGGATCGTAAGAGAGTGTGTGTATGAGAGAAAGAAAGAGCTGTAACAAGTCTTTATAGAAAGGGAATGATAAGAGCATATATATAATTTAAAAATAAAACATTTTAAATATCATATTGATACTTAGGGGTTGTTTCTAATTAAACCTTAGAGTGCCCTCAAGGTCAGCTAGTCTAAATGATTGCTCTAGCAATATGAAAATATGCTATTTTTAAAGAACAATTCAGTACCTGTTTCTGCATTTTCTTCAATTCTTTTTTGCTTAATTTCACTTTCACCTTCTTTTCTGAAGAAAAGAAACAAGATAATGTAAGAACCATGTAAACAGTACATAGCTTTCTTAAGAAAATATACAAAAATTACTATTCAGACAGCATAATACTGGGGAAAAATGATTTCTGACATAGACACATGTATATCCCAATTTTCAGAATAGGCACCCAGCTGTAAAACTGCTTAAAAAACAAAACGGTAATGTCAAACCAATGTCAAGATGGAAAAGTGGATGTAAAACTGATGACACAAAGTCACAATAAAATGTATCCAATGCATCCTATAAAGTAGTAGTGCAGGTGCAAAGATAAAATGCACCAAATACACTCTATAAAATGGTTGCCATTAGGAAGGGCATCCATCTATAGAAACCATGACAAATATGGAGTGTAGGCGCAAGATATGGTTTTCCAACCTATCTAGTCTCAGACAATGACAAAACGTCAAACCCATGCCGGCATGGAAAACTGACATAAAATTCTGATAAAAGAAAACCATATTCTAACAGCATATCAGTAGATTAAGAGAGACATTCAAACTGAAATATGGCATACATATCAGCATATAATTGCAATTTAAGAAAAAAATGTAATAAATCTCTAATAAACAATATAGAAATGAAGCTGATTACTAATTGTAATAGAAATAGTGATAAGCAGGAATTCAGTTACCATGAATGGCAATAGATAAACTGGCTGTTAAAAAGATTTAAAAACGTACATCATCACAGCTTTGATTAGTTCAGGTGAATTGGTAGATTCTTTAGAGTGTAGGAGTAAATGCTTTGCATTATTTTTTTTACTCTCTAAGTTCAAATTGCACTAGGGTTAATTTTGCCTTTCAACCCTTCAGGTTAAATAAAATAAAGTACCAGCCCAAGGCATTCACTAGCAGAATTGTGAGAGCATTGAATGAAATGCCTTGAAGTATTTATTCTGGCTCTTTGTTGAATTCCTGGTGGTAGACTTAATCAGTTACCCAGTTTATCACACCACCTGGGAATTAGCAGAGTCTACACAGTTGCAAGCATTCAGACCAAGTGACCAAGTTTCCAATTTGAGGATACCTTCGTCCCTTTCTCTCCCTGACTAAATAGTAGAAAGATGGTGGTGGGGGTATGCCAAAATAGCCCTAACATCAAGACTGGCTTGATATAAATAAGTCAAAATCTGTCTACTGGATTACTAGTGTTTTTATTTTAGCTTAAACTTTGGCTTTTACAGACAGTGTGAAGTTAGGCCCAGTATACTTAATCTGAGGTGTAATGGTGCATTGTGGTATAATATCACTTGTATTTCAGGGGTACATGAATATCATATGATATAGTATGACTTGTGGTACAGTGTGGCTTGAGGTAAAGACAAGACAGTCTAACAAATGCAATGAGTGAAAATGTTTTAGAATATAATACCTTCTTCAGCTGGTTGATCAGTCTGAACATCCTCAGGACTGGATTCCTTTACAGAATCTGATTCATTAGGTACAATATCTTCTGACTTTTCCACTTGACTTTCAACTTCTTCCTTCGCTTTAGACTCATCAATGCCATTTTCTAATTCTACTTTCTCCTCATTATCATTCTGATCCATATCTTCTTCGTCCTCATCATCACTTAAGAACCTTTGCTTCCTTTTCTTCTTCTTCTGCTGTTTCTGTTGCTTCTTATTCTGGGCTTGTTCTCCTTCAGAATCTGACGCAGGCAAACTGGTAGGTTTATCATCATCGGAATCTTGAAATTTCCTACCCTTTTTTTTGCCCTTCTTTTGTTTGGAGTTATTTTTCTCATTATTATCATTAGTTTGGGATTTTTTACCTTTTTTATTGTTCTCTTTCACAGACAGAGGTGCATTTTCAATCTGCAAATAACAACTTTAAATTATCAAACTCATTAACTACAAGTACTGCCACTACCATCACCAACATAACCATCAATCTCACTACTACAACCACCACTGATAATTCTTCTTCAACTGTAACTATCACCATTATCACTACTGACTTACTGTCAAGATAGGTAGCGTGCAGAAGAAAAGTTTGTCAATAAAAGGTGTAATGTATAATAGATAAGAATTTTGTTAATTTGCAGTTTAAAATTCACTCGCCAGCCTTGAAAATATAACAAGAAACAATTGAGTCACTCACTGGAGCTTAACTTCAATTAATTTGTTAACACGCCAAAGCTAGAAATTTCTCTGAAACCATATCTTATCTTAAAAATATAGTCATAGATAGGCCTGAAAATAAGATAGCTAGAACTGATATGGCAACAAAAATTTGTTAATACATATAAATTGAAGGATCACTAGGTTAAATAGATATACTGCATGAAAAAGAAGTTATTAATAGTATCTAATGCCATGTTAGTATTGTTCTTGTCAACCCTGATCAAATAGACATATAATCAAAGGCATTCCAGCTATGAGCTTCCCATCTTTTTATATATAGTAAGATGGTAGAGTGTGATTTGAGGGGAATTTTACTGCCATTTGTAACTGGTTCCCTCAATAGCCTGAAATTGTTGAGCGATTTTGTGTAAATACAAGTGGACTGGACTATTTCAATATCTCGTGTTCTTGTATACAAAATAGTTATAATATTATAACTATTTCTTAGGCAAAAAAGGTTTTGTGTAAAGAAAATAAAAATCATTAATTAATTTCTTCAAAACTATGCTCAGTATACTACACATGATATGTGTAAGAAACATTGTAGAAGATAGAACAAAAATATTATACAGAATTCTTACTTTGTCATTATCATCACTGTCTTCTGCAATTAATTCGGCAAGTAATTCAGCTTTCTTCTTTTTGGCAGCTTTAGCTTTTGGCTAAGGGATGAAAAAAAAATGTATTTAATAATAATCACACAATCATCATTCATCATTTCATTTTACATCCGCTTTTTCCCTGCTTGCAAGGGTGGGATGGGAACTGATGCTGGCTTGATTTCTACAGCTGGATGCCCTTCCTAACACCAACCTCATTTACAGTGAGTGCTGGGTGCTTTTTTGCCGTGGCACCTCCACGACCACTTTACAGTGGAATGATAGGGACACCAGTCCCTATCATCTCATTTCTACAGCTGAGTAAACTGGAGCAATGTGAAATAAAGTGCCTTGCTCAAGGAAACAACACATCACCCGGTCTGAGAATTGAACTCACAACCTTTCGATTGCAAGGCCAATGCTCTAACCACTAAGCCATGTGCCTCCATCAATATTGTTAATAATTGTTTCTACTTTAGGCACAAGGCCAGCAATTACCCAGTGCATTACTGGTACTTTATTTTATCGACCCCGTAAGGAGGAAAGGCAAAGTCAACCTCGGCGGGATTTGAACTCAGATCATAAAGAGACGTAACTATGCTGGAAAGCATGGCGTCCGACCCTCTACTGATACTGCCAATCCAAATAATGATGATGAGTCATAAAACAGCTAATCATTAACATTCTTCTTCACATCTATAATAAGAACATGGAATCAACACTCTTTCTTTGGCGTGGTGACACATAAACATATTTTTTGTGTCCCGGGTTTTAAAGTGAATGAACAACTGGGAAAATACTTTCAAACTTGCCGTACAACCAAACTTCAGTTATCTGAACATCAATTAATCAAACCACAGTTATCTGAACCAGATCTCAAGGATTCTGGGATATTTAATTAATCATACTTTGTGCAACCTGAACATGAGAATACTGGTGCAAGCATTTCCTCTTTTCTTCTTTGCCCACTTATTCCTGAAATTGTCACGGGGATCAGAGTTCTCAAGTATGCCTTCTTGCAGGTCCTATCAGAATCAACTGTCTCCAGTTGATCCAGCTGGACCCCCAAAAGTGAACTTGAATTACTAAAGAATATGTATAATGTTAGATCAATGCTGGTGTATTGATTGGGGCCTTTGTTTATAGCTGTCAAAAGTACGCTGTGTTGGTTAGTTTGCTAGTTTAATTTCAGTCAACCATTTTAACCCTTTAGCATTTAAACCGGCTATATCCAGCCAGAATTCTCTCACCTCTTTCTGTTCAAACTGGCCGTAACCGGCCACTCAAACTACTGTTAAGGTATTGTTCTCAAAATAAAACATCAAAATCTCATAGATTCGATATTATGTGAGATAAAGCTTTTCCCATGAAAATACAATAGTAAATATAGAGTAATGCAAATGCTAAAGGGTTAAACAGTATTAAAATAAATTTAACACACAAAAATGACAGAAATTTAACTAAATCTGCAGTGTATTGAGTATATATCTGTCACAAGTAATAAAGTGTGTTACTGTTACCTTGTCTGTGAAAAAAAGTGAGCACCAGTGACAATTGAATAGAAAAGCAAGATTTTATAGCATCTGGAAAAGGCACCCAATATTGCAGAAGAGTAAAACAGTTTAACAATTGGGTGCCACTAAAATTCTGTAAACATGTTTTTTTAATGTAATTATGTTTGATATGGCTTTAGTTTAATATCAGATCAGTTATCCTTTTATGCCTGTATTGGCGAGGTCATCATAGTCAAGTCAGTTCCTATTTAGAATTACTGTCTTCCTTAACTGGTTGGGTATCACATAATGCTCATACACTCCAAATCTTGGCATGGTTTCTTTGGTTGGATACCAATCCTAATACCAACCACTTTACATGTACTGGCACCAGCACTAAAAAAGCTTTCATGTCCTGAACATAATTAAATAATTCCCTGTAATCATCAGCCACAGAAGAGTGTACTGGGTACACTTTATCATTAGAAAGTTTGTCATGCCTTTGACACAACTAAAGAGTCTTCTCTATCCTACATTGTCTCCATTTGATTGGCAACTAATTTACAGACTGTACTGAAGGCATTTTGTCATGGCACTGATACTACACAGATTGTTTGACCACGGTAAGGGCAGAAAGTCTCTATACTTTCAAGGTAAACATTTCTGAGAGTGATTTGATGTGGAGTGATGATCAAGAGTTGAAATAGGAGAGAGTATGATTTATGTGTGAAGTAGGGAAACAGAGTAATGAGTAAGGAGGATGAATGAGAGTGATGGGTAGAAAATTTAGTAGAGTAGCATGAGAGATGTGACAAGATACCAATAAGAATGTGTCATAGTAGGGAAGAGTGAGTGATAGATGTTAGATGAGAGTCGCATGCAGAGTGTGAGGGGAATAATGTGAATATGGATGCAAGTGATGGGAGATGATGGAGGGATTAGACTAGAGGCTATTCTTCCCCAGTTTCCTTGTGGGTATCAGCAGGATCAGGGAAGAAAGCTTTCAAATGAATCCTAACCTCTACCCTTTTAATTTTAATCACCAGTTATCATTATTTTGTGTCACCTCCTTATGAAGTTCAATCATTTTCCTGAGGTCAGTCTTTACTACATCATCCCATGTCTTCCTTGGTTTCCCTCTTCCACAGGTTCTATCTACTTTAAGTAATCTGCATAAATTTATACAACTGTCATCCTATGTCCATACAACCACAACCTAGCACACTATATCTGATTCCTCTTATATCCAGTGTTTCTCGCATTATATTCATGCTCTGGCGTTCATACACACTAACATTACACATCCAGCTAATCATGCAAGTTTCATTTCTTTCCAGCAGCCACAAATCCTTTGCATTCAAGGTCCATGTAATATATTCCTATCCTAAATATATATAATAAAATATCCAACCATAGAAATCTTGCCAAACAAAGGGTCAGGAGGTTCCTTCAATTGTGTCAAAGACATGACAACCTCCCTAATTACACTTGGTAGAACATGGGATCGTTTGTATGTGAGATGCAGGTCCCAAATCTATTTGAGATGTTAGTAGCCCCACTAGAGTACTTATTCCGTCTTTTGAAGACCCATCGAAATATTGCTAGCAGGGAAAAAGGACGTTAAATGAGGATGAATATATATAATACTTATTAGTAGACTTATTTAAAATATACACAAATCTCTTTGCAATTCATTTATTTGCAGTTGCCCATA
Organism: Eledone cirrhosa; assembly: GCA_964016885.1. Classification (NCBI taxonomy): domain Eukaryota; kingdom Metazoa; phylum Mollusca; class Cephalopoda; order Octopoda; family Eledonidae; genus Eledone; species Eledone cirrhosa. The sequence goes on from OZ024740.1 coordinate 46,777,011, forward strand.
CACAGCAGAGTTATTAATTGTCTTATACCGAAATTACTCGGTCACTAAACTCCCGCTCCTCTTATCATAAAAGAGTTTACTAGACATGCTTGATACTCATTGTTCAGACACTATAGGTGAGCAAATAATAGATTCAAGTACAGTTCAGTTTAGGTCATTAGTTAATTTTACTTCAAGGACTAATTTTCTACAATCTATATGACCATTAAATTCGGTAAATGTTATTTATTTCACACGTCCCCGTGACGAATGAAATAGTAGTTAGATGATAGGTTTGTTTAAAATTTTGAAGATGCAGTTCATATTTTACCAATGATTTTTGAACAAACAACGACTTCAATAGTCGTAAATTATTCGTTTTCTGTGGTTCCACCACCCAAGTACTATATAAGATCTGTTTCGGAGACGGATGTAATAATAAAAAAAATATCAAAACGACGAATCGTAAATCAAAAAACAAACAAACATCATCTCCAGAATATCAGATCATTTTTTTTAGTCTTAAGATTAAAAAAGGCATGTGAAACACGTGAGTATTAGGGTTATATTAATATTTGACGAATTCAAGTAAACAACGATATATAGATAGTTAGAAAAATTAAAGTCTTGTATGAAATGATACATACTAAAGACTGGTAAAGTTGCAAGTTAATGAAACATCATTACAATAATGGACAAAACAGATCTGTACGTATGTATGAGTGTGTGTGTGTGTGTATATATATATATATATATATATATGTGTGTGTGTATTTAATATTTTTTATTGATTTGATTTTTTAATTGGTTGATTTATTGATAACTTTAATTGATTTGTTCGATTACTTCCATCACACTACTAAATCTATATGAGTAGACTGTTTCTAGAATTCATTTCGATTATCATTAAGGCAGTGTATGGCACAGTATTACACTGCCATGTGTACACAAATCTTGTGGTAACGTGAGTTCGTAAATCTAATAGTATATATATACTATTAGATTTACGAAACCACACTACCACAAGATGATATATATAGAGAGAGAGACACACACACTTCCTTTAGACCTATTATTATTTCCAAACAATATCAAATATATTTTCACAGAATCGATTCAAACTTATTAACTTAACAAACATATGGACTATATATTTGTGTGTGTAGATTTAAGTACGATATAATATTCGTATTTAGGAGAGACATGGCTGACATTCAGCTAATCCCCAAAATAACACTTTTCATAAAAGTTTCTGTTTAAGTCTAGAAGTTTTAGTAGGTGTAAAGATACTAATTACCGAGAAATAATAGTAAAAATGGCACGTGTGTATATGTTTGTAAGATGAATGTGTGTCAGAATTTGAATACCTTCTTCGCTGATCCAGCTGAATAATCCGTGTCATCATCCCGATTCTCTTTAGATAAACCCAAAGATCGCATTTGTTCTTCAATCCGTTTTTCGGCGGCAGTATCATACCAATCGTCATCATCTTTCTTCTTTCCCTTTTTAGCCTTCGGCATATTGTTAAATATTGGTCTTTCTTCCTTCTAACTTGTGCGTGACAATTTCCGAAGTGAAGACCGGCGATTTACAGCGCCTTCTCAACCAGGGGAGTTAAGCCAGTTAGAAGGACCACTATAATTCATTCAAACTTATATTACAGTTAAGATTTTAAATATTTATGACATTATAATGTTATATTTGAATTCATACTACTTTTAAATTATCAAAAATATTTTTATTAATTGAGAATGTTTATTTTCTACGTATATTAAAAAATCCTTTTGTTGGGTAACTTTTCTATCAACACCGATACACGTGTAAGGGAGACAACTGACTAAGCTGCGGGCTAGTTTATTCTACGCATGAACAATACCTAACGAAGGAGTCTCTACTTGATCGCCAGAAATAGCAGATAAATCTCCCTAAAATCACACCCATCGTCTTAATAAGGGAATGATGTTAGATAATTTAATCCTGTTTACTCCAGAAAGACATGGCGCTCACGAATGTAATGCTTTTGATCATAGATCTTGTCAATCACGGTTGACCTGGGGCTCAAAGTTAAATAATCTCTCACGAGGACTCTGATTCTTAAAGGCTGTGCATCTTTTTTAGGTTAGGATAGTTACTAACAAATAATACACATTAAGTTTGCACCAATCAATCGACAGCCTTTAGGCTACAGAGAATAACGTACTGAAGTCGATTTAATCAATTTTCCTTCCAAAAAACTTGTTGGCTTTGTGCCTAAATCAGAAGCCATGGTGGACTGGCAGTATCGGTAGAGGGTCGGACGCCATGCTTTGACGCGTAGAGTTACGGCCCTTGCCATTCTGAGTTCAAATCCCGCCGAGGTTAACTTTGCCTTTCATCCTTACGGGGTCGATAAAATAAAATACCAGTAATGTACTGTGTAATTCCTGGCCTTGTGCCAAAAGTAGAAACAATTATTTCCTCTTTCTCGGGTTGTTCTTTTGCCTCATTACTAAACCAAAAGGATGGCTAATAACTAATGACCTAGGAAGTCTTAGTTACTTTCTCCTGGTATTTATGTTCCCACCACCCTTCTTAATATTCTAGCTGATCCCATGAGAGGGGTTTTCTGGAGGAATACTACCTTTGCCTGAACCCCAAGATTTTCTATTCATTTTTCAAAGTTTCTGGTTACACAACGAAAAGCACCTATCATTATTGGTATGACCTCAACCTTTCTCATGCTCCATATTTTTGGACTTCAATTCTAAGGTCCTGGTATTTATCAACTTACTCCATTTCTTTTGGGTGGATCCTTTCATCTCCAGGTGACATCAATAATTCGACATATCCTCTCTCTTTTCTATCACAACAATTTCTCCTTGCTGTTATATTACCACACTATATAGTCATGTCCCATAAGACCTTTACATCATATTTCACAACTATCCCCTCTCGTTGATGTTCATACGACAATTCATTTTGTTCCAGATTATACTTCCCATAGAGCTTCCAAAGGATAATCTTAGCAACTGTATTGTGTTTTCTTTTGTATTCTGTTTGGAGCATTCACCAATGAAGTGACTCACAAACTCATTCTTTTCATCACATAGCCTATATAGGGGTGAATACAGTTTTATCTATTTTGTTTTTTTATCAAGCTGATTCTGATTGCTTATTCTTGAGTGAAGGAAATTAGTGCTTCAGTTATTGTTTTGAGGTCAGATTTCTTTAGTTAGTCCAAAGACTAAAGTCCTCATGGGTTGGTTCTGGCATTTCTCTCACAAATTGTCCATACATTATTTTTCCTTTCCATTTAGCTACCTTTTCCTTTTCCTTTTTGCGGTTATAGTCATTCTTAAGCTTAGCATTTTCAGTATCAAGGATACCACATTTTTAAAAATCCCTTTTAAGTGTAATTTTTCCAAATTCCTGATATACCAAGCAAGGTTATTCTCCTTACTTCTCACATATTCCTCACACTCTATTAATCCTCTTCCCTCTTTGTTCCTTGCTACATATATTCTGTCTACATCACTTTTAGGGTGAAGTGTTCCATACATGGTCATCAATTTCTTTGTCTTTCTATCAAGGCATTTTAGCTCATCTACTGGCCATTTCACAATTCCTGCACTATATCTCAACACTGCTACCACCCATGAATTAATTGCTTTTATCTTAAACTTGCCATTATGTTTCAACTTATGTTCACGTGTTACCATTTTTTTGTATTCCTTTGAAAATACTTTCTTTATATCTTTTTCCATAATTTGATCATATTCTCATCATCATCATGTTTCCACAACTGGTGCAGCCTGTCATCGGGGTGCCACTCCAGATGCTTTTGTAGTCAGTCGTCCCCTATTTTCCATCATCTGTAGAAGGGTCTTGGAGTTGTGCCAGTCCAGTCTTTGATGTTGTTGGATCAGGATTTTCTTTGTCTGCTTCTTCTTCGCTCTCCATCGACTGTTCCCTGAAGGATGGTTTTGGACAAGGTTGTGGGATCCATGACCGTACCAGGAAAACTTCCATCTTTTCACTATCGCAAAGAGTGGTTCCTATCTATCAGCATATTTGTTAACTTGCTGCCTGACAAAGCTGTTTGTTTTGTGCTCTGTGAATGGGATGTATAGCAACCTTCTGAAGCACTTGTGCTCAAATGATTGTATTCTTTGTTCCATGTCAACTGTGAGAGTCCAAATCTGACACCTATACAAAAGGATCGAAGTCATCAAGGACTTGTATAATTTGAACTTTATTAGAAAACTGATGGAGCTGCTTTTCCATATGACATTCAGCTTTACCATGGCAGAAGTGACCAGGGCGAGTCTTGTCGGTATCTCCTTTTAAGATCTGCCATCTTTGGTCAGAGTGGATTCTAGGTACTTGAAGATGTCCACTTCAAGTGTTTCTCTGTTCAGCATGATGTTGGTTGCTGTATTCTGATTATTACTATTAACCAGGATCTTGCTCTTTTCTGAGCTGATCTCTATTCCATATGCTCCTGATACTTTTTCCAGCCTGGTAGTGAGCTCCTGGGTTTCTGCTTCACTGTTTCCTAACAGCTCAGTGTCATCAGCAAATTGCAGGCTAGAAATGGGCCATCTTCCAATGGAAACTGAGGTGTGGAAGTCTTGGAGAGTCTCTGGCATATCATGGAGAGAGATGAGCTTAGCCAGATTTCAATACACTCCAACAACTCCATCAAGAGTTCAGACACCATGGCATGACATGCGCAGCATGTGTCACAGAAAAATAGGTAAGCTATCAGTAGGTTGACTCCTCGATCAAATTTCAATATCTTACTGGAATTTATTTGATTTATGTTAAGGAAATACATTCATTCAATATCATATCGATTCTCTCCTTTATATTCAAGTCTTTAAGAAACATTATTAATATAGTCATCCACAGTGGTGGATTGGCAGTATCGGTAGAGGGTCTGACGCCATGCTTTTCAGCAAAGAGTTACGGCCCTTTATGGTCTGAGTTCAAATCCCGCCGAGGTTAACTTTGCCTTTAATCCTTACGGGGTCGATAAAATAAAGTACCAGTAATGTACTGGAATAATTGCTGGCCTTGTGCCAAAAGTAGAAACAATTGTTAATATAATCATCATTACTAGTAATTTAAAACAGAAAAGACAAACAGGATCCCTGGTGCAATTAGAATCACATCTTTTACTTGTTTTGTCATTTATTTAATAGATTCCACTACAGAGCCCCTCTTGTCGATTTTTTTTGTGATTTTTTTAATTGTACCATTTTAACTTCACAATTAGTCTAGCAAAATATGTCATCTTGCATAACCTTCACAATTAGGGCTAGCAAAATATGTCATTCTGCTAAAGCCCTAAATATTAAGGCGCCCTGGTTCCATTCAATGTTTCCAACGAGAAACGATCACATGAATCAAATTATGAATGACGAGCCTACAAATAAACCTCAATGTGGTCATTTTACTTGCTAGAAACAGCAGCCAAATATCAGTCTGTCATTAAGAAAAAAAGCTTATTGGATAATGCAGTTGGTCTTGCATAACCTTTGCCTAAGAAAAAATGTCACGGCTGGAATGACTTCGATTATAGGCCTGCTCAGTCAAGCTAGGCTAGCGCTAAACAACATTCAAGAATGAATTAAGTAAGATTTTATATATCATTTAAAAAAAAAAATTAACATGTTAAATCAGTAAGATTCACGTTGTCAGCTTGTTCGTGAGGCGCAACAAAGATATACCACATAATCAGGAGTATGGAATCGCCCCCTCCCTTCACTGTCCCTATTTTCTTATTACTTATTTTTTTATTCTTTGTTAATTATGTAAAATATTTATGGAAGTAAAATTCCTTTTTATTCATTTATTTTTCAAGAATTATAAGTTATCTCCCTTGCCTACAAGCGACTCTTTTGTTTATTTTTATATCTTGGATACTGCGGCATTTGGGGGAACCGTGGCCTTTGACAACGTGGTTTTTTTCATTGTTGGTGGTTCGCGAGTGTGCGTGCCTGGTTATCCCAACACCTTAGCCTCACTATCACTAGCGGCAATGCTGCGAGAGTGTTGGTTTGCTTAAAAAAAACATAAGTAAATCCCATGCATTTTGTGGCGTGTGATTCAGTGTGTGTCTCTTACTATTTTTTCTTTTTTTTTTTAAATTCATATATTGAAATAAAATTACCGGAACAGTTGGCAAAATGAAATTTGAAGTTATCTAAAATTTATTTACAGTTATTTTAAGTTTCATAGCCAGATTAATTCAATTACAAGTATATCTATTCCACGGGAGATAACTTTAATACCAGAAAATATAAGAAAGACAACTCCTCAAATACCTCAAAAATTTATGTTATATACATAGATTTTCATTAAAAACAATTTCACACGAGTTTTACAAATCATTGAGATGGAATAATTAGGAATTGATAATGTAACTTGACAAAGAACAATATCTGAAAAATTGAGTGATGGTTTGCATCAGTAATTTTTTTCAGAAGAACTTATTTTATTTTACGAATTTTATAAATTGTATTTAGTCATCTGAGTATAGTGTCATGAAGATAGACTAGACTACAAATAATTGCTTCTACTTTTGGCACAAGGCCAGCAATTATCTCAGTGCATTACTGGTGCTTTATTTTATCGACCCCGGATGGATGAAAGGCAAAGCTAACCTTGGCGGAATTTGAACTCAGAATGTAAAGGGACGCGCTGCAAAGCATGGTGTCTGACGCCCCAAATAATTGTTTCTACATTAGGCACAAGGCCAGCAAATACCCAGTGCATTACTGGTACTTTATTTTATCGACCCCGTAAGGATGAAAGGCAAAGTCAACCTCGGCGGGATTTGAACTCAGATCGTAAAGGGACGTAACTATGCTGGAAAGCATGGCGTCCGACCCTCTACCGATACTGCCAATCTACCGTCCCAAATAATTGTTTCTACTTTTGGCACAAGGCCAGCAATTTCCCAGTGTATTACTGGTAGGGAGTGGTTGGTGGTGAAATATGCGTATGAGGTTTGGAAAATAAATAAGTTTTCTAGGTTGTCTCCCTTGATTAAATAACAACAACAACAACAACAACATCAACAACTTGTCGATGTAGGCATTGGAGAATCAGAAAAATATACAATTACTTTGTGACACTACTTGCATGGAAAACAGCATTTGAGTTAGTGTTAATATATATTTAATGTAGGGAGTACACACACACACACACACACACACACACACACACACACACACACACACACACACACACACACACACACAAGAAAGATAATCGTAAAGAAATGCTGTGAGGAAAAACATTAGCCACTGACTTATATTGTTTCAATTGTTTCGACAAGTAAGGGAGGCAACTTTAGGCATATTTTGGTCTCATGACTTCATCAGCGAAACATACTTTTGACTGTAATTTACGAAATAGTGATGTAATAATCTCTGAGTAAATGACCGACGAAAATATAATCTTTGGTATAGAAACTAAAATTGCTTATTCTATATATAATTCTAGTTTTCTACGACAAACAGTATATATTTTTCTACATTTATTTAATGATACTTGTATCACTATTCTGGTAAGTACGGTAACATCTATTTCTATTTTGTCAAACATTTTGTCAGACGCTCTGACTAGATACATCTAACATATCAAGCAGGTATATAATCAAAGATGTCCCTAACGTGACCAGCTTGCTTTTTTGAGGCATATTATATCTGGGACTACATTATAGAATATGTACTCTATTAAAAAAAAGCCAGGAGGGGTGGGATTGGATTAAAGTTTTCCTGTTATTTTTAACAGGTCGAATGTCCACGCAGAGGTTTCCTTGTTAGCCTATCTACGTTTGTATTTTCTCAAAGAGGTACTTTTTTATGGTGGAAAATGCGCGTGGTTTAGGAGCTAAGGTATTAGGCTCACGATCGTACTGTCGTGTCTGACATGTGTCCTTCAGCAAGACAATTTAATTCATGTTGTTCCAGTTCACTCAGCTGGCAAAAATGAGTTGTACTTGTAATTTCGTGTCAAGCTGAATCTCACTGAGAACTAGATTAAGGATACACGTGTCTATGAAATACCCAGCCACTTGCACGTTAATTTTACGAGCAAGCTGTTCTGTTGATAGAATCAATTGGGACACCCATCGTCAGAGCTGCTAGATGGCCAACACACACATCCTTATGACAAGCTACGTACATTTTTTGATGAGATATTCTTTAAAAAATCATATTGACTTTTACTGACAAGCCATTGAGATGGAATTGATAATGCTACGTGACTAAACAATGTTGAAAGTTAAAACATTGGATTCCGAAGAAACTAGGGATAGTTCGCAGAGGCAATTTTCTTCGAAGAAAGTCTCTACCTTTCCTTACACTCCTACTGTGAACCCCCCTAACTGTTGATCATATGATTTAATTCACCAGTCATTCATATGCCTGTTGTACTCATCACTGACAATTATTAATACCTTTAAATGGCTGCGATTTTATGTCATCTGGTCTTTTAATCTTATCCCTGTAAACACAGAAATGTTAGTCTTTTCTTTGTTGATGAAGACTTTCTACTTTCCGTAATTTCAAGAATTCTGTAAGCTATATTCATTGTACTAGTGTTGTTGATTCATTTCGATAACAAATGGTCTATAAGCTGCAAGGTACAGTAAAATCCATCTACATAGATAGTGTGTTCCTTCAGATGTGGCTCCATCAGTCAAAGATTTTGATAGCATATTCACTTTGAGGATATGTGTTTTGTATGATGTGTTGGAGCAGAAGTAATTCAAAATATTGTAGGCATATTCTGCGCTTGCATCATATAACCTTCAACATTTTATATGGTACTAGCAGCTGAGCCCATTTGCACCCGGGGCCACTTTTTATTAAGTTAATAATTTGAAAAATATTATTGAAAGTTTATTATAAAGAAGCAGTTTCAGGAAAAAAAATAGAAATATGCACTTGGGGCTGGACGGCGTACAATGAGAAGTGGGGCGACGTGAAAAGCGTTGTTTATTAACAGCGAAATAACAATGTCGATGATATGCAATTTGAAAAATACTACTTACTGTTAGTGGTGGTTAACATGTATTAGAATTAAAATAAAAACACGCGCCCCTTCTTCGCAATTTCGCAAAAAAAAAAAAAAAAAGAAATTTCATTTAAGTCGATACTTGGTTTTAGTGTCCTAAATTATCATCATCGACATTCAATTATTAGCTCCACCCACTACACGATACGTCACAACACGTCATCAGCTGCTGCTGCTTGATTTTTACATGTTCATTTTCTTACATGCTTCATTTTTACACGATAAAACATTGAATTTTTAGAATAATATTTGTTAAAATATTAACAGAGAAAATTAGATTTTTGATTTATTTTTTGAACAAAATAAATATTTATTTACAGTTTTTCACAGAAAAACTATGCTTTATTTTTACATGAATATTTATTTACAGTTTTTAAGTTTTTAACCGAAACACTATGCTTCATTTTTACATGAATATTTATTTACAGTTTTTAACAGAAAAAAAATTGCTGCGAAATACATTTTTTTAAAAACAGATTTACAGTTTTTAACAACAGAAAACAAATTTCTTTAAACAATATATTGTTGCGATATACAGTTTAAATTTTTTTCGAAATATTTACCTTCGTGACGCATCGTGTAGTGGGTGGAGCTAATAATTGAATGTCGATGATGATAATTTAGGACACTAAAACCAAGTATCGCCAAGGGTTTTATTTCTTTTCATGGAAATCAGTGACCGTAGTGCAGAATCAATTTCATAAAACGGTATTGTATGATCGTTAAATGTAGAAGGATGCTAGTTTATTAACAGCGAAATAGCAATGTCGATGATATGCAAGTTTAAAAATGCATATTATGAAGGTTTGTATGATAGTTTACACTTTTTCCTGAAACTGCTTCTTTATAATAAACTTTCAATAATATTTTTCAAATTATTGGTACTGTATGTTAACAGCGAAAGAACGTTGATGAGTTTAAAAATGTGTATGAAATTGTAAATAAGACAAAAGTATTAGAACAGGGGGAAATAATTCACCGAACGCGATAGTTTTGGGGCCCCAGGGACCACATTTTTCAAGTTAGAGATTTGAAACCTCGTCTATTTGCTTCCTTGGCACTTTTTACATAGGTGTGTAAATTTTCATGTCAGTCTGACCACATCTACTACCATTTAACCGTGCACATTTGAATTTCAACCACCGCCCATTTCACAAATATATATTAGATTTCATCATTATTATTCGTGGGGGAGGGATTTGGACATTGAATTGTTTGAAAACCCACCGGCTCTTGACACCAATTATTATCTTATTCAAACGAAGCGCATGAAATGGGTTAAAGGTAGCTTGGATCTCTTCAGAAGTAAATTGCAATGGCTATATCGACCTATCCTTTCTTTTTGATCTTGTGAAAGAAACTTTATAAGATAAAGACTAGGAGAGGTGAATATTTTGTAATAGAGCAGTGTGTGAAATCCTGTTACATCGAACCAGTTGTCTTTGATATCAGACCGTTTGTCAATCACCATCATCATACAGGTCACAGACAATTTTCGAAGATCTATATAAGTAATTGGTTTCCGCTACTAGTGAGTCAAATATTTCTTACAAATTTTCTCCTTGAGATATTCATTGATATTATTCAGCAAAGTGAATTGAGCATCTTCATTAATTACCCGATTGAAATAGTAAAAATACTAGACGTGTTTCATTTACAAAAGTAGTTGCTACTCCAGTAAAACGGTGGAGCAAATCAAAAATGATTTTGAGATGAATTATCCAATTTAGCATCAATCTATCAGTCAGAATGAGGGAAGCCGTTGTTGTATCATACCTACATCTTGATAATGAGTTGTTCTTTCTACCACCTTTGTATTTCCCAACAAGTGGCTCTATCTTAGTTTCCAGTATTTTTTTTAGAAACTGCCATTTCAAATTTTCTCTCTCTTCCCTGTATACATGTTTATCTGAAGTAAATCGAGACTCATTAAAATGGCTGACAAGTTAAGATCTACATCGTTCTTACTGTCATCACTATCCTGATTCTACTGACGAAGGAAAATTTGTACTTGTCAGGCTGATCATGAAGGATTTTAGACTCGATATTGAGTCTTGTTGAAACATTGTATATGCACACTTATTTACTAGAAATGATGTTTCTGTAAAAAAAGAAAGCGTTTAAAATTTTGAAAATGTTTATAAAAAAAAATGAGAAAAGAAAAACAAATGACACCAAATGACACCAAGGAATTAAATATACTCCTTGTTTCGAATGTTGTCAGCTGTTGATAGACTTCTAATATTGTCTCACAAACTCAATTCTTTTACAGCTGCTATTACAATGGGTACAACTCTTCAGAATATTATTTTGTGCTGTACCGACGGCATTCACAAGTCCACCGAGGCAGTGATATCAGTGCGGTTAACGTTCCTCTTGTATAGTTGTAAATCAATAGTTGTCGGACGTACCTCAAATCTACTGAAAAGTTCCCAATATATCTATCTTTGATTATTATTGTTTCGCCCTGATCAATCAGATCTATAATCAGAAGCGTTCTAGCAATGAACATTCTGTCTTTACCTTTTTAGCTACCATGTATCTGATACTCTCAATATCTTCTTTCATTTAAACAATAGTGTGTAATTTAAGGGAAATTTCACTGCTATTTCTAGACCATGATCGTGGTGTTGGTGATACGGAACATCAAGAACATGGCCATTATCAATCTGAGTGAGGACTATTTAGAGAATGGCTGTTTGAGAGTGAGTCAATATTATTATCCTAGTCATAGAATGATAATTGTTTCTACGTTTGGCACAAGGCCAGCAATTAACCTCAGTGTATTACTGGTACTTGATTTTATCGACCCCGTAAGAATGAAAGGCAAAGTTAACCTCGGCAGGATTTGAACTCAGATCGTAAAGGGCCGTAACTCTATGCTGGAAATGCTTGGTCAAGATTGAACCCCAGACCAGTACTTTCATCGTCTCTAATACCTACCACTAGGCCACAGAGACAGCTAGTCATAGAATAATAATATAGACTCAAGGGCGGTGGATTAGCCGAATCGGTAGTGTCGGACGCCATGCTTTGCAACATAGAGTTACGACCCTTTACGGTCTTAGTTCAAATCCCGCCAAGGTTAACTTTGCCTTTCAACCTTAAGGGGCCGATAAAATAAAATACCAGTAATGCACTGGGATAATTGCTAGCCTTGTTCCAAAAGTAGAAACAATTATTATCCTAGTCATAGACACAGCACAATGCTCGTGACAGAATATGAACTATTCATATCTTTAGATGGTTACCAACTAGTCTATTGACTCGATCGTCCACAGTCAACCATTCTGTGTGGTGAATGCTGGAGTTTACCCTGTTAAACATTTGACTATATCCAGGATGTCTGTTAGCATTAATAAAAAAGACAGTTAAACGTAGGTTTTGTTTATGGGAAGGTTCCAATTTTTGCATTGAAAGCTAACGAAATCCTCATTTATAGAATACCCAACTACCTACTACGGTTTATGTAACCCTGTTTGGTACCCATTCAAGAACAGTCCAGTGCCAATGACGAGCCATACAAATTCAACAAATTTCTATAATTTTCTTCTCTTCTAATATACATTTAATATAAATGATGTCACTATAAATTCCAAACCTCATAATTCTGATATTTCACGAAGAGCCCATCTTTAGAGACAAAAAATACTTACCTCAAATAAGTTTTTGACACTCTAGAAGCTGAAGTGCTACTCACATTAAAGTACATCTCACATTGAGGGAATTGTGCAGCTTCTATATCCACATACATAATAAACTGCTTTTAAATATAAACTGACTGTCTGAGTTGCAAAGTTTCATTCACCAACACGCTTCAATTACGCCGACCTTCCTCCACCGAACTAAATAATAACAAGTGATGTGTTTTACAAGGAAAATATTGTATTCACAAAGCAAAGACTGGGACGGAACTTTCAACGTCTGTTTGAATGACTGGTTGGGTTTAATGACCAAACATCATTATCAAACTACAGTAACATTGAGCTTCTTTTGAATTTAAAACAGTTCCACATACTTGTGCGTCTGTTTGTTTGTTCGGGTCTGTACAAGTATGTGTGTGTGTGTATGTGTGTGCGTGTGCGTGTGTGTGAGTGTGCGCGTATGTCTATGTGTTTGTGTGCGCATACAGTAGTGTGTGTTTTAGTTGGTTGCATTCCTATCCACTATAGAAACATGACGTGTCTTTCCTCTGTAAAGTTATTTTATTACATATAGATAGCTATATATCAGTGAATCACACACACACACACACACACACATACCCACACACGCAAAGATACACACACACACACACACACACACAGAGACAGACACACACACAGACACACAGACACACACACACACAGCACCCCCTAAGAAAGCAACAACGGCAGTAGCAGCAGCAACAACACCAACACCAACAGCAACAACAACAACAACAACAATAATAATAACAATAACAAAAATAGGTTTACATAATTTAGTTTTCACATTTGTGCACTTCCTTACTTTGTGTTTTATTTAGCTTTATTCTCCTGCGGGACCAACTTAGTAGTTGGCATTTGTAATTTAGGAAAAGAAAGCATTTATTCATCAAGTCGAGATTATCCTGTATTTCTATTTTGGTTAATCATTTCTGTCTGCCTCGAACAAGATCAAATATCTTTAAAAAAGTATAAAAAAAAAATAAATAAATAAATAATTAAATTGTCTAAATGTTATTTTTCGAATTCTCACAAATTTATAAATTTATTTTTTACATCCGGCGTTCGGAGGAGTGGAAAAAAAAAATACAAAAACAAAAATAAAAACCAGCCCACTTCCCACAAAAAAACAAAACAACCAAAAAGAAAACCCTAACAGCAATGTCTAGCAATTCTTCTGCTTTTGTGTAGTGTTAAGGAATGGATGTCTTCTCTGCTGTTCCTACCCCATTACTTGAACATTACTAGCAAAGTGAATACCCTTTCTACACAAAATCACCTGATGCATACCTCTCTCTCTTCCTCACACCCCTTCATCGTCTCTGGCACCCTCATTCTTCTTATTCCTCCTCCACTATCACCCACCTCTTCCATCTTGCTCCTCTATCCTCTTCATCGTCTTTCCTCTCCCTCATCCTCTCCACAACACCCACTCCACTTCCGCCTCCCCTTCACCTTCTTCTTCCCCATACCCCTCTTCTCCCCCTCCCGTAACTGAATTACGTCTCACCCCAAACTCAAACACAACACCCCCACCTTTCCCAATCATTCACTTCTAGAACTGCATCTGTCCGTGATTCACTCTCCACCCACGCCTTTCCTACAGACGTCACCACTTTCATCAACCTCAACAAACCCCAACACCTCATCAGTCTTAACAATCTTATCAATCACATCAATCTCAACAATCTTAGTAGAACATCAATCTTACCAGTTTGGAAAGACCTTCAGACGTCATTGGTTGTTGTCCTTTTTCTTCTGAGAGAATATTAACCCCCCCCCCCCCAACACACACACACAGCAACTACAATAAAAAAACGTACACGAGTATGTCTCTTAACACTTTCAATACTGACTTTAAAAAGTAATGGTATGGTTTTAAATGAAGATAGTTAATTTTGGTCCAAGTAAACTAGTAACATATATTTTTATGTGCATTAAAAAAAAAAAGAGTATGCACATGGGATATTTTTGTCCAAGGTATTGTAAATTTGAACGCCTGCATCCCAACAGTATTTCCATTGCTCTATATGATTCACAATAAAGATAAGAAAAATAACTACTTATTGCTATATTATGGTGAATATTGGAAATAGTATTCAGTAGAATATAAACTATATTTTGAGATGTACGTGTCCTTGAAAGGATTAAAGAGTTAATATTATAATATAGAGTTACTAAGGTACAGTTGGTTCTAGTTAGGATTTTGGTGAGAAGAAATACGAAGAAATGACAGTGTAGGAAAGAAATCAATATTTCCAATGACTAGGGTGTTGGATTATCAGAACTGGTAGAGCATCTCATAAAGTACACTTCCGGTATTTGTTATGGTTCTTTACATTTTGAATTCAAATCCCACCGAGGTCAATTTTGCTTTCCACCCTTCTGAGATCGATAAAATAAAGTACCAATCAAGTAGTGGGTTGATTTAATCAACTTTGTTGGTTTTGTACTTAAATTAGAAATCAATATTTTCAATGACTCTGTTGTCGGAAACAGAGTAAATAACTCGAAGCAAGTAAGCCCTGAACAAACCTAAAACGCGATCCGGTTTCAAATTCTGTCTGAAGTTATTTCACTTCGCTTACACTGCCGAGTTGTAAGTGGTATCAAGAGTGGTGGGTGTATGATCAGTCGGTTGGAATTTGTGGACAACATGGTATTACTTAACTCATCAGAAGGTGATCTCCGACATGCACTTGCCTACTGCTCGACAGGAATGAAAATCAGTGCTGTGAAGACTGAGGCACTCATCCTCTCATTGAAGCCTGTGCAGTGTACTCTACATATGAATGGAGTTCTACTGAAGCAGGTGGAGAAGTTCAAGTATCTTGGGGCCGTGTTCACAAGTGATAGAAGAAAAGAGGCTGAATTAAGTGCAAGAATTGCTGGAGTTTTGGTGCAGTAATACTTCATCTTTAGCATTCTGTCATGAGAAGTAGGTAGGTGTAAAAACCAAACACGCTATATTTAATACGGTTTCGTGTCAACCCTTACCTATTGAGTAATGACCGAAAGAGTACGATCCCGAATACAAGCGGCCAAAATGTCATTCCTGCGAAAGTCTGCGCAGCTTGGAGATCAGAAAGTCGCTCCAGGTAGAACCACTACTTCTCCGAATTGAAAAATCACAGCTCCGATATAATAAACATGTGGTTAGAATGTTTCAGGAAAGAATTGCTGGGCAGATTGTACGGGCAATACCAACCGACAAGACACCCAGGGGTTGATCCCGAGGAACTTAGCTGGATAATATCCATGATCTCGGCTGGCCTCACTTGGGGATCCAGCCAGATCAATTGGAGACGGTTGCTTCTGACAAGACCCATTGGAAGGCGTGCATGAGGACTTCGCCTCCTGACCTTCCTAGGAACAAGTGTGCGAAGAAATTTTTCTGCACGAAGAACACCTAGTTAAGTGGGGTGTAGGTAACACACTGGATATTCGTGAGGTCCCAACACATCGCCAAATATCTTAATTAAGATTACACCCGCAGAGAAGAAAAAAGTCATTAGGTTAAATTATAATTCTTGTTACAGAAAGGCAATTCAGACAACTCATAAATTGAAATTATATAAAAATTAAATATGGGCATCGTGCAATGGGAATGAACGTGCTTTCTATTATCTTAACTTCACTTTCTTATGTAATGACCGATAAAAAAAAATTGAACGATGTTTCCCTAACGCAGTCACAACATAGCCTTCAACAAATCATAATTTGATGATGAGGATTTCATATGGCTATTTTTAAAAAGAAAAATATTCCCCCAGTTTTATGTAAGTCTTCAGACAATGAGACAAGTAATTCTATATTGCTATAAACAAGTAACTTTATATTTCTATTTCTGCAGATTTAATCGGTTTTCAAAAAGCAGGCTTAAGGCGGTGAAGTGGCACAGTCGTGAGGGTGTCAGATTAAATGCCTTGGTCTTTCTTCCATCTCACTGTGCGCTGAGTTACAATGCTGCTAAGATCATCTTTGCTTCTCATCTTTTCGAGGTCGATAAATAAAGTACTAGTCTAATACTGGTGTCAATTCCTCCTGCCTCTCTTTCGTTCTCTGGAAGAAATCGCCTATGTTAAGACCTGAAGATGAATGGGTTTTACCAGCTTTAAAATGCCCAGGACTTTGACTCTATCAGGAGTTAAGAGTTCTTTCCTTTCTATTTCCTAAAACAATTTTACCAATTTTTTTTTTACATCAAGTTTACGGGAAATGTTATATTGAAAAAAATGAAACATCGAGGGAACCTTCAAATTTTGTTTTTTTAAAAACCAATTATAATTATTTTAGGGTGAAATGACTGAATGGATAAGGAATTGTTGGACAACCAATTGATGTGTTTGGAATTTATATTTGTCATATGCTTTCATTATGTTTAAGTACCAGTAATGCACTGGGTAATTGCTGGCCTTGTGCCTAAAGTAGAAACAATTATGTTTCTAGAAATAAGTCATGTCAGGATAGGTACCACTTTCTCCAGCAAACGACAAAAATGACAAATAGACAAAAAAAAAAAAAGTACACCCACTCATACACACT